>CM067908.1:18602003-19804503 GCA_034621355.1 Mycalesis mineus | reverse complement strand
CACACACACACACACACACATACACACACACACGTACATACATATACACACCCACCCACCCTCTGGGCTAACAGTCGAGCTGAAGGTGGAATGTTAGACGAGATGTTTGTTCGAAGTATTTTTTCCAAGAATCGACATACAGAAAGTAATTTGTAATTTTATATCGCGCAGGTAACAAGCCAGACTGCGGTACCTATCTGCACAGTTCTATCAAGTTACACATTGGAAGAAAAGAGTACATAATTCAGAACGTGAAACTTTCTGGAACTGTTTTGTTTGCACGAACTTTAAGTCTCGAGGGCAAGTGTTAACCCTTGTACAATATTGAACAAAACAATTTTATCGTGTACGGGTCAAACCATGATACATATTTAATTGATTGCACCTAATCGATTACCATTCCTTTGACATAGTTATAATAATCGATTCTTGACCGATTACCTACGTCGCTGCAAAATTAACGCAACGTTAGTGATGGTAGCCCTTCTGTTGGTATTTATTTAAATTTAAACTTCATCATTATAAACCTGCTCACGGGCATAGCTATAGCTTTATTAAGGGGTCCAAGGGTCCTAAAACGATGTTCACCTTGGTCTAGATACTAAAATATAGAATTCGTAATGCAAATCTTGTAGTTACATTGCGTCTATACGTTCTATATTTTGCCTATAACCCATCCGATAAATCATTCGCGATTTTTATTAATTGATTTCTGTGTTAAGAGGGGTGAGGGGCGGGGGCTTTCAAGCCACCTGACCCCCGCCCTACTATATACCATGGTCATGCTTAAATGGTCCATTTGGTGTCCGTTTCCATATTTTAATGTAGTGGGCTTAGTTATAATGTTTGACTCTGTACCGGTTATCGTTAAATGTACCTAGGTGATATCACATCAAAGTCAAAGTAAAAATATTTTTGTTCAGAAAAACGTATTGTTAATATGTAATTTTCATATTATTTAAAAGTAATGATCATTTAAGGACAATGAAAATAATTGAGTAAGACGGTCTAACGCAATACCTTAACTAAGGCAGCACCAGGCTCTTCGGTATCACAACACAAAAAGCGCGCGAAAAGTTTGCATAAATTCAAACGCCTTGTTTTTTTTTTATTTCGGAACTTGGCGGTTTTATTTGAATTGAATGGGAAAATTCACCTTCCCTATGTTCCAAACTTCAAAACAAAAGTTTACTCTAGCAACACGAACATTGAGCTCACAACTTTGAGTGGCGCGGATCCGATATCGGGTCGGCCCTTTACCAGGTAGTTGGCACTATAAGAGTAGGTCTGGGTTGTAAGGTGCCTGCTCCGAGGCACCGAGATGTAACCCTTCCTAAATCTTGTCTAGATTTGAAACTAAACTTAAATTTTTACCATACATGTTAAAACTGAACATTTTTTAAATCCTCCGATATTGACAGACATTAAATAACTTTTAATAATAATTAATTAAATATAATATAATAAATAAATTTTATTTAGATACGCGTATCTGCCTTCAACAGTAACTGCCTTCCGAGGCGGTGGTGGAGTCACTACAAATAGTCTTATTCGACGTTTCAAAAATGCATATAATAAGTTTACTTGAAATACAAAATTTTGAATTTTGAATCTTTTTGAACAAGGGGCTAAAAAGACCCATTGAATACAAGGCATTTTTATTTCCCAGCCGTATATGATAAGGGTGCTATAGGAACCGAAATCTATAAGGTTTTTGATTTCACTACGATTCCGAGTAAATAAAATGATTCAGTGCCTAATTTTAATTTCATAGAAACTTCGAAAGAACTCGTGTCAATTGCTCTTTTTCTTCTTTAAGCAGATGCAGCTCGCAGCGCAATAAAAACTAAATAAAAAACTACACGCATTCCGAACTCTGCCTTAAATTCCATTTAAAACTTTTTGCCAAGCAGTTAGGATCCAATTACTACCTTATTTAATTATGATTAGTCTATTTACAATATTTTTTTCATTTTTAAAGGGATATTATTCTGATAAATATATAATTTTATTAAATATTTTTGTTTCATGCTGGTCTAGTACTCGTAGGACACAAAAATAAATAAAAATAAAATTACTTTAGCCCCCAGAGCTTTTAATGCTATTTTAGTTTTCAGTTCCGATCGATAAAATAACAGCGTTTTTGTGAAAGAGTAGTAAGTGCAAACAAATATGCCCATATTTCGGGATTGGCTAATCAGTTCTTCATAGTATGAGAAGAATCGCGATTATATCAAATTAGTAACAAAAAAACCGCATCATAATCAGTTCATTCGTTTAGAAGCTACGATGCTACAGACACAAATTCGATGGCCTTACTAAATTCGTTCAGGTCTGGCGGGTGGGAGGGCTTAGGCTGTGGCTAGTTACGACCTTACCGACAAAAAAGTACCGCCAAGTAAATTAGTGTTCCAGTTCCATGTTGTATAGAAGTCGAAGACTTCGTCCTACTCCTAATAAGTTATCCCGCTTCCATCTTAGCTTGCATCCTCACTTACTATCGGGTCTGATTGCAGTCAAGGGCTAACTTGTAATGAAAAAAAAGTTACACACACTGATGCACACGTCATAGGACATTACCAAAATTTGCTCCAGGCAGTCCAAACATATGCTCATATTCAACTAGGTATTTCATTTAAATACACAATGAATTTTAAACAACTACCCATGTTTCATAGCAATCGCTTGAAAATATATCAAAAATATAAGAATTTCAATCGATTTTTAAAAGAAATATATTAACAATAAAGGCACGAAAATTATATATATAAAAAAAACAGAATAATTATAATAACTAACTAATTAACTTAACTATAAGCATAATTCTAAATTTTGCCCTTTTGGTAGGGTGCCCATCACGCAGGCAGCATTTCCGCGCTGAATTGCGATAGATATTCGTTGCGCGAGAAAGCTGCCTGCCCGAGGGTCGTTTCATTTTTATGATATTCCTTCCTTTTGCAATGGGTTTCACCCTACTGCGATTTTCTTTTACTTATTAGTATTTTTAAGGCTATTTGCACTGGCCTACAACTTTATAACTTTTATCAGCTACAGCTATAAGTAACTTTATTACTATTGAAATAGAAGATCTGTACGATTTAATGACAAAGATATCATCTCTGGACATCTCTGGGGCATACTTTCATACATATTTTGATTATGTCCTTTATAACACTCCTTTTACTAAGACTTGTCCTTGCCGTAGAAATTTCTTCTTGATAACAAAGCGTCGTATAAACGTTTTCAGCGCACTAACAAAATTACTGTACGACAGTTTTTTTCCTTCTCAGCATTTTCTTTACTGAACGCCCAAACAGGGGGATTTTACGATTTATTTGATCTCAATAAAATGATAGATAGGTAGGTATGTAGGTTGTTGCTAGGGAACACTTTAACTAAAATATTGCGCACGTTTTATGTTTATGAAACAGAAGTACTACAGGGATACCTTTTAGACACAGGCAATATTTTTAAAGTTGATAACACGGCCTATCTATGCTTTAAAACATTTTAATAAAAAAATTGAATCGACTTCCAAAATGCACTAAAAAGTAAAAAATAATTAAATAATTTAGTTTACTTAAGCATATCTATAAAGTCGGTGCCATCCAACTCTTTTCTATTTTCGACAATTTTCTTTAATTTAAGGTAATTGAGTCTGGTCCACTCCCTTATATCATCCATCCAACCATTTCCGCCTTTGACAACCAGGTCTCCCTTGTACAAAAGTGAAAGTTACACAACCGTACAACCTTTTTTTATCGACTACAAGTTGATCCTTGACTGCTATCACACCCAATGTTAAGTGATGATGCAATCTAAGATGGAAGCGGGCTAACTTGTTAGAAGTAGGACGAAATCCACACCCCTTTCGGTTCTACGTGTCATTGTATCGGAACGCTAAAATCGTTTGGCAGTACGTACGTCTTTATCGGTAGGCTGGTAACTAGCCACCACGAAAGCCTCGCACCAGCCAGACCAAGACAAATTAAGAACAATCTCAATCTTCTCCGCCGGAAATCGAAACCAGGACCTCCGTCTTATAAATCCACCACCCGTACCACTGCGCCACGGAGGTCATCAAAAATGGTTGTCAAAATATTTAAACCACATAATATAATGAATTTTATCAAATCGGCAGTAAAATATTATTTTGACAGAACATATGATTATGTTCAATGATATTTTTTTAATGTTTAACTTAAAAACAAAGAGATAAATCAATCAAATTAAAAGAATTATATTATTTACTTCATTTCGACCCTATAGTCATGAAATTCTTATTTTTTATGAGGGCAATTTTCCCCAACGACGTACGATTTAACTGACGCCATTTTTAACGATTTATTGCGTTCAGTTGGCGGCAATTTTCACATCGAATGATCTTTGGAGTGCTTTTAGTTCACTTAAGGGGGCGATACCGATACTTCTCGTCGCTCAAAAATTACAATTTCAGAAGAATCATTAGGCATAATTATAGTAGTCAAGCGCAAACCTATATCTATAATAAAAAAAAAATAATCTCGGAGTGTGTTGCTAAACGCATACGTCGAGAACAGTTGCACTACTTTTGCTAATTTTGTTTTGTGTTTGCTATTGTCGGAATAATTTTCTCATGAAAGAAAAAAAGCAAGAAAATTGTGCGGAAGATTAGAAAATTCAACGGCTACTTCGGCTGCGGGGCAGATTAAGATTTAGCGTTCCGGTGCGATGTCGTGTAGAAACCCCCTACCCCTAACAAGTTAGCCCGCTTCCAACTTAGATTGCATCATCACTTAACATCAGGTGTGATAGCAGTCAAGGGCCAACTTGTAGAGAGACGAATGTCTTAGCATTCCATGGATTCACCGTGCGGGTGCCGGGTCCATCGCGTGGCTGAGAGAAAAACTCCGAACAGAGCCCGAGACCGTGACACGGGTGTAGGTTTAAGGGTACCCTTAGTGACGCGCGTCAACACTCACCTCCTCTGTTCAAGTTATTCTCCCTGCCCAACCATATTCGGAAGGACCCTACTAGAGCAGCTTTGGACACTCGTTCCAATATGGAGCTTACTGCACTTCTAGTAAGGCCAAGGTCTTTTAGCAGGTTGTAGAGAGACTTCGCTGGTATACCCCTCGCACCCACTTCTACCGCGTATAAACTAACCACATAGCCATTTTTGGTTAGTTCATTAGTAAGGTCATAGTATTTATTCACTTTGAATAAATGGTCTTTAGGGATGTTTGTTTCCCACGGCACTGTAAGCTCAACAAGTACTATACGTTTGATTTGTTTGGAAAAAAGAAATATGTCCGGTCTAGATGTCGTAATAGCTAAGTCTTCCGGGATTTTATAGTGCTTTTCATACGTGTCCATTAATATAGTCCAATCAGGAGCAGAGCCCAGAATTGAATAAGGCTTGCTGGTGGAATTTGTACTTGTGCCTGCTTTAACGAAGTTAGTTTGTCTTTTATTCGTCGTCAACCCTTTTTGAGCCCTAGCTACTGAAAGGCTTATAGCTTCACGTATGATTTCTAGTACTCTGTCGTGGCGGCGTGAGTAGAGACCCCTGTCCAGGAGCACCTTGCATCCTACCAATAAGTGCCTTGCAGTGCCCACTGCCTCACCACAGGTATAGCAAGATTTTTCCGAGGCTTTTCCCCATCTTACTAGGTTACTCTGATCTGGGAGAGTCAGTTGAAAGGCATTAAGATAAAATTTCAATAGGGCAGGAGACCAATCGCACAGCAAGGCGCGCCACTTCAGAGCCAGAGGGATGCAGAACTCGCCTAAGTTTAACCACTCGTTTTGCATTTCTAGGTTCATGGCATGCACTTTATAGTTGTCGTCCTCATCTTGTTTAAGAAAAGATTTTATTATGTCTTGGTCTTTCTTTTTACGTCTTGCACCCAAGCCGGTTCTATTTACCTGAGCCCCTGCCATAAATTGTTTGTAAAATTGAAGCCTAGAGTCAAGTTTTCCGGCACCCTCGTCTTTAGGAAGTGATGCAACTAGTTCGTCCTGGGACTTAACTAGAATGTGCGTTCTGGTAACCCTGAGGTGTTTATAGAGTTCCGATGGCCTTTTTAGTTTTAACCCAAAATTATTGTAATCTCTGAATAGAGTTGAAGGGTCAGCCGAGAGTGCTAGACCAAACCAAGACTTCAATGTTTTTATGACATTTGCATCTAGTTTTGCCAGATGGGTTCTGCCAATATCATAAACGAGGAATGGCCAAGTCAGACGTGAAGTGAGATAGTTGTCATAGACCCACGCTTTTTTTATATTGTTAATGGGCTGTTGGTCTACCTTATTGAGGTCATATATGAAGTTATCGACGACTACCACAAGGGATGGAGTGCGTCCTTTGTAATCAATCTTTCTACCGAGGAACTTAAAAGGCAATGCTTCAGCAATGGTGGTTACACTTTGGCCACTAATAGAGAGACCCGGATCATAAGATGTAAATTTAGTATTTCGTCTCCCCAGACATAGACAGTGACATTTGCTTGGCTTTACCCTCAGCCCACCAGTCCATGAGCAGAACTCATCCACTACATTCAATAGCTCCTGACAGTGTTTTGGGTTTCGTGTCAGTAAAGCAAGGTCATCTGCAAAAGCGAAGATGGACTCTGTATATTTATTGTTAATTTTAAACCGATAGCCCCATTTCTTTTCTTGAAAAATCAATTTATCTATTAGAATATTGATGACTACATTAAAAGCTATTGGAGATAAGCAGCAACCTTGAAACAGCCCCACATTGTAATGTAGAGGTTTTGAGTACTCATTGTTTACTGCTATGGTGAATTTCAATTTTGAATAGTAGGAAGTGATTAAATCAATAACTAGATCAGGAAAATTGTACCATCTCAAGGCGAAAGTCAATAGATCATGCTGGACAGAACCGAACGCATTTTCTAGGTCTATCCAGCAGATCGTAATTTGCCTTTCATATTTTCTAGCATCCTTGAGACTTTCGCCTAGAAGTGAATTGTGTTCCAGGCAACCAGAAATTCCGGGCAAAAACCCTTTCTGGTGATTAGGCCTGAAATATCTATTGTTTATCATGTGCTTTGTCATTTTTGTTTGCAATATACTGAAAAATAATTTGGAAATGGTATTAGTTAGAGCTATCGGTCTAGTGTCCTTTGGATGAGTTACTTCGACTTTTTTTGGGATGAGGACAAAAATCGCTTCGCCAAATGTCGCTGGTATTTGTTGTCCTAGCCAGATCTTATTAAATATGTTTAAGAGATGTTTACGGACTGAAGCACATTTTTTGTACACAAAAAAAAAATTACTCGAATACTTTTACATAAACGGGAACTACGCGGGTGAAACCATGGGGCACCGCTAGTTGTGTTAACTTGAACTATTCATTTTTACCCGACTGCGTCAGAAGGAGGGTAATGTTTTTCGAGCGTATGTATGTATGTGGGTATGTTTGTCCATTTCTTTTGCACACGCTACAGCCTAAACGGCTGGACGGATTTTGACACATGAGGTGTCATTGAATTCGTCAAAATTGTGGTAGTGACATAGGCTATATAAATTTTCAAAATGGCGGCTGTAAGTGGGGAAAAAAGAGGGGGGTGTGTATATTTTTTACTTATTTTTACAATATGGGTATCATATGAAAGGTCGTAAAAAGACCATTTCAAAAATGTAAATATCATATCATGTTTATATTACTGTTTTACCAAAAAATGTCAAAAATTGTACCGTCTTCATTTCATTTTATACCACAAACTAAAACTAAAAAACGTAGTTATAGTAGATCTTTCTTTGCCCGTAGTACAAAGCATTATTTTTCCCTGCCTGCAGCACCATAAAATATATAAAATTTTATATCGATAGAGTGATACTTGTTTTTCTCTTTTCAGTTCATTACATCGAAGCAGTCGGGTTTTTTGTTTTTTTTATAATATTTTTTTTATAATTTACTTAGATTTTAGATCTATGGAACTATTATTATAATTGCGTCCAAGTTATGTAATGTTAAACGTATTAATGTAGCTTGAAACAAAAAGAGTTTTTCTAGGGAACTCGTGATAACTTTGACCTAAAAAGAGGTTCGAATTACCGAAGGTTTGAATTAACAAGAGTAGTGATGTTCATATTAAAAAGCTCGTCTTTGTAATAAGAACTCATTCTGTTTGTTTTATAAAATACACTCGAGTTTAATAAACCTAAGCAACCGTTACATAATCTACTATTGCAGACGATCATTCGGCATTACAAATAGAATATTTGTAATTGACACTTACAAAATATTTAAATAGTAAAATTAATGCAGTGGATTATTATTTTGGACTGTACTAGCTATTTTCATACAATTAAAAATATGACAAGCTTAAATATATGTACAGATAAATAATATAATAAAATTAAATAAAGTAAAAACAATCCGTTACAATAACCTAAACTATATACAAAATAAAATAATATAAATAAAAGAGTAAAAAACTTATGCATCATGGTTTTTCTCCGAATCGGTGTCGACCGGTAAAGTGCCCAGAAGGCTGGCATCATTGCCACCACAGAGTACTTTTAATATATAGGCATAGAGAGCATATCTCTCTAACTAGAACTGGGAACTGCTCAGTAACGCCAACTACATTTGTCGAACGGAACTAGAGCGCTTACTGGGGTGCCTACACATACTTGTACTTAGTATATATTGCAAAATTCGTATGTTGAAATGGAAATGGCGGTAAATGCGAATATGCATTTAGATTAATTCAATCTGAATACATATTTTTAAATAAAAGAAATGTTTTGGGTTAAATTTTTATTTTCACAATAAATTAAATTAATGTTTAAATTAGTCACCATATAGCAAATAATTTAGAATAACAAGTATATGCAATATTATTTATTTTTTTATTATTTAAAAACCTACTGTGACCAAACGTGAGGACGTAATGAAACACTTCTTGTAAGACATGTTCACTATACTATTAAACATTAAATTATAAGGTGTTGAACCTTATAATAAATCGGAGTCCTATCTCAAAACAATGGAGTCCCTGTCTCAATCTCTTTACATCAATACAACCGTGAATTCACTGGTTTGGACTCAACTCAACAATCGTAGCGTAAAATCACTTGCACTAGCAAAATCAGAAAATTGAATACACCTGAAAAACAACACAACCAGCAGAGATCAACAGAGTTATTTTTCTGAAAATACAAAATGGTAAATTCACATTGACTTTGACAAGCGTCAAATTTTCCATGCCAACGCCATCTGTAAATGTCTAATAGTACTAAATGCAAGTTCCAATTTAATTGTTCTAAGATTGTCGACCCCGATTGCCACGTTGAATGCCAAAGCAAGCGTGACAAGAAAGTCGTGAAAATAATGGTGGCGCCACTATAGTTCACGTGGCCATCCTATATAGCACGGTAATAACCGTTTTGATACTTTGGTTTAAATACAATTTTTAATTACTCTAACACTCTCACAATAATATTAGTTAGAATAGGAAAATAATTAATGAAACTTCTGAATGTATGGTAATGTATTTTTAATTATTTTTTGTATTCGTACAATTATTCATATTTAATCAGAATCAAAAATACTTTCGTCTAAATATTCCATGCGAGACAAGGCTTTATCCACGTCTTAGCGCGAGCCATCTCCAGTACCTTGCTGGCTATTTTCGGATGTGTTCACACAGCTCTCATCTTGCAGGTTTATAATTATATTGTCAATATCATTATATAGAGATTGTCCCCTTTGGTAATAATCACTCTTTCATTACGTGTCACACATACATGAATTTTTCCAGTCATCAGCAGAGATGCTCTGAAACACTTGTTTTAAATTTAGGACGCATACCCCCGAACCAAAATCTCTCAACCAATTTTGGTATAATTTTATATATTTGTCTTTTTTGAATAGAGTTTTTTGGATTTCTGTATTAAAGAAATATGACAAATCCTTTTGCCTGGTCATCTCGTTCTCGGTTTATTAAATTACGTTTACAATTCAATTTTGATGTTCAATATCAAAGCAAGCAAAGCTGGCTTTGAAGAATTAGTGTTATATTCACATCACTGTTATTCGGACCTGCATACAATATAAACCACTTTAACAGTACACCAGCAAAGCAACAATAATAACAATTAATTGTACCTTTGTTGCATCACAAATTCCTGATTTGTACAGCGAATGCTTCCGCCTGTCGTGTATTTAGCAGAATATTTTCATCCCTTTGTCAGCTTTGAATTTCAAATTAACTTAGTGCGTTTGGACTCCGAGCTATCTAATAAATTATGCTTTATTAAAAAGCTAAAGTTATTTAATACTAGTCCTTACTAACATTATAAAGGCGGAAGTTTCCATGCATGGATGGATATTTGTTGCTCAAAAGCTGCTATGTTGATGAAAGTTTACAATGATATGGCTTATACATCAGAATAAAACATCCTTTTCATCCTCCATTCCTCATTCCATCCATCCATTCCCACGGGAACTTGAACTACGCGGGTGGAGTCGCGGGCGTCCTCTTGATTAATTAGTCTGCTTTGAATTTAATATTTGTTTTTCATTTGATAAAAAGAGCCGATGTTTTTAAATACTAGTTTAAAAATAAATCCATTGTGTGTTAGAGTATCTCCCCATAATATTTGTGTTTCATTTTTGTTAAGTAATTAGATTTTTGCTTGAACATTGAGTTAATATGGGAGGATAATTTGAAAATATTTTATACAAAACAACTGGCCAAACTGAAATGGGTTCAATTCCTGACGGATTCACAACTTTTTATTCATCACAAGTTAGCCCTTGACTGCAATTATACTTGATGGTAAGTGATGAAGCAGTCTAAGATAGAAGCGTGCTAACTCGTTAGGAGTAGGATGAACATCCAGACTTCATTTCGGTTTTTGCACGAAATCGTACCGGAACCCTATATCGCTTGCCGGTACGTCTTTGCCGGGAGGGTGGTATCAAGCCACTGCGCCCCCCAAAAGGCCGTCTATTTATTACTCACATCATCACTAAAGGGAATAATTTAATAACTTTGCTTATCAAATCATAACGGAGATACAAAAAATCAAGATAGCTCTAAATAAAACAACAATTACAACTGCAATAATTTATCGGCAACAAAGTTTATAATTTTATCATTGTTACAAAACTCGACGGTTGTGATCGCTTAGTCTATATGTTTATACAACTTTGAGTTGAGAATGTGTAATAAAAAAAATTGCGAAACCTTTTTAAACCGAAATTTTATTAATTATTTTTCAACGATCTCCGTGGCGCAGTAGTATGTGCGGTGCATTTATATGACGGAGGTCCTGGGTTTAGGGCTGATTGAGATTTTCTGAATTGGTCTTTGTCTGGCTGGTGGGAAGTAATATAGTGTTCCAATGCCAAGCATAATAGCAATCTGGTGCGATGTCGTGTAGAAACCGTAGTGGTGTGTATATTATCCTACTCATAATCATGATAATTACCCACCTTTCTCCTCATATGTGCCAGAAGCAGGATGCAAAAGGTTCACTTGGTCACGATAAAAAATACGAACAAGAATATACATTTCTTTTTAATAATTTTCTGTAGGAATAAAAAATGGAGGCGTCTAGTTTGCTACGAGAATTTATCTATCACCTTATAGTTACTTAGATAGTGCTTTGAGCGAAATTATATATTAATGCACTCCCTGAAAAATCCTGTCGGCGCCCATGTTTCTCCTTAACGGCCTTTCGAATATTACGTAAGCAGATTTATTACAATTATTTATCCCTCCACCCCCCTTGTTAGCAAAAGTAAGCAAAGCTCGTACCCCTTCCCCCATGCTTACGTTAAATGTTTTTTTTTATATTATAATTATAGTGTGTCATAATTATAATTTTAAAAATAAGAAAATAGATTTAAGTTATTGATTAGATGATTAGATACAGTATTCAACATAGAGAATTCATGAATTTTTGCCATTCGTGTAAAACAATAAATAATTACCGATGACGTGATCATCATCTAGACTCCCCCATACCCCTATAGTGCTTACGTAATACTTGAACGGCCCCTTAAGAGAACGTATGAGTTCACTGTCGAACTCACGTAAAACTCGACTTAGTCTCTATTACTCTCTCGTAGATCGAGAGATATAGAAAAAAAAGACTCGAACTGTCGAGTTTCGTTACAGAATCGACGTGATAAATCAATGCGAATAGGCGGGATTGAAGGTGATAATGCTTGATTCTACCACTGTGAATACACAAATAATAGTATAGGATTCGTATTAGAAACCTTGGACCATAATGTAGGGGCAATATCGGGACTAATTAAAATGCTCTTCAAGTCATTGGTTTGTTATTGCCCACAACTTAATATTTTCTAAATCTTTGTTTTATTATTTTTTTTAATTCAGGCTCCGTCATGCGTGAAAGCATTTCCCGGCGTTAAAAATTTTTGACAAAAAATAGAACCGACTCAAAACGCACTAAAAAGTAAAAAATAACTATGTCCATTTAGTTGCTTTAATTTACTATGAAACTATATATATCATATATAGCATATCTATGAAGTCGGTGCCATTTTTATTTCTTACTATTTAGTGATTTATCGCCACGTAACGTACTCGTACTATACTCTCATAGTATATTATACGGCACTAGTAGCCAAAAAGCTCCCGATACTTACACGAAAACTGAAATTGCTGTAAGTGTGGCTATAAAATTTGAAGAGTTCCTTCAATTTTCCCAGGATATCATCATCAGATCCTAACATGATGACTATGGCACTATCTTGCAAGTGTGCCCTTTCTGATAAAAAAAGAATTATCAAAATCGGATAACTCTGTAAAAAGTTATGCGTGATCATACAAAAAAATATATACGTGTCGAATTGAGAACCTCCTCCGTTTTTTTTTCAAAAAAAGATTCACTCGAAGCTACTTTGGCTGAACACGACCGACGAGGCAGTTAAAGAATTCAGTAAAAATTAAAACGTGTAATATACCAAATCTAAAGCTATCAACATATTTTTATATAACAAAGAAAACAAACATCCCATATTTAAAATCACTAGGTAATTAATAACGGCTAGGTATGTATACAAACTATTAATAATGTACTGATTAATGTATTGTACATATCTGTATGGTACAAGAATCAGTATGAACAACTAATTGCTTTGCAGATAAAATCGATATGTAAAACAAGTACTCGACGATTTTAGAATAGAATCGTTACCGAGAAACGTTTCGTGTGCTGCTTTTTGTTTTGTATCGATTTAAAGTTTAGATTGTTTAGATATTATAATTTATCAACTTATCTTAACGGAACTATCATTTAGAAAAAATATAAAAAAAGGGTTTTGGAAACACCTACCTCTAATTTTACAACCATGATGGGCCACATCATGGTTGTAAAATTAATTTTGAAAAGCGGTTAAGTCCGAGTCGGACACGCCCATGAAGGGTCCCGTTGCAGCAAGTAACCTAATATAAAAGTTCTTGTAGTTCGTTTAAACTTTAATGGTTCACGGCTTATGCATAAGGTTTAAGTTTATGAAATTATTTTTTTTTATTTTTATATTTGATTAGATTAATGATAGGTATATTGTGTTTTACGATTAATGACCTATTAAAAAAATACTTACACGATCTCGTTCAAACCAATTTTCGGTGGAAGTTTGCATGTTAATCTACATCATGTATTTTTTTAGTTTTATTATTATCTTCTTTTAGAAGTTACAGGGGGGCACAGTTTACCACTTTGCAAGCGTCTCTCGTGCAAAATATTCAGTTTATAAAAAAGTGATATTAGAAAACTCAACATTTTTTTTGAAGACCTATCCATAGATACCACACTCATTTGGGTTAGACGAAAAAAAAATTGAGTTTCAAATCTAAGTGAAACCCCCAAAATATATTGTTTCTTTTTTTTGTCATCAAATCTTAATGCATCAATCCATAAGAGTTGCTTTTTTTCTATTTTGCTACTGAACGCTAAAAAAGAAAGAATACACAAGGTACTTGTAATATGAGCATGTTTGAAGAAAGTTTTTAAAATTATTAGGTATGTAGCATAGTATTGATGTTTTACATCTATTAGGCGTCACGTGACAACGACTTTAATAATTTACTAGCTTTTGCCCGCGACTCCGTCTGCGTGGAATTATTTATTATGGTAGCCTAATTTTTCTAAACTTTAAATGCCATACTTATTAATATTTAATGAGATTATTGAGGAGTATGTGCGGGTTAAACTGAGTAACAGAGTTGAAAATAGTATTATAAGAGAAAAGTGTGGAGTAAAAGAAGAAGTAGTGACTAAAATTGACAAAGGGATGCTTAGAGGGTTATACAACATTGCATCCCCCTTTTAACCCCTTACAATCCTTTCCTCGCAATTTAGTCCTTTTTCAGGCTCTAGACTATCTGTGTACCAAATTTCATTTAAATCGGTTCAGTAGTTTTAGCGTGAAAATGTGAGAGACAGACACCATTTCCGCATTTATAATATTAATATATAGAAGTACAGATATAGATAATATTAGTATATAGATATGCATCGATTGTATTGTGACCTAACTGAACCTAAAATATTCCTACCTTCATTGTTGTAATGATTCTTTATCGATCTGAAACGCAAAAGGAGATGATATTTAGAGTTAAAAATAAATTGTACCCGCTTTATCTACATATCTATTTGTATACCATTAGTGTTCTTAGATACTATCACTAACGTTACAGTACGTTCAGGAATAAAATCCTGAGTGTCGCAAAAGATACGACTACAACGATACTAGAATTAAATAATATACACAGAGACCAACTTTTCATCTCATTTTTACAGATATAAAACACCATTTGAATAATATAAATATCATATCATGTTTAACAAAAAATGTCAATAAAATCATTTACAATTAGCAAGAATGTGTAAACTAAAAAGTCTCAATTAAAATTATTATAACTAAACAGTGAAAAACAAGGATTACTATATCCATGTAAAATTCTGAATACTCTATGGTTTTCTTTAATTTTTTTTCAAATCGATGATGTTATGCTTAAATAAAGCTCAGCCCGGCACTGTTGTTCTTATTGCCCAGCTAGTTTTAAATTTCATGTTTTTGTCTCGCATTAATTAATCACAAATGTTTTTTTCATCTCACTTGCTCGGAAAACTTTTTGCTTGGCCAAATTAGGACTCAAAAGTCTTTTTTGCAAAAGACAAAGTTAATTTTTTAAAAAATGAAAGCTTAGGCTCGGGGTTCTTGTTAAAAGTGAGTATTGATATATTTTTTTGTCCTTTTCTTAAATTTCAATTTGATACTATTGATAAATATTAATCAGATAGAATTTTTTTTCCATTTTGGATTGAAAAAATCATTATTTATATAAAATTAGAACACTAAAAAATTAATACGCACCAACAACAAAGATTAAGACTCCTATTCCACTAGCGTTTTGCTAGCGTCAGCGTTCCCTAAACGTCTGCGCAACGTCAACGTCGCGTTAACGTGACGTCGACGTTGCGACGTTGTTCCTTCAACAAATAGACTCTGACAAGAATCACTACTCGACGAAAATAACGTAAAAAAATTAGAAATTAAATCATCGTCAGTTTTGGGAAAATCATATATGGTCCAATCGATTACAAGAAAGTGAATATTTCGCACTGTACTTTGATAGTATTAAAAATAATGAATCTGAATCTTATTTATGTTAGCGCATGTCAGGAACTACATACGAAAGAGATAGAGAGAGAGCTTGTTATAACTCAGAGGTAAGAAAAATAATACATTTAAATTTGTCATACAGGTTGTTAAAAAATGTACGTGATTGTACTTGTTGTCAAAAAACCCAACGTCGACGTCTACGTTGCGCAGACGTTGGAGAAACGCTGACGCTCGCAAAACGCTGGTGAAATAGGGAAATTAAATTAAGCTGGCACCGATTTCATAGATATGCTTAAATAAATTAAAACTAAATGACGCAGTTATTTTTTACGTTTTAGCGCGTTTTGAAAGCGTTTTTATTTTTTATTAAATTTTTTTTATTTCATACTTTTCAGTGATTTATCGACAACGAACATACGTAAAACTTACTCGTTTCCAACTATACGTACCAATTACCAAACCAAAGCCACTTATAAAATTCCGAGACTGCTGCAAATGTGCCTATAAAGTTTGAAGAGTTCTCTCCAGTTTCCCAAGATCTTATCATCAGATCATGACTTTGATTAAGTCCAATCACAAGGTAGCTACTGTAATACGTCCTTTGTCTTCATCACCAGACCCTTAATGACCGTCACAGCCCATCTAAATGTAAAGTGCTCATCGAGACAAATTAATCAAGCCCAATTACAAGGTAGCTACTGTAAACCGTTAAGGAGCTCCCTTAACAGTACTTCGTCTTCATCACCAAACCCTTAGTGACAGTAATAATCAATCTAAATGTAAAGTTCTCAACGAGACCAAACACAAGGTAACTGCACTAAACCGTTGAGGCGTTCCCTCGTGTGTATTTTGGCTCCATCATCAGATCGAGTCCAGACAATTTATTGTAGTGCTATAAAATACTTAACGGAAAAATTAACAAACGTACTAGTTTTCCCTACAACTTTTGAAAGTTCCCCTCGATTTCTCCAGAATCCCATCATCAGATTCTGGTTTCCTCGTCATGGTACCACCACCGGACTTTCTCCTTACCAACAAAAAAGAATCATCAATCATCAGTTCAAAAGCAACGAAGTTATGCTTAGTAGTTATGAATAGTAAGTAGAAAATCATACCCTCACAAGACTTAATATTACCATTTCGCAGAATATGCAAGTTGCTTATTGTTGCATCTACAGAGAGAATTGGAAAGAAGGTTCCTTTCGAAATTTCTAAGAAGTTAAAATTACTGAATAATTTTGTTTTCTCATAATCGAAGTGAAAACTAAAGTACCTTCGCCTGACGGCTCTGGACTAAAAATCCCTCGTATATAATTGATCATTACATACCCTTAAAGAACAATCTTATATTGCTGCTATTTGTATAAAAACAGAAGACTTCTAGGTTCAAGTCATGGCTCAGCACCTTGTTAACCCACTAAAGAGCCAGGTCTTATAGGAGAGGGGATATGGAGCGTAGACTCAGTACATTGCTCTTATGCGGATTGGCGGGCTTAGGGTGATAATGTTTTATTTATTAACGATCATTATCAGATGATAGTGAACGGGACCGACGGCTTAACGTGCTTGAGGCATGAGGGTGTAGCACCACGAACTTCCCAGCTCCGGGCTATGAGCGATATATATGTTTCATAAAAAACCTGCGCGATTTTAATTTGATATTACATTAACTATCTGAAAATATACATATATAATTCCACAGATAAAAAGAAGCACTAACAGACACATTGTTCTGTTTATAATAGTAAATAGTGCAATTTGCAGATGCCTATCCACCTCACCCACGATTTTATAATTGTATAACGAATAACACACGTAATAAATTTTAAAGTTGAAAAGGAGTTTTGTGAAGTAAACAAAAAGGGAAACTTATAAACTAGAATCATCTACAAATTGTAGAACATCAGCTGTTCAATTGCTAAGTACGAGTAGGATACGAGAATTGTTTAGGATATTTGAAGTCTTAAGGATAGGAACATATGTTACCTTCAGCTTATTGAACTACTTTTTTACGTCTTAGCTATTAGACTTAACTAAGCTTAACGACTGACTTGTTGGTGTAGTGACTGCCTTTTTGGTCTAGTGGTTAGCCCATGTGGCTCACGTGGTCCTGGGTTCAAATCCTGGGTCGGGTCACGGAACAATTCTGAGTTTTTCATTCTTCTCAGAGCACGTTACTACTACTACCGTCGGTCCCGGTCACTATCATCAACATTGTGATCGTTAATAAATGAAACATTATCACCCTAAGCCCGCCAACCGACATTGGAGCAGCGTGGTGGGTCTACGCTCCATTATCCATCTCCTACAAGGATGGAGGCCTGACCCTGTAGTCGGCCGTTAACAGGCTGATGCTGATGATTAATGACAGTAATTCAAGTGAAAAAGCGCCATAACATGATAGTTTAATTAAAAATTTTTTGTTTCATGAGGGTAGGTTGAAAATAAGTGCCCAGTTCAACTAAGGTGTCTTTTACCACGTCATCTCTGAGATTTTTGAATATCAGTATTTTATTTTCAATCTAAAAAATCTTCGAGATAACATTGCGAGACACACCATTGCAAATATTATCTTTTTTTTAATATTTAACCAGAATAAACGTAAGCAAAGGACCGATATGTTAAAGCGGAAGAGTATTATCTCTCGTTAACAAAAATATTTTCTTTCGTTTCGATGGCTCACCTACAGACGAATTCAAGAAAATAAAAAACTTGTATAAATCCATTCACGCACTCTATATTCCAAAAAAATACATGTTAATATACATACCTACATACCAGATTTGGTCGCTTAAACAGACTAGATGTTCAGTTGATATCTTATAAAACGTTGCATTCGCTATTTACGCGTTCGTAAACTGTGGGATGAATCACGCAACTGCAGCATCCGACGTATAGTAAACAGAAACACGCATGTTATGTCAAGAGATCAAGCTGTGTGCAGTTTATGACTCCAAAACGAATAAGTTACGCGCTGTAAATTAATCTATATATCTAATACGTGTATATTAATACTATATAGTGGAGAATTTTTTTTGATTTTGCATTTAATAGGCTTCGAAACTACGAAGCCTTTAACGTTTGGTACTGATAAATTATCGGGAGCCTGTGAAGGCTAGGCTACTTTTTAATGCGAAAGAAGGGCTATAAAGGGTTGAAATTCGGGAAGAACATTTGAATGGAAATTACGACATTTTCCAAGTTATTGTGAACCTTATTCTTTATTTTAGGCTTTTGATTTGATGTAACCTAAAATGAGTAAAAATAAGGAATAACTATTCAGGTTATATAACGCGAACTCATTCCTTGGAAGACGTATATTTTTCAACCGGAACATAGGAAGGAAGAACAGGTATAGGCAAAACTTTATATGAAAGTCGATGCTTAGAATTAGAAAAGTGGGTACTTCAGGGAGTTCCACGTATATTTTCTAGTATCTACTGTCTCGTCTGTCTAGTCAATGATTTTGAAATAGGCTAGGCCTAAGATACCTCGTGAAGAAAAAACCCGTGTTATAGTCGCAAAATAGTAATAATGTGACATTTGTAATATAGGTTATAATTTAAAAATATGTAGTTAATGAGGTACCTATTATAAGAAGTAAAATAAATTTGTAGTTATCTTAGTTTCCGAAACAAAATGTATTTTAGAAAAAAAATCATACTATAAAATAAAGACCCATACAAAACGAAAAAGCTTTTATTTGTAAATACAATCATCACTATATGGTCCCAAATGTTTGATTCAATTTTCTAAGAAATTCACATTACTATATTATTTTATTTTCTCGCAATCGTAGTGAAAAATGTAAAACGCGGGGGATAAAAATCGAATTTTTCGAAATCAGCATCCATACAATTTGATTTTATAACATCTGCCTGCGGTGGTTTTCAGAGAGTGCGCGCGGATTGTTCCTCTTTACAATAGTCGACTCATTTTAAACTGAGTCGTCGGACAATAAATGTCAGTGGGAAGATGTTGGGAATTTGCAAGTCTTGTGCACGCAATTCAGCCCGTTATTGATACCTACGAGTAGCTACCTGCGCACGCGCGGTCGATGCGTCAGCTGGCATATGAAAGGGTCTCGCAGTAATAAGACTGCCTCCACATGACTGTCAATATAACCGATAGACCACTCAATTTAAAACGCGTCGACTATAGGACAGCAAAAACAGCCCCGATGTTTTATTTCTATCTTTTAAGGATAGCTTGCTGTTCACATTTTGTGAACATCAAGTCGTTTAATTAATTATAGAACAAACTTGCACTGTTTGTTCCTTGATTAAACGATTTATAATTTTTCAGATATACTTACTTGGACAAACATACATACACTTTTAAAGACGGTTTTATACATATTTTTGGAATATTTTCAGGTGGAGTTACATAAATGGAAATGATAGTTGAATGGGAGAAAATCATGAACGTGACCACCAAGTCAAAATTGGAGGTCGCTCAAGACATGGTGGATTGCTATACGTCTAATACGAGTTATAGCAAAGTCGTCAAGAATACAGTCAGTGGAATCACCAAGGATTCCGCGAACTTCACCGAAGTCTTGTCTAGCGCAATGGAAAGCGGTGAGTAAAAATACTTCCTTGAAAACTATTTTACTTTGGGAAAGTTTTTTTAAGATATACCCTCAACACAAATATACTGGGTGCAATTTTTTATCGTCTTGGAAAAAATGGGTTTTACTGATAAATGATATGACATGGTTACTTTATTTTTTTAAAAACGTATCTATAATTTATTTAAATATTATTTTAAAATAATAATTATTAAAATATAATTACATTATTTCTATACTAAGACATAAAACGGCAAACAAATAATTTGAGTACACAATAAAAGCGACTGCAAAACGCACTAAAAAGTAAAAAACAATTGCCTCTATTAGCTACTTTACTTTAATTAATCATATCTATGAAGTCAGTGCCATTCAACTTTAAGGAAAGTTTATATAACGAAGTAGCAAATCACTTTGTGGGTTTAGGTAACGTCCTTAAAGTAGAAAGCCTGGGTTCGAAAATCAGACTACTCTGTGTAAAGTAATAATATCTAAAAACATATACACGTCGAATTAACACGGTTAAAAATATAAAGTAGGAAGAATTTTTTCTTTGTATAAATATTTAGTAGTTTTTATATATGTGATCTGGCTTTGTAAATGGATATTCCTTTAAATGTCAGTTGCCAATATTGCAAAGACGCGTTCCGAGTAAAAAGAGCGACAAAAATTGATTTTAAATTCAAAAGCAAAATTTTACATTAAAAGTTGAACAATTATTTAACTAGACAGATTTGGGCATTGGGAATCTCCCTAAAAATTAGCCTCATGGGATCTTCCTAAATGTTCTAATTTAAGACCAATTTTCAGCTTTGTAACGTCAGGGTCAAGTTTGTATGGGAACTGAGTTTCTCATTTGCGTTAGTGCCCTCGCTGCCTTTGTACACAATACACACAAAGACATCGCCAGTCAGCGTATGTGATCGTATCGGGGGTTCGGTAATAGATAGGTAACTATTTATAAACCCTACGAGTATTCGGAAGGATTGTTTGCTGCGTGCAACTAAGTTTTACTATTTTGATTTCTTTTGCATATGCACATACAGGTAAAACAGAGTCGAATCTATCGCGTGGGCTGAGAAGTACATTACAAGTATACTACAGCATCTTTGGATACTCGTTCAGCTTTCTGCACTTCTAATAAGGCCAAGATCTTTTAGCAGGTTATAGAGTATTTCGCTGGTATATCTCTTACACCCACTTCTACTGCATGTAAACTAACTACATAGCCAGTTTTAGTTACTATATAATATTTATTCACTTTGAATATGTGTGTTTCTCAGGACAAAAAGTAAACCCCTAGTTTTTTCTGAGACAATAAAAAATTGCACTCTATGTACCTAATTATAAATGTTACGGTTAGAATGCGTTTTTTCTAGTTAAAAGTAGTTTTTACGAAAGACGTTGGTGGCTTCACTACTGTCTTCAAATTATGGTCTGTATGATCATGTGATCATAATCATACATACCTCATGATGAGGTCAGATGAGTAATAAATGTAAAGAAATAAAAGAACTCTTTCAGCTCAAAGGAACTCTTTTACAGGTCTATGAGGATTTTTGTACCAACGTCCCTAGCTCTAAAATGGTTTATAGTGTAAGAGTGATATTAAAAAAATATTATTTCATTGGCTGGGATCCGAACCTGGTACTGGGAACCTGTAGTAGAGTAAGCTAGTCAATAAGGCCAATGCTAGATTTTGTGAATGGGTTTCCTCCCGCCAGTTTAGTCATACACACACACTAAGCTATTTTTAGTTACCTAATATTTTGTACGTAAATATCTACATCTTTCGCTAAGACAACTAGTAAAAATAAACTTCAGGGAGTAACGGATTAGTTCTACCATCTGTATTTATATTTATGGTATCCATTTTTTATTTGACTTTAGATTTATTAACAGAAACGAACTGCTCGAGCGAGTAATTTGAATTATTCGATGAAAACAGCCAATTCGAAGTTGAAACTCAATCGGATAATATTTGTTGGCTCAATAAAAATTTCTGCAGAGTCGAAGCAAAGCAACGCGACATCTCTGTCAATTACAATTTATAATATACGTCTCTAGATTTCCATCATTTCTACATAATATAATGTCCCCCGCCGCTTCTATCTATCTTTTAAGAATAGCTTTCCCCATTGATCCTTTATATCGCCAAACCATTTTCTTCGCTGTCTCCCACGTGCATATTTTCCAGGTAGTACTACAGGTAGCCTACAAAAATCAACCTTGGGAATTAAAAGACGGATCCTCTTTGTAGATGCCGGAAAAATGCAACTTTTCTTCTCATTATTGCTGTCATCACTAGCCTCAGCTAGTAAATAATAAGCTAGGCCAACTTTTATTATCAAAACCATGTGTAGGCGTATTCACCAGCAACGGGATTGAAAGTTTGCCCAGTAATATTCCTATTCCATTACTGCATAGATTACAGGAGTTAAGTATTACGTAATAAAACACGGACAGTGGATTGCAGACTGATTTAATGGCAAGCGCTAGTGTGCGAACTACAATGAATTATTATCGAAATACCCGACACCTCCTTACTAAATAACAAACTATATTTATATATACATTAAAGACATTAAAGACTATACTACATTATATAACTATAATACATTAAAACATAACACCATTTAACATTACTTAAAATTTAATCTATGAGGTAGAGGTCTCAGACCCAGCCTTGCTCTTGTTGCCGGTACAGGAGAGGAAGGGGCCAACTCAAACTTGTCGGCCTCTACTGGATCTTTGATTGAAGGTTGGACATTAGGACTTTGATCCTTGCTCTCCTGTTGCGGCAAACTTACACACTCTTGTTCGCTAGGCTCTGCAGGGGGGACATCTAACGTTGATGTCATGTCTGTCGAGGAGCGGGCGAGTGAGTAGCGTTTCGAGGACTTAGTTGGCTTAATAATTTGATCTATATGCCTTCTTACAGTGCCCCGTGGTACGTTAACTGCAAAAGAAGAAGGCCCTACTTGTTCACTCACCTGTCCCTCGACCCACTTATTCCTCTCCCTACCATAATTCCTAATGAGCACTTTATCTCCTAAGCGAACATCACGCTGTGTGCCTCCAGCACGCTCTATTTGTTGCGCTTGCTTAGCTTCTACCCGAGCTGCCGTGTTCGGACGTAAAATATCTAAACGACCCCTTAACTTCCGCCCGATCAATGCTACTGCGGGCGCTATCCCCGTCGTAGCCTGCTCGCAGTTCCTATAATGGAACAACATCTTACTTATAGCAGCATCTACATCTACCCCTTCATAGCAAGCCTTTTTAATGCAACGCTTGACCGTTTTAACAGCATTTTCAGCCGCACCGTTCCCTTTAGGTCTATATGGGCTAGTTATGTTGTGAACGATGCCGTTTTTGTTAAAATATTCTTTTATTTCATGAGATCCGAATGGGGGTCCGCCGTCTGTGACCACCTGGAGTGGTAACCCGTACCTTGCAAACGTTTCTCTAAATTTTGCAATGACAAATTTTGCCGAAGTACTATTTAATTGGAAAACTTCTATCCACTTACTGTGAGCATCGATAATAATTAAATAGTGCTTCCCGTTGTATTCCCCGAAATCAGCATGTAACCGCTGCCAGGGGCGCGAGGGGAACTCCCAGGGGGTGAGCGGCGCATGCGGTGGCGCGTCGCGCTGCTGCTGGCACGCCGCGCAATCTCGGCACATGCTTTCGATGTCGCCATCCAAGCTCGGCCAATACACGTAATTTCGTGCTGTATTTTTCATTTTCACAACCCCTAAGTGACCCTCATGTAATTCATTTAAAATATATTGGCGGAACTTGGGTGGTACGACTATTCTATAATTAAACATAATACAACCACATTCTACAAATAGATTGTCTTTGCGATTAAAATAAGGCTTTTCCTGAACGACGTCTGTATCGGAAGGCCATCCGGAAACAATATATCTATAAACGTTACGCAAAACGGGATCCCCCTTGATCGCCTCCGCTATATCCTTATGATTAACCGGGAACTCGTTTTCTAAAAAACATAAATACGAGACCGCATCAACGCTCTCGCCGTCCGCGTGGCGAGGCAGCGGCAGTCGCGAGAGACAGTCCGCAGGACCGTTCTGTGCGGAGTTCACCCACTCCACGGTATAGTCGTAGGCGGCCAGCCGGGCGGCGTACCGCTGCAATCGGCTGGCGGCCGTTTGGGGTATACCTAACTTTTCACCGAAAATATAAGATAACGGCTTGTGATCCGTCCGTATGATAAATTTCCTACCGTATAAGTACTGGTGATTTCTTGTTACCCCGAAAAATATCGCTAGTGCCTCTTTATCGAGTTGACTATACGATTTCTCTGCCTCGCTGAGCGTGCGCGACGCGCAACATATCGGCCGCTCCGAGCCGTCCGGGTAGCGATGCGCCAACACAGCGCCGACGCCGTACGCACTACTGTCTACACTCACCACTACAGGCAACGCAGGGTTGTAGTGAGCTAATACCTTTTCACTTAATAAAATATTTTTAACCTTTTTCCACGCCGCCTCGCAATTCGAGTTCCAATTCCAAGGGCAATTCTTTTTAAATAATGCGTATAACGGATGTAATAGACTACTTAAGTTAGGTATGAATTTTCCATAATAGTTCACGAGGCCTAAAAAGGCTTTAAGCTGTTGAACATCGGTAGGACGAGGAGATTCCGAAATTGCTTTAACCTTCTTAGGGTCCGCCCGTAAGCCGTCTTTATCTATCACATGGCCGAGATAACAAACGCTAGATGCAAAAAAATCGCACTTTTCGAATTTTATTCGCAGCCCCACTTTTTGTAAGTTGCGAAATACATCGCGCAAGTTACGAAGATGGCTTTTAAAGTCGACGCCCGACACACAGATGTCATCTAAGAATACGACAGTGTTTGGTATCCCTCTCACTACATCTTCCATCATATAGGAATAAGTGGGTCGAGGGACAGGTGAGTGAACAAGTAGGGCCTTCTTCTTTTGGAATTTTTCCGGTATACAACTAAGACCGTATGGAGTTCGGACGTACTCAAATGTTCCCACGTGTGTGCTGATCGAAGTACACGGCCGGGAATCTTCGGTGAGTATCACTTGCTCATACGCATGAGCCAAATCTATTTTACTAAATATTTTTCCCCCACTGAGCGCCGTGTACAGTTCTTCTATGCGCGGCAAAGGGTACGGTTCCCGTTTCAACTTTGGATTAATAGTCACTTTGTAATCCCCGCATATCCGGACGCTGCCACATTTTTTAATAACCGGCACGATCGGCGTTCCGTATTGCGAGTTTTCTACCTTAACAATAGTGCCCTGACTAACTAAACGTTGTAATTCCTTTTCTACAGGTTCACGCAACGCTAACGGTAAATTACGTGCCTTATGGAAGACAGGTTCGTCGTCTTTCAATCGAAGCGAAAATCTCTTAGTACACGTACCTAACCCGGGAGCAAAAACATCAGAAAATTCCTGTTTTAAACTTAAAATTATTTTCTCTGAATCATCAAATGCATCAAAATTAACCAAATGATTCAATTTAATACAAATATTATTTAATTGTAACTGACGCAACCACGCGCGGCCGACGATCGGCGGTCCTCCGCCCGGTATGACGTACAGCGGCAAGTCCGCCGCCGTGCGTACCGCCCCGTTAAAATCGTATCGCGTCTGCACTTTGATGAAACCGAGAGGTTTAATAACACTGCCCGTATACGACCTTAATCTTAAATTACATTCAAATATTTTGCATAACCGAAAATGTTTCATAAATAACTGTTCATTAATGGCTGATATTTTACTACCCGTATCAACTTCAAAGTTTATAGGTACATTTTCAATAAAAAATTGTACTACATACGGTTTATCTGCGACACCGTCCACCTGTATATTATTAAAATCACTATCGTCCTCCTCCAACTCATCTGCTATAAAGAACTGATTCTTCTTCATAAACCCGTTTGAACGCGCACCATCACTCATGCACATGGCCCGCAAATGGCCCCTAGTGTTGCACCGATCACACGTATACTGGCGGAACTTGCACCTGTCTGCCTGGTGCAGCCGCCCACAGCGCCAGCAGCGCTGCTGGCGCGCATCGCGCGGCCGGCCGCTCGGCGCCGCCGCGATCCTGTGCACCTGTGCCTGGCCCACGCCGATGGCCGTATCACCGGCCGCGCCCGCCGAGCCCGCGCCCGGCGCCGCGCCCGAGCCGCTCGCCACCGCGTGCCGCTCCGCCGCCTCCAGCGCCAGCGCCAACTCCACCGCCCGCTTGTAGTTCAATTCCGTCTCGGCAAAAATACGACTTCGCATCTCGTCATTCACGAGCCCCGAGACGAACTGATCCCTCAAGTTTTCTTCCAATTTCTCACCAAAATTGCACGTACTAGCCAAGTGTTTGAGATTTTGTAAATATAAACTCAAATCTTCACCCGGCTTTTGTCGCCTTTGCCGGAAGATGTGACGTTCCGCGATCTCCGAACGCCTGGGTTCTAGATGTTTCTTCACAATCTCGACCAACACGTCAAACGATTTTTCTTCTGGCTTATCGGGTGCACACAGATCACACATCAGATCGTAAGTGGCCTCCCCGACTACCGTGATTAACGTGGCCACATGAAGCGAACTTTTGATTTCGTTTAACGCGATAAATTGTTTCACACGATTTACATATATCGTCCATTTACGCGATGCCAAATCAAAATTTTCGATTTTTCCGTAAGGCATGATCACTAAAACAACTAAAAATAACTAAATAATGACAAAAAACTTAATATGTTCGAGAAATTTCTATAAAAACTCGTCGCCAGTTAAGTATTACGTAATAAAACACGGACAGTGGATTGCAGACTGATTTAATGGCAAGCGCTAGTGTGCGAACTACAATGAATTATTATCGAAATACCCGACAACAGGATCCTAGTATAACCATTCAATAACGCATGTCTACCTACTAATATTATTGCATTTAGATTAATCAGAATATATGTCGTCTCATTCATTTTTAATCTCGTTTATAATATAAATATGCTTTACATTGAAATTGGAATATATCAAAGCTCACATGATAATTGTTGCAAACCGTTTGGTTTACACTGCGATGCATGAACATGCTTATGACTAGTAACCCCGTATGAATTTGAAAATTAAGCTGGCATACTCTGGAAAAAATGCCTTTCAATGTTTAACTGATGTTTAAAAATAAAAGCCTCAGCTTCAGAAAGGTTAAGTAGGCTAGGCTTAGGGTCTGAGGTTTTGGGTACGGTCCCGGCCCGCCCGATGAAAAAAAGAGTCTGAATAGTCGTTAAAATGACTTTTCGACTACCCCTAAACTACAACTAAAAATTAATAAAATCCCCTAATAATCTATTATAATAAGTCATGCTCCGTGATGGGAAACGTTGTCATATTTAAATTGACAAATTGTCGATCTCTTTCATACATACATAAAATAATACATACATAATTCCAGAGTTTAAGCAAAACCACTACAGTGAAATTTATAAATAAATAAATTTTTATCCATCTTTAAGAAGCGCCAACTATTGCTATTGCTAGTTTCTTGCATGCAATCGGTGCCAGCTACCTTCCGTACGTCATCGTTTCATCTAGTTGAGGAACTTACCGAGACGAGGTCTCCACTCCAGGACCTTCCGACTCGAACGATCATCAGTCGTTCGGCAGACATGACCAGCCTACTGCCATTTCTAAGTACTAGCCCTGAGAGCTATGTCGGTTATTTTACTTCTTTGAAGAATCACTTCGTTCAGGATTTTATCCTTTGAAGAAACTCTTTCCATAGTTCGCTGAGTAACTTAAAATTTGTAGACTAGTCTAGTCACGTTTCAGCACCGTAGATCAAAACAAGGACGCATTGGTTGAAGACTTTAGTCTTCAAACATTGTGGAATTGTGATTCCACACATTTTTACTACCTATAAATAATTAACATCACATTTAAGTATTTTTTGTAACTGATACATAGGTCTTATTTTTCAACTTTTGAAAAAGATGCTTAATTTTAAAAGAATTAGCTGATGTAAAAGAATTTGTGTATTGCATCAAGCTTATTAGCCAAGTTAAGAAAACAACTTCATTAAGGATTTTAATAGAAAGGAATAAGAAATATTTTTAAATATCTATCTTGTTTTCATCCTCTTACTTGATTTTATTAGGTCGGCCGCATATTGTAAGAATTTTTCTGTTAGAAAATTTCTGACGCTCGCCTGACGCACTCTGTTCGTATATTTTGTTCTGGACCCCAAACACTATCAGAATCCTGACGAATCTGATCTCGTGTCATAATAAGACAAACTAAGAAAAATTTCAATCTGCCCCGCCGGGAATCGAACCTAGGACCTCCGTCTTCTAAATCCACCGCGCATACCACTGCGCCACGGAGGTCAAAAATTGCCACGTATTAAAATAACAACTTTGTTTCAGACATCTTCTGTCGTCGCGTTCATGACGGTTATACCTGCTGGGACGCAACTCCCGCCGGATGGCTTGCGACCCTAAAATGTCCCGGTTCAGTTACGGGATTTGATCCCAAACGTAGCGCATTCAGAGCGTAAGTAGTTGACATAAGGTTAAAATAGATCGTTGCCTGAGCCCTCTAGGACTGCCTGAGAGTATGTTATGCTGTCGGTCTCGGTCACTTTGATTACCGTCAGATAGTGATCGTTATTTAATTAAACTTTACCATCCTATGTAAGGCAACCCGCATTTGAGCTTGTGGTGGGTCTTCGCTCCATAACCCCTCTGCTACAAGGAGTGAGGGCTGGTCCTGTAGTTGGTCGTTAAATTGAGCTGATATACCTACTCTTATTTATTTCTTTAACTTTTAAGCTATTGCATAGCTTCTATCGCGGGCCTTGAGCGTGGAGACCGAATCCAGAAATTCCGTAACGAAAAAAACCTAACACCCCCTATATATCAAAAACATAATATCAAAAGCACAATTTCGGCACCGACGTCATCGGGACCGTGACCTATCGGTAAGGTTCGAATCCCATCGGTTCCACAAAAAACTTAACGGTGATACTTTTTAGTTTTTCCATCTGTCGATATATACCAGACCTTTTAATGACTTTTTGAAAAATCACGCTTGTAAAAAAAATTACTTTGATATATCAAGCTTGAAAAATATAAAAAATTGCGGAACCGACGGGATTCGGACCCGCCTCTCTCTCTGGCAATCCGGGCACTTACGAGCTTCTACCGCTAGGCCATGATCCCGATGACATCGGTGGGTAAACAAGTTAATATAAAATGCTATGCAATAGCTTTACCGCGGCAGTCTCCGAGTGCCACACGTCTTTTTTTATTTGCACACTAATGTATTGACATTATGTACAAAGCATTTATATAAATGTACAAAGCAGCGCCCTTGTCACTTGAGTAATTTCTTTCAGGCAACCAATGTTAAGTCACAATTACTCTTAATTATTTGAACAATGTGAGCAATATGGTGTTAAATATTTAACCGTTTTTACTGTTTGCTGTTTTCGTTATAAATTATGATGAAGTTACTATAATTATAATGATTTTTAAAATTTTATCGACCAGGCGAACGAGTCGGAAATAATCTGATAACACTTTTTTAGAGCTACGTCACATCCACGTGTATAAGGAATTTCGTTTCATAAATATAAAATCTTAGAAGATTACACAATTTAACAAGGAATAACGTTATGATACGAACTTCAAACGGAATACGAACTATATTTCGGATGAAATGCTTTCCTCTGTTGTTCGTCGTTTCCGTGTAAAATTTTGAACCAAAATCCGAGAGTCCAAAGCAATGCTTACGAGTGTACAGTAAACTTCTTTGCCGTCTAATTTTTACAGGACACCCCCATCTATACACTAACTAATTTTAAACTCCTTTCTAAGCGGATTTAGGAACGCTTTTCAACATAAATGAAGAAATTTTTCAGGAACGCCAATTATAATAAAAAGTGTATTTTAATACAAAAAAAGCGTCGTAAATACACAGCTTTATCTAAAGATTATATATTTGCGTCGCTTGCGTTTGAGACTATGGGTCTCTGGTCATCGGACACCAAAAAATGTTTAGACATCTTATCCAAACAACTGATCCATGTGTCCAGTGACCAACGTGCTGGTGCTTATTTAGCCCAAAGAATTAGCCTTGCCAAAGGGGAAATAGCGCCAGTGTGTTGGGCACGTTGCCTTTGGGTGAACGATTAGATGGCTTATTCTTTTCGTAAATATGTTTTATTTTTTTTAACTACACGTTAAAAATTTATTTATATGTACATATAGTTAGTTAAGCCTTTGTAAATAAAAATTTTATTGATTAAAACACAATTAAATTCAAAAAGAATATGTAAACTCTAAATTTTTTATTTCAAGTAGTATTTATTTTACTAGAATTTTCGAAATGTCAAGTATGTCAGTACTCTACCCCGGTTCGGTAGGCAGATCCTGTCGAAAAGAGAAAAGAAACTAAGTAGTTCAAACAAACAAATAAATAAAATTACCAGCTTTATATCAGTATAGATATACATATAATGTAACTAATCCAAATATATATCATTTCTGTGAGAATATTGCTACGTTTGGCGTCGAAAAACAGAAGAAGAGGACATGATATTTATGAGCACTTCCCACGTTATGCTATAATACAGCCCCCAGTGCGTCGAAGTACATTACTTGATTAAAATATCACAATTTTTGGCGACACTTCTGGCGCAGCAAATGCCTTATTTTTGTAACTGAAATCTGGTTTTGATTATATAATAGTCACGTACTTTAGGAAATAATGGAAAATGAATACAAATAAACCTACGCAAATACCTACGCAGGTAATATGGCACAATATTACATACAATAAAATGTATAAAGGCTACAATTCTGCTACGTCCGATATTGAACTCAATGTTTTACTTTACTTGGTTTCTCTTCTTCCGGTTTGAACATTTGAACCGGATGTGCATATTCTAAATAATTTTACGTCTAAAAACATTTTCATTTCAAATATTTTTTCGCAATTTACACTCACCGGAAGTAGCTAAGAACACTCCTAAGACCTTTTTCTATAAGGATATGGCATGGCCAAGCCGTTTGGGAGTTGTAAAGGAACGTATAAATAGTGCGGACAGACAGACAACAAGAATTTAAAGCATTCCGCAGATAATGCAATAAATTAGATAGATATCCCAAAATGCAATAAGTACAAAAATATTTAAAGCAGAACCGTAGTCGCACCCTTTATCTTCCATATCTGTCTAATGGGTGTATTCCTAGGACAAAAATAATCCTAATAGGTAAATATACTGAGGGGGAGGTCTTTACTGAGGGAGGTTGGGTCAATTAAGATTTTCCAAAGTGTACCTGGACCTGGACGGTCTCGCTGATGGGAGGCTTAGGCCGTTGCTAGTTTCCACGTATCTACCCTAGCGACAAAGACGTACCGAATGATATAGCGTTCCGGTACGATGTCGTGTAGATACCGAAACGGGTGTTGAGTTCATTCTACTCCAAACAAGATAGCTCGCTTCCGTCTAAGACAGCATCATCACTTACCATCAGTTGTGATTGTCATGAATAAAAAAAACTATAAACAAAGTAGGTAAGACCACGTCACCTTAACCATTCTTGTATCCTCGTATTTTGGGATTTCTATCTATTTCCTTGTTCTGTCCTTTTTATGTCCTTATTTTACGTAATAGGGCAACATATCTCTAATACGTTACATAAATTCATTTCGTCGTTCAAAATACATTTCAAATTAGTATTTAAAAAAATCAGATAGGTACTTACACAATAAAGCCCCTGTTTTTTTACCTCTATAAAAGAGGGAATTATAGCTTACGCTCTACACTCGCGAGCTACTTTAATAATGATCGAACCTCTAACAATCAGTATTCGATTTTATTGTGAACGAAGGCTTAAAGCTTCACCATACAACGAGGGGGCGTATATTACACCCCATGTTTCACCAGCTACTTAGAATTCCTCGGAAAAATGAAAAGTCATATCAATACGATACTAACGATGAAAAGGCGTTCGAGTTAACTGCTTTGAGGTACTGGGTGATTAGTTGTATATTTTTTAAATAATAATGTTCATAATAAAAAAATACCTGGTTGAGTTTGTTGTGGGCTTTTCTCAGACCAAGGCGCGTTTCAAATCTAGCTTTAATTGTGTGACCCTTTAAATAATCTAGATAATAAAAATTGAGGATTCAAAACAATGTTATAGGTTTCAATGAAAAATAATATTTTGACTTTGACTTCCACTTTAAGTAATCTCACATTCATATACGAGTACAAGACAAGGTAACGTAATGAGTATTATCTAAACTTAATAAATTACCTATAGAACTAGTTTCAGCTAGTACAGAACTATGTTATCAAGCTAAATGCTTATATATAAAAAGCTTTGTCGCTCCACGACGCAGACATTCGAAAAGTTTCTCACCCTAAGGAGATTTACTTGTTTATTCACGGAATAACAACATAATTATACTTGGTTTTATTATATTACTAGCAGACGCCCGCGACTCCTCGCGAGAAAATTAGTGTACATAGGCAAAATTCCAAGAACATAAAAGAAAAAAAAATTAAACTTTCTTTAAAAGATTTTTTAAATAGAGTTTGGGACTGACAAGCTATCCTTAAAAGATAGATGTATGCTAAAACGGATTTTTATAGTCCTAAGAAAGAGGAAATATCTCCCCTACATTGTTTTATTATATCTCAAAGGGATTAGGCAGCGCTTTTAATTTAAGCTCCCAGGCTCCTTTTTCGCTATTATCGTCATATTTAAACTAAGTACTTTACACCAAACCTTGACAAATTGTTATTTATATTTTATAAAAATAATTATCAAAACCTTCCTCATGAAACACTTAATCTATTGGCGAAAATCGTATAAAAATCCATCAAATAAGCCTTATTTTTTTATTTACACAAAAGTTTAACAAATTTTAAACGGAAACCTTCCTCAGGAATTACTCTATCTATTGATGAAAACCGCATACAAATCTGTTAGTAGTCATCTGTAGCCTTTGAGGTCATCGCGAACAGGTACACAGACAAACGCAACAAGGGATTTTAATTTATGATAAAGTACCTTCATATAAATATAATAATATAATCAATAGGTAAATATACAAAAATGAACTCTAAATAAATTCAGCGTAATACAGGTATAATTTCTGATTGGGTCTAATGCTACAATATTTTTCCACATTTCAGTTCTTGGTAATAATCAGGAATGATATTACGATATCGAGATTGCATGTTGATTGCATTGAGAAAATTGTTTACATGGAAATGTTTGATATCATCTTTACCAATATTAGAAAATGCGATGCAGAAGCTATTCAATCTGAATTGGACTTAATCATGTTCCCTGCGGGATATCTAGGGGTGAACTTGACCTAATGTAATAATCTATGTACCTATAACTACACGTATGACTCATTCATCTGTGATGTGATTTGTCATTTTGTGTTTTTTTATTTAATTTAAATTTATTGGGGAGGGGGGGAGGATAAAAAAACCAATAAAATCAAACGTTATCCACTATTTTTATCACTATATATTATGAAATACAGTCCCTCGACGCATCTGTCTATCTGTTTCCAATTAACTTAATTAAATTAAGTAAATTAAGTATTTAGTAATTCCGATTAAATTAAGTTTACAGTAGGTACGCGCTATCATACTGAACATACTGTCATACGGTTTTCACCATTCGATATAGTGATTTCTGAGGAAGGTTTTAATATATTATAATTTATTAAGATTTTATGCAAATCGGCTAAAGTATGACAATTTTAGAAGAGTCAGAAACATTTAAGCCACCTGGTAGCTTTCATTAAAACGCTGCTTTGTCTATTTTATCTATATCACAAAACAACGTATGATAGGATTGTTTCTCTTTATTAGGGTTACTAACAAGTACGCGATGGTATTTAACTATCTTTTAAGTTCAGCTTGTTGTACTTATTGTGTGTTCAAAAAAGGCTCATATATAATTTTTTTTGTTGGTGATTATGGAAAATTGCAATTTTGAAATTTTTAACTATTATCCTCGCGGGTGATGTCGCGGGCCTCTATTAGTATCTGTATAAAAAGCTTTGTTCTTAATAATCTATCACCGCAGTATCGGTGGTAGAGTTATAACTAGGAAGGCCGGTTCCTTATACGATGTAGGCCTATGATAAGAATGGCTTTTAATGAATTAAACACCAATGTGAAGACGTGGTGTAAAGTTGGTACCTATGCAGTTCCTTTTGATTTTTAGTGTACTCCACGCAATATACATCAGCACTCAGAGATGATTTTACCTCATAAATGAAAAGAATTATTTCTTATACAAAGTAATCTGCTCTAAGAACCAATTAGCTGCAATAAACAAGTTAATCCCACTTTAAGGATGATCCTACCTATTATAAAAATTTTAAATGGAAAAATATAAACTTGTAAAACGCTCAATATAAGGATTTAACAACAAGAGTTAATCGGCTTTAAATGATCTGTTTTATAAAAATAGATAGTCAATTAAAATCGAGGGAATATCTAAGCTGCTATTTTGTAGGTAGTGTTTTAATTGCCCCTTTTAATTTTGAGCTCCTGTCGCAAAAACAGGGGTGTTATAAGTTGGAAGGAGTAATTTTTGTCAGTCTGTGTGTGTGTCTGTGTGTGTGTCTGTCTGTGGCACCGTAGCTCTCAAACTGAGTTTCCATAATGATGTGAGGTATTTTTGGCGTACTCGATAAAGTGCTTCACGCGTGCCAGTAAAATCGTTAAATTAATAGATAACTTCAACCTGATGCTGCAACCAGAATGCTCTCTAGAGAATCCGACTTCGAAAACTCACAGCAGAAATATCGAATTTGGGTTAAGAATGCAGTGAGTCATCAGTGTTCGCAGCCCTGCGTCTATAACTAATCAAATCGCGCGTCGCGTTCGAAGCTTGCCTTCAACAGGTCACTTGGAACTTGCCTTGTAATTTGAAAAGAATTTATTAGGCGCGAACGAAGTATAGTTTCAATGAGAAGACAACTTGCAGGTTATGATCTTGCAATACGGTCACGTTGACCTAACCTATTACAATCTGTATGGTCTCCTAAGTACCAACTCCTCGAAAACTTATAGCAAATAAGTCATGTTTGGATTTAATACATTAGTTTTAATGATTTTTATCAAACTATAAGTGTTCTTTGCGTAGGGATTTTTAAAAACTTGTATTTATTTTAATTTTTTTTATGTATGATGCCCGATGAATTGAAGGCGACTGGACCGATTTGAAAAACATATTTTTGTTTGAAAGGGTATAGCTTTCAAGTTCCAGGATCTGATGATGGGAACTTAGGAAAATCTTCAAAAATTATAGCTGCACTTGTAACTTATTTTGCTTTTAACTTATTTCATGAATATAATAAAATCATTGATTTTATTTTTTTACCAACATCAGGATTTAATGTCTGAATGTGATATAACACAGAACAAAATATTTTGTGTTAATAATTAAAATACACTTGTGTAATAGAAATAAATATTGTAATTTATTTATTTATTATGTTATAAAAATCAAAGGGCGATATTTATACCTTTCTGTGGTAACATTTTGTATTACACCGTATATTCTTAAAACATAATAGTATTTAGAATATAGAATATATGTATAATCTATTATAGGTAAGTGATGGGGAAATATATTATTACTATTAGTGATCTAAATATAACTCTATTCAATAACCTGGCATCTGCTACCTATATATAAGCTCAGTTATTTCAGATGAATTAAATATAAACAAGTGAAATTTACTCGAAGTCTTTATATCTCTCACGATGCTCATAAACTTATAACACTTTAAATTACATTCGCCGCACTTTATAAACCATAAAAATATACAAACAATATAAGAAGTGGATTGAATATAAATAGTGGATAGGTATAATAAGTTCTTATTTTTTAATTAAGATGTTTAGTAGAAAGAACAGAAGTATAAATATACAACTAAGAAGAAGAGTTTGGACCTCATATTTTCCTAAATTTTAGGTTGCCTAGAAGAGAACGCTACAAAGCGATAACGTCGTCTTTATAATAAGTTCTTAGTTTTTAAATAACAGATAGATGTTTACCTACATGTAATATAAGAACATAGGTGCAGTTCAGAAGAAAACTCATATTTTCCTAAACTTATAGTTGCCTGGAAGAAAACTCTACAAAGCGATAAGTTTGCCTTTTGTATCCTAATTATTGTCTTTTTGTATGTCCATTTCATTGTTTGTTTCCTTGTTTTGTAGTGTACAAATAAAGAGTATAAAAAAAATAAATCTCACTAATTGATTAGCTATGCTCCATGGTTTCCCCCGTGTAGATTCTCTTCGTGTGGGAATATCGAGATACAAATTATCCTATATTACTTCCTATAACTTTAGTTAACTTGTGTGAAAGTTAAAATCGGTCAAACCGTTGCAGAGATTTACCGGAACAGACAAAAATACATTTTTTTATTGTTGTTATATACTTTCACACATATTTCCTTTTGGTTTTATTAGGTACACTCAGCGCAATATACACCAGCACTCAGAATGGATTTAATATCATAAATAAAAGGAAAGGAATTATTTTTCTAGTAGTGTAATCTGCTCTAAGAACCAATTACCTGCAACAAACAAGTTAATCCCACCTTAACGATGATCCGTATTGTAAAAATATTAAAATTTAAAATAAAAAATGATGAACTCGTAAAATGCTCAATTACCATAAGATTTTAACAAAAAGAGTTAATAGGCTTTGAAAGGTCTTTTTCTTAAGCATTTAGTGTAAAATTCATATAACCCTTCAATTTTATTTATTTGTATAATGTATAGACGAATAATTAGTGAAGCAGTTTTGTTTCTTTATTTTTAATAAGAACATATACCTTTTTTTTTTTGTTTAACGGGGGGGAAATCTTCTCAAAGATACCCAACATTTGAGAGAAAAGTCAGGTTATGTGGGATTTTTACCCACTAAAACCCCCTCGGTGGCCATCTAAGTACAATTAGGGAGACTCTGGGATCTCTATGAACCAACGAATATCAGTGCCTCCCGTGCACATTGCCCATAGAGGCTCAGCTCGAAGAACATATACCTGCAGAATAGGGATCTATTCTTAGGGAAATCTCAGGATGTAGGCAAAGTTTGCGACTGATAATTCACATTTTTAGGGTTCTGTACCTAAAGAGGAAAAAACGGAACCCTTATAGGAACTGTCCTAGTATAGGATCTGTCTGTCAAGACCCTTTTTCTCAGAAACACGTGGAAGTAACAATCTGCAATTTATAAAAAAATACTCAAGTCTGTTGTCCCTTAGAGTCGTAAAATCAAGCTTCTAGGACTTCTAGGCCAAGGCAATCAAAAGATACAGGCGTACATTGGTACAAAGCAACGTTATAGATAACGGAAAAATTACGAAAACTGTAAATTTTTAGTTGCATCGTATAATAATAATGCTTTTAATAGTTTTAAGCTTGACCCCTTTTATCATACACCCGTAAAGGTATTAAATTGAAATTTATATCAAATACTTGGGCCTATAAAACTTTTAAGCAAAATCAAACTTTTATGTCAACATAATCAAAAGATATAGCGATATAAGCCGCATATTTAACTCACAACTAGATGCAACTAAATCAAAACCTAACGGGTAGTTTCCGTAAACTTAGAATCTTGAAATTTGCTACGAAGCAACGTCATATAGCACAGATAATGGAAAAATTACGAAATCTGTAAATCTTTAGTTACATCATAAAAAAAATAAAATTAAAAATATTTTTAATAATTTACATTAATATTTTAATAATTTACATTTACTTTTTTCTCATGAACGCGTAAAGGTATTAAATTGAAATTCATATAAAATACTTGGCTCTATAATACCTTTAAGCTATAACAAAATAAAACTAAACAGTCAAAAGATACAGCACAAGCCGCATATTTAACTCTCTACTACTCGTAGCTAGTCCTAGAATCTTGAAATTTTGCATGAAACAATGTTTAGGAATAATTCCGAAAACCTTAAAATTTACGAAACCCTCGGTGCGCGAGTCCGACTCGCACTTGGCCGGTTTTTTTGTGCAAAGAATCAAACAAATTTCGTTCCATTGGGCAGACAATATTATATGAGTAGTCGGCATAACATAAATAATCATACTCGTACCTACTACTATTATAATAGCGAAAGTTTATGAGTGTGTATGTTTAGTGTTCAGTCTAGCCGTCGCTGTCGCTTTAAACGTCGAATCGCCTGTGGTATCGTCAACTGCACAGCCAGATGATTCGGATGTTTTATGAGTATAACGCATAAATAATAATAATAATAATAATAAGCCATTTAATCCCAAAACCAAAATACAATACAATACTAAATATAAACAAATAAGAGCATAATTGTTAACGTAATGTATGTTGTATAACGCATACATCTGTCAAAATAATTTAAAAATATCAGAGAAAAAGTCGGCCGGATTATTATTATCGGTCCAACAAGTCAAACGTGGGCACTATATTATAGCTTATATATATAATTTGTTTACAGGTGCCATCCGAACGGTACGTGGGATTACAGCGTTTATACAGGCTGCATAGACAGCGATGACCTATATGTAAGTTTCTTTATTATACACAGGTGGTTGTATACCGATAGGGGTGTGGATTTCGTCACTCATAACAAGTTTAACCCCTTCTATCTTAGATTGCATCATCAGTTACCTTAATATAAGACGGAGGTCCTGGGTTGAATTCCTGGCGGGGCACATTGAGATTTTTCTTAATTTGTCTTGGTCTGGCTGGTGGGAGGCTTTCGCCGTGGCTAGTTACCACCCTACCGACAAAGACGTATCGCAATTAGCAATTTAGCGTTCCGGTACGATGTCGTGTAGAAACCGAAAGGGGTGTGGATTTTCGTCCCACTCCTAACAAGTTAGCCCGCTTCCATCTTAGACTGCATCATCACTTAACATCAGGTGTGATAGCAGTCAAGGGCCAACTTGTAGTCAATGAAAAAAAAAATATATGATATTGTGGTGTGGTGGACTAACCTTTTGTGAATAATAAAAGAAATATTTAATACTTTTATTATTCACAAAAATTAATAATAAACAAAAAGTAATAAATTTACAATATAGTAAATTATTCAGTAAATGACCTGACCCCATTTTAAGCAATAAAAGTCTGAACTGGAGTACACAGACAAACCTTCTAATAATAGAATATATGCAGAATTAAAACGGAAAGACCGTTTGGCTTAGTATGTAGGGGTAAGTTTTTGCAGCCTCCGTGGCGCGTGGTATGCGCGGTGGATTTATAAGACGGAAGTCCTGAGTTCGATTACCGGTATGACCGATTGAGATTTTCTGAATTGATCAGGGTCTGGTGACTACTTATTTATTACAAGTTAGTCCTTGACTGCAATCACACCTGATGGTAAGTGATGATGCAATCTAAGGTGGAAGCGGGCTAACTTGTTAGGAGTACGATAAAATCTACACCACTTTTGGTTTCTACAGGATATCGTACCGGAACGCTAAATCGCTTGGCGGTACGTCTTTGTCGGTAGGGTGGTTACTAGTTGAAACATCCCACCAGACAGATGTATAAAATAAGGGTGCGAGTTTGTAGCCGACGACATATAGCAGCAGGAGGCGACAAGACGTTGTGACATTAGTGGTTTTTACGTTTTTTTTTTAAATATCTTTCTTGCCTAACGACTCGTATTTTCTATACAATTAATCAGTCCAATACAAATCAGCTGTACGAAAGCTAAAAAATTTTGCTGCTATTTACAGTCAGATTTGAACTTGCATCCTAATGGTATTAGTATGTCGATTCTTGAAAAAAATACATCGTACGAACATCTCGCTTACATCTAGTCGATCTTCCCACCTTCAGTTCGAATGACAGTCCAATACGGCAAATTGTCATTGAAGAATATCGATTTTTGTTACATTCGCTTTGCAACCGTTGTACATCGGCTTCAAAATTATCGTTTTTTTCAAGAATCGACATACAGTTCTTGTTTAGATTACTTAGTATACATTGTACTGACGTGTAACTTTCCTTTCAGTTTCGAGAAATTGTCAATAATATTTACGTAACAGGATACTCGATATCATTAATTTGTCTCGTGGTCGCATTGGGAATATTCGCTTACTTTCCGTAAGTAACTCGAGTTATTTTTTAATTTTTACTTAAATTTTTTTAAAGTTTTAACCATCATAAAATATTATGTCTAGAACTACGAGATCTACATTAGATGATGTCGTTTGTATAGCATTAAAAAATTGTTGTTTGTGAACTCAGTGTCTGTGATACTTTTATGAGACTACCACCTAAGCGCTACATGATCTTTTCGAAGCTCCTGCAGCAAAAATGCTGAGCTGGATCCTTTTCCCAGGTTATGCCACATTTTGCCATTCAGGTTATTAAAAACATACTCTTTTGAATTGTGCTTTGTGGCACAATCTATGAATAAATACATTTTTCATTCTTTCACATTAATGTGAGGTCAAATATTCAGCAATTAAACTTCATTTAATAACACCTATATTATAATTTTAGGTAATAAAAAGTACCTATCTATCGACCGACAAAAAGTAAAAAATAATTTATTTATTTAGTTACTTTAAACATATCTTTAAAGATGGTGCCACCCAAGAATGGAGAAAGTGTAATTCAATCAGTAAAATACAATCGTTTGAATATGCAACGTTTTAAAATATTCTGTGGGTTTTAGGTAACGCCCGAGCATGGATGACACAGACTTTATAGATTGTATACAATTAAGTTAATTGAAGTAACGACAAAAGAAAATGCATTTTGCTTCGTTGTCGATTCGACACATTTATTGCTCAATCACGAGTCAACGGCTAAATAGATCAGGATAAAATTTTGCACGGAGACAGATTAAATTTTTATCCCAATACTCTGAAAAGAATGGTATCTGCGCAGGTAAAACCACGGGGTACCGCTAGTATTTTAGATGAAATGAGATTTTTTACATCTATAAGCTATAGTTTGCTAACAATAGTTGGTAGAAATGTTCACTATCATCATTTCTACACAGTTGGAACCTTCCGGTCTGTTCAGGGATGATGACAAGAGGCCGGACGAGAAACAATCGTACCGTGGTCTATGGGGCATGCATACGCGTGAGGCGCCATGCGTAGATAAGTTGGCAGCGTCCCATTTATCAGTCACAACGCTAAACAGCTGACGCAGACATTATGGTCAATTAGGTTATCAGTAATTAGTAAACACCTGCTATGCGAATTTAATGTCTATTAGACGGTTTAAGATTTGTAACTATTTGGCAATTTTAAAGTTTTTGATTTTATGAAAATATTAGCCTATATTAGTAATAATTTTTCCCATGGGATAGTAGCACCTTTTAAGAAAATAAATGTACAAGTATGCACTAGAGACGAACATATTGTAGGATGTGTTCCTTGCGTGCGATGCGAAGTGTTATACATTTATTATCCGCTTGCAATCAAGCAGGTCTCTGTTCGGTTTGTAAATCGCAGGTTAAAAGACACGATTCAACTTTATGTCGTCAATGGGCACTATACTTTGACTTTATAATAACATTGACACGTGTTAAAGCTGTAAGCGAAATTTTCATTTTTCATCCGTATATTTTATGCAAGCAGATTTAAACCTTGCATGTAAGAGAAACTTAACACGCTGTTGCCAGTAAGTCATAACAGTTTCGGTTTTTTACATGTATTTATTCTGTATCCGGGCGTGTGAGTATAGTGTATAAAAATAATAATTAGAAGCCTATGTGCTGTTCGAAACTAATCTCTCTCCATGAAAATTTTTATCCACATAAATAGTTATTTTGAACCCACTTTGTTGTATATGAAATATATATAGTATAAGTAGAACCTTCTATAAGTGAGATATACTTTTGTACTGCTATCACTTTTCTTATTCTAAGTCACCAAGCAGCTTGTGCCAGCGTTTTTCTATTCTTTGGTTACGAGTACGTTTACTTCTGAAGTTTTATAAATTATGATGATTTATTTAAGCGTATAAGTGCCAACATTTGGTAGTTAGTGTAAGTTGGATATGACAGAGGAAGCGTGGACGAAAAATAAATGCAGTAATTTCAACTGAACGTTGAAATGTATGAGTGGAGTAAAACTGCGTGATAGAATTAAGAACAGTGTACAAGAGAGGAGTGTGGTATAAAAAAAGATGTACTGACTAAAATCGAGAAAGGTACCTATTCTATAGTCATGTAGAAAATTGAAAGAAGACTTTTAAAAATTTTTATTTCTTACTTTTGGGTGATTTATCGCCACGTATCGTACTCGTATTATACTGTCATAGTATACGGCACTAGTAGCCAAAAAGCTACCGATACCGAGATAAAAACCGAAATCGCTGTAAGCGTGCCTCCAAAATTTGAAGAGTTCCTTAAATTTCCCCAGGATATCATCATCAGATCCTAACATGGTGACAATGGGACTACTTTGGAAGTATGCCCTATCTAATAAAAAAAGAATTATCAAAATCGGACCACTCTGTAAAAAGTTACGCGTGGTCATACATAAAAAATATATATATACGTGTCGAATTGAGAACCTCCTCCGTTTTTTTTCGTCGGTTAAAAAATTATATATAAGCGGGAGTGAAAGGGAATGTTGGAAGGCGGAGTCCAAAGTTCCTAGATCAAATCCAGGATATTCTGATTAAACTCTATTTCAAAAATACCCTAAACCAACGTACTTGTATGAAACATGAAAGGCTTAATAAAATGGGAAGAAGCGAGAGAGATATGCAACGATCGTTTTAAGTGGAAAGAAGTGGTCTCTACCTACCCCTATGGGAATGAGGCGTGATTGTATACGTGTACTTATAATTAGATGACATTAATATTGATCATATATTTTTTAAATAGTTTTGCGATTAATTTTAAGTACAATTTAAAAATTCAAGTAATGCCTAGTTACTCTCGAACGTATTTTAAAAAGCTATGTACCTATGTAAAATTATAAATGTCAGACCCCCTATTCTGTAACTTATACGCGATATTATTGATACAGAGAGATAATGGTAATGGTATCTTTCTATGTATAGTACCGAGTTAGATGTAGAGATGGATTCAATAGTCACATGTCAACTAATACAAACATAGTTACAGAGTAGGGGCGATGGTCATCACATGCCAATATTAATATTTTACAAAAAAAAATGTTTTGTTGCAGCGGCCTCATGTGCGCGCGTATAAAAATCCACATAAATCTCTTTATATCCCATCTCCTCGTGTGTATCTCGTGGATTTTGTGGTATAAAACAGTTGTAAACAACGCTGACGTTATACTCGCTAATGGCGTAAGTATATTAAAATAATATTTCGTTGTCATTTTTAAAAATCTAAGAATGTATTAATTTTAATATATCTTATTCCGATATATATATTTTGAATTAATAATTTAAATGAAAAAACATTCATTTTTTAAACTTTCATTAACTCATATTTTTTGAATTTTTTATACTCGTGGCAAAAAGAAAAAGGGTTCGATTCCCAGCAGGGCAGATTGAGTTTTTCTTAATTTGTCTTGGTCTAGCTGGTAGGTGGCTTTCACGGTGGATAGTTATAGCCCTACTGACAAAGACGTATCGCCAAGTGATTTAGCGTTACGGTACGAAATCGTGTTAAAACCGAAATGGGTGTTCTTCTAACAAGCTAGTCCGCTTCCATTTTAGATTGTGTCATCACTTAACATCAGGTGTGACAGCATTCAAAGGCCAACTTGTAGTAGTTAAAAAAATAGTATTTTTTTAACTAGATACTATATTTTAGTATATGAACACCATTACCTTCCTTTTAAACCTTAGTAGCAATAGTTCTACGGCTCAGAGTTAGGACTCAACACCGATAGGTCTAGGGTTTGATCCTCGCCCTTTGGACCATTGTCGTACTCGCTAATAACAAACTCTTTACGAATCAGATATCAGAAGAGGTACAATTTTGAAGAAAAAAATGAATAATCCTAATTTTTATTTATTACAAGTAAGCCCTTGGCTGCAATCACACCATGGTAAGTGATGATGCAATCTAAGAAGGGAAGCGGGCTAACTTCTTAGGAGTAGATTAAAATTCACACTGCTTTCGGTTTCTACACGGCATCGTACCGGAACGCTATATTGCTTGGCGGTACATTTTTGTCGGAGGGGTGGTACCTAACCACGGCAGAAGTCTCCTTCCAGGCAGACATGGACCAATTTAGAAACTTGACGGCCTCCATGGCGCAGTAGTAGGCGCGGTGGATTTATAAGACCTGTCCTGGGTTCGATTTCCGGCAGGCTCCATTGAGATTTGAATTGGTCCAGGTCTGGCTGGTGGAAGACCTCGGCCGTAGCTGTATATGTGCATATTAACGGCCCACTCCAAGGCCAGCGTTCCTTGTATAACGTTATCACCCTAAACCCACTAAACCGCATTGGAGTGGCGTGGGCTTACTCTACATATCCTCTACCCGTTAATATTTGATAATACATTTACGAGTATGTATTGTTACAGCTGTATTGCCAAACCTTACATGTGTTAGTTAAATACTTTACGCAAACAAATTATTATTGGATGTTATGCGAGAGCCTCAATCTCCATTTTTCGCTTGTGGTGGTAAGTGTTAATTTCCTAAAGGCACTAGTTCCTAGCCGACCGCAAACGATACTAATGGTTTAAATTCGTGGCGAGCGACATATGGTTCCCAAAAAGCCGCGTCTTCGTAATCGGCGATTAAAGACGATTTTAATTAGTTTATGGATTACACGCAGACACGGTTGTGTGCATTGTATACTCGTTTGTAGTCGCCGATCATCGCGTGTAATCGTTGGCGATTATTGACTTATCGGCTTTTAGGACACGCATTAAAGGGAATCGATGATCCATTAGCTTGCCGGTCCTAAAATTAAAGATCATCGCCGATTGTAAAGAGGAGCCATATAAATACGTGAAATCTGTATAGTCGCAGCGACATGTCGTCTGCGGTCGCCAACGAACCAGCACCCTAATTTTTTTTATAAATATTTTTTTACAATCTGGTAGTTTTAGAGATTAGCCGTAACAAACAGTTAGTGCATTTAGTGTAAAGCTATTTTGTAATTTGATAATACCGACCCTTCAATTTTATTTATTGCATTTCTGCGGAATGCTATAAATTCTTGTTGTCTGTCTGTGTGTCTGTCTGTCTACACTATTTACATGTTCCCCTACAACTTCCAAACAGTTTGGCCGATCCTCGATATGATGACATATTTTTACAGTAAAAAGTTTTTTTACCCGACTGCGTTAGAAAGAGGAGAATGTTATTATGTGTTTTCGCGGATAACTTCGTCATTTATGAACCGATTTCGATGATTATTTTTTGTTGGAAAGGAATGGCCCACAAAAACAACAATGTATAAAGGCTTTAGTGTCCGTAAATCCCGGCAAGTGTTTGCAAACAAATATAAAAGTGTTTTTAAAGCAATTACCCGAAAACGGTTAGAGTTAAAATGTATTATCGTTTATAGGTATTCATCGATGAGGACAGTTTGACTAAATGGTTTATGTTGCTTGGCTGGGTATTCCCCATACTCCTGACTGCCGCCTACGGAGGAACAAGATACTCATTTAAATCTATGGACCAGTAAGTCATAATCAATAAGTTTATGTTAAAACCTAAATGGGAAATCTATGGGCCAACATTCAGAACAAAGTTGATTCACTCACGTACCCACTTGCCCATTTGCTAACTCGTCCACTTCCCCGCCCGAAAGTATCGAATTAAAGTCTTATTATACTTCTTCCGCTGTGGCATGTATAACCTGACGTTGTTTTTTTTATTATTGTCTATGTTAGCCCTTGACTGCTATCACACCTGATGTTAAGTGATGATGCAATCTAAGATGGAAGTGGGCTAACTTGTTAGGAATAGGATGAAATCCACACCCCTTACGGTTTCTACACGACATCGTACCGGAACGCGAAATCGCTTGGCGGTACGTCTTTGCTATTTAAAATATTATTTAATTAATTGACGAGCAAAAAATTTGAGTTATAACTTTTATAAAAAATTGCGAGGTTCATTAGCTAGCCATCATTTTATGGCATTATTAGTAACTTATGCTTATGTTTAAAATAAATACGACTTATGGTAACAAAAGTAATAAAAACGAAATGTAGTATGCCAGTGACTCGATTTATTTGTTCCGAAGTTCATACAATATCGACATAGTTGCAGAATAGTTCCATCGAATAGGTATTACAACAAAAATTATAGCCACAGCATGAATCTGGATTGTTATTCCTTTTATCCTATTATTATTAATATTAAATTAGTTCCTAGCACAACCAACCGAAAGGTGTATTTATTTAGGCCTTTACGGTTTGGAGCTACGGAGTTCCACGAACACTGCAATTGGTATTGCGTGATGTTGCATAGATTGAATACGGATTACCTACCGCTGAAATTAAAAAATATTTGTATGCCCTAAATTGATAAAAATACCCTATATGCTTTTTTTCACTTATATCTATGCCAAACTCTGATTGGTATTGCTAATTTTGAAATATATACGTATATGTATACGACGTAACTAATCCGAGTTATTTTGTATTGTTCAAACTTCTGTAATATAAGTATGAACATCTTTTCAAAATGGAAAATTTTCCCTTTCTCTCCAATTTTGCAGATCGTAATATCTTTAGGTATTTATTTTTACAATATCGAGTGTGTCCAGGCGGCCTGGAAAAACTGCTACTCGTAGTCTTGCGATGATGTGCCGCACACCTATAAAGTTTATGCAATAATAAAGTGCTTTGGTCCGGTCATTGGGCTTAACTAACGCTTGCAAGGAACTTAATATTCCGAGGAGATCAATCTCCTTCTTAACTTCAGGGTCAACACGGAACAGCATGGCATTCAATCGTACTGTTTGCCTCTAGGTATCTAAGTATAGACAAGGAAAGGAAAACGCCATTCTTCTCTCCTCATGATTATTTTTCAGAGCATTTGCCCAGTTTTCCCATGCGTCCAATCAAAACCAGAATTCACGTCACTGTTTGCTTCTTGTAACGCCGATCTCAAGCCATTACAGATGAAACATTGGAAGGAACTAGCGCTCGCGAAATTGTACAGATCAGCTTTTCTAAAACTGCACATACTGCTGATCACCTCTTTGTAAATATGTAGAACTACTGCCCATGGTTTCTTAGGTCAACGTCTGCCGGGTCTATTAGCCGACCCTATAAATACTTGTAGCTAATTTTAACGCGTGGGTGGATACCAACTTCGTCATCATTGTACGCTCTATAGTATCCTTGAAGCTTATTATGGAAATGCTATTATAAACGCATTGCGAATTCAAATGTTACTACTGCACAACAAACAGCGACTGATTTGTTATTTCATTTGGTGTATACAAATTGTTGCATGTTTACTAAAGTGAACATTTTAGACGGTACTGTAATGACTGGTATGATTGTTGAGCTTGTGATGAACACCGAAAAACCTTTATATATTTAGCACCCATAACTTGACAGCTGGTACATGGTTCGAATTAAATCTCTATTCTAGTTGTAACATTTAATGACGGCTTACGTGGCGCAGTGGTATGCGCGGTGGGTTTATAAGACGGAGGTTCTGGGCTCGATCTCCAGCGGGGCAGATTGAGATTTTCTAAATTTGTCTTGGTCTGGCTAGTGGGAGGCTTTCGCCGTGGCTAGTTACCGCCCTACAGACAAAGACCTAAATTGAGATTTGATGACAAACCTCTTTTGAATCAATTATAAAAGTAATTAGAGCCTTTCAAGACTGAACTCGTCTGTGGAAATCCTACTGCCATAAGTATGGCAGTAGGATAGGAGGAGGAGTAAGTTATGCTGCCAAGCAGCACTGCTGTGCTCCGATCGGAGGGTATTGTAGGACGTGTCGCTTGCAAGCACTGCGAGGTTTTGCTTTATGGTGATAGAGTTATCCTCTTAACAACAGGTGAGCGATGCATGAGTCAGCAGCCAAAGGATATATTATCAGTTATTTCAACCACCTTGTAATGTAAACATCAGATTACTGTGTAGGTTTAGTACCTCATGTTTATTTTTTAACATTTTACGATTAGTGTTTGCCACAATAATTTGTCATCACAGTAAAACTTTTTTTCCGTCTTATATGTGGACAGATCCATTTAAATATTAATTATAAACTGTGCACGGGCGGCGGTAATCACTCAACATCAGGTGACCCGCATGCTTGTATGCCCGCTTCAATAGCGAAAAAAATATACACACAACATTTCAAACTTGAATATTGTATACCTGTGTATCAAACGGTAATCTGTCGCCACGGCATAGTTGGAACGTGCCCTAATCTATATATCTATATAAATGTTTATCCCCTCTCCTTTAAGGAGGGAGGCCTTGCCCTGTAGTGGGCCATTAATAAGCACAAAATGATGATATAAATGTTTAATAAGCGATTTGACTGAAATGCTGCAATGCGATATCCTTTTCTTGTTTGTATATACATCTGATTGATTGCAGTATTTAAGTGCTATATAATATATTACTTGTATTTTGATCTCCCATACATTTAGGTTTTTGTTACAGCTGCTGGGTGGAAGACAGCGATGCCTCAAAGTTCTTCACCATACCGGGAGTCATTTCCATCGCGATATCTTTCTGTAAGTATATTTTTATATCATGTTAAAAATATGTAGGGATTTTAGTAGTCTGTAGTAAAAGTATGTAGGTAATTTAGTGACTTCTTCGTTGGTCTAGTGGTTCATCTAGGTGGCTTCGATCACGAGGCCTGGGTTCTAGTCTCACCGGAATATATCTGAGTTTTTCATTCTTCTTTGAAATTAAAAATCTATACGCCTACGTGTCTACCTATTCCCTCTCCTATAAGGAGGGAAGCCTGGCTCTGTAATAAATAATAAAAAACCGTTAATGACGATGATTTTAGTAGTAGAATAGTTCTTTGTGATAGTAGTCACCCAAAGAAATTCTTATTTCTGTAACCAAGCAACATTATTCTTGTAATAAGGCTGTTTGTGAAATTTCAGGCACATTTTTTTTTAAATAATTACAAGTTAGCCCTCCACTGCAATCATGATGATAGTAAGTGATGATGCAATCTAATATGGAGGCGTTCTAACTTGTTAGGAGTAGGACGAAATCCACACTCCTTCGGTTTCTACACGACATCGTACCGAAACGCTAAATCAGTTGGGAGTAAGTTCGTCATTGTCGGTAGGGTGGTAACTATCCACGGCCGAGGCCTCCCACCAAACAGAGCTTAAAGTATATGCCTATAAATGATCAGCATAAACAATTGTAAAATATGTTATGTGTGTATGTTTTTGACGGTCTCCGTAAGAGCATCTAAATTGGTCCAGCTCTGGCTGGTGGGAGACTTCGGCCGTGGATAGTTACCACCCTACCGACAATGACGAACTTACCCCCAACTGATTTAGCGTTCCGGTACGATGTCGTGTAGAACCCGAAGGAGTGTGGATTTCATCCTACTCGTATTTATTATACACCAATTTAGTTAGCCCGCTTCCATATTAGATTGCGCCATCAGTTCAGGTGTGATTACAGTCAAGGGGTAACTTGTAATGAAAAAAATAAATAAAAAACGAATCTCTCTTTTGTGGATTTATCAACCCTAGGTTTATAATTTAATGCTTTTATTTGACTCGTGGATTGCAAAAATACTACAGGATAAGCTACGCTGTATGTGCATTAGTCGTAAAACCGGCCGCTACAAAGATTCTGTTAGTCAGCCAACCTGAGCTGGCTCAAAGTACACTGAATCTCAATTTTAATAGGCATCCTAATCAACGTGCTCCGCATTATGGCGATCAAGATCCGTGGTCCCCATTACCGCACTGGCAGGGCCATGCTGAAAGCTGCTCGGTCTGCTCTCATACTGGTAAGAATACTCTATAATTTGTTATTTCACAGCTAAGTGGCGCAGTGAGTAACGTCCTTGCTTCTGCATCCAAGGCCGTGGGTCTTTTCTCACATCTGGAAAACATTTGTGTGATGAGCATGGATGTTTTCAAGTGTCTGAATTTTGGAGACGAATAATTTAGCTTTCCGTGGATTTACCGTGCGGGTGCCGGGTCCATCGTGTGGCAGTGAGACCAACGCCGAACAGAATCCGAGATTTGCCGCACGGATGTAGGCTTAGGACCGGTTCACGCTCGCTCGAATTATTCTCCCTGCCAAACAAAATCCGGCAGAATTCTGTTAGAGCAGCTTTGGACACTCTTACACTTCGGATTACATTTCTTTTGTATAATATTTATTTATATAGTTTGTATTTAATTTATTTAAGTATTATTAGGATGTAAAGGGGCCTAATATAAAGGGGCGATATAATATGATAAGAATTATGGTGATAGGTAGTTTACCCTAATAATATTTTGGGAGATACTTAATCTTAAAGAACTTTCCTTAAATCCGGGCACTTAGAGCGCCTTACCGCTAGGCCACGATCCCGATGACGTCATTACCGAAATTTTGCTTTGATATTATGTTTTTGATATCCAGGTATACGGCCTGTATTGCCATCTACAGTATGAACTGAAAATGTTACAATACTATTGAAGTCTCATATTACGAATGAAGCTCTTCAATTTTAAAGATGACATATTCCTATTTTATTCTTTTTTAGTTTTTATTGAAAAGTGTTACCCACACTTTAGGGATTATTTATATTTAAGATTAAACATAATATCAAAAATTGCGGAACCGACGGAATTCGAACTCGCGTCTCTCGGGAATTTAGAGCATCTTACTGCTAGGCCACGATCCCGCTTCACCATATCTACCAATAGACGTCTACTTTTGAACAAAGGAGTTACAAACAACGACTCTGGACTGCTTTTGGGCATCGGCTTCCTGCAACACGTTTACAGACATCAGGTCACCCATCGGTGACATCTTTATGGGGAAGGACGTCTTTATGAGAAACATTTTTCCATTACTGTTAATAAAAATCTAAAGTTATATATCAACTAGCTAATGCCCACGGCATTTTCTGCGTAAAATTTAGTGTTATGAGTATTTTTGATGTGAAATTAAGAATGTCGAAAAAATAAACACATCTTAAGAGGCCTATTTCAGACCTACGAGATTTTTTAAATATTAAACTAAGTATTTAAGTATACGAGCAAGCCTATACTGTTGGCTATTTTACTTTTACGTAATGTAATGTAGAGAGCCTTCCCTTAATCTCTTATGTTACTGCTTGGTTCAGACATTACAAAGATAAATGTACCGTAGATCGAAACGAAACACTCTTACAGAATTCTCTGAAAGAAAAGCGTACTAAAGAGCCTAGGGTTTTCACAAACAAATAATTATTACTTTATATTCTAGCTACGTAGTTTTTAACATTTATCTATTACCTAATTGCCTTGTTGATCCAGTGGATAGCCTCTGTATATTTAAGCATAGGTACACCTAGGCTAATGAAACTTCCTTCAGCTGTTCAATGGTTATTTAATTGGTTGGATAGTTATACCACAACAGGCGCTGCCACACTGCTCGTACAACAGGCGCTGCCACAGTGCCACACTGCTCTTTAAAAATGTATACAAACATTTTCAAATGTTAGGAATTGTTAGGTGTTATAACTGCTCCTACACTGATAGAAAATTTTAACTAACAATTTTGTTTAGAAATGTTTGCTAACATTGCCTTACATGAGAACATTAACATAACATTGTGATCAAGTTTTAATTACAAAATGTTTACAATTTTTTAAATGTTAGGAATTGTTAGATGAGCAACGAAGAAAGAAGAAAAACAGAAATATTAACTAACTTTACCTAACATGAATTCATTTTATAACATTGCGATCAAATGTTGGTTACAAAATATTTACTAATGTTCGAAAACATTTCATAACAGAATTGTGGCTGCACCAAAACAATTAATTAGTTTACAATACTCGACTACCATACTAAATAGTTGCCTATTGATATTATTATAGTTATCCGCGTGATAGTCAACTTTGCTTCATAAATAATGGTTCCTCCCACGTACTCTCCCATAGTAGATATTTTGAGGCTAGAAGGCCTCAACAGACTCTCTGGCTTGGAATTCTTGTCTGGTACTGAATTCGAATTCTTGACCCAGAGTTCTAATATACCCGGAAAGCTATAATGTGACCGGACGGAAAAATTTAAAGGGATGTTAACCGCAAAGCACGATTGTGTTTGTCACAAGATTTTGCCATTATCACCCTAAGCCCTCACTAACCCGCATTGGAGCAACGTGGTTGGTCCAAATACCCTCGTTTTTCAGTGAGGATGACCCTGTATTGCATATTTGCTTTTCACATTCTATCTTATTATAATTCATAGACAGTTTATAGCACCGGCCATCTATACAAATCCTTAAACTCTAATAATTTTCCCCGACGTGTATAAATATATATGACCTTAGTAGTTAGTACCTCAATTACCTAAGCAGACGATGATGGATGTTCCTTAATACTGGAATGGCGACCCCGCACCGGAATGCGCAGTTTTGGTGAATCAAAACTAGGTGGACTGAAGACATTAAGCAAGTTACAGCTACTACATGCTCAAGACCGTTTTCGAAGTTCCTACAACAGCCTATGTCAAGAAGTGGATGTTCATCGGCTGATGGTAAAGATGCTGATAATGAAGTGAAAGATGAAGAATGAAAAGAGAGAAAGGTCTGCTAATAATGAGATTATGTTACAGGTACCACTTTTCGGTGTACAATTCATATTGCTGCCAATGCGGCCTGCCCATGGAACTCTTGCCGAGAAGATCTACGAAATATTTGCAGCTGTTATTACGAGCCCCCAGGTATGTTTCAATCATATTCATCAATCAATTTGTTTCATACATAAATCTCTTCAAATAATTTAAATAAATCAATATCTATAGATGTTAGGAGCTCGATAATATTTCGAGCTATAAATTTTTGAAGTACTTAATTATGCTTTACTATCTTAGCGTATGAATTTACAATGGAACACAGGTGCAAGGTCGGACATTAAATAATACTACGGATCTCATTATTGTAAAAAATTCATTTAATTCTAAGTTTGGTAGTTGGTGGTGCGTACCCGCGTGCCTCTAAGAGCGCAAATACGAAATTTTATTGCTTCGAGAAAAGATGCGTAGTGTCCGTTTCCTTGCTTTGTTAGGTTTCCTACCCCGATTCCTGATTTGCTAACAACAAGCTACCATACATAATTTCTATATACAATAGACCAGATACGACAGCTGCAGTGCCAGCAATTGAGTTATACAGCACCCTTGTCACCAGTTAAAGGTTATTTCACATACAACCGAATACTCAAACGTAAATTAAAAAGTATGTCTCTAGTCAACTTATTTTTACAGATTTTATTGCACTTAAAAGTCAGTGGTCCATTTTATACGGAGTCTATACTCACGGTGTAGCATTATAAGCTACGTATCATTCAATAGAGAGAGAGAAGATGTACGAATGAATGAATGAATTGGAGACCGAAGTTAAATTAAGTTCTTGCTTGCATTTTATACTTAAAAATAGAACCGACTCAAAACGCACTAAAAAGTTAAAAATAACTGTGTCATTTAGTTGCTTTAATTTACTTGAACATATCTATGAAGTCGGTGCCAGCCAAGTTTAAGGAACCTTTATTTTAGGTAGTAAAGCAGTTTGTGGGATCCAGGTAAGTGTCTAATTGAGAACCTCCTCCGTTGTTGTTGTGCAGGGAGCTTGCGTGACGACGCTGTATTGCTTCACCAATGCCGAAGTCCATTTGGCTTTTAAGGCTCGCTTCTCAAGAACAAGAGACCTCGACTTACCGATGAGTGGTATGTATCTACTCATTACTTTTAACTCCCTTTTTCGAAGGTTTAGCTCCTATTAAGTCATTTCCCAAACAAATATCATGAAATAACACATATTAAGATATATTTGTTGATATGAAGAAAACACCGCAGTATTTAGATGAGAAAATTAGCAGTTTTTAATCGTATACATATTTTTTTAATATACTAATATACATAAAACGCTGGCAATGCATCCGTGGCATTTCTGCTGTCCTATTCACTATATCTGGAGTGACACGAAAATTAGTAACTAGCTATTGTTAACAATACTTAAATCACGTGGTTTTATAATCCTCCTCGAGGTCCTCGGTTCGATTCCCGGCTGGGCCGATTCAGATTTTCTAAATGGGTTTAGGTCTGGCTAGGCGGAGGCTTCGGCCGTGGCTTGTTACTACCAACAGACGTACCTATTGATTTAGTGTTCTGGTACGTCATGTATAAAACAAAAAGCGTAAGATTTTATCTTACTCCTAATGGGTAAGCCCGCTTCCATCTCAGATTGCATCGTCACTTACCATCAAGTGTGATTGCAATCAAGGGCTAACTTGAAATGAATAAAATAAAAAAATAGGTGAGAAATGTACAGTAAATTAGTAAATAGGCCTGCTGGTGTTGCGGATGTTCATGAGCGGCGGTGATCACATAACATCATGTGACCCGCTTGCTCATTTGCCCGCTGTTAAAAAATACAAATAAATCGTGGTACGTTATCTGAACGATATGAACCTACGCTCAAATAACATACCGCGTACCGTTGTGATTAGCCATCACTTGTTAAAATTAAAAATCACAATGGTACCATAATTGGCAAGCAAATAAAACAAAATAGTGTACCTATAAAAGTACAAAATTAATCATTTTAGGTAAATTATTTTTATTTTTTTTAATGCGTCACTTAGTTTTGAGACGATTCAGATAGGTATAAAATAATTATAAAATAAAAATAAATGTCATTCATGCGGCATTTCCATTTTAATATACACATACAACTACGACACTCAATATAATATAATTAATATTTGTTATTTAAGAGGGCATAAAGACCTATTTATTTACTTTCAGAACATTTAATTAAACAATAATTAGGTTCAAATATTGTATATAAAAATTGAATATTATTATTTTATTCTATAAAACAAATAAGAGAGAGAGAGTATAATTATAGTACTACACTAGGTGTAACTAAAAGTAAAAGATTCTGAAGATAATCTGCTAAGATATCATTTTACAGAACTATTTAGTTTTTTAATTTGTTGTTTTTATCACATTTATACTTATTATGTAATCAGCAGTCAAATACAACAAAATAATAGACATTAGACACGTGATTACTTAAAGAAATTGTTTAATTTATTATTATATATATCACATAAACATAATCAAATAATCATAACATACAATCAAAACACAGTCATATACATAATATATTATAACAAGTTTTATAATATCACTTTAAAAGCATTATAACATAGAATTAATTAAAAATCGGGTTTAAAATAACATAATTAATAAATAAAACAAACAAATACAAACTAAACAGTATCATTGACATCCATTTCACATCTCATAAATTTAACTGTGGTATGGAGGGTAAAGCTAAGGCGTGCGATATCTCACATGAGAAAGTGTCCGTTAATATACTTCAAATGAAAGTAGTAGCGCGGTATTAACAGGATAAATCAAACACCAAAGGATATCCGTAACAATATTTTTTATGCCAAGCACTGTCGTTTGGAACAACTCACTCGCGTGTAGTAGCCAATCATCGTTTATCATCTGTGATCGTTGACTCATCGGTTATTGAAACACACATCAAAGAGAATCGCTTGTAGATATAAAATAAAAGTACATGAATAAAAAAAAATCGCTCTGAAATAAAAATAAATAAATAAATAATGTCTTCAGACAATGGAGTGGATCGAACGAATCGATCATTCGAGTAACGATTATCGCCGATAGTAAAGAGTAGGCATTAGGCTCGTGGCGAATTTATCGAATCCTCAATGTTAAAAAACGAAGTTAATAATATTTTCTCCATTAAAATATTAATTTTTAAACTTATTCCTTAATGTTAACGAATTAAAATTAGTAAAAATTTATTCGAGGAAAAATCAAAGAAATCCGCGAAAAAGTAAGAATTTTATGATTAATAATTATCAATAGTGCTTTATATTTTGTAGATATATTGAAAAATTTGGCAAAACTATTGTAAATAGGAATAAATAAGGTAAAAAGAAAATCACTGAGATTGTCAGCCTCTTCAAGTTTTCTGGTTGGAGTTTGTCGACGGCCATTCGCCACGGGAAAAAACTAAAGTTAAATTTTATGCACAAAATTCCTTTCGACTATAGTTTGTTCATTTTATCAAAACATATCGACAAGACCGATATGTGAAAGCAAACGAATATTATCTCTATCCTTATCTCTTTGAGGAGAACTGTCATCAGTATCTCAAGAATGATTCATTTGTTGTATGTCGTTCCGATAGCTCAATTATGCGTAAATAGTTCATCTTTTATACACTATAATTTCACATTAATCACAAAAAATATAATTTTTTTTAAATTTGGCACTATTTAATCCGTCTAAAACTCCTATAGTAGAAAATACTTTAGGCATAGAGTTCTTCACTTTACAAGTTTACAGCACCGCCTATGTTAAGAAGTCAAAAGGCTGCGCTGATCTAGACGGGCCTATACATGAGTACCTAGAAATACGTGCTAAAAAAAATCGCTGGTTATTTATCGAAATTTGGACTATTATTTATCCGGACACTTTTCTCGTTAAAGCTCTCCTTATCTTTACTTTCTATTCTCTGGAGTTTACTTCTTACGGCCAAAAACGACAATATGTATGTACAAAAAGAAAATGCATACAATATAATTTTGATAAGTCTCTAATGTCGGCGCTACATATAAAGTAACAAACTTTATTCATTTACTCTCTACTGTACTTTTGTCCTTCTATATGTGCCAGCCAATGTTGTGAAGAACCACAAAAAATATTGCGATGCATTATGTGTGCATGTGCTTATTAAAAAAAAAAACAAATAGAAAATAAAAACGCCTGAAGTGATAAATTTACATCATTTATCACGTCGGGTGACCATATCCGTGTAAAATTCGAATGCATGGAAAAAAAAACGTTTTAAGTAAAGCCTGGGTACCATCGCATGGCAACTGAACTTTGCGCAACTGAGCTATGCAAACATCTGAACATTGTGAACTTCTAACGGTTTACGGTGAAAATCGACACCACTCGGCAAAGTTCCCAAGTTCATATATCGTGGAGCTATATCTAATAGCTTCAGTACAGTGTTCAAGTGTTTTAAGCTATGTGTAGCGCCGGCATAAGGACTTGAAAACTTTTGAAACGTCAATTTTGTTTGTATTGGTGTGAGCCGATGTGTTTCGCGTAGTATAAATAAAAAATCAATTTTAAGAAGTAAACTTCAAAAATTCATGTCTTAATAATATACGAGTACTTCGTCCTTTCTGAAAAATACTAATATTAGTATTAAAAAAAACCCTCACACACTCTCACATTGGTAATAAACAGACGCCCAAGCTGCCCAAGATGCGTTTCAGAAAAGTTACAATCGTATCATAAATCGTCGTAAGAAAATGCCGATTTACACCCTTGTGCTTCAAGGTGCAATCCCGTTGGTTTCTAACACTAAGGATAATAGGATAACGATTTAGGGGTAGGATTAACTTCCTATTCAAGCTTGCCAGCAGACTTCAAACTAATCTATACAAATAAATAAAATTGGAGTGTCATCTTGTCATATCAAAGTTACAACAGCTATTCACTAAATGTATATGAAAGTATATAAGGTACAAACATAAATAAATCATTTTCTGCCTGCCTGTTTGTCCCGTTTAATCCCAAAAACTTCCAGCCTCATTTCAAAAATCCTTTTGTATATGATAGCCAGACTCATAAAGAGTGACACTAGGTAATTTGTTTCCCAAAATTCCTACGGGAACGGTAACTACACGGATAAAATCGCGAACGTCCACCAGTTAAAATATACATGTTTGTCAAAATGTAACTTCCTACATATAAAAACATAGAAGCTAAAGTAGCCAGCTAGTGTCCTTGAAATAAAACGAATAGATTTTCGTCTCCGAGAGAACTGAATAACTAATCAGAGACAATCTTACTGTGATAATAAAATGTGTCTAGTATTTCGTCCAAATGGTCCAAGATTTCTTATTTATTTATCGAATGCTTTTATGTAATTGCGTAACATGTTACTACTGTTCTCTACATTTGCATAATGAGTACTACAAATTTTATTATACTTCTATAATTCTATGTTATATGATAGGATAGCTAACTGGTTGACATAAAATGTAACGTAGTAAAAGTATGTAATGGATATAAAATAAAATTAATTACTTAACAGTAATAGGTTAACTTATTCACAGCATCCATAATAGAGAAAAAAATAAAGTATTGATTAAGAAAAATATTATGTGAATAAAAAATTGTAAATTGTAGGCATTAATATTGTTAAAAATAGTGCGCGCTAGTATTATTAAGTTAAATAGCAGTGCGCATAATGTTTGGTATTAAAAGTAGGGTTATTCAACGGAACTTCTAGGTTCCGCGAAAAGGACTAGTTATCGCTCGTGTAGAGAATTTAGGGCGAATAAGGTACAAGGCTACATAAGAACAGGGTGCATAAACAGATCCTAGTTGCCCGTAATTTCACTGAACGCAACTATTTATCAAAGTTGGTAGGTAAATCCTTTACAAGCTCCTTTATGGGCGAATTGGCAGGCGTCTATTTATTTACATATAGGCATAGTGTTTAACATTCCTTCCTTTTACCAAATAAATTATTATCGTTTTAAATAAAATTCCTTTTTGACTAACCTGCTCAATCCAAGCCTTTTGTTAGACTAACATAAAATATAAACAATTTTTGAGATTTTGTGAGGTTGGGCAAATTAATTTAACAAATATATTAAACACTTAATTATTTATTAAACTTTCTAAAAAGGCGAAAGTTCTTAACTCAATGCATATTTTGGTTGTACTGCGTACGTAATTTTATGTTAATTTTTCGGCCTACTTTAGGGGCCAGTGTAAATTAATATTTAAAATTTCAAATAAATATATGTATATTCTTATTCTGAAGAAAAAATCAACAAAGTATGCAGTAAGTTAGTCAGTACACGTTGTTGTAACACAATCATCCATGATTTCATCATCTCATTGACATTTTACATTAAATGTATGATACAGCACTGCGATTTAAATAATATGGGATTGGCAATTTTAGGTTATATAATTTGAACATATTGATAATATTTATAACGTAGATACAACATATTTCAATACCTACGTCTTTTTACAGTCACTAATTTACTTTTTAATTTATTTTTTAGAGATGCACAAAATGAATATAGCTATGTTACTTTGAGGCTGTCTAACCTTTAAAAACAACCTATTTCACGAACAGAAAATTATGTTTCTCTCGTTCTTAAAATGATACTTCATCTAATAAAATCTTGTCCAAGCACATTATTTTAATCGCAGTTTTGTATTTTGATTGTTACCTGAGCACGCAATATATGTATGTAAGAGAGAGAGAGAGGTTATGATTGCGTGTGTGTGCGATATACGAGATGAGTGTGTGAACGAGTGTCCTATGTGTTTTATGTGTCTCAAATATGTGCAAATTATCTCTAACTTGGCAGAACTTCATTGTGTTATGGAATGAATGTTAGCTGTAGGCAAGCCTAAAACCATGTAGACACTATTTCACTTCTTACGAGCACCGCTATTGCACATATTTGAGAAAATATTCAGTTGTACTAGCCAATACTTCAAGTTAGCCGCTACCTACTAAAACGCACACTCAAACAAACGTGTGTTGTGAATATAAGGTGTTTATTTATCTCTGTGCCTATATAATCTATGTATCCCATAGACAGATGGACCGATTTAAACGTGTTTTTGTACAACTAAGCTGATTTTATTGAGAAAGAGAGAGATTCTGACACAAAAGTTATTTCAAAAAGATTTTTTATTATTTTTCCAGTTAATTAATATATTATCAAACGTAACTTCCATGAATAATTTTGAATTATTGTTAAAATACTTGTGGATGTTTGCATAGAAGGAGATACTTATCTAGTCACCTAGCTAATTACCTACCTATTACAGGTTAAAAAGGATAGTCCGAGGTTTAACCCTGATATTACTTAATTTATTATTAGGCACTATCATAAATTATAATGTTACGAATTATTTGTGAATAAATAAATATTTCTGTGATAAATATACAGAAGGTATATATAATCCGTGCTGAAGCAATACAGAAGTGCGTGGCGGTAGGTACATACGTAATTTTTTTTTCGGACATCTCAACACATTGAGAGCCGAGCACGAGACAAGTACAAGCCGAACATGAATTCGTGTAGTGTGTACTAACATACGAGCCTTAGAACGGCCGCATATTGTAAGATTTTTTCTGTTAGAAAATTTCTGACGGTCGTCGATAGTACGCCACGCACACCTATAAGAAACTTCGTTCCGGCGAGTCTGAATTTAATTTGCGGCTGGCCGGCAGCATAGTTGGGCTTACAAAAAGTAAGAAAAAAAAAGAAATGGACGACAATCAGTTACTTTCATTAGCGTTATTATTGTACTTAGTTTAAAAAAAATCAGATTAGAAAAACTTTTGACGTCCGATCGTTTGTATCCAGCGCCCATCAAAAGCGGACGTCAGACACGTCAAAATTTTTGATAGTACCAATATGCGAGGTCCACAACAAAATATATAAACAGAGTGCGTCCGGCAAAAATTTTTACAAAATGCGGCCGGTCTTAATGTGCACGTATCAGCTCATGTCGGGTTTTTTGACAAACACAAAGTCGTTTGAGGATAGTGCCGCCGCGAACGACGAGCAAATCGCCTCCCCTCGTGCTCGGCTCCTAAGCGTAACCGCACCTTGCTTGGGTATTGTCTATAAATGCAAGTAATTCGGTCCCATTCTTGTACGTCAGATCTTTCACTTCAAAGGTTACTAAAAGTACTAAGCAGTACACAAGCCCCTGAATGTGTTGACGTGTCGTGTAAAAATAATAATCTATATTTGTATTTAGCGGCTAACTTAAAGTGAACGGCTAGTACCCATTTCTTGTTAGTAAAACATCTTAACTTTTACAGGTTTATCCGGAGGAGATAGCGCAATGACTTACGCACGTGATAATGTTCCCTGACAAAAAAGATAAATCTGATCATAATAATAAAATTCTTATTAGATTTAAAAAAATAAGGGAACAAAAAGGAACCAATACTATACTATATACTTATTTTTTTCTGCTATACTTGTTGAATCATTAAGATGAAGATCTAAAAAAAAAAGAATAATAGTATATCTTAGTCGTAAGAAGATTTACACACTTGACGGATAACCGTCAGAAATGTTAAATTAAGGCAAAAAAAATTGAAAAAAGATGAAAATCGGAAAAAAAATTACTTGTTAGTAGATTGTAATTTTTAAAAAAGCCAAAAAGGGGTAAAAGTAAAGATTTCTTCCTTCTAATAAAGATCTCCTCCTTTAAAGATACTTATAATAAATGATTTTGTGTTTTGAATTATATAAAGTTAAAGAAAATTTACAAAAAAAATTTAATAGATGTGTAATTTTTTAAAAAATATAAACCTCTTCTTTCAAAGTAAAGAGCAAAAAAAAATAAAAAAAAAATATTGTAGTGAACTTTCTTTAAGTCGGAAACAGTGTAATTCCAGTATTACTACTAATGTTTTAAATGTTTAAAAAAAGACTGTGTATATAATTAATAGTCTTTAAGTATAGATCTATACAACTTGATTTATTTACCCTATAAAATATAAATAAATCTACTAAGATATCAATTAATAAACAAAAATACTTCACCATGCCTTTGGGTGAACAATTAGATGGCTAATTCTTTTTGTAAATATCTTGATTTATTGTTAATTTCATTTGTTTTAACAATTAAATATTTCTTTATGTATACATACATACATACATAAACATCACGCCTTGTTCCCATAGGGGTAGGCAAAGACCACAGCACTCCATTTGCCACGGTCTTTGCATACTTCCTTAGCTTCTTCCACTCTCATTAATCCTTTCATACAAGTTCGTTGGTTTAGGGTACTCTTGACCCGGCCATTATTTAAAATGTCCTGAATTAGGTCCAGGAACATTCGCCTAGGCCTTCCCCTTCCAACATTTCCATTCACCCTCGCCTTGTAAATCTCTTTTGTTAATCTTCTTTCATCCATTATCTCTACATGTCCAAACCATCTAAGCATCCCTTTCTCAATTTTAGTCACTACATCATCATTTATATTTACCTTTACTAAATAATTGCTTAATTGTTTTATTTTATTAATAAAGCGATAGTAAATAGAAATACTTAACAGACAGTTAAATTTATTTATAAAAAAGCGGTAAAAAAGCTTTCTTTCTTCCTTTTGTGGTAGTCACTAAAGCCGAGTTGAAATAAATGATTTTGTGTTTTGAATTCTATAAAGTTAAAAAAAATTACAAAAAAAAATTAATAGGTGTGTAATTTATAAAAAAAAATATAAACCTCTACTTTCAAAATGTAGAGCAAAAAAATTAAAAAAAATATTGTAGCGAACTTTGTATAAGTCGGAAACTAATTCCAGTATTAATAATAATGTTTTTAAATGTTTAAAAAATGACTGTATAGTATATAAACAATAGTCTTTAAGTATAGATCAATGCAACTTGATTTATTTACACTATAAAATATAAATAAATCTACTAAGATATCAATTAATAAACAAAAATACTTCACCATGCCTTTGGGTGAACATTTAGATGGCTTATTCTTTTTGTAAATATTTTATTAATAAAGCGATAGTAAATAGAAATACTTAACAGACAGTTACATTTATTTATAATTTTAACATGTCATAATAAATAATAGCAAGGTATATTATAAGGTTTGACTTCTCTATAAAATCTAAACTGAATAAAAAATGTTTTTAAAATATGATTCATTTAATATCGTATGTGGTATATAATATTGTAATGTAAAGTAGTTTAAGAATATATTATTATAGTTTAGTAACTTGTATGCCACGTAAACGCTTTCTTGTAGCACTTACATAATAAATGATCCACCAAACGAAATTGAACTTGTAAAATAACCATAGTAAACGTAAAGGTTTCGCAACAGACGGGGCTGGTCGGCGATGCGACGCTGACGTAAACTATTTAGCTGTATTGTTAAAACTAATTTGAAACACGTTGCACAGAGCCGTCGCACTTAGATGTAATTTTTTTAAAAGTATTCTATAATAACTTAGGCAAAAGCTTCACATAAGCTGGACGGCTAAGTATCATTGACGTTCTTGCCAGTACGCAGAAGAAGACTGAGATAATTAAAAGTAGCGAAAGATTTCGTACCTGGCACATATTTTACGAAACTATAGGTACCGATTGCTGCCGATCATCATGATGGGTAAAATCGCAGAAATAGGAAGAAGAACAATGTCTAGGCTGCGAAACATAAGGACTTCAGGGCATGAAGACCGTGGAAGAAAAATTCGACTGGAGAAGTTCAAAAAGCTGACCACCGACATTCAGTAATGGAAATATGAAAAAGATGAAGAAGAATATTAACTTTATTTTTATTAGATACCACACTTTTAGGTCCTTATAATTTTTGAAAATAAAATTTCTTTTTTTAACGTTTATTTTTATTTCGTTATTTTTAAAAATAAGAATTTTATCTTGTATATGTCGGCATTCTTCATGCCAATCGCATCGCCACTCCGTCCCGTTTGCTTTGTAGCTTAACATATAGAAATCTGATGATTCCTTATAAATATAAAAACGTCATAAAAACTATTTTCCTAATTGTTATATAATAAAAATAGCAATCTACTTATTCCCACTGTTAGCAAAGTAAAAAATGTATGTATGATTCCATTATTTTTAATTTTTAACTCCTCTCAAAGCTAATACCTACCTATTGTGTATATTGGCAAGAAAGTCGTGAAAGTAACGGAGCCACTATCGTTCATGTGGCCACCCTATATAGTACGACAATAACGGTTTTGATACTTTGATATAAATACAATTTTTAATTACGTGATTTGACTGACACACTTTCAAAATAATATTGGTTAGGAGAGAAAAATAATTAATGAAACTTATGAAAGGATAGTAATGTATTTTTTAATTTGAAAATTTGTATTCATACATATTTAAGCAGAATCAAAAATGCTTTCGTCTAAATATTCCACGCCAGATGAGTCTCTATCCACGTCTTGGCGCGAGCCAACTCCAGTACTGTTCTGGTTATCTTCGGATATTATTTTGTCAATATCATTATACAGAGCTTGTACCCTTTGGTAATAATCACTCTCTATTTTCATTACGTGTCCAATCATCCAATTCTTTTCTAGGTCGCCCAGTTCTACGTTTCCCTGGTGTGGAGAAAACACCTTATTTATCTGTGTTTCCAGAGCAATTCGTCTTATAGTACTGACGCATTTATCTAAAAAATAGATATTTGCTTAAATATATACTGATGTATTACCTACCATTGTTACATAAGGGAAAACATATAATCCGTACATTTTTTTCTTTGATTTATGCAATATCAACAAAAAGTATCAAAATTGTACAAACGCGCTATTTTGCAAATGCATTTTATAAACATAACCTATAATTCCGGAAGCTACATTTACATGCAAGCAATCACACTATAAGAGGGTTATTCTATCTATTGTAAATTAAATCATTATATTATATACGATTACTTGATTTAAACCACATTTTACTAGTCATTTCAGCAATCCTTTTGTAAACATCGTTCGAATCGAACAAAATTTTTCCGGCTTCGAGTTCTGCCAAACATCTCTTAAATATTTTGTAAATGATCTCTCTAGCCGAGCTGCGGATTAAAGTTCTGTCCATTTTGTGTACAATATCGCCACAATAACACAATAAAATTAAAAATTACACAAACAACGATTGTCGATTTCAAGAAATGACACAACATCTACCGATTTGACGTGGTTGACGACCCGCAAAAGGAGTGTTGCCAGTGATCAAATTTTTTTGTACCGTTTCACGACTTTTTTGCCAAGCTATTTGAAAAAAATATAAACACACCGGCATATTTAGCGGAACATAAAAAATGTCCATAATTTAAAAAATATGGTTTTATTTTAAAATCTACTTACTACACGTCTATTGATATTTAAAGTTTCATTTGTTTTACTTGAAATGAGATCACATTAAGAACAGATTCTGCGAGCTATTTGTGAAAAATGGTACATTTTTGAACTTACTTTCATGTAACCGGGAAAAGTGAAAATTAATATTAAAATAACAATTAATTAAATTAGAAAAAAGGGTGTTTAATATCGCGTATTTCCTCCATGCGTGCTTTTATTAAAGTTTCTACCCTTGTAGGCATACTGAGAAATGATGTTATCGGTGGTCTCCTAGGATAGTCTCCGTCATTCCTCAACTACGGCGATTCGCAATTCACCCACGTTGGCAGGATCTGGAATTCTGGACTTAACTTTTCTTTTCAGCAAGTTCCAAACGTGCCCTATTGGGTTCATATCCGGTGATCTCGCCGGCCATTCCATAACAGTGATATTCGTATCATTAAGATAAGCTTGAGTTACAATAAAATCGTCACCGATATATGAGGCAAACGGTACAACATTTTCTTCGGTCTGCAGTCAGACTCCCTCTGTCAATGACTACCAAGTCTGTGCAAGCTCCCAAACAAATTCACGCCCAAACCATTATTGATCCACCAACGTATGCAACTGTAGTTTCATAACTTGTCTAAATGTATCGTTCTCCTTTAATTTGATTTAACCCCTGGGGGCCTGACATTCAAACCTCCTTCGTTGAGGCCCGCGGCTACCCGGGTAGCGACGGAGCTATAATGACAGCTGTCATTATTTGCCTGACGGTTGCCAGGGGACCCCTCGGGGCTGTGAAACTTTAAGAGAATTCTGCACTCATCACTAAACAATACCTTACTCCATTGGTTCGCGTTCCAAAGTCAATGTTCCTGAGCATCACATGTTTCTACGATGATTTACCTTGAGCCTTGGAGCCTTGGCGGCACAATTGAACCCAAACCAGCTTCTTCGAACCTTTTTCGTACCGTACGCTCACTTACGGTTTCACCCCGCACTGCTTCTAACTCATGTCGGGCTTGGACGGCCGTCAAACGGGGGTTCCTACGTACACGAAGCCGAATGAAACGATCATCCCTACTCGAAGTGCTTCTTTTTCTGCCTTGTCCTGCTCTTCTCACATAAATACCGGTCTCCCTGAACCGTTGGATATTGCGATGGATCGTTGAAACTGGTCGACGAAGATCACTCTGTAGCTTTGACAATTTCTTCGCATTTCGAGTGCCCTGGCAATCTCCGTTGGGGCTAAGTCGGGCATAATTCAGTCCTCAACTCCAGATAGATACGCGATTAAAAAAAACTAACAAAAAACAGTATTTCAATTAAATTTTAAATTAAACTCAGAAGGATGAAATACTCGAAGTACCCTCCAGATAAGGCGTATTTGAATAAAATTAAAACAATTGCATAAAATGTGATGTTCAGTTGCTTTCTTAATTTTAAAATATTTCTTTTTAAATTAAATGTACGTATAAACCAGCCAGCAACTTTAAGTGATACTGATATCAAACCTTTTTTTATATTTCGCTAAATATGCCGGTGTGTGTATATTTTACATATACTACTATTACCTTACTAATTATAATATTGTTCTCATTGATTTTAATTATTATACTCGAATTTTTAGTTACATGGAATTCTGACGCATGTCACTATTTTGTCGTTTCTGAAGTCACAAAACTTTTTTGTAAACAAATAAAAAGTAAATATTTTATTATTCATCAAAAATATTTCAATATTGCATGCATTCTTTAAAATCTTTTTTAAATGGATACTTTTTGATAGGAATGTTGAAACTACTGTATTTATTACCCTACTTTTACTTTAGTTTTAAATAAGTATTAGATATATTTTCATAATATTATCCGCATTATTGATATTACTAGTTAAAGAATCATAAACGGCCGAGTGGTGCAGTTGGTAGTGACCCTGACTCTGCGTCCTAGGCTGTGGGTTCGATTCCCACATCTGGAAAATGTTTGTGTGATGAGCATGGATGTTTTCCAGTGTCTGGGTGTTTATCTATATATTATAAGTATTTATATATAAAAATATACATCAGTTATCATAGCATCCATAACACAAGCTACTTACGAGTACGCTTACTTTGGGGCTATATAGCGATGTGTGATCTTCTTATTTTTCTTCTTTTTATTGTTCTCACTCTTCTTCTTCGACCCCTGCGCTTGTGGATGGCTCGATGTCCCGGCTGGCTGGCGGGGTACAGTCGAAGACGTCTGACGAACCCGTCCGATCCAGGTGCGACTGACGTTTGTGGCGTGTTCCCTCCAGTAGGCTTTGAGGAGCCCAAAGTAGGCTCTGAGGCCGCCGCTGAGTATGTACGGCTGGCTCTCTTATTGTCTAATGCCAGTAGTGGTCGGACGGTCTTCTCCGGTAAAAGCCTGTCCTCCAATGAGGCCAGGCGAGCCTTAATCATTCCCCCGACCTGGACCATAACGGTCCGGCAAATTTCCTCTAAAGAAGGCGTGACTGATGTAGAGACCGTGTATTGTTTTCTGGTTGGAGGAGGATGGGCCTCCTCAGTAACATCCGTGGGAGAGGGCGCAGAACCCAGCCTTTGCGCCTTCTTCATATCTTGTCTTAATTGATCAAGTTCAGTCCGAAGACTGACCATTTCAGCTTGCAGGCGAGCATTGTCTGCTTGCAATTTCATCGTCTGTTGAGAGATCGTCCGCGACCCGAGTACTTCCACGGCAGCTTTAATGGAAGTTGTAACGTCTTTTAGGTCACGCACGGATTTGCCTTTTAGGTTGGAGGACTTTGTAGCTACCTTGTTGATAAGGTTATATCCTCCAGTACCTGATCACGTAGACGGACAGCGGTCTTATCATCAATGCGCTGTCCAGCCGAGGTTTCTATCTCTTGTTTTATCTCCCGCCGGAAGCGGGCGACGACAGCCTGCGTTTTTGTCTCAACCTTTTTCTCTTTCTGTAAGGCCTCCCGAACTTTGCCTAAGCCGACGTAGCGACCATGAATAGGTCTGGCCTCTCTTCATCGGTGGACTATTGTCATCACCTTCGCTGAGACGAGGCCATTTTGCTCCTGGTATATTAGACAACACAAAAGAGGAACCAGACCCCAATCTGGTTCGGCTATCAATAGTCATGAGGCTGGCTGCAGTCGGACTCCAACGCCGCCTGTTCAGCACCACACCTCTTCTTTCCTTCTTCTTCACTTTCTCCTTCTCTTATATTTCCCCAAAATTCCCCCCCTATACCTAATTCTTCCTCCTCACGTCGATTGCCCCCCCCCCCCCCCCCGTATACGCTGGGACCGATGCACTGGCTATCCGGCACACCAAGGAATTCCCCCTTGTGGGGACCCTTCCGGGTAAATTCATTAATCGGCGTTTTTTCCATTATTTTATAAATTTCCCAATAAACCCCCATAGTGATGGCCTCAGGACTGGTTTCCCACCAGCCACTCATCCTATCGGCAGGCGCCGACCGGATTGGGGTAATTTTTTATAGAGATTTTCTTTCTCGCGGCTCCTCGCTCCGTGCGCGTAGCCCGGTTCTGCTCAGTGCGGGTTACGGGTTGCCCAACGGTGGCCGAAACCAGTGCTCACCAGCCGTTAAGACCAACGAGCCCGCCGCACGGGGCATTGCTGCCCATAATAGTGATTTTTACGAGGTTTTCTTCCTCACGGCTCGAAAGCCTCCCTCCTCGTGTTGCCGACTGAACGCTCTCACAGTCAACTCTGACGAGCAGAGAAGTACCGGGAGCATCCAGGCGGCAAACCTCAATGGCGGCGCGTAGAAGCGCCCCACCCTGTGCCAGTTTTGGTTCACGCCGGATTTCCCCAGTATTTTTTACAACATTGAAAAGAGCTAGATTTAAGCTGCGAGTATCGTCAGAGATAAACATGAATCGCTAAGCGTCACATCCCTAGTCATACTGACTACTGCTATATCGACAACTGCCAGCCGCACCATGGTACAGCGATTCGACTATAGTTATGGTTATTTTCCCTATGTCATAATTTGATAATTTACAAAATGAATTAATGAAAATGAAATGGTGGCTATATTAATTTTTAATTAAATATAAACTTATATAAGCTTTTTTAGAATTTGCATTTTTTTTGTAAAAACTGTTTTGTCTATAAAAACATTAAGGAACGCGAGATGAACGTCAGAATTCTACGCAATAAAAAAATCGGGTATAGGTCCTTACATATAAAATTAATTACCTAATATTAGTTGTAGTGTTTATAAATGTTAAAAAACAGTATAATAAATGTTGTAGAGAATAAAGTAGTCGTTGCTTCCTACTTGTGTTGTTTTAATTAACATCTTTCCCTTATTGTTGTAACGTAGAAACATTAGTTTCTCGTAAACTCATTATAATACTCCCAAATACGGAAGGTTCGTATTAACCGGCCGTGCTAATTTTTAAACGTGCGCTTTGATCGCACAACTAGGAATGACAGTTCATTCACGATCAACGACCTAGTCGCCGTCATTACTTGTTATAGTTACCAATTTTTATTTTATTAATTAACATAATTAAGCTGCACTTAGTGCTTACAAATAGACCTAATACGACCTGCTCGTGTTCGTGTAATATTTATCCCCACATATTGGGTCCCAAGCTACCATTTACGATCCCGGTACAAACAACAACTGCCGCCGTACCCGTGACGTCACCGTGGTCGTATCACCGGCGTCGTGGCATCATTCGGCCGTCCCATCCCGTGACCGGCCATCAGCTGTCGCCGAGTCGCGCCCGGCTCCAGGGAAGTACCGGACTGCGCGAGGCTTAAATTAGGCGGGCCTTACACCCACGGCCCATAATTTTTTATGAATATAATTTCTTTTGTGTTAACTAAGGTGGTTTCCTTTCTACCCAAACCCCTTACGTTACACTGGCGCCCAACGTGGGGCGCCAGTGTAACGTAACGACGTAACGTATATTTTTTTATCTAGCTTAGATTTGTCCAAGGCGTTTTGGCAAATTGAGATCCAGCCAGAAGATAGAGACAAGACAGCATTTTATGTCCCGGGCAGAGGCACCTTTAGATTCAAAAGGACCGCATTCGGTCTTACCAATGCACCTGCGACTCAACAACGTTTAGTTGACCTGTTATTCCGCGAGTTTGATTTACAAGTCTTCGCATACCTCGATGACATCATTGTTATCAGTAAAGACTTCGACAGTCACGTCTCATTACTACTCCGAGTTCTTAACAAACTGAAACAGGCCAACTTAACGATTAATTTAGACAAGTGTAATTTCTTCCGGAGTCAACTTAAATATTTGGGTTATGTTGTTGACAGTTGTGGACTACGGACTGATCCCGAAAAAGTGGAAGCAATCCTTAATTATCCGACACCTTCTTGTCGAAAGGACTTAAAACGCTTCCTCGGGACAGCTACCTGGTATCGTCGTTTTGTCCCCAACTTCAGCACCATAGCAGGACCATTAAATAAGCTGACTTCCAACAAGAAGGGTGCTCCTCCTTTTAAATGGACACCTGAGGCTGACCTTGCTTTTCATAAGCTTAAGGAATGTTTAGTTTCCGCTCCAGTTCTTTCCTGCCCTGTTTATGACAAGCCATTTGAAGTCCATACTGATGCAAGCAACTACGGAGTTGGTGCCATGCTTACTCAGTCAGTTGATGGCAAGGAGCATCCTATTGCTTATATGAGTAAGTCGCTGACAGGGGCAGAAAAGAATTACAGCATTACTGAGCGTGAAACTCTAGCAGTTCTTACCGCTTTAGAGCACTGGAGGTGTTATTTGGAGAATGGAAAACCATTCACAGTCTATACAGACCATAGTGCCTTAAAATGGTTCCTTTCTCTCAGTAATCCCACTGGTAGATTGGCGCGCTGGGGAGTTCGGTTATCAACCTTTAATTTTGAAATAAAACATCGTCGGGGGGTTGACAATGTAATACCAGATGCCCTTTCGCGAGCTGTTCCAGTAAGTGCTATTAGTACTTCCGATTATCATATAAAAACGAATGATACATGGTATAAAAACATTTATAACGGTTGCTTAACAACGCCAACTAATTTTCCAAATTTTGTAATAAAAAATAACACCTTGTACAGACTTTCTAAAAATAAACACGAACTTACTTCGGAGTTTTCTTGGAAGGAAGTGGTTCCAAGTGAATTACGCGTTGACATCATCAACGAAAATCACAGTGAACCCACTGCTGGACATTTAGGTATTTTTAAGACTTATCGTCGACTTGCTTTGCGTTATTTCTGGCCCGGCATGTATCAGGACGTTGTTAAATTTATAGGCACATGTCACAAATGTTTAACGTATAAGTCACAGAATCATCAGATTTTAGGAGAAATGGGCCGTCCTAAGCACTGTTCACGACCATTCCAGATGATTTCTGTGGACCTAATGGGACCCCTTCCCGTTACTAGAATGCGTAATAGCTACATTTTAGTCATTACGTGTTGCTTTTCTAAATTTTGTTTAATTTTTCCAATTAAAAAGGCCACTGCAGATATTATAACGAAAATTTTAGAAGAATCGGTGTTTCTTGTGCATGGCGTACCACAAACCATCTTAATGGATAATGGTACCCAATTCACCGGTAGGGTTGCAGAGGCCTTGTTTAAGAAATATGCCATCCCCAATATTTATTATACCCCTAGATATACCCCTCAGGTAAATTTAGTAGAAAGGTATAATAAAACTATCATCACTTGCATTTCTACATTCGTTGACGATGATCATAGATCATGGGACTTGTTTATTCCCAGGGTACAGTTTGCAATAAACAATTCAGTCAACGAAGTTACAGGCTTTACCCCTTCGTTTCTTGTTTTCGGGCGCGAACTTGTTACTGATGGTAATCATTACACTGATAACGATCTTGGTAGCGAAATACTATTCATGCCACGTGATAGCTATGCTGAGAATTTGGGCTGTCTGTCTAACATTTTTGATAAAGTACAAGCTAAACTCTGGCAAGCTCATGTAAAGAATACATCGCATTATAACTTGAGACGTAAGTTCGCAGAGTTTAACGTCGGTGATCTCGTAATGAAGCGCGCTTACTTTTTGAGTAACAAGGAAGACAAATTTTGTAGGAAATTGGCTCCTAAGTTTATTAAAGCCAAAATAATTGCCAAAAAGTCTCCCTTAGTTTACGTGCTTCAGGACATGTCTGGAAAGGATATAGGTACCTGGCACATAAAAGATTTAAAATTAGTCAGTAATGTATAGTTTATAATTTTTTTTTTCTGCGGATTTTATTATTTTTAGAAATAATAAAATCCTTCACTACGCGAGGGGGTATTGTAACGTAGAAACATTAGTTTCTCGTAAACTCATTATAATACTCCCAAATACGGAAGGTTCGTATTAACCGGCCGTGCTAATTTTTAAACGTGCGCTTTGATCGCACAACTAGGAATGACAGTTCATTCACGATCAACGACCTAGTCGCCGTCATTACTTGTTATAGTTACCAATTTTTATTTTATTAATTAACATAATTAAGCTGCACTTAGTGCTTACAAATAGACCTAATACGACCTGCTCGTGTTCGTGTAATATTTATCCCCACATATTGGGTCCCAAGCTACCATTTACGATCCCGGTACAAACAACAACTGCCGCCGTACCCGTGACGTCACCGTGGTCGTATCACCGGCGTCGTGGCATCATTCGGCCGTCCCATCCCGTGACCGGCCATCAGCTGTCGCCGAGTCGCGCCCGGCTCCAGGGAAGTACCGGACTGCGCGAGGCTTAAATTAGGCGGGCCTTACACCCACGGCCCATAATTTTTTATGAATATAATTTCTTTTGTGTTAACTAAGGTGGTTTCCTTTCTACCCAAACCCCTTACGTTACATTGTTAGAGACGTCCAACAAGAGTAGTAGTCATCATCATTATCAGCCTATTAATGTACCATTATAGGGTTATAATTTTTGCAATTCACGGAGGCCAGTGAGCTATACTTGAACGTGATGCACATTGCCGTAGTGTGCGTGTCTGATGGAGCGATCAGCAGGGCGATATCTCTCATAAAGCCGTTGCACCGCCGATGAACCAAAATTCGTATTCACGTAAATTTTACCATCTCTAAAACATCTCACCATTCGCGCATCTTTCACGCAGCGCTACGTCAGTTTCGGTTTTTTTATAAAAATTCGTATTCTCAACTGACATATTACCTTACAGCGTTCGCTTTCAAATGTCAAAGTAGAAGTCAGTTTTATGTAGCTTTTTCCAAGATTTCAGCGAGACTAAAACATTTTTTAGTAATAATTTAAATTAATAATTTCATTACAAAGGTAAGTAACATTGATTTTCTTTGATTTCCTACAAATGTGCAAAGTAATTCTTACAATTTATTACTATTAATTTAGGTAACGGAGAGATATATACCTGCGAATATTTACCTGCCTAGTCTGCCTAAGGGCAAACAAATCAATATTTTAGTCATCCAGCGCTTTCAAAATAAAATAATTAATACGCGGAGGTATTGTCAATGCGCCCTGAATGAAGAAGCTTCTTTTAACGTTTATATTCACGCTAAGCACTTGAACATATTAATATCATACGAAGTAATGTCGAGGTGATACTTACCATTATACTATTAACCAATTATGTGTATTATGTATACCTAACTTTTTATTATATATCTTAATATATAAAACTCTTCCGTTACTGAGTGATGTACTGACTGACAGACAACGCACAGCCGAAACTACTGGCCGTAGAGAGCTGAAATTTGGCACGTATGTTTGTTAGAGAGAGTAGGCAACCACTAAGAGAGGATTTTGCGAAATTCCCCCCCTAGGGGGAGAAAATGGGGGTAAATTGAAAATTTTAATTTCTTAATGGATTCACTTGAAACTTTGTAGGTAGGTTCCACCAGTGAAGCAAGTAAGCACTAAGAGAGGGTTTTTCGTAATTTCCCCCCTAGGGGGAGAAAATGGAGGTAAATTGAAAATTTTAATTTCTTAATAGATTAATTAGAAACTTTGTATGTAGGTTCCACCAGAAAAGCAAGTGACCACTGAGAGAGGATTTTCGAGAAAATAAGAGTAAATTTAAACTTTTTATTTCTTAATGGATTCACTAAACTTTGTAGGTAGGTTCCACCAGTGAAACAAATAAGCAGAGGATTTTTGGATTGTTTTTGTCACCAGGCTGTATCTCAAGAACCATGATAGTCAGATAGTTGTCTGTTGCCGATATAACAACATCCTCAGCCTATTAGTGCCCACTACTGAGCAAAGGCCTCTTCTCACGTGGAGAAGGTTAGAGCTTTAATAACCACGCTTGACGATTTCAAAGTTAAAATTTGAATTCTTTTTTAGTTTTTCTTTGAAAAGTGTTACCCACACCTAAGGGATTATTTATATTTAATCACTAGCAGTCGCCCGCGAGTTCGTTCGCGTAAAAACCTTTTAGATACCCTTCTAATTTTAAAGACAGTGTGCTCATTAAAAATATATAAAGTGTGCTCATTCCCCGCTTCCCCTCTCAATTTATTTTTTTCATAGTTTCCCGTCGAGCAATATCCTCCGTCCCGTGTACAAAAGAATTACATTTTTGCTAAACATTATACGACATTTCAGTACATTAACATTAACAACATATATTTATGGCAAGCTGATGGGTATAAATCTATATTAAATAGTATATTTCACTCTTGAGTCTAGCCTCCTGAATAAACAAAAATAATTTTACAATCCGACACGCAGATAGAGATTAGCCCGTTTAAACAAACGAACAAACTCTTCCGTGTACTATATAGATATTTGAACAAAGATAGAATTCTAAATCCATCACCGTATTAACGTTTCTATCAAGAAAGTACCACAATGCTGACCTCTATTCAGTACGCATAATATAACACGAAGGAGGTCAACTAAATTTGTATGCCATAGCGGCAGGGCCGCGCTTTTTAGAAATTTTGTAATATCTCCGAAAATATATAACTAATTAACATACTGTATTACCAGTATTTTTAGTAATTTAAGGACATTGCCAGCTGTAAGGCGGAATTTGGAAGAACCTATAATATTTATATAAGATCTCCATGTACTCAATTCACAATAAATGAATTTGAATTTGAATTTGTTAAACACAAACCTTATCTCCATAATGTCCTTGTGATTACTAAATAATTTATTTTGATAAGGATTTAAGTTTAGTTGTATTAATAATGACATAAACGTAAGCATATGAATTAAATGATTTTTTAAAACACAAAAACTTATATATCTGCCAATATACAAAAGATAGATATATGCTATCGCGAACTTATTTGTAGAACATTTTAAGATGCATAAAGTTTTCATACAATATTTTCAATTGTATCCAATAGCTAAAACAGCGCACGCACATAAAGCCTATTTAATAAATTTCCCGGTCCGACTCGCACTACAAAAACTGTGATAAGTCGGGTAATATATACAATACAAATATTAAATATAGCCTATGACACTCAACGATAAAGTAATGTGAAAGAATTTTTTAAATCGAATCAATAGTTCCGGAGATTAGCCCCGACAGATTTTTATTTACAAACTTACAAACTTTACCTCTTTGTAATATTAGTATAGATAAACATAATATCAAAAATTGCGGAACTGACGGGATTCGAACCTGAGTCTCTCTGGCAATCCGGGCACTTAGAGCGCCTTACCGCTAGGCCACGGTCCCGATGACGTCGGTGCCGACATTGTGCTTATGATATTATGTTTTTGATATCCAGGTATACTGCCCGTAATGCCATCTACAGTATGAACTGAACATGTTACAATACATCCGCAATTTTTGATATTATGTTTATTCTTAAATATTTATAATTTGAAGTTCAGGTTGCCTTACAAAGCTTTCCTTCACCGCCTGTCAGTGGTGTCCAAATACTATAAGAAAGTACATTTATTTCGAAAACTCTAAAATTGGTACTTGCCAAGTTTCGAACATGCACGAAAGGTCGGCCTTAACCTCCGGGCCCCCACGACGCGTACAAGAACAAATAACGGAACCCTTCGTTGAAACACTCTGCCCTCTCATCGCCAATTCACAAACTGTGCCTAACAGTGAATTGGTGGAAACACAAATTGGTGGAAATTCACAAGCCCAAAAATTCTATGTTAATATTCTTTTGAAAGTGGGAGAAGGTACTTTACCCAACGAAAATGGGTTATCAGACGTGACACGAGAACTTGGTAGGGTAGAAGATTTGATTCGTCTGGTGTATGGAGATGCTAATCAGATACCACACCAACCGAATCATTAGATTTGCGAGAGGGTGTTTTAACACCAAAAAATGATCAAATCGCAGGTATTAACGAAAGCATTTTCTCGGAGTTTGAAGGGGACGAAAAGTTGTATGCATCTAGAATACCCCTTAGAATTCTCAAATTCTCATTCCGCAAGTGGAGTTGGAGTTCCAGCGCATTTCATTAAACTCGAAGTCAGCGTTCCGATTATGCTTCTTCGGAATTTAACACCGCCGAAACTTTGTAACGGAACTAGACTCAAAGTTGTCTCTTTGCAAAGAAATATTGTAGAAGTAGAATTTTTATCGGGTTGCGGCGCCAGTAAAACAGTGTTCATACCTCACATACTCCCCACAACTACTCCTTCCAGTTCAAGTGTCGTCAATTTCCTTTGAGCTTATGCTTTGGTATAACTATTAATGAGTCACAAGGCCAGACACTAAAGGCTGCTGGAATCGAGCGCGGATCCAGAGGAGGGCCATGGGGGTCATGACAACCCTCTGGGCTGGTCTTATGTTTATATGATTAATAAATTACTATTTATTTTTCGATAAATTATTATAATCGTCATTGTTCTAATGTCACTTTTATATTTTTCTTTACTTCATTTATTCTCTTTATTAATAAAAATTTTTGTTTCGTTAAAAGACAACAGAAACTTTATATTTCATGTTTACTAAAACATATTTAATACTTGCTCCTCTCATTTTGTTGTGGAATCCGCGAATCTTCTGAGTTTCCTAAGATCGATCGCGAAACTCAGAAGCCTCGAAAAACTCGTGCCAAAATCACCGGCGTATGACCGCGGGCTGCCCTCAAAACCCGTACTGAGGCTTATCCCTGCAATGTACCCAGTCTTATATTTTATATGAATTTCGTTAATCCTCCGATATGCGCGCGCGAGTCGCCTGAAAGTCTCCACCCTGCTGTCAGGAGTTTGCTTTGCTCTCCTTTCTTTTGGATTACTTCTTGCACCAGACAACTGTGATACCTCCATGCCTCTCGCAAGTTTAATATAGAACCAGCCAGTGTTTTTTGTAACAAACAGTACACGAACAATATTACTTACAAATATTGATATACGCATTACTAATACGTAAACCAGCACCGTTAACTACATATTACTTAAAACTCATATTGAGAGCGTGACACAAAAATATTTTAGTCGACCTTAGGACAAGCAGCTTTTCACATGGACAGCTCTACGTTGCGTGCTCTCGCGTCACCAGTCCAGATTCAATGTACATTCTGGCCTTCCGAAGCACTACATCAAACGGTGTTAAGTATATATAGAAGCTTTGTAAATAGTTTATAGCAATTGTAATTTTATTTATTTATGTAAATACTAACTATATATACTGGTTACTGAATCGAAGTCCACGCGGACGAAGTCGCGGGCAACAGCTAGTGTAAAATATTATGGTTGTGTCTTTCTTTCTTCTTTCCTAAAGTTTTCCATCAGATTTTCAAAAAATTGTATTATACATTATTTCAATTATCAGGCAAATTCAATTATCTTAATAAAACAATTTCTTAATATTAAATATATTAAATTAGAAAATTAATATCTGAACATTAGCCAGAAGCAGTATCCAATTACTTTAATTTCATTATTATCAGCAGCTTATTTTTTTTTTTACTTTTAATATCTAATCTACAAGATAACTAGATGGCAAGGATTCCTCTTTACGACAAAAGGGGTTATCTGAATTCCTACTTTACTTTTCAAGCTCCAACTTGGATATACAATTCCACTCCTCTTTGAGTTGGCTGTTTTGAATCTGTAATGTTCTCTAGCAAAATATAAATCACCAAACAAAATCACTAACTTAACATGGTGAACTAAGACTTTAGAATTTCCTCAGGACGCAAGTTATTCAAATAAAAAACTAAAATGTTTTCAAGTATAGGGTTAGTAGGGTAGGGTAGTAAGTTTTAGGTATATGTACATAATAAAACAAACCATTTATGTTATCTTATTTTATTTAGGATCTTATTATAATAATTAAAAACTAAATAATCTATATTTATAAAACTCTTCCTTTACTGAGTGATGTACTGACTGACAGACAACGCACAGCCCAAACTACTGGCCGTAGAGAGCTGAGATTTGGCACGTATGTTTGTTGTTTGTTAGGGGAAGTAGGCAACCACAAAGAGAGTATTTTCATAAGGGAGAAAATAGGGGTAAATTGAAAATTTTAATTTCTTAACGGATTCACTTAAAAGTTTGTATATAGGTTCCACCAGTGACCACTTAGAGAGGATTTTTGGAAATTTTTCGCCCCTAAGGGGAGAAAAGGGGGTGAAAATTATAATTTCTTAATGGATTTACTTAGAACTTAGTATGTAGGTTCCACCAGTGAAACAAGTGAGCACTGAGAGAAGAATTTTGGAAATTTTCCCTCTAGGGACAGAAAAGAGGGGGAAATTGAAACTTTTTATTTCTTAATGAATTCATTTGAAACTTTGTATGTTGGTTCCACCAGTGAAGCAAGTGAGCACTGAGACCGGATTTTAATCTACCAATTTTAGAAAGCGACCTGCGGTCTTACTTTCAAGGAACCTTTGGTCGCGCCAGCCTTCTATCGTTCGTTTTCAATAAAAGCTCCAATACAGCCGAAAAAATGTACTTACTTCCTGAGAAATCATTATAACACACTATTGGGGATAACCGCATGATTATCAGTTCAGTGATGTTCGAGTTTTTCGCGAACATACAGACAAACAGATGAGGTTGGGGACATTATTTTATAATATTTAGTGATTACTAAACGAAGGCAAACGCCTACTAAGAAACTCACGGACAAATCTCAGAACTGGGTATAAGCTAATTGTTTATGGTAGGTGGTACATAAATAACAAGAGAGGTAATAAATATCATTGACATATTAAAAGTTAGTACTATGGACTTCGGGTGTAATGCAAAATTCACAACAAAAGTGTCTCGAGATATCTTATATATACCTACTAGAATGTACTTGTATTTTTATAAACAATCTAAAATATTGTAACATATTATGTCTTATGTTATTGTTTTACGTCTAATTTGCAACGGTCTAATTGCTTGCAATAAGTTATCAGCTTTGACTGACGGTTGCCATGGCAGCTTCTCGTTAAAATAGGACAACATCAATGATGTGGAGTAGGTAGTTTTGATATCCGTGACCTCTATATGCTCGGATAAATCTTGTACCAAATAATAATTATTGTAATTACCTTGTATAAAATAATAATTAGTTGTTTTAGAATGTACAAACCAAATCCACAAATGTACAAAATGATATGCCATTCGTTATTCTTTACTTTAATAAGTTCCCGATTTTTTCCTCTTTTTAATGCAACTAAAAATATACATTTTTATACTTCATGACGTTAGGTCACTATTTTAAATAACTGTTCCTAATTCAATGTAGATAATTCTTATAGTTATCAAAATAATATACCATTATAGTAAAACTTATTTGATTTATATTCATGACATAAAAAATAAAAGTTTATTAATTAAAATTATTTTCAATTAAAAAATTAAGGAATTAAATAATTCAAATATTAAACAACAAAATAACTGTATGCAGTCGCACGGCAGATCCGAACTAAATGCGATTAATTAGATAAACATATTGCACTCCTTCTATCCTATACAGGTAGCGTATGGGAAAAGGACAGATTGGTATTTTTGTTCATTTTAGTTGGTTACGCAATTGGTTTCTATAATTTATTAAAATTTTAATAAAACAGCCTGTTTCTAAGCAAAATAATACTTTAAAATCATCAATAAATATTTACTTACTGAAAATATGATACACCGTCTTCTTTTTTCACCTTACTCGTGTAGTTCTTACTATTTTTTTATAACACATTACGACATTATTGACGTGTGTTCTATCAATCAGCTAATATGAAACTGAATGCGATTGGAAATCTTTTTCGCGTTTTAGCCCTCTTTTAGTTCGGACACTTTTTAGCGCTGACCCGAAGTCCATAGTATTAATATAATATCAATGGGTAATATAAATTATAATATACTCGTACACTCAACTTCGACTTTTGATTTTTTTATTCACTACAAGTAACTCCTATCTGCATTACATCTGATCGTAAGTGATGATGCACTCGATGATGGAAGCGATCCAACTTGTTAGGAGTTGAATATAATCCATGCCGTTTCGGTCTTTATACGACGTCGTATATCGCTTAATAGCTTGGTGGGTGGTCTTTGAAACAAAAATCTACGCGGGTGAATCCGCTGGGCACCATTAAGGTATACAGTTATCATTTTGAGCATTTCCTGATTACTTAGTAATTTTACTATGTGATAAATTAAACATAATTCGTTAAGCCGATTATTTAATTGAAACACCCATTTGAGTGTTCTGGTTGAAGGTGATTAAAACACGTTTATTCGTTTTAGTGGTGAAAATAATAATTAATCCAAATATTTGTGTGTTTATTTCCAAGCGGTATATTAAAATAATAATAATATAATAATTTATTTGTTAGCAACTAAGGCTCAAATTGTTAGTATTACATTTCATCCAGGTTTTATAAAATAGAAAAAAAACTAAGAACTACTGCACTAAAACAGAAATGAATTTCTGTTGGATTGGGGAACCCAGTTTGCTCGTTCGCATGTTTAGGATAGGTACTGTTGAAACTTGAGCTCAGTCTTGCCAGGCGGGAAGATGTCCTCTTCTATACTAATATTATAAAGAGGTAAAGTTTGTAAGTTTGTAGATAAAGATCTATAGGGATTAGTCTTCGGAACTACTGATCTGATTTGATAAAATTATTTTACCAGTGGAATGCTACGATATCGGTATATTAACCGAGTTATTACAGTTTTTGTCACGCAAGCCGGATAGCAAAAATCTGTTAAATCGGCTATATCCGCATGCGCTGCCTTAACTATTGAGAATAATTGAAAGCAATGTATGGGGACTTTAGGTATAACAGATATAGAACTTTATGTGTTTTAAAAAAATCATTTAATTCATATGCTTACGTTTGCGTCATCATTGATACATCTAAAATTAAATCCTTATCAAAACAAATTATTTAGTAATCACAAGGATATTATAGAGATAAAATATTTGTCATTTACAGTATGTTAATTATTTATATATTTTAGAAGATATTACAAAATTTCTAAAAAGCGCGGCCCTGCCGCTATGGCGTTCAAATTTAGTTGACCTCATTCGTGTTATATTATACGTACTGAATAGAGGTCAGCATTTTGGTACATTCATGATAGAAACGTTAATACGGTAATGGATTTAGAATTCGATATTTGTTCAAATATTTATATAGTACACGGAAGAGTTTGTTCGTTTGTTTAAACAGGCTAATCTCTAGATCTGCGTGTCAGATTGTAAAATTATTTTTATTTATTCTGAAGGCTAGACTCAAAAGTGAAATATACTAATTAATATCAATTTATACCCATCAGCTTGTCATAAATATATATTGTTACTGTTAATGTACTGAAATGTCGTACAATGTTTAACAAAAATGTAGATCTTTAGTACACGGGACGGGACGGAGGATATTGCTTGACGGGAAACTATAAAAAAATTAAATTGAGAGGGGGACCGGGGAATGAGCACTCTTTATATGAATGTCTGTCTTTAAAATTAAAAGGGTGCCTAAGAGGTTTTCACGCGGACGAAATCGCGGGCGGCCTGTAACACTCATCAATAATGAGCAGGTGAAAGAATTTTTCAAATCGGATCAGTAGTTCCGAAGATTAGCCCCGACGGAACTTTATTTACAAACTTACAAACTAGACCTCTTTATAATATTAGTATAGATTACAAGTTAATCCTAGACTGCAATCACACCTGACGGTAAGTTATGATGCAATATTGATGAGGGAAGCGGGAGAACTTGTTAGGAGTAGGATGAAATCGACAACACTTTTGTTTCTACACGACATCGTACCGGAACGTAAAATCGCTTGGTGGTACGTCTTTGTCGGTAGAGTGGTAACTCTCCACCAGCTAGTTTTCCCGTGGCAAAACTATTCTCGATAATTATGTACCATAGAAGGATGTCTTGCCTCGATTGTCTAGTGGTTAGCCTATGTGGCTTCAATCACAAGGTCCTGCGTTCGAATCCTGGATCAATCGAAAATTTTCAGTCAATTCCAATTCAGGAGCTGAGAGCATATTAAGCCGTCGATCCCGGTCACTATTATCAACATCTGATAGTGATCGTTAACGTATTAAACATTATCGCACTAAGTCCGGCAACCCGCATTGGAGGAAGCCAGGGTAGGGCTCCCTCTTACAAGGGGGAAGCCCTATAGTGGACCTAATAGGCTGATAATGATGATGATCATTTCACTTAACTAGTGACGAGTACTATCCACTTGACAAAGTTTATCGACTTTCATTCTGTTATTGTCCTAATTTGGTGTCAAGTAGCCATTATTGACTTTTGATTATTCGCTGTCACATGTCTTTGGAAACTCGAAAACCTCCGGGATTTGATCCACCACAGAAGCGCAAACATTAACTATCACTTATTGTAGAGTATTTTTTACTCGACTAAGGCGAAGCCAAAAGGAATTGTAATGATTTTGGGTCTAGCCACCTGGACTAGCCAGGAATCGAACCCAGGACATCCGTCCCATAATTCCACTGCACATATTCTGGAAGTCTTCAAAGTTCAAACCTATCCCGAATTACAAAAAAGATTAGGGTAGAGCCTTTTTCACTCTTACTACGCCCAGCAGCTAGCTATGGCCAGCAGTTCATCCGCATCAATTTCCTTTCCGTGGGAGTATCAAGAAAACCATTCAAAGTTAGAATCTACATAGTGAAAGGAGTAAATATGCTTTTTAAGTCATTCGATCACTATCGGATATGATAATGTCTACGAGGCACGGGAGTGTCGCACCACTAATTTCCCGACTCCAGGTTTAGAATGTAGTGAAAATTTCATAGGAAAATGAAAAACTCAATATCAATCCGGTGACCCGAACCTGGATTCGTACCCAGGACCTCGTGATCGAAGTCACAATACAAAACTCTCATTTCTACTTCTTTTAGCATAAGGATGAAAATAATAGACGATAATCTTTAATTACTTTTTAATTCAAACTTTTACAAGCAATTATTTTCTATATAACAGCAACAATTCATATAAATGTATTTAAAATAATACGTAAAAACATTTTGTAACCTGACAAATATGACTTTGGTAATTTAAAGTAAACCTAAATTTATATTTAAACACGACAGTGTGTCAGCCAAGTTTAACAAAACATAACATGGAGACCCGCCGGTAACAATAAATCAGTATGTCGGCATTAACACAAAAACCATTTCGAGCTACTTCCATCCATTCAACCAATTAAACCATTAGTCTCACTAGTTTAAACACGTCGCCATCTAGCCCCAAAGTAAGCATCGCTACTGGGTACTAAGATGTCAAATCAACATACATAATATATATCACACTACCTACCTACCAAGTCACGGCTAACCTTATGATATTTAAATATACGTAACCTTAACATTAATTAAATAGCTATCACTATAACAACAGTATATGACAATTACTTTATGTTTGATGAGTTAACTGAACTGAAACAGATTAGCGACCAAATTCACGTACATGAACAAACTCAACCCTCGGATCGTAATATTCAGGATGATTCACGTGAATTGTTATGAGAGATACATAATAGGTTACATTAGGTCTGGACTATTGTTTTAGTCCAGTCATTTTAGGTTTTATTTGCGGAAACATTCCTAGTGAACTGAATTTTTGTATACACCTTCATTACGGCATTGAAATGAAGATGTGAAAAATCGACATTTATAATATCATGCCAGCTGAAAAAGTTATAAAGATCAAAAGGTCACGAAAATCAGTTTTACGCAAATATCTCGTGATCTATTACTCAGAGGTCAATAAAGGTAATGACATTTATTGACCTGCGCCCTGCATTCTACCTCGAAGGTTGTGAGGAAACGAGTGCATCGATATAATATAGTCGCTTTCTCGGCGCTCTACTTCGAAAACGGTTAATTCTGCAGAAAAATGCAAAAGACATTTTTTGTAGATAATTTTACGACAAACAATTTTTATAATGACCTTTATTGACCTCTGTGCAATAGATCGCGAGATATTTGCGAAAAACTGATTTTCGTGACCTTTTGACCTTTATAACTTTTTTAGCCGGCACGATATCAATGTCGATTTTTCACATCTTCATTACAATGCCGTAATAAAGGTGTATACAAAAATTTAACTCACTAGCTAAAATGACTGGACTATTTCTCCACCGCCGTTTATGTATCACCGTTGTTTGCATTGAACTTTTTTACACTTAAGTTTTTCTTGATATTTATTTTAATTTTAAAACATAAATTGGATTTCATAAAATCACAATTTAATACCCATTAATTAAATGTAAGATTATCAGCAGATCAATTATCTACAAAATCCCTGATAAAAGAAAATAAATACCTATATCACTTTTAATCGACTAATGTAAATGACACCTATTATCAATTATAAACCAATCTATACGTTACAAAAAGTCACTGGAAAAGGTTGCCTATTTAAACACGTAATATTATTTTTATAGAATACTAGCAGTCGCCCGCGACTTCGTCCACGTGAAAACCCCTTAAATACCCTTTTAATTTTAAAGACAGACTTTCATATAAAGTGTGGTCTTACCCTACTACCCCTCTCAATTTAATTTTTTATAGTTTCCCGTGAAGCAATATCCTCCGTCCCGTCCCGTGTACTAAAGATCTACATTTTTGTTAAACATTGTACGATATTACAGTATATTAACATTAACAATATATATTTATGGCAAGCTGATGTGTATAGCTTGTATTAAATAGTCTATTTCACTTTTGAGTCTAGCTTCATAATAAAATGTTTTATTACAGAGTCGCACTTTTTAGAAATTTTGTAATATCTCCGAAACTATATGACTAATTAACATACTGCAAAAGGCAAATCTTATCTCTATAATGTCCTTGTGATTATTAAATAATTTATTTTAATAAGGATTTAAGTTTAGTTGTATAAATAATGACGTAAACGTAAGCATATGAAATGAATTAAAAGATTTTTTAAAACACAAAAAGTTATATATCTACCAAAATATAAAAGATAGATATACGTTATTGCGGACTTCTTTGTAGAACTTTTTAAGATGCATAAAGTTTTCATACAATGTTTTCAATTATATCCAATAGGTAAGACAGCGCACACGCATTTAATAAATTTCACGGTCCAACTCGCGCGACAAAAACTGTGATAACTCGGGTAATATATACAATACAAATATAAAATATAGCCTGTGTTACTCAGTGATAATGTAGCTTTCTAATGAAAAAAGAGTTATTTAAATCAGTCCAGTGCTTTTTGAGTTTATTCGTTTCATACAAAAATACAAATCTTTCTTCTTTATAATATTAGTGTAGATAAAGAATTGATCTACGCAATATCTGATCTATAGTTGAGCCATCACTTTGAGAGAAATTAATCTATTCTCTTTATAAATCTGACAGCGTTTTTGCTTACGAGAGATAAGGACAGAGATAGTATTGGTCAGTTTCAGTTTTTATTTTTTGGATAATTTTATGAAAAGTAAAAACGCTCGTTTGAGCATATTATAGTAAAGTTTTAGAGCTTGGAATATTACCCAAAGACTTGCCTACTATTAATAATAGAACACGCTTTGTACTTTTTATGTGTCGTAAGATCTAATGAATCTTGTTCTGTCTACCATAACTACATTACATAAGTAGAAGTAATAATTACGTGCACTTATAATCGTAATTATTGATTTCCAACTTTTATTTTTTCATGAACGGTTTGGGCTTATGGAGAATCAGGCAAAGCTTTTCCAGTAATGTTTCTCGCTAAAGTTCTTGAATATATTTTCCTAAAAGGAAAAAGGGAAACAATGTTGGCATCAATTTTAATTTCTATTTTTACCGACACGGCTTATATCTGTGTAAATAATAAATTCAGTCGATTTTCTTATAAAATGATCTCGAAATGACAAAATGGCATAACAACACATAATATAAGTATAAATATTTACAGTTATTATAACTTAAGTATAACTTACAAGTTTAATGGTTTAGTTTACAAATGGTGGAGTTTTGATGTATTTAAAATAGTTATTTATATATTATGACTTTTATTTTATTAATAGTATAATATTATAACAATATACGAAACTACGCCTACGTAGTAGATAGGTAAGGTGTTATTTAATAAACGATAATAATTAAATTAAAGGTCTTCATATTTACACAATGATAGCGTCGGTAACAAGTTAAATACACGTATAAATTTTTCTGAAATTGACTTTATACATAATAATTAATAAAGTAATATGTAACTGTATAATATAAGTGAATTAAATTAAATTAATAAATGAACTTTTCAGTCATTGTTTCTGTCACAATCAGTTACATTTTAAACTGTTTCTCTTGACAAAATTTAATGACTTGGGCTGATCACAACGACCTTGATTCTTTAGACTGTTTAGATATAATAACATAATATAATCAAAATATTAAGATTTCGCTACACAGCGAAGACAACTCACTTCTGGCGCGAGTTACTGAATTAATATTATATACCTACTATACTAAGCCCAAATTCGATGTGGAATTTTTATCAACAAACTAGAACAATTAGATGTAGTTAATCTTAGATTAATAATCTTTTGAATAACGTTTTATAAAAAAACAACAAATATTTTTTTTAATAATAATTAGACATGAAATATATGTACTTGCGTTTTCTCATATTTAATTTGTGAATTCAACATCGAGTTTGGCTTTATAAAGGTTATAAATGATGTCACACAGGATATTACACGAAGCGCGGCAATGCGGCAGGCCATGTTCTGTTTTAACTCGTACATTACAACCATTGATTACAACGGGTCAGTTAGTTGCTAAAAGGCTTAAATATTTTATTGAAATTCTGAATACGCGATCGATAAAACGAGACGTACCTTGTGTTAGAGTGCATGACACTTACTTGAAAAAATAACGACTTCAAGAAAGGAGGTTCTATGTTTCGCTGTACGCTTTTAGGCTAATTATAAAAGCATTTTTAACCTTTCAATAGCGTGGTGAACATTATGGGTATTGAGTTTGACTCACATTTGGCTACCTAATTTTTAAAACTGCCTTAATTTACTTATTTTACCTACAGCGTCAAAACCATTGATAACAATTCAACGGTGAACGCCACTCAAATTTATAATATTAGATAATTAGAAATAAAGAAAAATAATTACAATTAAAATCACATGACAATGAGATTTGCTATAATATAAAAAAAATATTTTCCTCGGAACGTCAAAGCGGGAGGGAAGCCAAGGAAACTTGGAAAAGATATTTATTCTATTGTATGACGACGACGATTTGCTTTAGTTTTAGTAATAGTATAGTACATAGTAAGATTTACAGATAGGCGTATTGATGTGTGAAACTAAAGGAGCGTCAATAATGCAAAAACATATTGATAAAACTCATAAAACAGTAAATATTTGTTGACAGTTTTTGATAAACGCGCTTATTCTGCCACCTTGACGGTATCCGTGGTCACAGTGGTATGAGCCACGGAGTATGTCCTGGATTAAATAACTGGCTAGGTCGAAAAAGATTTTCTAAATTCGTCAAAGTTTGGCTGGTGGGAGGGTTCGCCCGTGGCTAGTTACCGCCCTACCGACAAAGACGTACCGCCAAGCGATTTAGCCAAAAAAGGGCATTTAGAAACCGAAGGGGTGTGGATGGATCTTAGATTGTATCATTACTTAACATCAGGTGTGATAGCAGTCAAGGGCCTACTTATAGTCGATAAAAAAAACAAGAACAAACCAGTCATTATAAAATGGAACTTTTGTAGTAAAAATAAATCGCAAACTAGTGTGACAGAAGTTGATAATGCTATTAAAACGATCTACAGTCAGCTTCTTCAGTTGATACATACAAAAACATCACAAATAAATGAAATTAAATCTTATTACCTACTCGTAAAAAAAGTCAAGTTGCCATCAATATTGTATATAAAAATTTCGAATAAGAAATAAACGATCTATCTGCTAAAGCGGACAACAGCAGCGAGGGTCACTACTTTTTATAGTGTCTTAGTTATCTTCACTTCAAAATATATTTTCAGATGAATTTTAACATTCTACTAAGACATAAAGATGTGAACAAAATGCAACTTTAAACCGAGGTAAATTAGATATATTTTAAATGCTAAACTCTTTGATTGTAAATTTCATATATCATACTATCACACAATTCTTTGCCTTTGAGTTTGATACCATCTCATGATTCAGCAGCAACTTCTCAATTACACTGTGGCAACAATATTGTCCATCTTACCAATATATCACTTCACAATTCAATTTGTCTGTCCAAAATGATTCCCATTTCCACTAGGATCGCGAACGTAATGAAAATTCCATACAACACTATTAATACTAAACCTAGAGCTCTTCTTAGCTTGAATCTGCCGATACACAATGTTATCCACAGACAGGTGGCTGCCACTAACAAAGAACCGACTATAAAATCGATACCTGCGGAATTGATTACGACTGCGGTGTCATAACCCTGGACTAGTAGCGACAGGGTTTTGATAAGCCAGGGTAATCCGAGAGCGAATAAAATCGCCAGGGTATTCGCTCCTAATGCGTTTGATACGCCTATCCCACCTTCACCTGAAACAAAGGAAAAACACATATAATTTATTATAATAGAAACTGTCGTATTCTTCGTATTATAAAAACAATAGCATCACCATTTTTATGATTTCTTTATGTTCATGAGATCTCATCACCATCATTATCAGCCTATTTACTGTCTTTTATTTTATTTTATTAGTACACTACCTCGCAATCTTCCACCGACAACGAAAGGTTACGAGATCTATACCAAAGCCAAACTCGATTGAGAATGCTTGTCAACAAACAAATTTAAAATGAATGTAGATAATGCAACACATTTTATGCCTAATAAATTTAAAATTATGCTTTGTTATTATAAAAAATCTTATTTAAATTATATTGAATATATAAATTAGTTTTAAGCTTACTAATCTAATTTATTGTCATGAATTCGTCATCAACTAGTTAATTAAAAAGAATAGTTGTAAAATGACTAGTGATTTCTACCTTCAGTTTTAATTTGTTTTTGACAAGCATTCTCAATCAAGTTTGGCTTTAGTATAGTTTATTTTTAATCTAGCATAAATCGTCAACAGCAATTTATGTTTCATACAATCAATTCAGAAAAGAAACATTTAATTTACCGTAAACAAAAAATAAACTGTTATCAAAATATCGATCAAAGTTACAACGAACTACAAGAACTTTTATACTGTGTTTCTTACTGCTACAGAACCCTTCATGGGCGAGTCCAACTCGCACTTGGCTTCTTTTTTTAAGAATACATTTTCATTTCCGGCAAGTTAATAAAAATTCTGCTTTCCTACAATATTTTACTGGACTTAAAGGTATGTATGAGTACTTTTATACATACCTACTGATGAATACGCCAAATAAGATCTCAACATCTTAGATCAATGTTTGTTGTATTACTAACAAATTATCTGCGCTAATAAGGTGGGTACAGTACTGGGAATCTATTACAGTGTACGCCCCAATAGAGAGGTTCTTAGTAAGAACATGTTACTTATGAGTGGATATTCATTTTTAGCCGACTTCAAAAAATAGGACGTTCTCAATTCCTTGAAATCTGTTCTGTTTCACCAAATATACCCAAGTTTCCCGATGATTCGAAGACGGCTGAACCATTTTGGAATCTTTTTTGACAGATTATTGTTTATAGTTGGTTCCATAAACACGTCACCAGGTCATGGTAATAGTGGGATTTTGAGAAATTCGAGGGCACAAATGACATACCTTACAAACGGAAGGACTAAAAGTGATTTCCCTAAAATAAACTCTTAAGTCACAAAAGGAACAAGACAATAGGACAAATTGGTCGATAATGGATCAGAGGGAAAACCTAAAATAAATAAATATATGTCAACTCATATAGAAGAGTTTCCTTTTTCCGTATAACAATGTGTAGCGAGAAAACCGAATGGCCTACTTGTATTTTATGGCACACTTCTAAGTTCATTACATTATCTCTTGTCATAACTTGACGTCACTTGAAGGAAACATGTCAAGAAAGTTCGATTCATATGTTACTAGTCATGCCTAGCGGTTTCGCCCGAGTACCCCATTCGGTGGGTATTTCTGGACAAAAATAACGTATGTTAAAAAAAACTATAAATCTTGAAAAATTTTAACAAAAAATAGAACCGACTCAAAACGCACTAAAAAGTAAAAAATAACTGTGTCATTTTGTTGCTTTAATTTACTTAAGCATGTATTTAACGTAGTAAAGCTGCTTGTGGGTTCTAGGTAATGTTCTTAAAGTAGAAACCTTGCTAAATATGCTTAAGTAAATTAAAGCAACTAAATGTCACAGTTATTTTTTACTTTTTAGTGCGTTTTGAGTCGGTTCTATTTTTTGTCAAAAATTTTTATTTCTTACTTTTTAGTGATTTATCGCCACGCAACACACTCGTACTATACTGTCATAGTATATTATACGGCACTAGTAACAAAAAGCTACCGATACCGAGACAAAGACCGAAATCGCTGTAAGCGTAAAATTTGAAGAGTTCCTTCAATTTCCCCAGGATATCATCATCAGGTCCTAACATGATGACAATGGGACCACCTTAGAAGTACGCCCTTTCTAATAAAAAAGAAATATCAAAATCGGACAAATCTGTAAAAAGTTATGCGTAGTCATACATAAAAAAAAATATACGTATATAATATATATATATAACTTCCTCCGTTTTTTTTTCGTCGGTTAAAAAATTAGGAAAATTTGGTGAAACAAAAAATTAAAAGAATCAACGAAATAAAAAAATGTAATTATTATTATTTGTCTGGCTAGTGCGAGGCTCTAGCTGTGGTTAGTTAGCACCCTGCCGACAAAGACGTACCAACCGCCAAGCGATTAAGCGTAATTAAGGATATCAGAAAAGATATGCAGAAACCGAAAGAGGTTTTTCATCCTACTTCTAACAAATTGATTTTATAATTACGTTTATTTATTTATTGCGTTCTTCATTATCTTTTACGTTCCGGTATGATTGAAGTCAAGTCAACTTTTAATGAATAAAAAATAAATTATAAAAAGTTATTTCTTCATACATTTTGTACGCAACGGCTTTAAAAAAATGTCGAGGTTACAGGAACACGCGGGTGAAACCACCTGACACAACTAGCAATAACATAAACTAAAACATTTTGCCTACAAAATGATTCGCCAATAAAAATAACATCCGGCTTTTTTATCTATCGACCACTGTGTAACTAAACACTTAAAATGTAAGCTATTTATATTCTAAATCAATATTTACACAAACGTGGTGTTGTATTCACGATGTTATTATCAGTTGTAATAACCTGAATGATTCTGTGAACTTTCGTGACATCATTTATTTATTAACCATACTACTCGACTTATAACCCGCGCGGAATTTGAATGAGATACCTTGTCAAAGTAAGTCGAAAATATTTTTTATTATTTAAGTTAGATTACACCAGATGGTAAAGCAAACTTTTTAGGAGTAGGATACTATCCTCACCCCTTCGGTTTCTACACGACATAGTACCGGAACTCAAAGCGAAATAACGGAATGTCTTTGTCGATAGATTGGTAACTAGCCACGGCAGAGAAAGGAATGCAAAGCTCAGATTTTTTCCGTGACTCGATCCACGATTCAAACCCAGGGCCCATATTCCCTCTCCTATAAAGTAGGTTGATAATGATGACATAGAGGTACCTATGTACCTATATAGATTTCACGTCTACCTGAATGCGTAGATAATAATCGCTCTTATAAACAACAAATTTGAACTCGTATATTTCAAGTAGGCAATTTCATTCAGGCAATACTCTGATTCATGTATTATGATATAAATCATTGTAATTACGTATATTAAGTAAAATAAATTAAATTTCTATTTCTGTAAAATTCTGTTCGTTTTAGGGTTTACAGTCGTACAACCATTGGCTGACTGGGAGGGTTTGGCCGTTGCTGGTTACCACATTGCCGGCTAAGACGTACCACCAAGCGATTTAGCGTTCCAGTACAACGGACAGAAAACGAAAGGGATGTGGATTATCATCCTACATAAGTTAGGCCGATTCCATCTTAGATTACATCGGTGTGATTGCTGTCAAGGGCTAACTTGTTATAAATTGAAAATAAAATTTAATAATAATATTTACCTATAGGAATCTTAATTATTATAATCTTTCGCTGGCTTATCTTAAACTCTTTAAACTGAAAATGATTGAATATAGATATATTTGTACTTTGTTCGATGCAATTATGATGTACAATAAATATTAATGTTATTAATACGCATGATCGCTTGATAAATTACACAAATAAAAAGAAAGCATTTAAGCATTCGGTATTAACATAGACACGTGTATCCAAACAAGATTGGAAGATTAGTAATCAACAGATCCTTTATCGTTCTATTTGAGTTTTTTAAATTGATAAAATTTATAATGAAAGTGATATTCACAGGAACTCTCCGTTCAAGTCACTAATAAAGAAATGCTAGGAATATGATGAATGGTGCACTTAATACCTTTATGAATATACATAGAGTATTAGCTAACACTACATTAAATCGATCCAGCCGGGAATCGAACCTAGGATCTCCGTCAAATAAATCCAACGCACAAACCGCTGTGTCACGGAGGCAGTCAACTTGACAACCCCCATATGCAAATTATTATTATCCAGTAATTCTCAAAAAGTCATGGTGATAGAAATAATTTTGTTTACATTTGGATAAAATAAATTTCCTGGCTAGGTGCAAAACAGTATTGGATTTCATACCAGGTATTGAAAAAATGAACGATGTCTGACGTACAGCAAGTTCGTGGAAAATAGGGTTACCTGGGCGAAAATACATACTCAAAATAGGACGACGTGTCGCAGTGACGGGTGCATCCCAGTAGTACCCCCTAATTTTAGTTCTATAGAACTGTTGATACACCATATTAGTGCTTAGTGTCCCATTAGTTCTATATAGAACTTTGACAAAATTAAAGAAATGTCGATATCAACATCTTGTTTGTACGTTACATATAAAATATCTATAGTTTTTATAAATATAATATGGAATCTCTTTTGATTGCAATAATAAATGTCCACTTAAATTTGAGAGTATATAAACATACTATATCGAATACAGCTTTGCTTAAATTGCACAAAACGTCTTTAAAGTGGAATTGAGGTTTATAATATAATTTTTTTCTAAACTAATTACTTTGCGCGAAAGATACATCCAAAGTGGTAAAATGTGTCCCCCCTGTAACTTCTAAAATAAGAGAATATTTTTTTAGACACAACTACTACTTGGTTTTAACAACTTAGCTTTTGTCGCACGGGACATTTTTTTGTTAAAAACAAAATGAAATATCAATCAAAATAATATAAAGTTTATAACTTATATGCTATAAGTAAAGTCAAGAGTAAAAACAATACTACAGTTCTCTATAGAACTACGGTATGGGGTACTACTGGGATGCACCCGCAGTGACTACCAGTTCCTATATTTTTATGCAAAATTTTGTCCTACTTTTTTTTATTAATTACAAGGTAGCCTTAGACTGCATTCACACCTAACGATAAGTGATAATAAAATCTTAGATGTAAGCAGGCTAACTTGTTAGGAGAAAGATGCAATCCACACTCCTTTCGGTTTCTACGCGTCATCGTACCGGAACGCTAAATTGCTTGGCGGTACGTCTTTGTCGTAGAGTGGTGACTAGCCACGGCCGAAGCCTTCCACAAGCCAGACCTGGACTAATTTGTAAAATCTTAATTGGTGCCGCCGGGAATCGAATTCAGAACCTCCGTGTTGTAAATCCACTGCGCATACCACTGCACAACCGCGGCCGTAGAAAATACGTACTTATAAAATGTAACCCTGAACCCTGAATAATATTCAGGGTTGCCTAAAATCCTACCACGGCGTAAGATACCGACGATATGTAAGTATTATTTCCTTAGAGGGCATGTCACAGTATTCTCAACAGTAAATATGTAATAATATTGACAATACTATTGTCTATATGTAGACTTCCAATAGCACAATTATTTAGATAACACTATAAGAATTTAAAACCGGCAATAAAAGAGCAAATGTGATTTATGTATGTATCCCTACACTACATCTTACATAAGTATGTGTTATTCCTAACTAAGATTTCAGAATATAATTATATTTGAACATACATCAACCACCAGTATACCACTTAAAAATATTATATTGAAACGTACTCTAAATATAATAAAATATTATTTAAAAATGGAATATATAAAAACTTTTATAAACTTATCTTCAAAATACTTCGCAGAAAGTTTTTTATACATTAATTATAAAAATAAGTACAGTTTTTCCAAGTAAGATCTTGTACACACAAACACAACATTATATTGCATTAAGTACCTACACGTGTTTTATTTTTTAATATTGATAACGATTTTATTTTATCTCTCCATCTTGATTTCTGGCAATTCTTATCCACAGTGAGGATTTTTATAAATTACTCTTTGATAACCAATCGGTACCTCTGAAGTAAATGTTTTGCTGTCTCATAAAAAACAATGAAATTAAAGCTAAGACATTCGCAATGCAATGACTAAACATGATTTACAATATCACACTCGTAAATACGGTCGCTATCGCCAGGTAAAACAGATAATAGTCACATATCTAGTATCCAAGCTGAGACAAATATTTATTTATAAAAATAATAGGTAGGTACCTAAGTTCCTAATATAACTCTAGATTTCATATTATAGTTTATAATCGTTGCACTATATACTATTAGGCTAAGAGCCCGTGATAGCCCGACCGTGGTCATTTTATAAAAAAAATTATACCATAGGTAGGACATAATATTTAAGTGTTCCTCAATTATTGTGCGAGTATAAAACGTCATTATCATCATCATTATCAACCAGATTACGGCCCACTATAGGGCGAAGCCTCTCTCCATGTAGGAGGAAATATAGAGCGTAGACTCACAACGCTGCTTTAATGCGGGTTGGTGCGCTATAAATAGTAGCATAAAAAGTAGTTTATTTTTCATTTTTTACATGATGATACGAAATATCATGTTCCCACTCTTCAGGCATTGGCAAGGATTGCTACAAAGCTACGTCACATGCGACTAAAATATAATTTTCATATGATGCTTAAGAAAATATAAAAGAATTACAGTTTCAACTTTAAGGGCCTGAACTTTTAAAACAAAATTAAATTATCTTCTCTACCTAACACGGTCTTAACTTAATAGTTACCTGTCGTACTAAACTATAGTAGGAGAATGAGCTGACAAACTTTCAGCTTTTATAAAATAACAAAGATTTAGCTATCACGGGCTCTCGATCTATATTCACTATCATAGCTCGAAAGCTGTCGAATTTTTATCACTTGCCGATTCATCATACTCTTTGACCAAAACTGTCTAATACGCAATATCCTATGTTCAGATAGGTAGGTAGATAAAAAAATTTCGGCAATAATTAAAAATTTAAACATTATAAATCTAAAAATTGTAAAATTGTTTTGATCATGTAAAAGCTCCACGACTCTAACAATTTTTACAAAAACTTTTTTATAAATACTACTTATATTTTACTATAATATATACTACTTATATATAGATAATAAATATATCTAATATCTTTTAACAAGCGATTCTTGTACAATCAAGACGTCGTCCCAGATCATTACCATTAGCGACTGGTAGGTAGTGTATATTTTAGAGTTAAATATTATCACCCAGTTGCAGAAAGGTGGTCTCAGCTTATTCCATCTCCTATAAGGGAGGCCCTGTAGAATCATCGAAATAAGCTGATTTTATCGATTCATTGACGACTTGATCTATAAGAAAATTTTTTGAAAACAGTTTATACAAGTTGTAGGTACGAGACGCTGACGTCCTTTTCTTTAAAAAATCTTCGGACAAAATTTCGGCTGGTGGGAAGCCTTGACCGGGGCTAGTAACTACCCTACTGATAATGAAGTACCGCCAAACGATGTAGAGTTCGTGTACGATGTCGTATAGAAACGCCAGAAGTGTTGTGAATCTACACCTATGCTTCCATTTTAGATTACATCATCACTTACCATCAGGTGTGATCGCATTCAATGCGTACCTTGTATTAAATAAAAAAATCTCCGCCGTCAATTGCTTGATTTCTAACCTTCATAGTAATAATAATCCAGGAATATTATCAACAGCTTTATAGAATGCGTAATATGGAAATGATTAACACAAAAACGTGAATGCATAATTTAACGATAAGACTTATTCTATCTATTTTTAGATATAGGTAGGTAATTATGATAACACCCTTAATGTAGGTATAAATTACAGATTAATCAGCAAAATCTCCAATTATTACAAAGATTAAAAATAAAATTGACATGCACGTGTCTTGATATTAGCAATGATAGAGATTGTAATAAGAGAAATAACAAATTGATTTTGTAGAGGTCGTATAAAAGGAGGTTCATTTATAAAATAATAAAGATTTAATTAGAAAATAACAAAAGAACCCGATTAATTGCTACTTATTACCTTCTTATAGCTAGACAGTAGCAAAAAAAATAACTTTCACTTCATTTTGTAAAATTATATATAAAAATTGTATATTTCGGAATGAAACAGCGAAGTACTTGAAATGATCCCAAATTAGTTACTTAACATACTATACTATAGCGTATAATTCAGACTCGTATTTTTTTTTTCGTTTTGAAAGCGGGCAAACTATCCTGATGTTAAGTAAGTAACGCCGCCCACCGAATTGCGACACTATTTTATATACAAAGACAAAACTGTAAAATGCAGCCTACGGTGGTACGCGCTTGCCTAGAAGATGCCTATTCACTCTTGACTTAAAGACACCTAAATTGTAGGTGGTAGGGAAAACGGAAGCTGGAAGGGCATTTCATATTAAGATATAAGGCAGTGCGTATAAGGAATGAGGAACCAAACCGCTTAGTACACGTCCAAGGGATATCAACTACGTCGCGGTGTAGATCTCTGATTTACTTCCTAACAGAAAATAATATATTTGTAACACCAGAGGACTCCTAATACGTAGCCCGCCAATTTGAAAATTTTACTGCATTTTTGCGAAATGCTTTAAATTCTATTTTAATAATAAAGTCACTACAGAGCAAGCATCAGAAATTTTAAAAATAAAAATTAATCCATTAACGTACCCCTGACAAATGAAACGTATCACAAACCAATTTTTATTTGCACCTGTATTTAACTTCCATTTTATCTAAAAGCTTTTTGGCTACACTATTGAATTACAATATTATGACTGCAAAATGAAAACCCGTCGAAATATGTATTATTTGTTGTGTAATATTAAATCAAACACGGATTATCTCGTCTATCTAATGGTTAGCCGATGTGACTTCGATCACGAGGTCCTGGGTCAGGTCATCCAGATAATTCTGAGTTTTTCATTCTTTTATCAGTACATTCTAAGCCCGAAGTCGGGAAGTTGGTTGTGTTACACCCTTGGTGTCCCTAGCCGACGGTCTCGGTCACTATCATCATCTGCTTGTGATCGATTATAAATAAAGCACTATCACCCTAAGCCTACCAACCCGCATTGAAACTGTATGGTGGGTCTACGCTCTTTGGTAAAGAGGGAGGCCTGGCCCTGTAGTGGGCTGTAAATAGGCTGATAATGATGATGATTAGATGAAATCATAACAGAAAACAACTACGAGTATGTAGGTATATCTCAATAGATTTATAGTGATAATATTGTTCTTTTGTCGCCAGTATCATTCCACAGCTATTTCTGTACGTGACGTATATAACTTCACTTCAATAGATGGGATTTTTTTGACGTCATATATAAGTTTCCTGCTCAGTTTTCAAATTTACATAGATTATCTTAACCGTCGTATGCTTTGCTATTCGTAAAACAATACATTATGATCACATCACAGTTCATGATATTAGGAACATGCTACGTCATCACCAAGTATTTATATTTCAATAAAGTACGAACAAGATTTTGCGATACAATTCAAATGCAATTCGTTCTGTGTCAGGTCACGTTGTTAAAAATCTAGGAATGACAAATTAAAATTCTGAAAGGAAATAGGATAACATCTTTGTTGGGCGATAAGTATAAATTCGCAAGAATTAATGCATTCGCTTGGCATGATAATTAAAAATTTATTCATCAAAGTAATATTTACTTAAATCATAGATTATTACGAGTTAAGAGCAGCATAATGATTTATCGGAAATTAATTATTCCGTGATAATATTATAACACAGTATTAATTTAGTACAATACACGTTATTTAAATTTGTCGTTGTAATTATTAAATACAAAATTACTATACTGCATACTAAAAAAGAGGGTCACCCAAATTTTAGCAGTATATTTTTATTTAACACAATTCAATTAACATGATGTTTAATAATCGAGAATATGTAGAGAATTAAACTGATGCCTATAATAAAAAAAATAATCTAGATAATTATCTAAACTTCCTAATTCTAAGAATATATTCTTAAGGGAGCTTACACACGGGAAAATCTATTATGTAGGGTTGCCTCTAAGAAAATTACTATGATAATATTTATTTATTCCTACATCCGGGGAGACATTACAGTATCCCAATTCGTCTCTCCAGGTTACAAAAAAACACTGTTTTTGTATAATTACAAAAACATAACAAAAAAAATCACAAAATAAAAATATTGTAGGGATATGCCTTACGCCGTGGTAAAATTTTAGGTAACTTTATAAATGTTTCTTAACCTTGTAAATATGTGAAACGAAGTTATATTATATTAAATTTGCTGTTATTCTGCACTAAAATTTAAAAATTCAAAAGCGCTTACCTCTTCTTGACATGATGAATATGGAACAAGCTTCAGGTAGGCAGCCGCCGAACGCTAGGAATGTCATTCCCATCACCGACTCGGGAATAAAAAATGTGTGTCCTGGAACAAGTGACTTTATATAAAAAACTATTAATAGTACTTATTATAAATGAGAAAGGGATGCTTAAATGGTTTTTGCATGTAAAGAGAATGGATGAAAGAAGATTAATAATAGAGATTTGACGAAGAGATTGACGAATGGAAATATTGGAACGTGAACGTGACATTTTAAATAATAGCAGGTTAAGAGTATCCTAGACCGACGAACTTGTATAGAATGATTAATGAGAGTGAAAGAAGCTAAGGAAGCATGCAAGGACCGTGGCAAGAGGAGGGATGTGGTCTCTGCCTACCCCTAGGGGAACGAGGCATAATGTTATGTTTGTATTATATTAAAAAATATTATAATTTTTTTTGTTTTGTCGTTATATTTATACTAATACCAACATGTATCTATCTAGCTACTCAATAAAAACAGGTCAATGTTGTCTTAAACACACACTGACGTATTTGTTTAAACATAATCTCGTTTTATTTGTGTAGATTATAAGAGAATAGCAGAACAAATATACACTGTTATTGAAAAAAGTGTAACGTAAAATCAAATATAGTTCCATCCTACATCGAAGGTCTCTTTTGATTAAATTTGTAGTAATATTATTCCCCAGAATAATGTTTCTTTATTTGTTTATGTGGCTAATTTATATTTTATAATTCACTGATACAATCCCTATGTTACTCAATAAGTCCATGTGAAATTTTTGGACGTAAATGCTAAGCTTGTTATGAAAAATCAGTAATTAAATATCGAGTAAATATTATTTTAATTGAAATAAAGCTATTTACGCGCGGAGCAGGGAAGGTTTAGCCAAATATTGATAACTAATAAGATGATAAGAAGGAAACTTGTTGAGTTTTACACCGTTATTAATGATTATTTTTCCCATATTTTCCGACTACGCTGCGAGCATTCTTCTCGAAGTGGAATTTATTGCTAGACAATTAGACAATGCACCGTTTTTATTGATAGAAGCATTGTATGCAGTCAATGTTTTGAAACCTTCTTTGATGTCCAATAGATCAAAGCACCGCGTACACAATCGGGACTTTGTTATCCTACCACTTTATGCCTTACATACGAATATTCAGGAGGGCATCCTACGCTTTGCATACAGCTGGCCTTCGCTTTGCAACGAGTGCGATCCGCCCACTGCCTTTTTTAATCCTTTGTTGGCAAAATATCTCTGTTCTTTTGATTCTGGCATATCGAACTTTATAGGTTTTTTAGCATCTATTCGGTTTATTTAAATGGCCCAATGTAAAATCTTAGTCTAAGATTTTAATTATGAAGCTTTCTCTCTACAATGCCCTGGGCGGGATTGCTGATTTAGGTCAATAATGTTTTTCTTTTGTAAAGAAAACAGACGTTAATGAGAAAGACTCCGCCAACTTCCTGGTTCCTGGCTGAGTACTTTTACTGACAAAATCTTGGAATTGTAAAGTACAAAGCGTTTTGCGTTGTCTTTAACTATACGCATGACCAAAGTCTGGAATGCCCTTCCGAGGTCAGGTTGTCCTTATTTCTACATCTTGGGTATCTTTAAAAAAAGTGAGTAGGTATCTTTTAACCGACCCACCTTAATCTACACTTACCATCATGTGAGAACGTGGTATAGCGCGAACTTATTTCATAAAAAAAATTGTTAGTTTTTATGCCATGTATCGAAAATAATAAGTCTAATATACAATCACAGATGTAAGAAATAGACCTAATGGTATAAAATTACACATTAGGGAAAATTTAAATTTGTCACGTAGCAATAATTTCGCTTACAAATGTTTTGAATGCTAAGTGCAAGATTAGGGCTAGGACCTTCCTTCGTGCCAACTCAAAAATTTCAAATGGGAAATACTTGAGTTTTGATGAGTCAGTCAGTTACTGTATCTACTAATAACCTGATTGCGGAGCAACGAAGTTATTATAGTAAAATGAGGTTAATGACTTTAGTATTTTATCTCAATACGTAGCTTTAATGACATCATAGCATTGTGCCTTAGAACAACGTTGAGTTTTTGAAAATGAATAGTATATTATTAACTAATTAATCTGCAATTTGGGTATTTTTATAATGGGTGATTGAAATGAATTTTTTTGTGGAATATGACAAATTAGACATCGCAGATCGCATCGTGGTCTTTATTTAATATATTAAATAGTACCTTGTTGACCGAGCTTTGCTCGTTATTTTTTCGGAAAATATACGTTTTCTAAAAATCGAACCTAGCTAGATCGCTTAATCACCTCCCATACTCTCAGCATGCATAATTTCATAAAAATCGTTGAAGCCGTATCCAAGTTTTACATTTTATAATTGTATGTATTCAAAAATTGCTCGTTTAAAGGTATTAGATAAATATAGATGTAGTGATGGTGATAGTGACTATGTTATTGCGACTGCGCTGAAGGAAGAAAAATGAAGGCTCAATAATGTATTTATCATATCAAAGATACTTGCCTAATACTGTCATGCTCCATGTAACGAAGTATGAGTTCACACCAATCCAAATGATGCACATCAAAAACGCCAGCGGGTAGAACTTTCTGCAGCTGACGGGAGACGGCACCGTTATACCGAGTAGGAACTTGAGCGGCCAAGTGTACACCCACCATATCTTGTAAATTATAGAGTTTTCTTTTGGGAACCGGAACACACTTTTCTTTGGTTTTGTTACAGCTTCTTCTAAAATGAAAAAGAAATCGAAAATCAGAAATAGAAAATAGAGAAAAAGAAATGGGGGCTATGGGAACCGGAGGCTCGTACTCTACTGGTGACCAAAGAGCTAGCAGCTACCTTGGCCAATGAATTAGTTTAGCTATTCAAAGAGGAAACGCTGCCCGTATTTTAGAGAATATGCCTCGCTGCAATGGTGTTGCGGATGTTTTATATTTGGTATCGATTTAATATCGTAACTAAACTTTAAATAAAGATTTATTATCATTTAAAAAATAAATAATATTTACATAAATAGCTAATTGGATTTGTCATACATAAAAATTAAAAAAGTGTGTAAATATTTAAACCAGTTTAAATTCTGTAATGGTTTTGTCGAAGGTAGCATTTTTCAAATCTTTAATCGTCCAAGTACAAAAAGCATTTTTGCAATTTCTCTACAATAATACAAAAATCATGTAAAACCCTTTGTGTTTTTTAGATCATAAATATCGCTTAGTGTGCAGTGGTTAGTGCTCCATGTTATTTAGTTATCTAGAATTTATTAACTAATATAGACATTTCAACACTTATACGTCATGCATAGACACTCCCTCTTTGGTCTAGAAATATTCATGGTAGAGAATAGATTACAAGATACAATAGAACTATTATCTAATTTTGATAAAACTAGAGATATAATCACAACAGCTATCAATTCATAAAGTCATCTTCAAAGTGCATTCACTATCAGCCAATATCGCTTATCATAATCCAAAACTTGAAAATGAAAAACAGTCAAGTACCTACATGTCTCGCGCCAGTCTGAGTTCCGTATACCGAAACAATAATATTACTAACTGCATTCATCATGCATGAAGATGCAAGATACAAAAGGACATTGCCATTTGCCCCAGACTGTCCAAATTTGTATACATAGCGTGTATTTAAATAATTTATTTGTAGACACAAAAAATTTTAAACAACTACTTGTATTTTTTCAGTAACTTTTGATCGATTTTTTATGTTGTAAATCACGTTGACCGTTATCGAATTAACGTCAAGATCGACTGCATAGCTACATGTAACTTTGTTATTATGTAAATAGAAGATGTAGTTTTTAATGACATAGATATTATCTCTGGACTTTTAACTATGTCCTTTATGTTTTCAAGTAAGCCTACTTCAGAAATATATAGTTACATTCGAAGTGGTCAAATTCAATTTGAAGTTCGCCTATATGCAGTTACTCTACTACTTCCGAATCTGTTGTACAAACACATAGTAGAATCAAAAAATTGACAGTAAAGTAGGGCGTAGTAAACAAATTACATTATGTTAATGTATTATTTCATTACGATTTAAGAAACTTTACTCTACTTAAATACTGGAACTAGTTTCAAAAACAGTGCAAAAGACAAGCAAACGTAGAGAGTTAGCAAGTAGCAGATTCTATATATAAAAGTTTTAAGTGCATCATTTACTATCAAATGGACTATATAATTTGACGTACGATGCCCATGGATGCTAATTAAAATTTTTATAAACTTAGAAAAGCGCGTTTCACAGTAGACTGCATCTTCGCTTACCGTCAGGCGCTAGCTTATAATATAAAAAAAATCGGCTAAAATGCATTGTACTCTATATGCATCATGGGAAGAAATTAATCCGTGAAGAGTTTAAGCAAAAGCCTTAACGAACTTTCATTCTCTGTAAGTCACGAGTTGAAATTCTTGAAACACAAAACCTTATATATTGGCTGCCTTATTAGCAGGTATCCGATATACGGAACCCTAAAACGCGAACATGCTATGCCCACGGTGACTTACCTTTATCAGTGACGACAACAGGAGGTTTTCCGTTGCTCGATATACCATTCACTTGCGATTCAACATTATTTATGGTTTTGTTATCCATGGTCTCTTCTACCGACTTACTGATAGTTGTCACTGTATCTGCAGACAAATTGTTTTGAGGTTAATATTAATTCACATTTACTTTAAAATTTTAAAGTATACATTAATAGTAGTGTTACCATAAAATTTTAATTAGACCGATAAACATAATTGTAAAATCGTACCTAGAAATACCTAGTGTTGTTTTTGGATGGTGGGAGGCTTCGGCCGTGGCTAGTTAGCACATTACCGACAAAGACGTACCGCCAAGCGATTTAGCGTTCCGTTACGTCGTCGTGTACAAACCGAAAGGGCTATGGATTTAATCCTACTCCTAACAAATTAGCCCACATCTATCTTAGATTACATTATCTCTTACTACCAGATGTGATTGAAGTCAAGGGTTAACTAGTAATTAAATAAAAAAAGAAAGCCTTTAGATATAATGTGTTTGTAAATGATTCATGAAATGAATTATTATTATTCAGTTTTTCATTTTTTAGTGTTTTATAGACTTGGTATAATGTGCATGCAGCTTTATCATGACGTACCTACTCATTGATGATAATTAATTGATAATATTCATAATATGAACATCAAATCCTTCGAAGAATTCCTTTTACATCCAGACGATGAAATATGTAAGTGGTATGATATAAAAACATATCAGTACTTAATTGAAAAGCAATTAATATTGTATAATACGTTGACTATCCGAGTCAAACGTCCTATTAACAATTTAATGTCTATAGTACAAATATTCTAACGTGTTATGACATTTCGGTTAAATTTTTCCTCTATCCTAAAAGGATAAATATCACTGTAACATTTGACCGCGGCGTGCCATGTGCAGTGGATTTATAAGACGGCGGTTTTGGGTTCGATTCTGGGCTGGGCTAATTAAGATTTTCAAAATTAGTCTGGCTGGTGAAAGCCTTCGGCTATTACCACTTACCGACAAAGACGTACCCAACCGTAAAGCGATCTGACGTTCCGGTACGATACTTATCGTATTGAAACCGAAAGGGTGTGGATCCTTCTCTAAACAAGTTAGACCGCTTCCATCTTAAATTGTATAATCACTTGCCATCAGGCGTAATTATAGTCAAGGGCTATCTTGTCATGAATAAAAAGGATCCTATCCTATCTTATTACCTGAACATTCTTTATGAGTGCAATCTCACTTGTAGTTTCAATGACAAGAGTAAGTTAACTTTAATTAAACTGAAAATAACTAAAGGATAAGGTTACTTAATGCTTGCAAAACGAACACAGAAAAGTATTCTCTAGGATTAATGAAAACAATGGAAAAATCTCTGTCCCTTTTGTTTTCCTGTTCAAATTAGATCCATTAAGAATCCTCGATGAATTCAATTAGTTTATTTCATCATTAATTAAAAACATTCTGTTTTTAGATTTGTTTTTAGTTCCTTCCAATGGCTTCTTTCTCTACTGGACCTATTTTTATATATTTTTTTCTAATCTTAAGATACACATTTAAATATTTTTTAACAAATATTTATGTTTGTGTACAGATGATAGGGTAATATTTAATAAAGGTACTGTCAATGTTATAAGGACATTAGGTATATCTTTTGATCTTTGACTTTGACTTAGGTTTGTACAAAGCAAATAAATGGGTAGGAGCACTTATCGATAACATTTACCTACCCACGTTTTATTATCATCACGTATACGAATAAAAACGTCGAAATTTTAGCACAAGATATTTTTAAAAATAATATCATTATCAGCCTATTAACTCCCCACTACAAGACAAGGCCTGCCCCCTTGTAGGAGTTCCAATGCGAGCTTAGCGTGATAATATTTAATTTATTAAAACAATCACTATCAGATCTTGATAAAAGTAACCGGGAATAACATATAAACCATAAAATGCGTGGATAAATAGCAAATCATTACAAATTAATCAATCATACTGAAATATGCTTATAGTACAAATTGATTGAAGAAATCACAAAACACATGGAAAATAACTACGATTAGGATCAGTTAATCATAAAGCCTGAACTTCGTACAATAAATAACAATCATGAAATAATCAAATTAAAATAAGGCTCAGAACGTAATTAAGTCGGGAATTTACTGCCAACGGTCACCCTATTCAAAACCGTTCAGAGTTATCCTTCCTTCCTTATTGAATAATGAGATTTATGGTGTTTACTCACATTGCGTCTTTCTTTTTTGGCGGCAAGCCATGTAGAGCTTCTCGCATAGCGCAAATATCTTGATACTGTTAAATATGAAAATGAAGTAGCAAATATAAAGTATTCCGAGGACCAGCGCTTCGTACCAAACCACCTGACCGTCCCAGACTATCGTTACTAGGACGCCCACGGTTATCATGTATATGATCACGTCTCTTGTCACCGGCCGGAAGTCGATTGCGATTGGCTAAAACAACACAAATAAATAAATATTATTGGACGATACACACATTGCTATATAGCCCCAAAGTTAGCGAGATAGGGAGATTAATAATGATATAATAAACTAGAGGACGCCCGCGGTTTCACCCGCGTAGTTCTCGTTCCCGTGGGAATTTCGGTATAAAATGTAGCCTAAGTGTTATTCTGATATGTAACCTATATTATTGTGAAGTTTCATCAAAATCCATTCAGTAGTTTTTGCGTGAAAAAGTAACAAACATCCATACATCCATACAAACTTTCCCCTTTATAATATTAGTAAGGACTAAATAACTGATCACCAGTAGCCTTATGTTTTTTTACCTATAGTAGATATCTTAAGATTCACTAATATATATGCAGCATAAAAAAATAAATAAATAGTAATTCAAGGTCAATAGCTTGCAATGAGTTGAACGTATATTCTATGTTCAAGAAGGTAAACATTAACAGTGCATTCTCGGGAATCCCTAAGATGTTCTGATTAGTACTTGCACTATTATGTAGTTTGTGGTAATATTAAATTAAATTAAATATTATAGGACAATAACACACATCGCTATATAGCCCCAAAGTAAGCGTAAGTAGGTACTTAGCTTGTGTTATGGGTACTATGATAACTGATCAATATTTTTATATATATTATACATAAATACTTATAATATATAGATAAACACCCAGACCCTGGAAAACATTCATGCTCATCACACAAACATTTGTCCAGATGTGGGAATCGAACCCACAGCCTACGACGCAGAAGCAGGGTCACTACCCACTACGCAACTCGGCCGTCAAAATGCCCTCAAATGTTAAGATTGTACACCAAGGAAGTCGTATTTCCTAAATGCCATTAAAATAATGAAGTCTTTTATTGAAATTCTACGGACATAACGGATAGATCACGAATATCTGAAAGTTAGCGTTTTATATATCTGAATTTTATATATCTGAAAGTTAGCGTTTTTAATTATGTTCTTTTTTTTAATTACTAGTTAGGTAATAAAACGGTATAAAAATTTTTATCGATATTTTTATTATAAGCAGTAGTTATATAAAATCTAAAAGTCATAAATTAAAATTTATCACATTTACATATAAATTATTGAATATATATCGATAATTTATTTGAACTAAACAAAATAGCACTATTTATTATTTTGACTAATTACCTAAATAGCTCAACGTAAATTCCTTACGTCATAAGTTATTTTTTAAAGTCAGAACAATGAAAATATAATAAGTTATTTATCGCTTTACCGTATCATTGTTTGTTGAACTAAAACACTCAAGCACGTGTATTATGTTAGTTTAATAGTTACTGGACAATTGTTAATTAAGAAATACATTAATCAATAAATATATTATCATTAATATCATTATACGTAGATATTTTAACTGTGCATTCCGTAAAGATTTTCCATAAGATATATTAACTTCATTAAATAGGCGACTAATAAAATATTTGAAAAAAAATGATTTAATTTACGAAGTAAGTTATCTATAATTTTTTTAATCGGTAAAGATCAGGTACTCGTAATATATTAAAATTATCAAATCAGCATTCAGATTATGAATTTTAAATTGTTTATAAATGCCAAGGATTAAGGAGACTTATATTGTGTTGTTGCGTGATAAAATTTTTCCTACAAATAATTATTGCAAATGTGAAATTAAACTTAAAAAAATATGGTTTTAATGTCAATCCTTCAGTTCCTAAAGTAACATAGCTAGATACATTTCAAAAAATATTTTACTTTTTTTGAGTAAAGGAAAAGTAGAAAAAAATACAAGCTGTTATTTAAATATTGTAGAAATAGTGAAACTCGCAATTTATGATTCCCGTTAAACTGTAGGAAAATTATTGTTCAAAGTCATTTGACTCGGCCAACTTATATTGAAACAGAAGCGGTGCGTCAAGTTTGCGTAGTTCGGGCGTTCTACAAATTATAAAATTCAACACATTTCCAAAATAAAGATACAAAATTCATTTGTTCAAATATTGAAAATTCCAAAATGGATATAGCGTGTCGACGCTTAATTCCATTTTTGTATAATTCATCTCTGTACTTGTCATAGGAAAATAGACATGTATTTGTTATAGGCAAAAATTAAGACGCGTCGCTTTTGCCTATGCACCAGTCTAAGCTAAGCCTAAATATATTAGACTAATACATAGATAGTATATCAGGTAGATACTCACAGTTACAGCAGCAAGACTTCCAATTGCAGCCACTCCCAAAAGGTTAAATATTGCCGAGCCGACGATAGTGCCTATACCCATGTCTGAGTGAGTGAGTAAAGTCGATATCATGTTGACGAAGAACTCCGGACATGATGTCGCAACCGACATAAATGTAGCTGCTGCCACGTTCTAAAATATAAGCAATTACATCATTGAAATTCTAAAAGTAAAACATTTAGTAGGTAATAATCGGTAATTATATAGTAAATTATATAGTAGGTAAGTTATACAGGTAAGCTTTCACCTTCACATAGGAATCAAAAGAAATTGTAATTTAAAATTATTGTAATTGTAAACTATAAAAATGTATGATATTTTAAATAAAGCAACTGTTGAGTTTCTAGCTGGCTTTTCTCAGGTAAACGCACTACAAATAGACGAATTTGATATTTCAAATTCTTGTAAAGTAAGTAAAAAATAAACAAATTTTAATCTTAGCTTTTAATAATTTGTTTAATTTTGGCTCAATTTACAAGCTACTAATAAAAATAAATACAATTTACTAATAAAAATAAAAAAAAACTTCTATTTAACTTATGCTTAGTTTACAGCACTTTTAAACGTTACAATTTGTAGCAGTGTATTTGTAGCTACTTGTAGTACTGTAGTACTTTTGAATCAGGAAGTCAGATACAGCTGAGAAGAGCCGGAAATGCAATTCTCTTTTTAAATAATCATCCTTTACGACATTGTGCATTATGACATAAAATGAATAATTGGAAATAGCCGATCATACAATCTGTGTAGCGGAAAATGTTACTATTACAAAATCGGCACAGTTAGATATAACACTTAAATTAAACGACGGAACGGAGCTGAATACAATTTCGCTCAGAGATAATTTCCACGGTAACAGAATTGATTAGTGCAAAAACGGTGGGCACATGTAGTAATAATTAAATATGAATACAATAAGTATTTAATCTGATTACAGTTGTACCATATATACAGAAAACATTTAAATATTAATTTATAATCGCAGTAAAGGTCACGTTATTAAATATTCGTATATTCGGAGGAAATAGAACACGTGTAATAGATTATTGGTTTAATGGGGATTATCAATGTTAATGTTAAATGGTTATAGTCAAAGCAATTAGAATTTAAAGTAAAAGACTATCTTATAGTTAACCTAAAAGCATGGTGCCCAACACACTGGCGCTATTTTCCCTCTGAAGCAAGGCTTATTTTTGGGCTACATAAGCACCAGCAGTCACCAGACACATGAATCAGTTGTTTGGATAAGATTTTCAAAAAAATATTGGTTTCCAATTAACTATAAAATATTTAATTGTATGTAAATAGTTAACAAATGATTATATATTTAAGAGTTATTTTATTTGCTTTAACTATTAAATATTTATTTATGTGTACATATAGTTAAGCCTTTGATGGAAATAAAGCATTATATGTTTAAAACCGTAAAAGAGTAAGGTTTTAACTGTATAAACAAAAGATTTATGTTTATTTGTATTTTAAACTTATATAGTTATTTTATTTAACCCAACTAAAAAAACAATTTAAATTATTTTAATTAGCTTTATATTACATCTTATTCAAAAAAAGAATTGTTTTATTTATACAGATTAGAAATTATTATCGTTTAACATTACAATTATTCTGATTTTGACTGAATTTTTATTTAACCAATAATCTATTAGAGGCATAATATACTGGTGGTCATTTAAGAATAAGAAAAGAAAAGAAATTTGTAAGAAAATCTCCGAATATATCCACAACTCGACCCAGGTCCTCGTGATCGAAGCCACACAGGCCAACTAGACCAACGATGCCATTACTAATGCCATTTAATGAGACACAGTTTAAGGGGTAACAAATAAGATTGTGCACTCATTGCATCAACATTAATTAATCAGTTTTAAATTTAATTTATTTAATTTTTTAAATATTATATTATTTAATTCATTTTTACTTTTAAATTTAAATGCAGGGAGTTTATTGTTACGAGTGAGCATTCATTTTACTTTCGGGAAAATTGTTGTTGTATTGAATACCCAGTACCATCGATATTCGGAAAACTGGTTAATTCGAAAGCAAACAAGTAACTTCGTGAAATTCATTAAAATCCCACACGTTGCTTTTTGGAATTCCTGTTGTCGTTTTACAAAATTATTTCCTGTAAATTCTCACAATAATAACGTTATTTATTATTTATATATATTATATTATATTATATAAATAATGAATAACGTAAATAAAAAACAAATAGGACTTGATGAAGTTGAATATTTTTTTATACAATAATATATATATTTATATACAAAATATATAATACATTTAAACTTATTAAAGTATATTATAAACCAGGGTAACTTAGGTAGTATTGCTCTAAAACAAACCTGGGGTATCTTCAAGACCTCGCATATAATTTCTACGCAGGGGATGAAGTAATCATTGCATACGATGGCAAGAAGAGTAAAGGAATAGATCCCGAACATCACGTAGAGAAGAAAAGCTCCCTGACGTAATTGTTCATCTGGAAAAGAAAACCTAAATTAATTACAGTTGGTAATGCTTTGGCGTACTCAAGTTTGATAACTAAGATAAGCACTATAGGCACTAACTACACGAAATGGAAAACTCCTTCTCCAATACTGGTTCGTAATGTGTCTTCAGGGTAGGCAATGCGCTTATGCGTTTATGAAGCACGCCACTGCTATTCACTGTTTTTTTTTATCGACTACAAGTTGGCCCTTGACTGCTATTACACCTGATGTTAAGTGATGATGCTGTCTAAGATGGAAGCGGGCTAACTTGTTAGGAGTGGGACGAAAATCCACACCCCTTTGGGTTTCTACACGACATGTTTTTAGCGTTTATACAGTCATATCAACTTTCGGTTTACAAAATTGGTCAATAAATACAAGAAGACATTCTCTAAGAGATATTCAACAATATCTATCATTATCATTTCAGGATCTACTTTTAGGGTTTGGACAGAAGGTGGCTCTTGGTTTTACGTCTGAAGCTTTCGGCTCCTGCACAAATATACCGTTTGACATCGCAAAGAGCCGAATTCAAGGACCGCAACCAACGCCCAATGTATCATATTATATAGATCTGGGTGACGTTTTAAGGTCCCTTTCATCCAAGAGGAATTTCATGCAAGAACGCTACTAACTAGTTATTATTAGCAATTCTTTAATCACTTGGCTTCGTGTTCATTGATTTAACATCGTGATGACGTCATTTTCGTTAACAATCGTCTTTACGGAATACGAAAAATGCGTTTGTCATTGATTTTATGTTATCTTATCTATACTCATATTATACTGCTGAAGAGTTTGTTTAACGCGCTAATCTCAGAATCCGCTGCTACTGCTTCTAATTTAAAAAAAATGTATTTGTGTCTGATAGTACATTTATCGAGGACGGCTTTGGGCTACATCACGCTGCAACCTATAGGTCAGAAGAATCAGTGGGAAAATATGGAAGGAACAGGGAAGATTAATTTATCTTTCAGTGCTAATAATATAATCTAATAGTTATAAGGAGTAACTTGGGCTATTTTTATTTTCGTAATATTATTTATTTTAACTCCACGATGAACTATCACATACATTAGATAACTAATAACTCTAAGTGAATGGGCCTACTGGTTAAGTTAGCAGTTTACATTTTACGTTCAGGTCTGACGGGCTGCAGCTGTGGCTAGTTACCACCCTGCCGATAAAGACGTAACGAAAAGGAATCGATCATTCAGTTACGTTGCAGTAGTCATTAGAAACCGTCAGTGGTGTGGCTAGAAAAAGCTTAACGTTTCTAGCTTAACTCTTTCATCATAAACACATCACATCACATCGTCATAAAAAAATAACTCAAATTATAAATCGTTTATTGTCGATTTTTTGACGTGACAACGTCTTATAATTTGATAGAGCCATGACTAATGCGGCGTTACCTCGGTTTGAGGCGTTTCATGTAAGGCTTGAAGTGCAAGCGAGAGCGCGGAACGAGCGACAAAGAAGCACAATCGGCCTTTGCGTTCGGCAGAGTTAGACATCCGTCTATTAAATATAATTATTAAATATATTAATTTTAAATTAAAAATTAATATTTAATTTAAAATATAAATTTAAAATATAAATTTATAAAATCAAAATCAATTATTTTATTAATTTGAATTAATATTTATAAAAATATACTTAAATTAAAAATTTTAATAACCAATTAAATGCTACATTCCGTCAGTATTTTCTTAAGACATTGTCACGTTCAACTATCGTCAGTAAACCGACTTTACTGACAACCAATTTTTTTTTAAATAGATATTTTAGAAAACGTTTACGTATACGTTGTTGACGGCGCCGTGGCGCAGTGGTATGCGCAGTGGACTTATAAGACAGAGGTCTCCGGGTCTTTTAAACTGATCTTGGTCTGGCTGGTGGGAATCTTCGGCCGTGGTTAGTTTCCACCCTTCCAAGACGTATCGCCAAGCAGTTAAGCGTTCCGGCTGGATGTCGTGTAGAAACCGAAAGGGATTTAGAATTGATCCTACTTATAACAAATTAGCTCCCTTCACAATTTAATATAAATTGCTTCATCACTTACCATCAAGTGTGAATGCAGTCAAGGGCTAACTTATAATTATAATATAAAAAGCATTAATAAAAACTAAAATTAATCTTACGTGTTTCAATAGATTAAAGTGTATCATAAGATTAAAGAAAAAATTGTGAATTTTTTCAAAGTGATATCATACTCGTAAAAAGTATAAACGTATTATTAATAAAAAATAATGCAAATATAACTTGTGTACTCGCTAAGGAAAACGACTAACATCAGAAATAATATTTCCAAAGTCCAAATTTGTTTAGTTTCTTTATAAAGTTGAAGTATGTAAAGAAGTGCTAATTACTGAGGTGAGTCGACGTTAATTTTAGGTTTCCATTTTGAACGCAGGTTTTGCAAATTTAAATTATTATGCCTAGCAAAATTACTAATTATATGACCTACATAAATTAACCTAGTTTATTTGGATCATATATTAGAAGATAAATGACAAATATTTCCTGATTTTCTATTGGATTGCAATGGAAAAACTTATACTCGCATCTCTTTTTTTTGTATTACAAGTTAGCCATTGACTGCAATAACACCTGACGGTAAGGGATGATGCAATCTAAGATGGGTGCAGGCTGACTAGAAGTAGGATGAAATCCACACCACTTCGGTTTCCACAAGACATCGTACCGGGACGCTAAATCGCTTAGCGGTACGACTTTGTCAGTAAACCGACTTTACAGACAACCAATTTTTTTTTTAAATAGATATTTCAGAAAACGTTTACGTATACGTTGTTGACGGCGCCGTGGCGCAGTGGTATGCGCAGTGGACTTATAAGACAGAGGTCTCCGGGTCTTTTAAACTGATCTAGGTCTGGCTGGTGGGAATCTTCGGCCGTGGTTAGTTTCCACCCTTCCAAGACGTATCGCCAAGCAGTTAAGCGTTCCGGCTGGATGTCGTGTAGAAACCGAAAGGGATTTAGAATTGATCCTACTTATAACAAATTAGCTCCCTTCACAATTTAATATAAATTGCTTCATCACTTACCATCAAGTGTGAATGCAGTCAAGGGCTAACTTATAATTATAATATAAAAAGCATTAATAAAAACTAAAATTAATCTTACGTGTTTCAATAGATTAAAGTGTATCATAAGATTAAAGAAAAAATTGTGAATTTTTTCAAAGTGATATCATACTCGTAAAAAGTATAAACGTATTATTAATAAAAAATAATGCAAATATAACTTGTGTACTCGCTAAGGAAAACGACAAACATCAGAAATAATATTTCCAAAGTCCAAATTTGTTTAGTTTCTTTATAAAGTTGAAGTATGTAAAGAAGTGCTAATTACTGAGGTGAGTCGACGTTAATTTTAGGTTTCCATTTTGAACGCAGGTTTTGCAAATTTTAATTATTATACCTAGCAAAATTACTAACTATATGACCTACATAAATTAACCTAGTTTATTTGGATCATATATTAGAAGATAAATGACAAATATTTCCTGATTTTCTATTGGATTGCAATGGAAAAACTTATACTCGCATTTCTTTTTTTTGTATTACAAGTTAGCCATTGACTGCAATAACACCTGACGGTAAGGGATGATGTAATCTAAGATGGGTGCAGGCTGACTAGAAGTAGGATGAAATCCACACCACTTCGGTTTCCACAAGACATCGTACCGGGACGCTAAATCGCTTAGCGGTACGACTTTGTCAGTAGGGTAACTAGCCATGACCGAAGCCTCCCACTAGCCAGTCCTTGACCAATTTAGAAAATCTTAGACGGCCCAGCCGGGAATCGACCCAGGACCTCCGTCTTATAAATCCACAGCGCCATGAAGACCGTCATTTTCAATGCTTAATATATTATAATAACTGATGGAAATACGCGGTACTGATAATGAAAGTACACAATCACCTATAAACAGAGTTAGAACATAAAAAGAAGTTGCAAGGAATTTCAAAGTGCTGCCCTGTTTCGTCGAATGAAAATCTCAGAATTATTTCGTGACTCGACACAGAATTCGAACCCAAAGCCTCGTAATAAAGCCAGATTAACTAACCTTTAGACTAGCCAGGCATTCAGTAGTAGTATCTACCAGATTATAAAATATTAATTAATACGGTACCATACAGCTGATGGTGGATTTGTATATGTAATAAATAAAGAAAACGTTGCATAATACTAATAAAGGTTTCTAAATTACAAGTGACACCACAGTTTTAAAATCAATTTATGTGTCGTTTGTTACTCTACATTACCTTGTCTCATAACAATTAACTTTAGTAAAAACGTCATCTGCCAATGGTCTGCCATATATTTTTCAAAAACAATATAATTAATAAAATATATAAAGATGACAATGATCTCAAGAACTTCAAATAAAATAAAAATTGCAATCCATTAATAATGCATAATTAGATTGATAAAAATGAAATGTGGTGGCGGCAGAACAAAAAGTACACAACTTAGTTCTGAAACATAGTCGTCGTCTACCTAACTATGAAACCCCGCCAACATCTGCAGAGGATGTGACGCCCCTTCCAGCTCGGAGGACATGCCGGAGCGCCACCACACGGTGACAATAGCCAGCTTGGGGCAATAGGAGCTGATGACCCCCGCGAGTGCTCTCACTGCCGAAGGTACGTATATAGTGCGCGGTGCGCCACTTGAGATGCTCTCATACAATGAATGAAAGTGCCATGCGTGCTTATGGGCTGAAAGACGGGGGAACGAACCTTTCGACGTTCCGTGATAGGATTTTGTCTCTGTTTCAGGCTCTTGAGCCAACTGTAATCGTGACCATAGCGAAAAGCTTCGACCAACACCTTAAGAGCCTTGCGCTTGGTTGTAAGATCAAGGGTCCCGAAGGGGGTAATTCTTGAAACAATGCGTATTGTGAGGGGGTTCCTCACTTTTATGCCCTGATCACCTGGGCCTGAGCCCAGCAGCAAGTTGAGCTGGAGTTTATTTTATAAATTTTTAATAGTGTTTTATATAATTAATTTTTATATACATTGTTAAATTAAAAAATAAATCTAAATGAGCTTTTGAGAGAACGAAAAGAATAACTCATTACATAAATTTAACTTTAACGAAATTCCAGTGGCGCTTAAATTCAATATAGTATGCTAACGTTGTCAAAATTGTATTCGCGCTTTCGGAGAACATTTGTATGTACAAGTCACTGCACAAGTGCACACAAAAGTAATGCCGCTAGTAGCGTTGCTTTTAAATACACGAAGGGAGAAATAATTATATTTAAATCAAACATCCTAACTATTATTTGAGATCGTATAATATGACTATCTTATACATATTATATCATATATAAGAATTATCTTGTTCATATTTTTTTTTAATTTCGTTTCACACACCTGGGCCAATATAGTATAGGAATATACTAATTCCTGAAGGAACGCTACATCAGTGAATGTGCAGGACTCTAAACGACATATTAACACAATATATATATATATATATATATATATATATATATATATGTCTGGCGACTGATCTCCAATAGAAAATACAGAGAAAAAAAGAAATAATTAATAATTTCATTTCTCATACACATAATAGTATATTTTCTTAAGTCATGTCTCATTATATTAGAGTGGATTAAAAAAATGTTGTTAATGAAATTAAAATACAGAAATGAAATTAATTTTATTGAGGTTAAAATTAAAATTAATCTACATCACAGATTTTCCTTCAATGTGAATAATTCAAGCTATAATAACACCGGATATTATCTACAAGTAAATTGAGTATTATCGTGTCATTGATGGAAAGTAAGTAAGTTAAATCCTTTCTCATTTTCCTTTAAGTTATTTTTAACTTTCTGTTAACAATACCTAGATGCTCTTTACGGACTCAAGCTCAAAGGAATAGATAAAGTGCAAGTAATCAATTGTCTTACTTTCTTACATTTTTATTTTATCTATTTCGATCATGAACTTTTTATAACGATCCAGCATAGGTATTATATATTATACGAGTAGCATAGCACCACCTCTGGTCCAAGAGGCAGAGCCGCTACTAAAATATGATAATATCAAAGTTCAAGAGGTAGAATTATTACATATTTGAAGACTTATTACATATTTGAAGGTGCATGCGGAACATTGACATATTAATAGTTAGTACTATGGACTTTGGGTGTAATGCAAAATTCAGGACAAAAGTGTCCCTAGATATTTTATATATAATAGAATGTATTTGTATTTTTATAAACAAACTAAAACATTGTAATATATGTCTTATTTTATTGTTATACAGTCTAATTTGCAACAATCAAATTGCTTGCAATACGTTATCAGCTTTGACTGACGGTTGCCATGGCAGCCTTTTTTTGACATGGTAGCTTCTCGTGAAAATAGGACAACATAAATGGTGTGGAGTAGGTAGTTTTGAATATTTTTCTTTGGCATCTTTAAGCTATATATTATATTCACAGCAAATTTTAAATGTATCAGTGATCTCTATGTGCTGGGATAAATCTAGTACCAACCGATATATTTTTTACTACTCATTGTAGTCACTGTTTTAAATAACTGTGCTAAATTTCATGTAGATAATTCTTATAGTGATAATAATATAATAATCGAGTATGAAGGACGGACCGACGGTCGGACGGACGGAAGGGTTCCATTTTACCATTATGGTAAAACTTCTTGGATTAACATTCATGACATAGAAAATAAAAGTTTATTAATTATTTACAATATATATTTATGGCAAGCTGATGTGTATTAAATAGTCTATTTCACTTTTGAGTTTAGCTTTCATAATAGACAAAATAATTTAAAATCCGACCCGCAGATCTAGATATCAGCCCGTTTAAACAAATGAACAAACTATTTTGTATATTATATATGCCGTCAAATAAATTAATTAATTATTTTCAATTAAAAATGAAGGAATTAAAAAATTCAAAAATTAAACAACAAAACAACTCTATGCAGTCGTTGTTTTAAAACATTATTGACATGTATTCACTCAGTAAGCTAATATGAGACAGAATGCGATTAGAAATCTTTTCCGCGTTTTAGCTCTCTTTTGGTTCGGGCACTTTTTAGCGCTGACCCGAAGTCCATAGTATCAATATGTCAATGATGCGGAACTATAAAATATTTTCCTGCAAAACAGTCGGAAAGTGGAATACAAATTTCTCATAGACATCCGTTACTGTAATAAATCACTCGTATATTTTATAAAAAGTTGTGATCATGCATAGCTTTATTTATTTTTTCTACTCTTATGCAGAGTATTAATGCAATATGTATTAGATTGGCGTAGCTATAATCAGCACTGTCTATTAATTTTATAATGTACGTAGTTAATATGATAAGAGACCGGTGTGGTGTGAAATGAGATGTAGTGACTAAAATTGAGAAGGGGGTGCTTAGATGGTTTGGGTACATGACAGAATGGATAAAAGAAGATTAACAAAAGAGATTTATGAGGCGAGGGCGTTGAAAATGTTGAAAGGAGAAGGCCTAGGCGAATGTTTGTGGACCAAATTTAAGACATTTTAAGATACGGCCAAGTCAATTAGCCTTAACCGACGAACTCGTATGAATGGATTAATGATAGTGGAAGAACCTAAGGAAGTATACAAGAACCATGGCATATGGAAGGATGTAGTCGCAGCTCAACCCTATGGAAATGAGGCGTCATGTACATATGTATGATTGTAGTTTAGTAGATTGTTGTTTAAAGAGCTGATTTTTAGCAATTATGTAGCCTAGCCTATACAAAAATATTATTCGTGAATCTGAATTCGAAATTAACAAAAACAATTTTGTACAAAACATATATTATGTCAAAATATTCTAACTAGTAGTTCAATCTCTTCATTTGCAGGCAATGAATTTGACATTCCCATTATTGCAATATCTATTCGATGTGTAAATACAATGCTTAGCAGAACCGATTTAATGATTCCTGTCATCCCAATACACGGAATTTTGCCTGAAGCTCACAACGGTTAAATCATGGCCTAGATTAGATGTAGATTATATAATTGCAGTTGGAATATATTTATTTATTTCTATTTGGAACAGCAACCATTTGCATATTGAAAACTTAAATAGAAAAAATAATAATAAAAATAGTAGGCAAGTAAACTAAAATTAATAAAATAAGTAAACGTAAAAATTCTAATTGGTTTTTAGTAATATTTATGAAATAGGTTTTTCTTATATTTGCATGCTGACAAGGCAAATATATCAAACTCATCGATATTTTTAAATAAAGAAATTTTAATTTTAAAATATACTTAAATTATACACAATACGTTACTCTTACTTTACTATAAATACTCTCATTTAAGTACTCTTACTCCAAATAGAAATAGGAAAAACTCAAACTCACTCACCTGTGAATAATCCATCGGGAAAATTGTCGACAGAATCCTTTGTAGAACGTTCCACCTCCTGGATAATGTTCCCAACGATCTCCGTCTTGGTCCTCAGCCAGGGTTTCCAGTGCCATGTCTCGGCCTCCTCGTTCAATCTCTTCATGAGTTCTCTAGTAATGTATACTGTTTCACCATGATCGTTCAACACCGTCAAGTAATCTGAATCATAGCCCGTCGTATCTGTGCACGGGAATATATACAATGAGTTACTAGAATATAATGTTTATTTACATGTCGATTAGATATAAGTAAGATTTAGCGGCGAACGTTGTATTCAAACATTACACAAACCTTTAGCCTACATTCATAATCTCATGTTATCAAAAATATATACAAGTATTTCAATTTAACAATAAGATATTAAATAGATATATCCTAATGCTTACAGTAGATTAATAGGAAACTGTATTTAAAAAAAAATGTAGAATTATTGTTAAGTTTACGGAACAATTAGAGTTTACTAAAATAGATTCACTTATGTACCTAACAATTGACCAGTCAGTTTGAAAGGCAATCATAGACTGTGTAGTAACAGGTAAAATCGGAAAACCTTAGCAAGCGCAAGACCTATAATCTCGTAGCGGATCGATTCCTAAATCATGGGACATTTATCACTTACTATCACAGAATGATTAATGGAAATGATAAATAGGTTCGTAACTTACTGCCGAAATTTTATCTTTTCATACTCGTACGCCAAGTATTAACTGCCTCGTTAGTTCAGTGTTTAACTTATGTGGCCTCGATTCATTAGGTTCCGAGTTCGAGACCAATCGGGCTAGGAAATATTGAGCATTACTTGGTTTTCCCGTTGTTGGAAAATGTGTGACGTTATAGCCACGTGCCATTGAAAGCAATAAAACTAGCGATCCTGACGTCTGATAGAAAAAGTACCAAAATCAAATAATATCACCCTATTACCGTCTCATATTAGAGTAGTGTGATGGGTTCAAGCCCCATAAACGCTGTCCAATAAGAAGTGGGTCTGTTCCTGCCTATTAATGATGCCGATAATAATGATAATACAGAATATTATTTTAATATATGAATGATATTAAGAAATCGTAGCGATAAAGCAATATACAACATAATTATAAAATAAATATATTATAATGGATTTATAATAGTAGACCGTATTAATACTAAACGTTTTCAACCTACATTTTTGTAATATATTCATCACAGGATTTTTATAAAATTTGTACGTAGATACTAATTTAATTAACTGGGCAAAATTTCTACACAAATATTAAAGATGAAATAAGAATACCTTTAAAAATTCCCTTTTGTAATATAGAGGCTCGCTTAGAACTATAGTGACCTAATTCAAACTTTTGGGTTTTTTACGACATAAATATATACAACATTTGCATCGACCCATATGAATGAATCTCTGTCAGCCAGTCGAGAATATTTAATGCCATCCAAACGTAGATCGCGTCTTTCAATTTTAACGATGTAAATGTTGAATTTAGGTACATTTATTAATTTTTATAATAACTAAAAGTATTATTAAAAAAGTGGTCAAAGTTAACTTTATTTGGAAAGCAGTAGCCCGGTTCCAAAATCTGCATTGGAATGCCCAAAAAAGAGCGATCAAAAACGTTTGTTCTTGAACCGAAACTAAAACCTGGCTTCACCCGTGCTACAGGTTAATTATCTCAAGTAATTAAGTTATCTCTAACTGCTATTACTATTCATAATTATGTTTTGGGTTCCGAAGTCTTACTAAGTAGGTACTTACTAACATCCTTCTATCGAATTTTTGTTCTGATGAATGAATGAATCTCACCTCTTTATTCTCGTCATCGTCCACAACCTAAGACGTACGGCAACGACGTACTGCCAAACGACTTAGCGTTCCGGTACGATGGATCTGGATTTTCATCCTTCTCCTAACAAGTTACCCGTATCCATCTTAGAAAGACCTAACTTCTAATGAAGAGAAAACCTTATTTTTAATGATCCACTTCAAAGTTGAGCATTTCTACTAATCGGTTTAACGATGGTATAAATAAATCTAAACCAATAAACATTTATGACAGGAGTCATGAAATTGGAAGAAAAGTGAGAGATATCAATATGACAAGTGGAAGGTCGTAGTCTTCCTAACCCAACGAGGCGTGATGCTATGTATGTACGATGTAAAGATAAGACAATCACGCTGCACTATTGTGGGTAGGCAGCACAATTCATTATATATTATTATGTAAATACTGCTAGTACTAAATAGTGCAAACAGAGAGACAGAAAGAATTTCACTTTTTTTTTATCTACTACAAGTTGGCCCTTGACTGCTATCACACCTGATGTTAAGTGATGATGCAATCTAAGATGGAAGCGGGCTAACTTGTTAGGAGTAGGATGAAATCCACACCCCTTTCGGTTTCTACACGACATCGTACCGGAACGCTTAATCGCTTGGAGGTACGCCTTTGTCGGTAGGGTGGTAACTAGCCATGGCGAAAGCCTCCCACCAGCCAGACCAAGACAAATTAAGAAAAATCTCAATCTGCCCCGCCGGGAATCGAACCCAGGACCTCTGTCTTATAATCCACTGCGCATACCACTGCGCCACGAAGGCCGTCGTTTTACTTTATAGAATTTTATCTTGCCAACTCAATATTTAGTAATTTTATTTAAAGTAACGTTTTTCACTGTCTTAATATAATCAATATCTACACACCTAAATTATTATTAAAATTTTGGCTGATGGGAGGCTTCGAAAGTGGTTACTACCTACTGTCAACGACGTACCGCCAAGCGATTTAGCGTTCCGGTACGATATCGTGAAACCCAAAGTATGTGGATTTTATCCCACTCCTGAAATGTTAGCCCGATTACATTATCACTTACCATAAGGTGTGATTGCATTAAAGGACTAACTTGTAATGAATAATAATAAAACAAATACTTACTAAACTCCTCGATGGCCACACTGGATGATATCGATAACCATATCGTTAAGACCACAGCAACCGTATGGTAAACAGCCATTGTACACAACACACCGGGTCCAGGAAGCAAGCACACTACTTCTGAAAATAAAGAATCAATATTATATCTCGACAATATATTGTCCTAATTAATTATATAAACTAGCTATTCATGTTTCATTTTTCCCTCACCGCACACCTTTTGGGCAACTATGAGCGGAAACAGTAGTGCGGCTCTTATGACAAATCTGTGCCGGGGAAGTACTAACGCGTTGTTTATTTCTGTCGTCAAGCGACTGCCGCAGAGGCGAAGCGAAGCGACGCATTATTATCTTTGGCAGTAGAAAAATATTCTCTCTAATCTCCTATCTCTTTTTTCTCTATTTTCCCACCCCTAATGTAAAAAGTTGTATTACATAAAATTTTTTAACAAAAAATAGAACAGACACTAAAAAGTAAAAAATAACTGTGTCATTTAGTTGCTTTAATTTACTTAAGCATATCTATGAAGTCGGTGCCATCAAGTTTAAGGAACATTTATTTAACGTAGTAAAGCAGTTTGTGGGTTCTAGGTAATGTTCTTAAAGTAAAAACCTTGGCTGGCTATTTTTTATTAAAAATTTTATTTCTTACTTTTTAGTGATTTATCGCCACGTAACGTACTCGTACTGTCGTAGGTAGTATATTATACGGCACCAGTAGCCAAAAAGCAAAATCGCTGTAAGTTTTATTTTTCTAAGTTGAAATACCTACAAGTTTGTACAAAACCCTCGGTGCGGGAGTCCAACTCGCACTTGGCCTGATTTTTGTCTTGATGCAATAAGTACGAGTATATGTTATAATAGGATAGGACATGCAAAGCAACTAAATCAAAGTTGAAGTTAACTTTCCCAAGTTTCTATTGGACAATATAGTTAACATCTTCTCAATGTAGAATGACAAATTTTCCATGAACATCCCGACAATGACGTACCGCCAGCGATTTAGCGTTCCAGTATGATGCCGTGTAGAAACCGAAGATGTGTGGATTTTATCCTACTCCTAACAAGTTAGCCCGCTTCTATCATAATTGTTAACTTGTATTAAACAAAAATATCCATGTTTGTTGATTTTGTCTTGTTCTTCCACGAACCCTCATTTCAAAGAACAGTAGTTTTTTACACAAGAAATCCTTGATCGAATTTGGTAGTGGTAAATATTTATGTAAAGTTTTAGGTATCATCACATATCATAATGTGTCATAATATGTTTAACAGAATATCCGATGATGTAGAAGTATTTGCCATAATCAGTTCGCTAATTGAACGGAAATTTTGTTATGACCACTGAGTCAGATTTTGATCATTTTATAAAAATGGAAAGTTTGTCAATCTACATTTGCTTTTTTTAATATTCTTCAAGATAGACGATACTTAAACGTACCTAAGTCATCCTACCATAGGTAGGTTTAGTACCTACATAATACGGCTGGTGGTGAGAGTAGATGTGCAGTCTGATGTAGTTTGAAACCGATGGTATAAATTTTAATTGTAGAAAGAAAAAATAAGAAAAATTTATTAAAAAATGCTCGGTTACTTTTACCGTGCAACCCCGACTATTAAATTAGGTACCCGTATCTTAAGGGCCTGTAGATTCGTACCAGTCTTCCTTCAAACAATATTTGCGTTCGATTTATTTGGCGCTGAACACTAAGATGTTCCGAATTCATATATGCAGCAAAGGCAAATCACTAAAAAGTAAGAAATAAAAATTATTAACAAAAAATAAAACCAACTCAAAACACACTAAAAAGTAAAAAATAACTGTGTCATTTAGTTGCTTTAATTTAATTAAGCATATCTAGGAGTCGGTGCCAGCCAAGGTTTCTACTTTAAGGACCTTACCACAAACTACTTTACTACGTTAAATAAATGTTCCTTAAACTTGCTGGCTCCGACTTCATAGATATGCTTAAGTAAATTAAAGCAACTAAATGACACAGTAATTTTTTTACTTTTTAGTGCGTTTTGAGTCGGTTCTATTTTTTGTTAGAAAATTTATTTTATTTTATTTTTAATAATAACAAGAAGTTAATATTTTTTTAAATGTAGAATATAATAATAATATGTAGTGTTATAGAAGAGTTTTGATCAATAATTTACGATGTGGACTAAAGATCTAAATTTGCGTTGTTTGAATGTTATTAATTTTACAGTATTCTTTCTCTTGGGGGTAGACATAAAAACCTTTCATGTTTTGTGTGTGCGGGTAACCTTATGGGAGGTTTTAGATTTGGTAAAATAAAGTCAGACGACTATACGCTTAATCTACCTGCCTACTTTAACAGACATAAAAGCATTTATAAGTCTTACTGCGCTTTATAGACGGAAATAAACCAATGTCAGATATGTGCTTGCAAAATGCAGTTCGAGTAGATGTCAATGTTTAAATATTAATTAAAAAGTTATAATTAAAAAAATAAAACTTCAAAGTAATTGTTAATTTAAATTGAAGTTATATACGCTATATATAACCTTATACCTATAGTTTATCTAATTATCCAATAACATCGTTATTACTATCTTAATCTATTAATTTTGCGCTTTTAATTGATAACTAATGCTTGAAAAATATTGTCTATCTTCATATCTCTATGAGTATCAAAATTGAGGCTGTCTGACGTGCTTATACTAACAAACTCGTTTGAGAATGCTTGTCAACAAACAAATTTAAAATGAAGGTAGAAAATGCAACACATTTTATGGCTAATAAATTTAAAATTATGTTTTGTTATTTTAAACAATCTTATTTAAAATATATTGAATATATTAATTAGTTTTAAGCTTACTAATCTAATTTATTGTCATGAATTCTTCATTAACTATTTATTTTAAAAAATAGGTGTAAAATGACTAGTGATTTCTACCTTCACTTTTAGTTTATTTGTTGACAAGCATTCTTAATCGAGTTTGGCATTAGTATAGATATTTTTTTTAAATAACTAGGAGACGCCCGCAACTACGCTCCAATTAGAGTTATATAAACTGGCCCTGAAGTGGGCTGTTAAAAGGCTGATAATAATGCTGATGATAAACCTTCCAAGAACACAAAAGAAATTAAACAGGTACCAACTTTTTTAATAAATAATGGGTATAGCAAGCAATCCTTAAAAGACATATATGAGCTGTCGCAGACTTTCTTATAAAAAAATTTATATAAAATTTCCCAAAGAAAAATAATTCGTCAATACATTGATTTGTTATAGTTTAAAGAGCAAACGCAGCGTTTTCAATGGAAGTTGATGCGACTCTTCCAACAGATGTCGTCATATTTGAGTTAACTTATAATAAACTATAACATATTAGATATACATATACTAAAACCTTCCTCAGGAACAATCTATTGGTGAAAGCCGCATGAAAACCCGATCAGTAATCTTCGAGTTTATCGCGAACTAAAAGACAGACGCGGACAGGGATTTTGTTGTATGATACGAGTATGTAGCGATAGTGTGTTGTGATATGAGTAATTAATGATACTTAGGTAAACTTTTATGAGACTCGTACCTAAACATGAAAATGTTTTGCTTATTTCTTCCTGGAATGTACGTAAATACGTCGTCGTTTACAATTTTGAATGTGTGATCGATGAGTACCTAAATTATTATATGAAACAAGAATCTGGGCTTCCGAGGAGCGCTCGATTTTTGTAAGACCGGAACTTTGTTTATAATATGCTAATATTATTGCTGATTTACACCTAGGAAAATAAAAAAAAAAATATATATTACTTTTCTTGTCACATAACACAACCTTTTTAATATATTAGCATAGAGGAATCAGTAACCAGGCGTGACAAAACGAGGACTAGAAAAATTCTTATTAACATAATAAGAATTTTAAGACTTATTATATCAGTTTCAAAATTCATCTAACAAACCGTTCTGAATTTGTTAGACTAATTTAAATTTATAATAGTCATCTAATTCCGCCTCTAACATGCATTTAGAGAGTCCTTCAGAAAGAGCAACACCCACGCGTACGTTCATTAAACAGGAATTACTCGTATTTAGTGTTCATTATCATGAAATCTCTGAACACGGACACGAAAATCTAACATGAGTAGCCACTTTAAAACTTAAATCGACATAGCATCAATGGATTATTATCGACATAGCATCATTAGAGATCGAATTGTGGATAAATATTCAAACCAATTATTTAGTGGTTAATAATAATTCAAAATATTCCTTCAATCATCATCATCATCATCATCATCATCATCATCATTATCATTAACAGCCGATGGATATCCACTGCTGGACATTTGCCTTTTTGCCTGTGGCCAGCGGCCTTCTGCGACACATTTGATATCGTCAGTCCACCTAGTTAGGTGCCATTCTAGCACCTTGGGCCCCAACATCCAGCAGCTTTTCAGAAGTTCCACGACTCGCTAAGCTATGTCGGACACTTTTCTCAGACGGATCTCCTCATTTTTGATTCGATCACGCAGAGATACTCCGAGCATTGCATAATTTTCCTTTAATAATGGGTACTAAAAAGGTGACTTCCCGTGACATTCACCTTGACCCCGTACAAGAGTCTCGTCTTTGTGACACAGATCCGCGCAACAGGCTCGAAACATAATACATGCTAATATATTAAACAAATCGGTTGAAAAGGAGTGTATACATTGACTATGACGACCAAAAATTTTAAGTTGAACTTTTTAAGCCGATGCGGGTTGAGAAGGAACTTTAAGTACTTTACATAACATTCATGTAAGTAATAAGTACGTGTATAACATAAAGAACATAAAGTGATAGTGAATAAATTGAAATTTAAAAATCTGACAATTTAATAGTATAAATTTTACGAACAAAAAATCATATTTGAATCGATCCATTCATTTAAAAGATAGAGACAAAACTGAAAATGGAATTAAGAAACATAAACTATAAAAAAAAGTTGAAGAATAATCCATGCATGCATGAGTATCTATGCATGCAGATTATGCCAGTAACTTCTACTAATATATAATTCCCCTAGATTTTGACAGAACAGTTGTTAGCAAGTTTCTCTATCCTTGCTTTTCTTTAATGTCTTGTAAATAATTTAACTTATCTAAAAAGTAACTTTTGATGTTGTAAACACATTTTTATCACGTATGTGTTAAGTGTAAGTTAAGTGTTACATATGTCTTGGATATGGATGTTCATGCGATAGATATTAAGCTAACTTACATTTATCTTTTTCGAGTTACTTCTTAATATTGCTTGGGAGTTAGTACACAACTATAAATAAACTTCAATTACATCTGACTACATCGTTGGTCTAGTGGTTAGCCTATGTGGCTTCGATCACGAAGTCCTGGGTTCGATTCTTAGGTGGGGGCGTGAACTTTTTCATTCTGGAAGTTGGTGGTGCTACACCCCCATGCCTCGGAGAGCACGTTAAGCCGTCGGTCTCGTCACTATCATGAATATCTGATAGTGATCGTTAAATAAACGAAACATTATTACCCTAAGCCCGCCAACCCGCATTGGAGCAGCGTGGTGGGTGTACGCTCCATATCCCCTCTCCTATAAGGAGGGAGACCTGGCCCTGTAGTCGGCGTTAAAGCGCTGATAATGATGATGATGACATCTACTTTTTTACTTGTTTTTAATAATTTCTTCTAACGTTAGGTACAACACATTCCCAATTCTTAAACCACGCCATTGCATGCCAACCCCCTCTCCCCACACTATTTTTTACCAAAGACTAATTAAACTTAAGTCATTATATTATAGTTTGCCTTACTAGGAATGTAGATTTTTAATATATCTGTGCTTTTGTCAATTATTAATGTTTTAGCAAAATATCTAAACGTCCATGCACTCGTACATATTATTCCATTGCCGCAAATACCAACTCCAACTTGACGTTAACTACACATGAACATGTAATAAGAAATACTACAGTTCACAATGTTCACTACTGGTAGACATTATTATCGTTTTGTCTTTATCAGCCCTATAGAGGAGGCACACCACTGCTCCAAAACGGCCTGGTGGGGTTTAAAACACAACACAATAATCAATCAATTACTATCAAATGTTAATGATACCACGTCCAACGTTTTAACGTGCTCTCCGAGGTATTTTATTTTTTATTTATTTAAACATCTTTATTGCAAAAAAAAATTATAGAAACAATGGTACAATACAAAATTAAACGCAAAAGGCGACCTTATCACTAGAAGTGATCTCTTCCAGGTAACCTAGATAAACGGACCTTTACACTTGAGAGACGGGGAATCGCAATAAAAACAAGATAAATTAATGTACACTCGAAAAGGTACACTAATAGATGATAATTATTTGTACAAATAAAAATACAAATACATACATGTATAAATATGATATATAATATATAACACTAATAAATACATACAAAAATAAATATATACATACATATATATATATATATACACAAAATAAATATATATTTGTACACGAAATAAATAAATTACAATAATAGATAGTGCTGTCTAACTCTGTTTTTAAATATTGTTAACGTCTTTGACCCTCTTATGTTATCAGGGAGTGCGTTCCATAGAGAGATTGCTTTATGAGTGAAAGAGTCCAAACATCCTTGTGTGTTACACTTGACCGTACGAAGTTTGTAGTCCCTGCACGAACGCTGAGAGTCCCCAGAGGTGCAAGGTTCAAGGAAGTTAAAGCGCTCTTTAAGGTAGGGAGGTGTCCACGGAAGAAACAGAATACTATAAAGAAGGGAAAGAACATGTAGATTACGCCGAAGCCTTACTGGTAGCCACTTAAGCTTCTTGCGATACTCAGTGATGTGGTCATATTTTCTGAGCCCAAAAATGAATCTGATAGCAAGATTCTGCAAGCGTTCCAGTTTGTTAAGGAGATCCACAGTCAAATCTAAGTAACAGGTATCGGCGTAATCTAAGATAGAGAGGAGTAGAGTATTCGCCAGCACGATCTTAGTCTTGATAGGCAAGAGATTTTTCCACCTTTTTAAGGCACCGTAAGCACTAAGAACTTTTTTGCTAATTAGAGCAACTTGTGGCCTCCACGATAAATTTCTGTCAATGAGAACTCCAAGATTCTTTACAGTATTGCTGTAAAATAACTTAGACCCACCAAAAGTAATTGGCGGTAAGGTCAGGAAATCAATCTTGGAGATTTGACGAGAGTTGCCCAAAACAATGACTTGAGATTTATCAGCATTAACTGATAAACCATAAGCATTACTCCAGTTACTTACGGAACTTAGGTCATCATTAAGGTGTTTAACGGCCTCAATAATGCGATCGACTGGCGAATGAACATATAATTGGAAATCATCGGCGTACAGATGATAAGGCAAAGAAAGATGACAAGTGACAGTGTTTATGAAGATAGAAAAAAGAAGAGGGGAAAGCACTCCACCCTGAGGAACACCAGCATTGAGAGTGCAAAGAGATGAGATTTCATCTTTTACGCGAATACATTGCTGACGACCATGTAAATATGAGTGGAACCAATTAACAACGGGTGTTGAAATATTAATGGAATCAAGAATAGCGAGGAGAATTTCAAAATCTACTGAATTAAAAGCATTTGAAAAATCAAGTAATGTTAAAATTGTCACTTGCTTATCATCTATCCCAAACCGGATATCGTCACAGACTTTTGTTAAAGCCGTGACCGTGCTGTATCCACGACGAAAACCGGATTGGAAGGGACTAAGGATATCATTTTTAGAAAGGAAGAGTGAAAGTTGGAAATGGACAATGCGCTCAAGGACTTTAGATAAGAAGGGAAGAATAGAGATGGGTCGATAATGAGAAAAAGAAGTTGGATTGGCTATTTTTGGAATAGGTATAACATGAGCTATACGCCAAGCACTAGGGAAGGTACTGGTAGCAAGAGATTCATTAAACAGGTAACATAACACAGGCATAACGATGTCAAGACAAAGATTTATCATTTTGCGACTGATACCGTCATTGCCCACTGCATCAGATTTAACAGCAAGTATATGTTTTTTGACTTCATCGGCACTAACAGTCTGAAAATGGAACGATGGAAAATTAGGTTTAGGGCGCATACCAATGGATGTAAGGGTTTCAGGTTTCAAGGTTAAATTGGTTATGAGTTTGGAAAAATGATTATTCAATGCGTTAATATCAACATTGTCACAGATACGTTTCCGCTGACACCCAATGCCCAGTGACTCCAAAAATCTCCACGTATTTAGCGTATTCTTACCACTAACCGACGAATGGATGTAATTACGCTGAGCGTCTCTGCAAGTTCGGCTACACTTATTACGAAGCAGCTTATACCTACTTAAGTTCATTTCTGTTGGATTTGACTTATACTTGGATTTCGCCACATTGCGCTTCAGCATCATATTCTTTATATCCTGGGTAAGCCAAGGTGCCGGTAGATGCTTTAGTTTAATAGGCCGTAAGGGAGCATGAATATCGAAGAGATCAGTTATTAAAGAATTGAAAATAGAAATCTTTTCATCTATAGTTGGCGCATCGAAAACTGTATCCCAGTCAATGCTGTTCAAATCGCGCAAAAAATTATCATTATTAAAATTTTTAAAACTACGACGCATAACCACAGTAGGCTTAAGCTTTGGCGGACGCACCCTGTACGATAAGTATATTAGGTCGTGGTAGGAGAATGCTTCCGCACCTAACTGTCCATGCACGCTTACATATTCAGGGTCAGAGACAATCATCAGGTCTAACTGTGAGGGCGAGCAGTTTGGAAAATAATGCGTCGCACAAGTGTTGAGCAACGACAAATTGAAGCTGTTAATAATATTATGGAGCTTCTGAGCTCGGTGGTCATTTTTAATTATACAGGTATTAAAGTCACCCATTATAATGGTGTGATTTGCATTGGGTACAAAATGTTCTAATAATGTATCAAAATCCTCAAAATAATCGACGCGAAGTGAGGGACTATAGAACACACCTAATATAACTCTAGAACTACCAAACTTTAATTCTAATAATAAATGCTCCGGGGATTCTGACACAGAGGAAGAAGACGATTTATTTAAAATCGAAAACGGAATGTGACTGCGCAAGTAAATGGCAACTCCACCACCACCCTTCCCTATACGGTCATTCCGAATTAAATGAAAGCCTGGAAGTGAATATGATGTAGAAGGATGACAGGGTTTTAAGAATGTCTCTGAAACTAGAATAGCATGCACATTCTTAACGTCGAAAGAAGCTAAAAGGTCCGGAAAGTGAGCAGGTATGCTTTGCGCATTTATATGAACAGCATTGAAATTTTTGGGATATAACGCAAAAGTTGACTCAAGCTTATCGTTTATGGGTAGCGAAGCACTGTGAAAACTTTCATCATCGGAACCATGGGGCGAAAAGAACAGATCATCATTAGTTAAATCACTATCAATATTATCAGAAATACTATCTATAAATAGATTTTTAATATCCATAATACTTATAATATATAAAATATAAATAAAAATAACTTATGATTATAAAATAATACTTAATAATAATATATTAAATTAAACAATTAGTACAGTACAATATCCTGCCAACAGTTCACAATTTTACAATAACTGGCTGAACAGATTTTAAGAGAAAGAAAAGTTTCAACAAAAATATTGAAAAGTCAGTCCTAGCTTATATGATAACAAAAAAACATAAAAAAGATTACTTTTATGTGTTACGGGCAAAATTACCACTAAGTTAATAAATGACTAAGAAATTTCATTGTCTATGACTTAAAATTTAATCTATGTTGGCACTGTATTAAGCTCTGTAGTAAACGTTGCGGAGTAATGTTCTGTGGTGAGTAAATTGTCTTTGTTCTGTGGTTTGTTTACTATTCCATACATAGATTCCACATAATAGAATTAATAGAAACATTTTTATACCAAAGAATTATACATCACAAACTACAATTATAACAAAGTATTGATCATTAATACATTACCATTGACTAAACTAAAGATAACAAACAACTAATATTCACTGATTCTAAGTGAAAGATCTACTTCTTCACAGGTCTTCTTGACCTTTGAACTTGTGAAACACTGTTTTGTGAAACGCTAGCTTGCATCTTGGTAGAAACTCCTGCTGGGGCATTGACAACAGCTTGGCCAGTGACACTGGGACAAATGGAGCTCAGCTCAGCTTTAGAAGTTATGGAGTGCCGCTTACCATCTGGACCAATTATAATTATTAGACCATCCTTGGTCCAGCACTTGGAGATACCCAGTTGCTGCCTTGCTGCCATAAAAGCTTCGTGACGATTCTTAGTTAAAAATTCGGCCAGTGTAATTCCTGTTCCTTTAAACTTTTTCTTCGAAAACCAGATTTTGTTTCTTAGAGCTAGGTCACTAAATTTTATAAGAATTGCCCTTGGCTTATCATTTATAACTTGGCCTAAACGATGACACCGACTAATCGCAGTCACAGAAAGCTCAGGCATTTGGAGATGGTCATTCAGGACTTTGAGCACTGTACTGGGCACATCTTCCTTCGTAGCTTCAGGAACACCATGTAATAATAGGATTTTCCTTCTCCTTTGTGTTTCCTGCTGATCCATCTGCTTAGATAATAGATCAACTTGTCCTTGCAGACTTGACAGTGCAGATAAAACAAAGTTCCGAAAGTTGTTGAACTGAGCTGCAACATTGGATGTGGGGCTGGTAGCCGGGATGGCTGATTGTAAATTTTGCTGGAACTCATCCATAGTTTTTCGAAAGTGATGTGACAAATCATCCATTGACTGTTTAATAGATTCCATTTTGTATCACAGTAGGTGCCAAATTTTGTAGCTCAAAATAAAGTGTGAAGTGCAGTTGCAATTGTTGGGAATTTACCTTAATGGAGTACTGCTGACAGGTATGTAGCTTTTAAAGCATAACAATACAAACAAAACTTCTTAAAACATATAAAAACTAAATAATAAAATAGAGAGGCACTAAAATACGTGTTACTTATTACGCAACTGGTATGTAACACGATCAACTTCCTAGCTCTGGGCTTAAAATTAAAAGAAAATTTTTTATTACGGATTCAAACAATCAATTTTGTTCCACAACTCAAAACAGGAGTCGAACCCAGGACCTCGTAATTGAAACCACATATTGTAATCACTGGACCAACGAGGTAGTACTAGTAGTAGTACTACTTGATATTATATTATAGGTACTCATCAAGTCCGCTAGAAGGGTATCGATAAGGTGGTTGACTGGGAGGCTCTCGCCATTTAATCCGCCTCTACATGAGTAGATACTAAAAATATTAAAAAATACACCTCCCAAGCTAAAGTATAAAGCAAACTTGTGATCACAAATAATTTACACTATTCTTCTTAGCAAACCAGGATCATTTTATTGATTAAGTCGGGTTTTTAGGCTGGTCAGTTACGTATAACTAACGTAAATGTGTTAAAATACTTTGTAATGGATATTCTACGAATAAATGAACTCTTTACTCGTATATGTATTTTATTGACGTGACAACGTCTTATAATTCGATAGCCGGCTGCACGCACGAAAAAACATGACGTCATGCGTCGTTACCTCGCTTTGAGGCGTTCCATGTAAGGCTTGAAGTGCACGCGAGAGCGCGGAACGAGCGACAAAGAAGCACAATCGGCCTTTGCGTTTGGCAGCGTTCGACATCCGTCTATTAAATATTATTATTAAATATATTAATTTTAAATTAAAAATTAATATGTTTATAAATTAATATATTTATTATAAATTTAAAATATAATTTTATAAAATCAAAGTCAATTATTTTATTAATTTAAATTAATATTTATAAAAATATACTTAAATTAAAATTTTTAATAACTAATTAAATGCTACCATTCCATCAGTATTTTCTTAAGACATTGTCACGTTCAACTATCGTCAGTAAACCGACTTTACAGACAACCAATTTTTTATTTTTATTTATTAAAGCATTAACAAAAATACAAAAAGCTTCTTTAACTATTGTGCAACAAAAACCTCTGCTAGTGTTACTGAGCACAATTACATAAATCTAATGTTAATGTACTGTAATATCGTACAATGTTTAACAAAAATGTAGATCTTTAGTACACGGGACGGGACGGAGGATATTGCTTCACGGGAAACTATAAATAAAAAAGTTGAATTGAGAGGGGTAGCGGGAAAAGAGCACACTTTATATGAAAGTCCATCTTTAAAATTAAAAGGGTACCTAAGAGGTCTTCACGCGGACGAAGTCGCGGGCGACTGCTAGTACTTTATACATACATATACAAAAAACTGGCAAAAAATAATAAAAACATACAAAAGTCAATCAAGAGGTATAATAAATTAACTAAAAAAGGGTGTTTGTGTAAAAAGTATACGATTGCAAAGTTTATTATTCTCAGTGTGTATTTACTATACCGATTGCTCCAAGAAAAAGTTTATAAATATTTGGTCATTTTTATTTATTAAAATACCTATCACTATTCTCTACATAACATATTATAAAATAAAGTCCCCCGCCGCACCTGTCTGTCTGTTCTCGACAACTTGTATATAGATAAATATAATATAATATTTGGTGATAATTTTTATCATTTAATGTGTCTTTTTTGGTAGTTTGTTGAATAAATTGGGGACGACAAAGTCAAGTGCCCGTTTTCCGTACTTGTTTGTAAATTTATTATATTTCATTTCTATTCTGGAATACTCAAATAGACTAGGTTGAATTATAATATACTAGCAGTGACTGCGAACTCCGTTCTGCGTTAGAAATATTTTTGTCCCGGCTGGTTTAACATAGTTGAAAGTTCGGAATCAATAAAAATTATGATGATGAAGATTTTTTTATTGTTATTTTGGTTTTATGTTTTTTGATAGAAAGATTTTGATACGTTCTTTAACATCGTTTTGTTATATCCTAAATATTGTTCGCAATGCACGCGATGAAAGAACATTTTTTTTCAACTTACATCATTCAATAATGCGTAATTAATTTTGAAAATCGATTCAGTAGATCCAGAGATTACCCTTACAACGTCACTAACTCAAAACATGACTAACTCACAAACGTTAACCCTTTATAAAATGACGAAGATCTGGCAATCGCTTGTTCTCAATCTATTATGAAACTTTGTACTGAACTGACATACTTACTCTTCGACAAAAGTTTACAAGTGTTGCAGTTTGTTATTACTTATTTATTTCCTCGGAGCTGCTTTTCCTAAGATTTTTCTTCTTTTCTATAAACTGATGTATGAACTTGTCTCAGTTGTATTGTGATACAAGAAAATTTCCGCGCTAGTTTAATAATGTTGTATCTTGTTTACAAGTGGAATATGCACTGTATTAATTTTCTACGTCCTACGAACATGTTTCAAAGAGAAAAGTATATCTTTGTAGTGTTGTTGATAAACAACTTTTGTACACAAGGAGTAATATGCCATGCATAAAAATATTCCTTTCAAATCACTTTTTAACTTACAGTTCTTGTTTGACATAGTTATCTAACTCTGGTTTATGTATAAAATATTGATAGTATATAATGTGGATGGTGTGTAGCGGTATAAAGGATCTTCATTTTTGTTAAACATTGCACGACATTACCGTAGGTACATTGAAAAAAACGATTTTTCTGGCGCAAATAGTATCTTAGACTTATGATGATCTATAATTGTGTGATTGGAAAGGTTTACGATTTGATTACAGGTTTCTAGGTGTAACCATTACGAAGTTACAGGGGGTCGTAAATGCCCTGAATGGCTTAGAGTAAATAGGGTTCAGCTGTACCCTTTTAAACGACTTGGTTTGCAAGAAAGTTAATTAGCTTTAATTGTACACAAATGGGGTGGGAATTTTGGGGTTTTTGGTCAAAAATATTTTTTAAATCTTGTTTCATAATAATCCAAGTATAAAATTAGCTATTCTAATTTTTTATTATTGTAATACAGTTAGAGCTCTACTTTCTATGTTTTTAAGCAATGTCTATTATATAGTTCATTATATAAACCCTAAATTATTTTGTTGAGAAAGAATACAATAAGGAATTTAAGCTAACTTACCCTAATAACTATACAAATCATGCCCAATCATGGAATGGTGGCAAGAATACTGGCTGCATTTCCGCGTTGGATAGCCAGGCTAATCCTAATTATTATTTTAATAAATATTTCGATAAAACTCATTTCGTTCATTTTATAAAATGCACTCCTGCTTTACGGACCTTTATTATGTTACTGTTTCATAAACTACTAATATGTTATTACTGGTGTTACAATATCTGCATATATTTACTTTAGCCTACCTACAATGGTTTCAGTAATCTATCTTTACATCTGTCATCTCATCAATCATTCTATTTTTCGTACCTATACATTCTATAACAGCAAGCAGTTCAGTACTGCACTAAACATGTTTACTCTTTTATTATAAAGGACTCGCCGTGACCCGTGGGTTCACCCACACCACATACTCGTAGGCCCCATTTATGTGGTATTATTTTATACTGGCGGAGCCGTTCTCGTGAATGTAAGAATATTCGGATACAAAATAGCTTGTCTTATACCTTATACGCTCACCCGTTAAACCTTTGTTGAGCAACAAATATCAACAAAATAGTCGTTGATTTTTTTAACTTTTTAATTTTCCGCGCAATTTTCTTTTTTTTTCTTTTTCACAAAAATCTTTTTCTTACAATAGCAAAAACATCAGAATTATAACTAGCGGAATCGTTTCAGCTGTTTTCAAGATTTGCGCTTAGCAATACATTCTGTGATTTATTTCAATAGTTTATATACTCGTAGTAGCCAATGTGCTAAACGAGACTGTTTATTCATAACCACTTACCCGTTAGCCGTGGTTGAATACTAAATATCTATAAAATTATATCATATATCTTATTCTCTGCGCCTTTCTTTTCTCTTAACAATAGCAACACAACAAAATACTAATTAGCGAAAGCTAACCAATCATTCACGCGTGATGCCGCAATCAGGGGAAATAGGGACTCAATATTATATGTCGGAATATAGATTTAATATTTTACTGAACAGGATAAATTAGCCTCATAGATATACTAAAATATTAATATATATTTTTCATAAACTATACAAATAATGCGGTTCAGTAATTATAACACACTATGCTTTCCTTGGGACGATTATAAATTAATGAATCAAATAAAGTCAAAGTCAAATTAATTTAGTTTATATGTGCTTAGTTTACTTACACTTTGAAACATCCTGTGAAACTTTTATTTTAAATTAATGGTGATAATTTAAAGTCGAAAACTTAAAATTAAAGCAATGTAGATTTTAGATCTTAGCTTTTATCTGAGGAAGTCAAATGTAAAAAATAAGCCACATTCTTCTTCCGTATGTTTGTTAGTTATCACATTTTTTTTAGTGACAGATACGCATGTGTTCGCGGATTGATTAAGCCAAGTTTGAAATAAGTTTGGATTTGTCTGCCATATCAAAACGTAACCTAACATTAAACACGTGGTTGACACTATATTTACAATATTTTATTTAAGCAAAGAACCATCCAAAACAATACATTTTATAAAAATGTGTAATGTTCACTATTAGATAAAAAAAATAAAATATTTTTATTGTATAAAATCGCAAGAGCATATTACAGATACATATAATAGTTTTTGTTCAAAATTATTATGCAGTTTCAGATGTAATAACACAATATACTTACATTGATATCCGTTGACAATGGCAATGGCTGAGTGGCACAAACTGGACGAATATATTTTATTTACAAAACATTTTTAACGAGTAAATATTAATTATTTTCTATCACTCATCACACCAAGGTTTTCATTACTAATACTGAAACAACGATATGAATGCGAGGGTTTTTAAACAGATAATCTTAATTGATAAGACGTTGTCACCGATTAGTAGATTCAATTAAGTGTTGTACACAATATATACATATTTGTACATAGGTAGTGAGCTGCGAATATACTGTCAAGGAAGATGGAGTTAGTTTTATTATACGTTAGTGTAATTCTTTCAAAACAGTATAGATAATGTGCATTCAACTGTTCGTAACTGGGACTCCCCGAGTGTCTTAATTTCATTTTACAAACTAAAGGTCGACCCCGTTTTCACCCGTATAGTTCCCATTCTCGTAGGAAAAATCAGGATACAAATTAGCGTATGTTATTCCTCATGAGTCTGGGTATTATAAACAAAATAATATTATTACACAAACAAAAAACCCGACTGCTTAGAAGTAATGATTTAAAAAGGGAAAAACATTAGGATCATTACATCTATACAAAATTTTAAATTATTTATAGTGCTGCAGGCGGAGATAATCAATACTTTGCTACCTGCGAGCAAAGAAAGATCTATTAAAACAACTTTAGTAACAACTACGTAACCAATTTTTAGTACTATTAAACGAAAGGAAAAAATACGATAATAGATCAACGAGATGAAATCAAACCCTGGACTTTTCATACATGAGCACATCTGCTGCATCCTGGAGATAGTAGAAAATAATCGCCTATAAATAGAGCAACACTTCGCGCAGCAGGTGATATACGCTTCTTACAAAGTGCCACCCAATGACCACCAACCTGAAACGTAGGTGTTAAGTCCCATAAGTCCGTAGTTCAAAATTCAAAGTCATTTATTTCAAGCAGGCTGTTTTACAAGCACTTTTGAAACCACAAGTCTGTCATTACGTAGTGACTCTACCACCGGTTCGGAGGGCAGATCCCACTAAAAAGTTCCGCTAAAAATCTCAATAATTTGAATTAATTCATATTTTATGCAAAGGCAAATTAATGTACTTGTTGGTATGTACCTTAATTGGCAATATAAAGTTTAAATAAATTTAAATTTGTATTGTAGAAAGAAAAGCTAATTGCTTTCAAGAATCTATGTCGTTAATTACACCGACAAAATGTCTTTAAGATTTAAACAGGTACAACTATATTTCTCAACAAGCAAAAGCTATTGTTTTGTTTCAACAGATAAAAGTATCTACTACTACTAAATCGTTATTGAAAGGAACCAATAAACTTTCCTCGTCTTTAATATTGCATGCTGTAAACACTTTATAAACAAAGGATTTACCGTCCAGCGTCTAGTCTTAAAGGTTCTAATTAGTGTTATTGAGAACGGTTAAAATAAAAAGGCATAACTGATATTTTGTGTAAACATCCATTTTCAGTGCTCTTGCTTAAAAATACGTGCTTATCAGAACCGGAATTGATTTCTAGTCCTTTGTTTTGTTTCAATAGAAAAACAAAAACGAAGGACCAAAAATCAATTCGCAAGTAGAAATTAATAAAAACCAAGTTTCAAAATTGAATAAATTCAAATGAAACTAAAATTGAAATAGTCTTTAGAGTAAAATACCTAAATTACTCTAAATACATTATTATTTTCTTGCAATAATTTTGAAAAGTAACCAGTAAAGTGTCGATTCTTTTAAGCAAGTTTAGCTGGTGAAGACTTCGGTTCTAGCTATTAACATCCTACTGACAGTACAGCACTGACAGTACAACAGACAGACGTACCGCCAAGCGATTGGGCGTTTCGGTATGATGTAGTGTAAAAACCTATAGGGTGTGGTGTTCATCCCACGCCTAACAAATTAGCCTGCTTACATCTTTGATTGCATAATGACTTACCACCAGGAGTGATTGCAGGCAAGGGCTAACTTGTAACGAATTAAAAAAACTGATTGAGATTTGTTATGCTGTGTTTGTTACATTGTGGTCAGAACAGAACTAAGTCAATTTAGAAATTTAGAATACCTAATATGAGCTAGTAATCGAAAGTAGGAACTTCGATTCTACGCTTAATAAAAATCAATTGCATTTTCTTTTTTCTTAAGCCTTCAGTTAGCTTCGCAAAAAGTAATAAAGGTATTACACTTAAGCCCTTTTTATTTTGACTGGCTCTATTGAAAACTGCTCAATGGAGGTCTTTTGATAAATCATCTCAGTATTGCTGAACTAATTTATTAACAACAATGCAACCGTACTGTTTACAACGTCATAAATATTCATGCAGCTCCTCATAATTATCTTGTACGCAATTATGCTAAAATGTAACTATTACATGAATATTCTCCAATATTACGATCATGTAGTGACATTAGGTAAACCACCTTACAATTGTTCATAAATACGAGTGTCATTATCATCATTATCATCATATTAACAAGTCATTATGGGGTCAGGCCTCCCTCTTAGGATGATTTAATGGTACGCCCTTAAATAGGCTTACCATTGAATCAAAAATTCAGTTAGCAGAATAAAACTTGTAATCATATCACCCACCGCACTCCAGTGCATGCAGACTTGTTAATCGATTTTGGCTTACACTCAATTTATGAGGTAGTTATGATAGGTATTTATTGCGCAGTAAAAAAATAATATTAGAAATTGTCAGTAGTAATAATGTATTCTCAGATCATTTAACCGATAAAAATAAACATTACTATAATAATACCGTAGATAGTAATCATAGTAACAATACCTATCTGTTCTGTAATAACAGAGCATTTAGATAACGAAAGCTTCCCATCTGGTTATCGTATACCATGACTCTACATAGTGATATGAATGGATTTCATGATATCTTTGCATTTTGTGGCAAATGAAGGTAATGTTAAAACCGTGACTTCATTACATTTTGTCACATATCTGTCATGTAAATTAGATACAGGTTTTAGGCGAATGTTCCTGAACCAAATTGAGAACATTTTAAAGTATGGCCAAGTCAAGAGTACCGTAAACCGACCAACTTGTATGAAATGATTAATGACAGTGGGAGAAGCTGAGGAAGTACGCAAGGACCATGGCAAATGGAAGGATGTTGTCTCAGCCTACCCCTATGGAAATGAGGCATGATTTTATGTATGTACCTATGTATGTTTTAAGCTTAGTTTAAACTGGCGTATAATTGAGCCGACGACGATAGTAAGCAAATCTTCTTGAAAATTTGACACCATTTTTACTTAAGATAGTTAGTTACAGAGATAATACTTACCGGTTTATTTTACATACCCGTCTTTTGTTTACGTTTATTCTGTCGTTTCGATAGCGCAACTATAGAGTTGATGCGAAGCAAATCGTCATGATTTTTTCTTATAGTTAATTCGTCTCTTAGAATTAATTCGTCTCTCAGTAGAATCAAGCGTTGACGCGTTGTAAATGAGAAATCTGACGCAACGCGTCGATTTGCTTCTGTCCCATTCTGAGTTAAGTCTTCTATTGACAATTGTAGGACGTTTCTTTGCATATCATGATTTATTATAAATCAGGTAGGTTATGTGAAATTCTTATCTGTCAATAAGGTTATATGTTTACGCTAATCTCCGAAAAGAATCAACGGATTTTCATGCGGTTTCAATGGTAGACTAATCTAAGTTTGAAGTAACATAAAGGAAGTGCTTAATCAAGACAGCATAAAATGGAAAAAAAGATAAAAAAAGAAAATTCATACGGACGAAATCGCGGACCTCTTTTAATACTTACTAAATAAATATGTCAACAAAATAGCGTAGTAAACAATTAGTAGGAACCGTCCCAAGAATAAATTGAGGAAAACTTCAGTCACAATGACGTTATCTACAATGATTTTGAGTAAATCATTTACATTGATAACGCTTCTATATTATACTATTGCTTAAATAATGTGGAGTTGTTATGAAAAGTTTTATAAAGCGGTTTTTCCTGATAGTCGTAGAAGGAAGGAAGACGGCCAATATTAAGACTACTTTGTGGAATTTCGTTCATATGTAGATCTACTGATCATCAGTCACTTAAGTAAATAAATAAATAATCGTTATAGAGCAGAACACACATAGATATATATTTAATGGCCCCAAAGTAAGCGTAGGTAGCAGATGTTGTGGGTACTATTGCAACTGATTTTATTTTAATATTATACTAAAAATACATAAAAACTTATTATATACTATATCGATAAACACCCAGACACTGGAAAACATGCTTATCACACATAATCGGGAATCGAACCAACAGCACACAGCCTACGACTCAGATGGGTCACTGCGCCACTCAGCTGTCAAAAATAAGATTATTGAAGTATTCTTGCTACAACAATAACTTCGGTTTATAACCAAAAAAATCCGTGGGTTTTAAATAATTTTCTTATATCTGGAAGTGAATTCTTTGTCAATAATAAATGGACAAATATGTGATAAGAGAAAACATAAGCTGAATCACAATCGGTAAAGTAATTAAAAGTAAAAGTAGTAACAAATAACAGAGCAAAATTACAATAAGGTATTATATTATCTTATTTGTTTAAAATCGCGACAGAAAACGTAAGCTACTTTTATATTAAATTAAAATAAAACTATTTTCACTTTTATAATTAAGTTTGCATTCAATGGATTCACCGTGTTGGTGCCGGGTCCAGTGAGTGGCAGAGAGTAATAAAAGTGTAGACGTACTTTTATTACTCTCTCTACTTTTGTCCTTAACTCGTAAAAGCAGACTTAAAGCTAACCAAGTTAGTTGAAAATATTTTTCTATATATGATTGATTATCTATGACACTAATGAAATTAAAGTGAAATAGGCAGTAAGTACTTAGAATAGGAACGAGGAAACATTCCTGATCTTTAAATTGTCATTAAATACGTTCACCAAATGTGAATGCCTGGCAAGATAGACAAAAAACCTAGCCATATTGCGAAAAAATAGAACTAATTGAGAAAAAAGAATCATGTACCTACCTACTAATATAACTGCTAAGGTTTGAGATGAAAAAGCGATTGTGGCGCCCCCAAACAAGGACTTATAAAAGTATAAGAAATTTAAACCATCTCGAGTATTTCGAATTACTAGTTTCGAATGGTACGGGGTCCATAGTCCACAGAAAGTTTGCTTCACACCACATTGCATGAAGAAGCGAGCTTATGACTAAGGATCCCGTATGGATTCGAAACTATACTAAAGCCAAACTCGATTGAGAATGCTTGTCAACAAATAAATTAAAAAGGAAGGTAGTAACCACTAGTCATTTTACACTTATTTTTTTAAATAACTAGTTAATGACGAATTCATGACAATAAATTAGATTAGTAAGCTTAAACTAATTTATATATTCAATATCTTTTAGATAAGAATTATTAAAATAACAAAACATAATTTTAAATTTATTAAGCATAAAATGTGTTACATTTTCTACCTTCATTTTAAATTTGTTTGTTGACAAGCATTCCCAATCGAGTTTGGCTTTAGTATAGTCCGACACACTCCGACAACAGTGGCCCTTTATAATATTGTCCCTGTTCAGGCTATACTTAATTAAATTATTTTTAGTCAATTGTAAGATATAACATTATTAGACTTAGATTTCATATATTTATTTATTTAGGAAAACCAACCACTCATACACTAATACATGTTAAAATTACATTAATTCAAGGATACCTTCTGTAAATGCTCATTTAATTATAGGTTTTCACAACTTTCACTATACATATAATGTAAAATACAGTTGTCAATGCATACTATGTTTACAATATTCATCCAGGCAAAATACAAATATTAAATTATATAAAACAAATGATAGTTAAAATCTAAAAAACTAAGAACCACAACATAATAAAACAGCGTAAGAGTCAACAATAATTATTAATTACAACAAATTGGCAGATGTCAAAAAGAAGAATTCATTTAATTATTTTACAATGTCAAGAATTATTACAAGTCAATATTTTATTATTAGAAATCAAAGCATGTAATTTTCGTAGGCATATACCTATTTCAATATTTAATTTTACCATGGCTAGTTAACACATTGGCTTGTTTCTTTTTTAATTCTTGATATTTCTTAAGCGTAGACGGCGTGATCTTTGCTGATTTTTCTCTCTTTTTCTGTTCTGCCACGCTTATAAAATAAGCTTGATTTGCAACAACACTTTGGCTGAAGTCTTCACCGTTGAAATACCTGTCCAATGCATCGTTACCGACTCGCAGCACGAAGAATAAAAAGAAATCAACAAGCGAGATCACTGTGAAGCCCAACATTAAACTCAACAGTCCACCGAATGCAGCTGAAACAATCAACATTTCATATTTAATTAAATAAATAATAAATATTATAGAACAATAATACCTATAAATATAAACATTATAGAACAATTATACATACATATAAATATAAATATTATAGAACAATAATAATTACAGTGTATTGCTGAAAAATTCTTAGCTAAACACCAAACAGTCTATTGCGCTTTCATTGACTTTGAAAAGGCCTATGCTCGTGTAGTGAGGAATGAACTATGGTCAACATTGTCCACGTATGGGGTGAGCAGCAGTTTGATCCGAGCACTGAAATCTCTTTATGAAAATTCTAGTGCTTGTGTCAGAATAAATGGGGCATACACTGATTGGTTCCCAGTGGAGCGAGGGGTACGACAGGGATGTGTAGCGTCGCCATGCCTGTTTAACTTATTCATGGACAACTGTTTGACAGATCTGAAAGAAAGTGTATTTGGTTTAAGAATGAAAGAGTTACTCATCAAATGTCTTCTCTATGCCGACGACCAAGTATTACTTGCATCGTCTGCTAATGAGTTACAGAAAATTGGAACAAGGCGTGATGTTTATGTATGTATGTATGTATCAATAATACCCTCGTACCTCTGAATACGACCCGTTGGTCCTGGGCACTATCATCAACAGCTTATAGTGATTGTTAATAAATGAAACTTTATCACCCTAAGCCCACTAACACACAATGGAGCAGCGTGGTGGGCCTACACTTCATATCTCCTCTTCTTATAGGAGGAAAGCCTGGCCTTGTAGTGGGTCGTTAATAAGCTGACAATGATTATGTTTTAAAGCTTGCGGTCAATACATCTTGCTTAAAGTGTCTATTACTATTGCTAAACGGCTGCACGTCGACCTTTTGGATCTTTATTTGCTCAAAAAAAAGCACGAGGGTTGTATTGCACGAAAAAACGGAATAAAATGAATACCGTCAAAGGCTCTGAAAACAATTTGTCTTTGTAAACTTTTTCATTTATCATATTGCTTAGATTAAAGAAAAGTCGTATGAAATAAAAATGGTTGGAACATTTCCTAGAAAACGTGCAATACCGGCAAAGTTCGCAAATATTTCGAAACTGAATACTCAGTAGAAAGTTATTACAACTAGATGAAAGGTAAATCCGAGCTTAGAAATAGAAATGTTCTCTGTTTATAAGAAAATTACCTGAAATAGGATTATTATTAAATTCAAAGTAGGGCTTAAACAAACTCTTTTGAAATATCAAGTTCATAATACTGCACTGCCTTCTGAAAGAATTTTAAAATTCTTTGTAAGATATACTTTACCGAGAAAAGCCGAGACGTTTCTTAAATAAAAATTCTTAAATCAGTTTCATAGAAATTAGCATAAATATGGGTTCGGCTTGTGGGAGACTTCAGCCGTAGCTAATTACCCCCTACCGCCAGACGATTTAACGTTCCGGTACGATGTCATGTAGAAACCGAAAGAGGTGTGGATTTCAACCTACCCCTTACAAGCTAGCCCTCTTCCACCTTAGATTGTGTCATCACTTACCGTCAGGTATGATTTTTAGTCAAGGGCTAACTTGTAATAAAAAAAAGAATATGAAATAATTGTGATAAGTTTCATAAATAAATATCGTATTGATTGGTAAACAGTTCGCAAACAAGTATTTTTTATACATTGACAACTTAAGGCTTCACTAATTTTACCTGTACTAATTCAAGGCAAAGCAGTCTAAGTTAGTGTAGCTAAATTGTACTCTTGACAACTGACTACCTAGTTGTAGTAGTAGTTCAGGGTCGTTAAAAAATCATTTTTTTCCCTTGCGATTTTACCCATGAGGTTCTCGTGGGAATATCAGGATAAAAGCTTTGATCATCATAATCTTCATTATTAGCCTAGTAAAGGCCCACTACACAGCCAGGCCACCCTTCTTATAGGAGGGGATATAGAGCGTAGACCCACCACGCTGCTTCAATGAGGTTTGGTGAGTTTTGAATGATAATATTTTGCTTACAAACAATCAATTTTAGATGTTAATGATAGAAGTATAACACCAGCAACTTCCCTACTCCGGGCTTGCAATGTACTGAAAACTTCATAGAAGAATTAAAAACTTAGAATGAATGAATGATGAAATGATGAAGAAACTTAGAATGAATGAAGAATCCGTGACTCGATCCAGGAGTCGAACCTAGGACGTCGTGATCGAAGCCTGAACACTAGACCAACGAGGCGATCTTTTATAAAAGCTTCAGTAGAGAACATAATATATTTCATACTAAATTTCAGCTAAATCAGTCTTTAGCCGCTTAGAGGTGTAAACACATACATACGCACTAACTTTCGCTTTTTATAATATTAGTGTAATAAACATAACAATCCTATAAGGTAAATTTTATCTACCTACAATTAAGAATATAGGAGTAAATTAAAAATAAAACTGAAAGTTAAATAATGTAAAGCAAAAATCTAATAAGGCAACTGCACTTAAAAGGTAGCTCTGAAGAGCATGCCTTCAGGCAAGGGCATCCTTGTAAACTACTATTTTTCTGTTAGCTGCCAAGGTTACGTCCCACGCGTAATGCTACAGCGTTTGTAAGTGCAACGCTGGAATATCGCTTGGCGGTGCGTCTTTGTTAACAGAGTGGTAATTAACAACACAAAGCCTGCCAGAAGACGAGAAGGGAGCCAATTAAGAAAGTTAAAAATACTAAATTAATCCGAAACGGCAATCACTTGGATCTAGTCGATAAAAATTAAAAGCGTTGCTAATTGTAGTACCGCTATGCTTAGTTCTACAGTTAAGCAGAATCGCTGAGTCCCAGTCTCAAGAGCATGGTTTCGAGTTTGATTACTGGCACAGAAGGATTAAGTAACACCTAAACCCATGGGCGTATATCTTACATGTGATGTGACGTGATATGAAAAAGCTATACATAATTTTTGGAGCCTTGGATCCCCCGATAAGAATAGCTACGTCCATGCCTACACCTAGGATTCCCAACCCTCCCGGATTGCCCGGGAGACTTTGGTAGTAATGGTTAAACTCCCGACCTCGCGGAGAGCAATAATTTGTCCGGTTTTTCTAAAAATTAAATGTATCCGTCGCTTGCTCGTCGCTAACTCACTTTGCGGCCGCAACACCGTGCGCCGCCCTTCTGCCGATTGCGACCTTTTCGTCTCGCCGTCGTTGTTGGATGAGGTTGGACTTTTGCGCGAGATGCAACCGAGTGGACTTACGCTGGGTTGTACAAAAAGGGTTACATTTATTCTTTTATTTTCTGTATGTAATACTTCATGCGGGCGCGTATTTAGTATGATGGAGTAATATGGAGCAAGGAAAGAAACCGAATGAATATTTCTTTAATAAAAGCAGAGTTAGAGAGTTTCTTTCAATCCACCCTCTCTTCCTTTATAAAATTTTTTAAACATACACCTCATGTTACAGGCGACAGAGCGACACTTTGAAGCAGGTGTTCCTTGCATACCTTGCGAAGTGTTTCTTTGTTTATAGACAACGGTTTTTCACAAAAATACTGCGTGAGAGGGCAATTAAATAATTACTCAAACTCGCATAAGTGTCCTATCTTACACACATATTCAAATACAATAATAATAATTAGCGATAAGATGAAATGATTAATACGAAATGCGTACATGCCCCTCACGTTTACTGATTTACGATACCCCTTGAAGGTGAGCTTTATCTTCACATCTGATGTGATAGTGTTTGAGCGTAAAGCTTAAAGGACTAACTTTTGTATCATAATGACTCATTCATTAGTGTCCTAAGCTTTATAATGACGGAGTAGCACTGTAGGCAGTGACCCTGCCTTCAAGGCCATGGATTTGTGTGATAGCCACATCAATGATGAACGAGATCTTACGAGTTAGATCTAGTTTTCGAGAAAGACCTTTGAAAACTAGATATATCATTTGATTCTTAGGTCATTTTAAAGACCATTAGATAAGAACTTGTTTTTATATTCAACTAGCGAAAGAAAAAGAAAAAATGGTTATTGTGGGTTATACATAAGAGATAGACACATACCACCGCGGACTTTTTTTGTTGACCTTTTTAAGGTGTGCAAGATTATTTTAGTATATCTCGTGGGGTTTAGCCAGCGTTTGCAATGTAAGCGCAAAAAATGCGGTAATTTTTGACACCATATCAAAACCTCTAAAATTATGTATCAGTGTTTCCTATAGACATAAACCTTCCTGTCCACTCTATCTGATAAAAAACCGCATGAAAATCGGATGCGTACTTTCAAAGATTTAAGCATACATAGGGACAAACATAAAAAACCGGCCAAGTGCAAGTCTGACTCGCGCACCGAGGGTTCCGTAAGTTTAAATTTAAGTAAAGGTTTTCGGAATTATTCCTAAACATTGCTTCATGCGAAATTTCAAGATAGTTGTGAGTTAAATATGCGGCTTATATTGCCTATATCCTTTAACTGTGCTGACTTAGAAATTTTATTTTGTTATAGCTTAAAGCTATTATATGAATTTCAATTTAATACGTTTACGGGCTTATGAGAAAAGGGGGTAAGCTTAAAGTTATTAAAATCATTATTATTATACGATGCAACTAAAAATTTGCAGTTTTAGTTATTTTTCCATTATCTATACTATATAACGTTACTTCGTACCAAATTTCAAGATCCTAAGTTTACGGGAACTACCTATTAGGTTTTGATTTACTTGACCATGTCGAAAATTGGGGAAAATTTTTGCATAAACGGCTGTATCTTTTCATTGCCTTGGCCTAGAAGCTTGATTTTTTCACGACTCTAAGGGACAGCAGATTTGAGTATTTGATATAAATTTCAGCTTGTTACTTCCACGCTTCCTGAGAAAAATGGTCTTGACAGACAGACGGACGGACTACGAAGTGATCCTACAAGGGTTCCGTTTTTCCTTTTTAGGTACTGAACCCTAAAAAGCGACTTCGTTTGATACTATGTAATAATAATGATTAAATCAAAATCTGAGGTCCCTGATTCCACAGTCTTTTCTGCCCTACCCCTAGTACCTACTTTAAATCTTTTTTTAAATCTCGAGGCCAGAAGCCTGCGAGGAGGCCCTTAATGAAGAACTACAAGGCTGAATGGAGCGAAGGGGGAGCCGGCGACTACTTTAGATCGAATAAACAAAGGGGCAACGGAGTGAATCTTCTGGCGTAGCCACTTTAAGTACTTGCAGTCCATAAGAAGTAATCTCTTGTGTCTTTTTCTGAAATCCTTATATATATATTTATTTATTTACAACCATCATATGTGTAACTTATGTCTCACAAGATAAGCAAACTACCTAACAGATTAGCAGCAGAGAAAGCGATCTCTGCCAGACAAGCAATAAATACCTACACGTACCCAACTAAATCTGGTGTACGTACACAAAAATTAGACAAAGTAATGCAAAAAAACACATTTACACAAGAAAACTGAAATAAATAAATACATACATATATACATACATACATATATACATACATACATACAATATACATACAGACTTACAAAACATAAAACAAGATACATAAGACGTCATCAAAGGAAAACCAGAATAGATAAAAAATTGTTAATAAAATAAACTAAAAATAGTTAGTTGCATAAGTAAAAATACGGAAGGGATAAGAAATACCTAATTTAAAACTCACCTTTTAAGTTAGGAGGAAATAAGTGCATGTTCACTATTGAGCGTTACCTTCTTCCGAGAAATTCTAACTAATAATTCTCAGCTCGGAGTTGGAACGTTAGCAATATTACACCCCATGCTTCGACGAATACGTGGAGTTGTTAGTCCCAGTTACCATTCACATATAGTGATCCTTACGAGAGTTCAGACATATTTTTTTTAATTTATTGTTCAATATACAGCTTAAATTGAAATTGATTATAAAAAACCTTCTTAATCTTTACACTTTTATAAGATATTGCTATTAGAGTAGCATGAGATTCACACCCCTTCGGTCTCTACACAACTTCGTACTGGAACGCTAAATTGCTTGGCGGTACGTCTTTGTCGGTAACTAGCCATGGCCAAAGCTTTCCACTAACCAAACGTTTTTATTTTTTTTTTTCGTGGGAAAATCCTCATGGATACCCACTTGCCAGGGGAGGCAAACAGGTTATGTCGGACTCCTACCGACTAAAACCCCACGGCTTAGCAACCCATAGCCTTTACACTGGGCCATGGGGACGGCAACCCAGACAGCAACGCCCGCAAGAGCAGGCCCTCCTCTACGATTTATATATATACTTAACTAATTAAAGGTGTAAATGTATGACACGCCATCTGTCTCGAGGATTGATCTTTAGTTGGCAACGGGTTCCCCATAATAACCATCGCCCAGAGGTCGTCTTCAGGGAGGCAAGTGGCCGTCGTGTGCGAACCGTCTGCGTCCGACTCTCCTGCGGCGGATCGAATGAGGCTCAGCGTTAGCCTCCCTCAAGCGTTCCGCCGCCTCCTTTTGCGACATTACAGTTTCACAAAAGGAGACCATAGCTTCCCAGTATTTGTCATTATCTGTCATCGCTTTGACGACAGCAGGCAACGACAGGTCATGTCCTATTGCTGCAACGAGCCAACTTGCACATTCGGCCAAAGTGTGTTGTGCAGTATCTGAGGCACAACCACACTCGTGGCATTCCTGAGTAGGCTCTTTACCGGCCACCTTCCACAGGTACCTTCCGAAACACCCGTGTCCCGACAGGACCTGTGCAAGATGGAAGGTAATTGCCCCATGCCTCCTGTTGGTCCACTGTTGAAGTACAGGCCAAATTGCTTCAATGGTCCTGAGACCCGTACAGGGTGAATCGAGTTTCACACACCATTGTCGGAGAAGTTCGTTATTCACAGTACGCCGCCAACCAGCAATCATACGTGGTGATGAACAAACCCCTTGAGAACGAGCGTCCACTCTTTGCAGGTGCATGGATGCCAACACCTCTGCATCCAAATCCCATGTAGGTGTCCCAGCCAGTCCACTAACCAAACCCGTACCAATTTTACCGGCTCTACCGGAAATCGACTCCAAGACCTCCGTCTAATAAATCCACTGCGCACGCCATTGCGAACTGATGATGAGATACTATTAAAAACATAATGCCATGGCTCAATACAGATAACAAATCTTAACAGCAAATAGGTGGCATATATACCTTCAAAATTCTAGAGAACCGTATTCACTAACGTCATCGTTGCGTACCGTACAACTACATTGCATCTTAAGTTCAATAATATATATATATGCAGTGTGCTTTTGTATAAAATGAAATGTATGTGGTACATTGCGTAATTATTAAGACAACAGCGTCTGACCTATCGAATCTCGGGATAAGCTACTCACCTAATATATTCTGCCAATTAAGGTAAGCATCCCGACGATATCTGGTAGCTACGAGATCGTTGAAGAATACATTCACCACCGATCGATTCCTCAGATCTGTGCCTTTACTGAAAAATAATATTTAAAATTTAAACCATTTGCGATTATACTCATCACTTAATGGTACTTGATTATGAATATTGAATTTATTCTACTATTCTTTATACAATTGAAAATTAATTTAGAGGTATATATAATTGGGATGTTCCAGTTTTGGAGTAAACAGGTTATATTGAGAATTTTTGACGGAACTAGATTCAATTTTTCGGGGAGAATATTAGCAAAACAAAACGACTGTCATCTAGTTCATACGCAACTAGTGCACAGTATATTTGTTACAAATTTTAAATTAGTTATAGTGATGTAAAAAATCTGAAGAAAATTAATTGCCTATAGATAGCCTATTACAAAGGAACGTTAATGAAGTATACACTAGTAATGACTAGGTAATTTTTCTATTTACGGCACAACAGCGCAGGCATGCAATACTAAAGCGAGTTGGAGTTCAAAGAATCCCACACAGTTCGATCCTACAGCTTTTACAGAACCATCATCAAACGATAGATATCCACTATTGAATGCTGGTATTTTGAAGTTATTTTTGCGTTTGATGTCGTCTAACAATGCTCTTTGTCACCGTGCGGGCGTAGCAGCTCTTTCTGCAACTGGAATGGTCTTGATTGTGCAAGATCTAACATTATGTAAAATATTATGAAATACATTGAGTGAATGAATATTTACTATCTATGGTAAAGATATAAATAACTTAGAACGTCAGTGAGTTAAAATTTGCAAAATAAAAATACTGCGTGCTTGAAATTGAGCAAATACGAGTTCATACTCGAATGTTTGGTTTTTTTAGTATTTAATTGTAGGTATTCAAAATTCAAAAATTCAAAATTTTTTTTTAACTTAGTTCTTAATTAATTTAGTTTTTATAGAATGAATTAATTAATGCATGCTGAGTTACTCTATAAGTGGGGCATATTCAATTTTATTTTATTTTATTTCACATGTGTTGTGTAATTTTAGTATTGTGTGCAGCATGGGCTTCCGAAATAAATAAAATTAAATTAACACTTCTTCAAGAAGCATATAATTCTAACTGGAATAAATTGTTAATAAAAACCTATAATAAAATATACAACTATATTGCTATATTAATCTTTTACTAATGTTGGTCAATAATCACCAAGATGGCAATCCAAGTGAAAATACGTTCATTTGTAATTTTAATAAATCGAACAAAATCGAGAGAACTTCGATATCCAGATATTAATAATTTAAAAACCCTACTCGTTGTACTACAAATGCTTCAGTTAATTGATTTTCTCTTCTGAATTTGTTGTTCCACCTTTTTAAATACGTACTTCAATACTTCAATAGTACTTCAATAGTTTTGAATCCTCCTAATTCTGCAATACTATGCGCGGTAAATTAATAAGACAGAGGTCTCGGGTTCGATTCCAGGCCAACCTAATTCAGATTTTCTAAATTGATACAGGTCTAGCTGGTGGGAGGCTTCGGCCGTGGCTAGTTACCACCCCACCCCGAAGGTGCGTAAATATTATCCTACTCCTAACAAGTTAACCCGATTCTATCATAGATTGCATGATCAATTGCCATTAGGTGTGATTTCAGTCAAGGACTAGCTTGTAATGAATAAAAAAGGATCCATACAGAGTTCTTAATCACGTGCTAGTTTTCTAACATCCTCAAGCATGTTGCTCATGTACTCACTAAAATTCAATTCCTGTGAGAGGCACTCGATTGGATATAGTCCCCATACCAACTTGCATCGGGTACGAAAAATGTTCACACTCGGGCAAGCATTCCACATTCCATAAATTATTGCCCTCAACATTCTCTGTGTCATTGAAAACTAAGCCCTGAATATATGTCATATCTGAAAAATAATTACTTGTTAATCTTGATTATAATATAAACGTGAGAGAATAGAGTATTAAATTATTATCAGCCTAATAACTGTTCAATACAGGGTCAGGTCTCTCTTTTTGTAAAAGAGGGAGCATGCGACGCGCTTAGGATTAATTCATTAACGATCACTATCAGATGTTGTTGTAAGGTATACTTCGGCCCTACGTACCAAAATTCGAGCTCCCTCTGAAAATACAATACGCCGAACAGCGCAGGTAGCGATGCTAGTAACTATTTTGTGCATATACATACATACGCCACGTATTCAGAGCAAAATAGAAGATCGGCACTGCCAATACCTAATAATAAATGAAAAAACCTACTCGATAAATTTTCCATGCACGCGATGTCGTTAAATGTACAGATTCTGTTACGATCTGAAACAAATTGAAAACTTTAATTCTAAATAAGCTCGGATCGGAAAACGGTTTCCAGACGTTCATACTCCTGCATTTCTGCTACGCCCGATATTGAATCCAAGTCAATCGAGAGTAGCTAAAAACACTGCACAGACTTTTTCCTGTAAGGATATGTCATCAACATTTTGTAGGGAATTATTAACTGCATTTCCAGCAAAGTGTTGCTAGGTTTGTAGGCTATGAATTTCCACTTACCAACAAGTGGCCCATTTGTTTGATCCGCCTGATATCAATGATCAGCTGAAAGTACTGAAGTTAGCAGTAATTTTTTTTCTTAACATAAAGTGGATAAAAAATTTTAAAAATGATTACAATTATTATCAAAGGGACGTGTAAATTAGTTTAGAAATTTATTAAAGCTTTTGTGGTGTAAGAGAAAATTGGAGAGAAGATGAGAGATTCTAAAATTGAGAACGGAATGTTTAGATAGTTTGGGCATGTAGAGAGAATGGATGAAAGAAGATTGACAGAAGTGATTTATGAGGCGAGTGTGAATGGAAATGTTGGAAGGGGTAGGCGAATATTTCTGGAAATTCAGGACATTTTTATGAGAGTGGAAGAAATTAAGGAAATATACAAGGATCGTGAAGATTGGTAGGATGTAGTTTCTGGTTACGCTTAATGGAATGAGGCGTAATGTTACGTATGTATGTCTGTTTATTAATAAGGTTAGAGCCCCTCTTAGAAACAAGTCATGTCGAGTGTCCAGTTCGGATGTTCCAGTAGAGAACATTTTAAAATATTATGAAACTATTTACTACGTAATATCGGAAACCAATTTTGTGCCGGCACCGACAGGGATTCATATAAAATGGAACATACGACTCCGAGCGCGACACCCGACAAGTGAGCACGTGCTCTAATAGTGCTGCCCTACGTTTCGGCCCAAGTTGATCAAACTAATGTCTCGCAAAAAGTAGTAAGATTACCTTTCTTTGGAAAATAGAAGGGTACGCAATCACACAGTTTTACCAGTAACTGCACTCTTCGCAGAGCTCTGCAATTGTGGAACGAGTACTGATTGATATCGTCGATTTCGATCTGAAATAAAATATAAGTATCTATAAGATCAACAACGTATATAACAATCCTATAATTAATATCCTAACTTTAATTTTATTTTATAACAGCACCACCTTTAACAATAGTTAACTCTTTATGGTTGGTCCAAGGTTATGGGGTGTACAACGCGACGCGATGCGACCCGATGCCACACGACACGACAAAGTGCCTATTACATCGCGTCCCGCCGCCAACATACGACGTAAGTAGGGACTAGGGAATGGCGTTGTTTTTATCGCGTTCGTCGCGTTGGCAGCTTCGCGTCACGTCGTGTTCCTTATATACACAAGACAGTTAGAGTCCCTGCCAATTAGATTACTGCTCTAAACACTTCAAACACAGTCTTTACGACTAATTAGAGAAGGGGATAGTAATAATTAGTCGTAATAAAAAATGGCAATTAAAAATTGGCTCTTTTAAAAAAATATTCTTAATGGAACGGCTTCTGCTAATGGACTTGTATTATTGTTATACCCAACTAAAACTTTACTAAAGCCAAACATATTAAAAATGAACGTAGAAATCACTAGTCACACACACAAGAAATGAAATGTATTACATTTCACATTGATTTTAGCTTTAATTTAGGTACTGGACGGATTTTAATAAAGTTTAGAAGATAGATAAATTAATTAACTTGCAGATAGGATACTTTTATATGGAAAAATGAGAGGATAGTGAAATTTGAAAATTCAAACAGACATAATCGTGGGCATTAATGAATTAGAAGCTTTTATTACATCATAAGCTTACATCTGAGTAATTAGAAAAAATAAAGAAAGTAAAAAGAATTAATAAAATCGAAAGAAATAATTATAGTAGAGTTTTATGAGCGGCGTTCATAGACAGTTGATTAAACACGTTGTTAATCTAATGCTTTAAAAAAAATTAATATTAAAATTATCAAGTATATTTATTAAGAGATATTAAAAATATAATATTTATAAGAATTTCTCTTGGTTCTTTCGTGATACTTTATTAGACAAATATTATAAATAAGAGACTTAAACGTTATGTTAGCTACTTAGTCATTTTAGAGATAGCCATCGGGACCGACATCTTTTCGTAAATTTTTTAAAAATTGAAAATCTGTGATTATTTCATAGCCCGATCCAGTTATCGGACCCAGGACCTCGTGATTATTGACTAATAATTCCTCGTGATTATCTAGACTAGACTAGAAACAGTAGCATATAATCCGTGTATCATAAAAATATGAATTTCATAAAATTTGGCTATACATAACAATTATTGACGCACACCAACTAGATCTGATAACTTCTCAAGATATAAAGCCTATACCGAGTCTAGATAGCTTATCTGGCACATTTTGCGTCAATACTTATTTACCAAGATACATCATGATAGAAACGGTGAATTGACGCACGCGGTCCGAATACTTAATCGAAATTCTTAAATTTTATTAAGTAGCTATAAATTATCTAATAGGTACGAGTATATAAAAATCTCGTGTCATAGTATTTGTTATCGAACTGCGCCGAAACGTCTTTACCGATTTTAATGAATTTTTATGTGAAAGTTTGGCAGGTGGCCGCCTCCAGAATTTATTAATTTTTATTTTAGATTAAATACCTATTACACTAGCTTTAAAGGAGACGACGTTGCGTCAACAACTTTCTAATACTCCTAAAAAATTTAAGTAGGTACTACATTATTCCTCATAGATGCAGGTAATGAATGCTGCAATCAACAGATGTCTAAACAACCAGGGACAACAAAAGAGTAAATAGACGACAATTTTTTAACTACCTTAAAATTGATATTTGATCTTCGATTACACCGAGATAATCGCTGAAAGTAATCTAACAGATATCATTATCAATTAAATAAAATTGATATTTTGGGTAGCATTTCTATAGATGTTCATGATTGTATGCCTGTTTTAACGACCTATTCAAGGGCCAAGCCTCCCCTTAATATTTATTTATTTTCGCATCCCGGTTGGAGATTCCGCCCGGGTATGTGGGACTTGCTGGCTGTGAAGCAACCAGAATACCCACTAAAACCCAGTGGAGCCGCCTGCTCCCTAGTCGGGAAATCAAAAGGTCGCGGAGTCATTCACTTTAACGACCCGTCGCGCTAGTCGGTACACTCAACGGTGTCTACAGGGGTAACAGGAGATGCGCGCATCTCCTACAACCCGCTCTTCTTCAGCGGAGCGGGTGAGCATCAGCCGGCTGATCTTTCTGCTACAAGGCTTCTTTTAAACTTATTAAGATCTCATAAAAGGAGGCCACGCGAGACCACTCCTCCTCGCCAAAGAGCATGTAGTTTACAACACTGGGCAGCGAAAAAACTCCGTCAAGAAGAGACCCCAGTGAGTGCCTCTACGGTGCCCATGACATACATTCTGCTAAAGTGTGACGCACCGTATACTCTGGTTCACACACTCGTGACAGAACGGTGAGGCCTCCTTTCTCGCGATCTTATGCAAATACCGAAACAGCCCAATCAGGTAAAGCGCTTGCACGAGATTAGATGACTAGAGGTCTTCTCTCCATCTCTGGACCAGGGCCTCGCTTCCGTGGGTTCTTATTCGACTTGCTTAATCAGGCCCTGGTCGTTCCCTCCGAAGCCGTCCACAACATCGTATGTTACTGCCATGACCCTTTGTGGCCTCTGCAGTAGAGCCATATTCTGCGTAGACAATGCGTGCACCTAAATGCGGATGCCTTACAGTGCCATACTGATGCTGGCGTATAGGCGGGATTTACCTATACTAGAACCCTCCACGCTGCTAGATTGATGTTCGGCCTATGGTAATTATATCTTTTATTGCAACGATCACTTTCAGATGATAATGATTATGACCAAGCTCCATAGGTTAACGTGCTCTCCGGTGGTTGTAACCGAACCAATTTCCTTACTTCGGGCTGCTAATGAAACATTTCATAACTTGAAAATTTTCATGACTTGAACTTTTGACCTCTCGATCCAAAACCAAATAGGCTGCAACTGCTTTCTAGTAGTTCTTTCTATTGTCTATCCACATATTTTTCGAATGACTGCCCCCGCAATATGTCGTCCGACTTGGTTCAAAGCAAAAGTTCAAAGAGGTAAAGTATTCGTACTGGGTATTCACATCTATTGTTTGTATCAGGAATACCCTGACCTTTACTCTAGCAGTAGGGAATCTTTAACAAAGAGCATTCAATTGTTTTATGCACGATGCAATCGGACACCAACAACAAACAAATCCATGGTTTTGTGTTAGGTGACTGAAAGCCTACCTTTATCCAATGAATATACGTGGGATGACCACCACGCAAAAGCTATATTGAAAGTACAAAGGTGGATGCTAGGTATGCCACTGCAATTCCTTTGCACCTGTGTTATTTGAAGACTTTTGTGAAGTCAAGCTTTGAGGAAGCCTTTGTTATGGAGGTGTCGTTTGAGGCCTTACACGAAAAATCAAATAGTATTAATTGATTTTAATTGGTTATTCTGTTAACTAGCTGTAAGAACAACTAACATACCCTATGCTCAATACTACGCCCTTAGCATATTTTTAAAGTGTACGGCTCCTAGATATGCTTAAGTAAATTAAAGCAACTAAATGACACAGTTATTTCTTACTTTTTAGTGATTTATCGCCACGTAACGTACTCGTAAATCACTACTGTACAATATTACAATGAGACCACCTTGGAAGTGTGCCCTTTCAAATAAATATAGAATTATCAAAATCGGACAACTCTGTAAAAAGTTATGCGTGGTCATACATAAAAAAATATATATTCGTGTCGAATTTAGAACCTCCTCCGTTTTTGTTCGTCGGTTAAAAAATACCATTGAACGTAAAAATTTTAAGCCTAAATGTTTTTAGAAATTATACTATCATTTTAATACATAACAGAACTGAATTTAGGATCTTCAATACTAATTAAAAAAACTTAATAAGGTTTATAATTTTTTTATTTTTTTATTATTATGGCAGGTTCTTAGACAGTAGTTTACTGTTTTGTTGATCAACCGAGAAAATAACAACAACTTTTTGAAGCCGAATCTGTGAGCTTGAGTCAGAAAATCCGAATTTGACAATGCATGACAAGTTCCTATTTGATCCAGGGAGTCTATGTGGCTCAGAAATCAGAAGCTGATCATGGGGTCAAATACTGTGATCAGCCATAAAAAATAATATCTTAATTTAAGAAAAAAATTGCCATTCAGGATTGGCAAGTTACGAGCACACCCTCATGCATCTGAGAGCACGTTAAGCCATCGTTCATTATTATTGTTATCTTCTGATATTGAAATAAAATCAAACATTATCGCCCTAAGCCGCCAAACGTGTGCGCGCGCGCGTGTTTTGTTTAAAGCTCCACATCCTTTCTGATATAAGGAGACGTCCTGTAATACCGTTAAGATAGGCTAAAATGAATACTGCACCAATAAAAAAAAACTACTAAAATACTTGGACCTAGCTCACGAGATTACCGCTATGTGGATTGTCGAGTCGACGATTTTTATTCCAATAGTTGTTTCAGTCAATGGTCTTACAGCGAAAAGCTTTGACCAACACTTCAAGAAGCTATACTTAGCTAGCTATAGGCAATAATTATAGAGAGCTCTGACCACCAGTTGCTTGGGCTCTCAAGCCCCGCAGCAGATTGTTTTTTTTTAAAAGAGTAAAAATAAGTAGAGTAAGAGTAATAATAAATGAAAAGAAAATATAATTAGTTAATATAATTAATTGAATGTAAATATAAGTTTACTGATTAAAAACGAAATCAGCCCAGTTCCAGTGGTTAGCTTCACATCACGAAATTCTCGGCCGATCCATGGTTCGAGCTATGAAGTTATGGTTTTTTATTCTTCTAAGAAATTTTCAGTAATAATCTAAGCCTTTATCGGGAAATTAGTCGTACACCGCAGTACCTCGGAGAATACGTTATACCGTCCGTCTCAGTCACTGTCATCAACATCTGATTTTAATCGTTAAATCAAACTTCAACTATCACCCTAAACCTGTTAACCCGCTATAGAGCAACACAGTGGGTAGCTCCATATCCCGGCAAGGAGGTCCCGAGGTCCGTCGAGTAAGTCGTTTAGACTAAAAATAAGTATAAAATGTAATAAAACAAACTTCATCGGTATAGTAGCAGTGTCGATCGCGGACCGGAAATGATCTGATTCCAGACGTAGCATACGTCCTCTCGGCTGACACAGCAACCAACAGTTCAGCAGCCGGGCTAACCACCCGCATCGGTGAATCCAGGTCCGGCACGTTGTATGCGTTGTCAACAAACACCTGTGTGATAGAGTTATACTTAGTAAGTATATTCTTACTCTGCCTTCATTAACATGAGATCAAAGAACTCGCCAATAAGAATCAAACAAGCTCATATTTGATAGAGCTTTATAGTTCTAACTTTTGATCAACCCGTCATCGGGAAAGTAGTCAAATTTCCATTACTATACTAAAGCCGAAATCGATTTAGAATGCTTGTCAACAAACAAATTTAAAACGAAGGTAGAAAATGCAACACATTTTACGCTTCATACATTTAAAATCATGTTATGTTTTTTAAAAAATCTAATTTAAAAGATATTGAATACATTAATTAATTACAAGCTTACTAATCTAATTTATTGTCATGAATTCGTCATTAACAAGTTAACTAAAAAAATAAAGTGTAAAATGACTAGTGATTTCTACCTTCATTTTTAATTTGTTTGTTGACAAGCATTCTCAAACGATTTTGGCTTCGGCTATAGATTTAACCCAAATAAACAAACAAATAAAAGCTTGTAATAATAAAACCACAAAGAGGAACCATATCAGCTAGTTACCACCCTACCGACAAAAACGTACCGCCAAGCGATTTAGCGTTCCGGTGCTATGTGTAGAAACCGAAAGAGGTGGATTTCATCCTACTCCTAACAAGTTAGCCCGCTTCCATCTTAGATTGCATCATCACTTAACATCAGGTGTGATAGCATGCAAGGGCCAACTTGTAGTCGATAAAAAAACACGCTTTTTGTTGTAGAGTTTTGCAGGGCTTTTCCGGGGAATCCATGCTCATTTCTACCACCAAGGCGCACTACTGTGTGCCGGTCAGAACAGTATGGTCGTCAGTGTATTAACGGGCACACGAATCTCAATTATAATAACCTACGCCTCATGTTGAAGGGGACACGGGCATAGTTTGTCAGACGTGGTCTTTGCATGCAGTGCTAGCAACTTCCTCTGTTTTAAGTTTTTCTTACGATTTTTCATCAGGCGGTTTTTCAAAACAAATTTTATTGTTATTAAAAAAATTCCAACTTTTGAAAATGATCTACAAACAATTTAATTTTAATTTTATCCAAACAATTTAAACTCAGTTTGTTGTAGGCTTATTGTAAAACCAGGGCACGTTTAGAACCCTTAGTACAAAAGTTTACAAATTTATAATTATTATAAATTTTTGAATATTAATAACCTACAGTACTAGACAGTATGGAATGGACTGAATATTGGCAATTCCACTTAGGTACTAAGGTAATTCAAATCGTAAATTGATTGAATCGTTCGATTTTTAAAAAGATTATTGCGGCCACGTTTATAAATCGAATTTAAATAATTTTGCTATCATACAGCAGTATTGTGCCCGTATATACTGAAACGGGATGTTTTTTTTAAATATAGCGGGAACAGTCTCGTACTAATACTTATCAGTTTCGTAAATATTATGAAATATTTACCAAACAGATAAGTATTTAAATAAAATTGTAAATTTCAAATATTTACAGTAAATAAAGAAAGTTCTTGAACACCATGATATAATTCCATAGAAAAAATTTAAAATAGTAAAATATTATTATTAAAACGAAAAACCCGACTGCTTAGAATTAATGAACTAAAAAGAGAAAAACAAGTATCACTCTTTCTACTAAAATTACGTTTGTTCCCGCCTGCAGCAACATAAAGTATATAAAATTTTATACAGATCGCATATACATTTTTATATAGATCGCTTATATACCTCCTTTTGACGCAGTCGGATAAAAAATGAGACTGGCGCGAAAACTTTCTAAGCGTTTTTGCTTTAATATTACATATCTTTATATTGAAAATTAGTAAGTAGTATAAAATAACAATATTTATGTATAAATTTCAAACTTTATTATATGTTCTTGTGCTTCAAAGGAACATACAAACATACATACATAGGCTGATAAACACATTACTACTCCTTTGTATCTGTTTTATCTGCGTAATTTCACTTCCTTGATTTGTACTGAACATATCTATAGTAATATTATAAAGAGGTAACGTTTGTTAGTTTGTAAATGCCTTCACAGGGGTGTAAGTAAATCATCTTCGTAAGTACTGACCCGATTTAAACATTTTTTTCACCAGTAGAATGCTACGTTATCGCGGAGTGCTACAGATTATATATTATATTTGTATTATATATGTTAGACTGCCTCGATGGTCTAGTGGTTAGCCTATGTGGCTTCATCACGAGGTTCTGGGTTCGAGTCACAGAATAATTCTGAATTTCATTCTGCTAGCTTAGTTTCTGGTCGCGGTCACTATCATGGACATCTGATAGTGATCGTTCGTAAATGAAACATTATCACCCTAAGCCAGCCAGCCGTTGCTGCGTTGGGGAAGCGTGGCCTGGCCCTGTGATGGGCCGTTAATAGGCTGATAATGATGATGATATACACTAGCCGAGATTTCACAGGTTTTGTCGCGTAAGTCAGACTTATGTTATAATCTGTTAAAACAGAATTATTCGCACGCGCTTCCTATTGGATATAATTGAAAGAAATGTATGGCGACTTTATGTATATTTAAAAGTTGTACCAAAAGTCCATGACAGAATATTTTTATATTTTAGCAGATATAAAACCTTTTCTGTTTTAATAAATTATTAATTTTATATAGGTACTTACTGACAGACTTGACGTTTCAAAAGTGATTGTAAAACAGCCTACTTGAAATAAATGATTTTTTGAATTTTAAATTTTTTGACTAAGGTTTACGACATTATTTACACAACTACATAAACACAATTATCAAAATTATTTTAAAAACAAAAAACCTTAGTAAAAAAAAGCTTAGAAATAATGAACCGAAAAGAGAAAAACAAGGACCACATCTGTATTAAATTCTCAATAGTTTATGGGCGACGCAATCAGTAATTAATTTATTTTTATAATGATTTCAGTTTATTCGTATAATGACGAAATTATATTTTTATATCTGCTAAAATATTAAAGAACTTTTAAATATACAATTTTCGTCAAACATGTCTTTCAATTACACCTAAGTATTAAGGCAGCAAATACGCATAATTTCTGTATTAACAGGTTATCGGCCCGACTTGCGGAACAAAACCTGTGATAACTCGGCTAATATATATTATAATTATCAGCCTATTAATGGCCCACTACAGGGCCAGGCCTCCCTCCTTATAGGAGAGGGAATAGTGGTTTATATATATATATATATATATATATATATATATATATATATATATATATATATATATATATCCTAGAACCGTTTCGGCGTCCAATGTGGAGTTAATTGCATTTAAAATGGCGTCCACCTGCTTTTGGCGTCCCATATACGGACGTCATTTTGGTTGACATTGCCAAACCACGCGTCTTGGTCTAAAGTACTATGTGAACATTGTAATAAAAAAAAAAATTGGACTTCACTTTACAGCTACAATGCATGAAATTGTATTTCGCTTAGTTCTTGTCAATTTCGTTTGTAACGTGTAGCGCTGTTGTAGCGCGAGATATACGTTTTACAACAATGTAACGAATGAATCCGACCGTTGACATTGTTTATTATTTAGAATTCGGCTTATCTACTTCCTGGCCGTCTGGCGTGTTTAAACCTAGTGAACTATGGCTTGTGCAAAAATGAACCTCACGTTGATTTAAGTTATTATACAGTCGATACTGAACCAGTCACACCGTTCGACGTGATATTCGCCGTCCGTCAATATCATAGAATATCCTGCACTTGTTTAGTGTACGATATTCTATGATATTGACGGATTTCTGCCCGGGTCAAAGTCTCACAGAGATTTTTAGTGGCACCACCAAAATTACAAAAAAACTGTCAGATTTTCACCCATCCACGCTATCTCCCGCACTAAGCCCGTTCTTACAACTTATTTCACTGCTTCTCCGCTCCTATTGACAGTAGCATGATGATTTATAGCTTGTAACGTCGGTCAATAAATTCCCTATCTAATAAAAAAAGAATTATCCAAATCCAACTTTTAGTTTTTGAGATAAATGTATTCAAAGAAATGAACTAACTTTTGCCCATGGTTTCGCCTGCGTAAAAAAAATCGGTATAAAAGTATGCTAAGATGCTACACCGTTGTCCATGCTGAGTTTCATCAGAATCCGTTCAGTACCTTCGACGGTAAACGCGTTTAAGATACAGACAGACAGACAGCAAAGTTTTTTTTTTTTATTTTTGCCTTCTGTATCGTTAACAGAATGCCTTCCAATTAAAAATTTCAAAATATATTCAATGTACAGAATTGACCCTTCAACAGTTTTATTATAAGTATAGATTTGTTGCGTTACCTTGTACCATACCATAATATAATTCCCTTTAGTCCCATCGGCCCTCCGTGACAAAACCATATGTCTTAAATTTATGTGAGCGATAAATGGAAGAATACTTCAATATCTCGCGAACCAATGTTAATTATTATTTATTTATTGGAAAAGATGTATGTACCTACTATAAGAATATTTATACTATAGGCAACTCTTGAGGGAGTGTGAGTATCTAGTCGATTTTACGCCAACAAAACACAGATTTGCGCTTTCAGTGCATAAAGGACATTGCCAAAATTTGCCCCAGGCTGTCCAAACTTATGCTCATATTTAACTGTTTTATTTAAATATACAATGAATTTTAAACAACTACCCATGTTTTATAGGAATCACTTGAAAATATATCTAAAAAATGAAAATTTCAATCGATTTTTTGTGTTCTGAATCACGTGACCGTCGTCGTAGTATGAAAAGTCAACTTTTTCAACCTTCACAACTTTTTCCTGCCACTGCATAGCTACGTACAACTTTGTTTTTCTGTAAATAGATAAAAATTTTTAAATAAAAATAGAACCGACTCAAAGGCACTAAAAAGTAAAACTATATATAATAACTGTGTCATTTAGTTGCTTTAATTTACTTAAGCATATCTATGAAGTCGGTGCCAGCCAAGGTTAAGGAACCTTTATTTTACTTAGTAAAGCAGTTTGTGGGTTCTAGGTAACGTCCTTAAAGTAGAAACCTTGGCTGGCACCGACTCCTAGATATGCTTAAGTAAATTAAAGCAACTAAATGACACAGTTATTTTTTACTTTTTAGTGCGTTTTGAGTCGGTTCTATTTTTTGTTAAAAAATTTTATTTCTTACTTTTTCGTGATTTATCGCCACGTACCGTACTTGTACTATACTGTCATAGCATATTATATGGCACTAGTAGCCAAAAAGCTACCGATACCGAGTCAAAAACCGAAATCGCTGTAAGCGTGCCTCCAAAATTTGAAGAGTTCCTTCAATTTCCCCAGGATATCATCAGCAGATCCTAACATGAGGACAATGGGACCACCTTGGATGTATGCCCTTTCTAATAAAAAAAGAATTATCAAAATCGGACAACACTGTAAAAAGTTATGCGTGGTCATACATAAAAAAAAAATATATATATACGTGTTGAATTGAGAACCTCCTCCGTTTTGTTTCGTCGGTTAAAAATCTGCACTATTTAATGACATATATATCATTACTGGGCAGCCTGAGGTACACTTTCATACAAGGACATTGCCAAAAATTGTATGGATGTGTACCCCAGGCTGCCCTGTATTTAAATAAAACAGTTGAATATGAGCCTAAGTTTGGACAGTCTGGGCATCATCATTGCAAATTTTGGCAATGTCCTTTCTGTTCCTTCCTTTGCCCTCTTTACAGAGCACTCCGCTACCACTACAGGCTAGCCAGGGACTCCTGGGCATTGGGTATTGCATAATAATGGTCATATGTTACTCAGGGATAACGTAGCTCTCTAATGGTGAAAGAATGCTTTCATCAGACCTATTCGAAAAGGTCGACTTTGTTCGCCTTTACGTGCGCCCAAAGTTGTTCTTTTTTATCTATAGAACTTTTAGCGGGCAATAATGAAATTCCATATAATTTTTAATCCCTAGGGACTAAAAACTAAGTAAGTAAGTAGGTAAGGATATCTGGCTTCGATCACGAGGTCCTAGGTTCGATTCCTGGGTCGGGTCATGGAATAATTCTGAGAACATGTATGCCAGTAGTAAACCTGTAGAACTAATCCACTCCAGATTCCGGAAATTAGGCACATATGACAGTTTTGCCGTTCAAAGATTGACTACTATCACACCTGAAGTTAAGTGATGATGCAGTCTAAGATGGAAACGGGCTAACTTGTTAGGTGTAAGACGAAAATCCACACCCCCTTCGGTTTCTACACGACATCGTACCGGAACGCTAAATCGCTTGGCGGTACGTCTTGTCGGTAGGGTGGTAACTAGCCACGGCGATAGCCTCCCACCAGCCAGACCAAGACAAATTAAGAAAAATCTCAATCTGCCCCGCCGGGAATCGAACCCAGGACTATATGGAATTTCATTATTTCCCGCTAAAAGTTCCTTTTCTAAACCTGCTATTTGAATTTGGAACATCTTAGTGTTCAGCGTCAAAGAGAACAGAGAACGCAAATATTTTTTGAAAAAATACTATATGATAATACGAAGGCCCATAGTCACGCAGCCGGCTGAATAAAAAAAAGAAATCAAATAAAGAACGCGCGATGTACGTACACCACACACGTCAGCGATCACCCATCATATATTTCCAGTACAAGCTAGTCTCGCGTTGCACGGGAAGCCTATACAACGCAAGACCATCTTATACTGGTAATGTCCTGTACATTGCCAGTATAAGATATTGATGTACAGCCCGCGTTTCTATCAATTATAAAGGACAGAAATACACGGTAAAAATATATAAAAACCTGTGATAATTTTATTGAATGGAGTATTGCTAGAGGCGCCAAGTTTTTTTCAGAATTTGAGGCGCCTTTTATTTTCTAATAGTGGGTGATAAAAAGTAGAGTGGAATCAGGATTCTAGAGTAGAATCCCTCACTTCGCTCTGGCTTCAAAAAAGCCCCCTCGTTGTAAAAATATTACTTATCTACTATAATATTACCTATCAAATATTTCCTACATAACATCACGCCTATATTACCCAGAAGGCAGAGGTGTATAACACCCACAGTCCCATGGGATAGGGAGTGAGCCTATCGCCATCCTCCGGGCACAAATCCAACTCCGTGCTGCTATGCTGCTATTCAGAACTTTCTAATGAAAGGGAATCGAACTCGAGACCTCGCGGTGAGAGGCGCATACGCAGTAAATATTTCCTGTTTATAATAATAGTCTAGACAATAACATTTGAATGCACTCGTTGCTAAAATACTTTGTAATGATATTCGTATGCAATGAGGAGAGTGCCTCATCCTTACATCAGTTGCTATCTAATAGTCTTGGTGAGACGACACCCAAAGTATTTACAATAACATAAGTTAAAAGTAGTTATTGCTTCATTATTATTTAAATATGGCGTGTAATGAAGAAGGACGTTGGGCTCCTCCTAATTCACTGAATATCTCGGACAAAACGGAGCAATTAGGTGAGTAAACTAATTTTAATACAATTATTTTATTTATAGAATAGAATAGAAAAAAATGCAGCTTAACTTAATGCAGATAAACTTATTCCCTTAAAATGATTTTAGAATTAAAACTTTTGAAAAAAATGGACAATGTCAACTAGTAAATCTTTACTAGAATTTTAACAGCTATTAACTTTGTTTCACAGGCACAAGCAGCGTAAGCGTTAATTGCCGCCGGTCGCCATCATACGTGGAAATGGTGCCAGAGCCCGAACCGAAGCCCCTGACGATTCAAGCCCAGCATCTACCACCCAGCAGCACAGTGGTGACGCAGGAGGGCGGTGGGCCAGTGCCAGATAATACAGTCATAGACAAAGTGACCATAGCACTCCAGCGCATTGAATTATTATTCATTATTTCTATTTTGACAATTTCATTATTACAATTTGGAGTAATAATTTTGATGATAATAATCAATGCAAAGAAATAGTTCAATGTTAATTTACTGATACTGTTTTATGATTTTTTGATGGATGACAACCTTGTTACAAGATTTTATATTTATAATAATATTCTTTTGCGCTGCATTAATATTGTATAACTAGCATTACTATTGGCATCCTCTTTTTTAAGCCGTTATAGTTATATATACGTTAAAATGAACGGAAACCTGTTATTGGCTCTATTATGGTCATACGAAAATGTAATAAAAATATGTATCGCTGTTGGTTTTTTAATAAACAATTCAATAAATAATTTTGTTTTATATAATAGTAAGTAAAACGTAATAGTTTTAAGAAAATAGTTTCAAAACACTAAATAAAAGTAGTTTTCCACCGAGTGGTGGTGGTGGTGATAAACGGCTCGAGTATTAGTACATAACTTCCAGCCACAACCTCGGTGAACATACATCTTCTATACAGATAAATTAAATTGGAATGTCTGTTTGTTAATATTAAAATAATCGTTTTTTACTAAGTACATAGGTATGTATATAGGATACATATACCAAAATAAACTTTTTTAGAATTTTTGTCTGTTTGTTCGGGGTAATCTCTGAAACCGCTGGGCCGATTTTGATGGGACTTTCACTAGCAGACAGGGGGCCATTCGAGTATTGCGTAAGCAGATTTTTTTGCAATTTTAGACCCCTTCCCCCTTTGTCAGCATATATGCTCTGGATATCATGCGTAATTTCTTCTAAAGTAAGCATAGTAAAGATCCCCCCACCCCTCCTAAGTGTTTATATAATACTTGAATGGTCTCTATCTGATAACTTTGCGCGTAATATAGGCTACTTTAATTCTAGGAAGATAATTAGGGTTCAGTATAAATCAAATAAAACCCTTATTTTTAATTGAAGGCGGGATAGAAGGGATAGGCGGGCGGGAAGTCGCGGGCGGATGCTAGTAAAACAATAAAATTACAGACAAATTGAGAACCTCCACCTGTTTTTAATTTGATTAAAAAATACAACGTTTCATAACAGCACGCAACAAAGTATGCACAGCAAGGACGTCAATTGTACATAAAAGAAGGGGGAATAGTCGAAATATACGATGACGCCATGTAGGCGTAGATATAAATGTGGGTCTCAATAGGTACCAGAATGAACAGAAATTGAATATTGATGTATAACTATAATCTTGTTATTTTAAATTCATCACACAATATTTTATAGGATTATAAAGCAGTATATGCAAAGATATTAAGACAAATGTCATTGAAACACATGGACGTAAAACTGATGTAAATTGGGGGGACGCTGAATTGGAACTGGGATGTAAATATATATATATATATATATATATATATATATATATATATATATATATATATATATATAAATATAAATCTATGTTATCGGGGAGTACCTTAGGTTTAGGATATTATAGTTGTATTATATATATATATATATGCTGGTAAAAAAAGGTTTTGAATCGGATCAGTAGTTGATTTTGGCCCCTCTATGAAGCCTTTTATAAACTTACATATATTACCTCTATAATATTAGTATAGTATTATAACCATAACTCAGTTGCAGTGTTCCTGGCGGAGTTGCTGGAGGTCCACTCAGGATCGTCGCCGCATTAAGTTAGCCCTTGGCTGCAATCACATGCATCCTGATGTTAAGTGATGATGCAATTTAAAATGGAAGCAGGCTAACTTATTAGGAGTAAGATGATATCCACGCCCCTTCTGTTTCTACATGGCATCGTACCGGAACGCTAAATCGCTTTGCGGCCTTTTGTGGGCTTTTGCTTTTGAATCCGTCTCTATTGGGACCGGTCCATCATCACGAACAGGACTATTCTTGCGAATAAGCCTGACATCGTGGTGTTATACCGGGCACAGTCGAGGTTTTTGATGGACATCACAATTCCATATGGCGAGAACCTTGTGAGAGCTGAGACGGAGAAAAAACGAAAGTATCTTGATCTCACGAGGTTACCGCCATGTGGCATGTGGAGTCCACTGAAATCATCCCCATCGTTATATCTGCCAATGGGTTGGTCCCAGTCAGCCTCGCTCACCATCTGAGGCGGCTGGGGTTCCGTGGCGGTTCGCTCGCAGGCAAGATGCAAAAAGCGGTCTTGCTCGACTCGGCTAGGATAGTCCGCCGGTTTCTTCACCTGTCGCCATGACCCCCGGCCGTTTGGTCTCCCTGCCGGGGTGAATCCTCCGCCCGGAGCATATATGTATGTATGTAGCGTATATTTAAGTTTATTTCTTTTAAGTATCTAAGTAAGTTTACTATAATACGTATATTGTTTTATACGTATTTAAAGTAATGAGAGGCAAAATATTTAATGCGGATGACGTATTAAAACAAGTAGGCCTAAGAGTTCCGGACCGTTACTTGTTTCGGAGACGCAAGTCGCAGTTTCTGGCGGCGAGCTGACGCACCAACCTGCTGAACAAGGCTCCGTTGACGCGCGCCCTTCGCACTCTCAACTTAGTAGTTAAGAAAATTGATTTAGTTTGCTGTACTTTGAGTGAACTCACAAAGGTTGCTCAATAGTGCATGTGTTACGATAGTAATTATTGTTAACTTTAAATGTTATGTTTTTTGTAAGTATTTACCTATTATAAGTTTATAAATATGCTACGATAGCGTATTGGGAATATCCTGTAAAGCTAGACGTAAGTTGTTGTAAATAAATAAATAAATAAATAATAGTTTTGGCGTTTTATAAGTATTTATTGTGTATCCGGGCGTGAGAGTATATTTTAAGTAGAATAATAATTGTGCTGTGAGGCTGTGACGCTACGCCCATGGGCAATTTACGGCAAAAAGTATTGTCGCAGCAGGCACTATCTGTGACGTAGTACTGTCCGTCAATGTGTTAAGAAGAGTGTCATCTCAGGCTAAATGTATGTACTATCTAGTTGTGGTTGTACTTTCAATCCCAGACCCCTAGGTCATAACAATATATAAAACTTACAAGCGATCCATATGAAGCATGATTACTGCTGTAATAATCTGTAGGGTCTGTTTTGACGATAACAGTCAAAGCGGTCTGATAACCACAGGAGGCTACTCGTCTAGGAGCAGCAAAACGAAATACTTTTAACCTGTGAAATAATAATAGATTATAAAATGTTTGCATAATGGGAATCATTAAGTTCGAGTTCATTTTGACGACTTATAGCAGAGCCACGCGAGTTATAATGTTAAGTTATTTATTGACGTGACAACGTCTTATAATTCGATAGAGCCGGCTGCAAGCACGAAAAACATGACTCATGCGGCGTAACCTCGCTTTGAGGCGTTCCATGTAAGGCTTGCAGTGCAAGCGAGAGCGCGGAACGAGCGACAAAGAAGCACAATCGGCATTTGCGTTCGGCAGCGTTCGACATCCGTCTATTAAATATAATTATTAAATATAATTATAATAATTTTAAATTTAAAATTAATATATTTATTATAAATTTAAAACATAAATTTATAAAATCAAAATCAATTATTTTATTAATTTAAATTAATATATATAAAAATATACTTAAATTAAAAATTTTAATAACCAATTAAATGCTACCATTCCATCAGTATTTTCATTCTGTTCCATTCCATCAGTTGTCACGTTCAACTATCGTCAGTAAACCGACTTTACAGACAACCAATTTTTTTTATCTAAAAATTGGAGATATTATTTCCACCCTATTATCGCCCTCTACTTGTCCATGACTTCTTTCTTGTAGGAGTAGAAGAGGATATGGAATGTATACTTAGCACGCTGCTACAATGCCATTTGGCGGGCCTAAATGTTTAGATAATTCGGACGTTGATAGTGACCAGGGTCGTGGTCGACTTGTTCTCTGCAGCGATATGTGACACCACCATCTTCGGGATTAGAATTTACAGAAAAATAGTAAGCACAAAGAAAAACTCAAAACAATTCCTCAGTCCAACAGGAAAAGGTCATAGGCGGTGCAGGATCGTTGTGTACTACAAAATGTCTATATCCGTCGGCTAATCTAGTGATAATGATAAATAGTAATAATAGTCGATAAAAAAAAAAAAAAAGTAATCACGAAATTATAAATAGACAAATTATTTAAATTTTCAGATGTAGGTCCTGGGTTCGTTCCCCGGCTGGGCCAATAAACGTTTTCTTTATTAGTCCAGGTCAGACTGGTGGGAAGCTTCGGCCGTGGTTACCACCCTACTGGCAAAGACGTATCACCAAGCGATTTAGCGTTCTAATACGATGTCGTGCAGAAACCGAAAGGGATGTGGATTTCATCGTACTCAACAAGTTAATCCGCTTCCTTTTTAGATTGCATCACTTACCATCAGGTGTGTTTGCAGTCAAGGGCTAATTTGTAATAAATAAAAAGAAATATACATACTCGTTATCCACGTCGTTGACAGCATAGTAATTGAACGTACAACAAAGATGAACGGTAACGAATATGTGTCGGAAGATTTGATTACAGTGGTACATCGTGTTCTTCCACATACAACGATCCATAATGTTGCTACATACAGTGGACGGCGAAAGCTGAAATTATATAAATCTATTACCATTCTTACCTAAACTTGGATTTTTTATTTTGACTCAGGATTTAAAACCCAGAACATCGTGCTCGAAGCCACAAGTATCTAACCATTAGACCAACAAGGCAGCCAACGTTGAATTATTAGGGCTTTAATAAGATCTACCCCGAGAATAATACTGGTGGTAAGGGGCATGTCGATGAAAATGTCTACAATTATATAACAAAGCCACATGTAATGTCGGATATTAAGGGTAACGGTTTTTGCTCTTTTGAAGCGGGCAATGTATTGCGAACAATGCGATAACAACACTCCACATCTATACCTAGCTATCGTCGGTGACGTAGCGTAGCGTGCCCTTGAACTCTGAACAGCTGTGGTTTACATTCATAGGTTTTGTTAAAAAATGCATTTTATTTTATTCTATAATGAAATCGACTACATTTTTATTTTATTCTATAATGAAATCGACCACATAGTGATTCCATGCTGAAATTTGTATAAAAAACTGTATATTTCAAATCACGAAATAACGGCAACGAATTCCAACGTTAATTAGACGCCTCTTTGCAGAATGGGACCAACCCACAAGTTGAATCAAATTGAGTTAGATATATAAATGGCGCCAAAGTAATGCATTCTTTCTCCCTTAAAGAAATTGAAGCTCTCGAACAGCTACAAATGGAACTTGTCACTATTTTGTGTAAATTTTCTATTATGCAAACAAGACCATAAATTGATTAATTCCGTTTAATACAAAACTAAATAGATCCAATCAACTGCAGTACCGCAACTAGGGCAGTGCCAGCGGTGCCCAGGCACAGGGCGCAGACCTTGGAGGGGCGTAGAAATGACCAAACCATATACAAACAATACCTTATTTAGAGTCAATTACGAGTCTGTAGGGGCTAGTTACGCACGCTGGCACAGGGCGCATAAATTGCTGATTAACTGAGTACAGTTTGTTTAGTACAAACTACTAACAACAACATCATTTACTTATTGCAGTTTACCGTATGTTTACTTATAATAATTCTATTAGTGTTATAAGCGCGAAAATTTGTAAGTATGGATGGATTTATATTTGTTACTCTTTCGCGTAAAAACTGCTGGATGGATTTTTATGAAACTTTGCAACAATACTACAATACAATATAATACAATAGCTATACATCAGAATAACACGGAGGTCCTGGGTTCGATTCCCAGCGGGGCAGATTGAGATTTTTCTTAATTTGTCTTGGTCTGGGTGGTGGGAGGCTTTCGCCGTGGCTAGTTACCACCCTACCGACAAAGACGTATCGCCTAGCGATTTAGCGTTTCGGTACGATGTCGTGCAGAAACCGAAAGGGGTGTGGATTGTCGTCCCACTCCTAACAAATCCATCCATCTTATACTGCATCATCACTTAACATCAGGTGTGATAGCAGTCAAGGGCCAACTTGTAGTCGATTAAAAAAAAAACAAAAAAACACATAGGTTATTTTTAACCCGTTATTTTTACGGGAATGGGAACTACGCGGAAATCTAAAACAATATGCCGCAATAGAGTTTTGGTTATGTTAGGGTTAAGTTTTAATTCGGATTCCAAATTTCAAAAATCATGTCCTATATAATCGTCGAAACCCATATTTCGCTCTTCTCAAAGTTTATTTTTGGAGTCCATATTAATTGATTCGTGGTTTTAGATGTGATTATGGAAAATCTCTGATAAAGATACCTACTAAAATATAATAGTAGGGTTTAAGATTTCGTTAACATGACCGTTAAACTTAATAAACTATTAATACTCACTCGTTGAAATAATGTTTTCATGGACATCTTGTTCAGCTCCAAAACGTCTTGAAGAGTGTGAAGATCTCTTTTCTCGCGTGCTCCAACAGTTTTTAAGGAATGCAATAGAGGAGCCAGACGAAGGGTCTTGAACACGAAGTCTGCAGTCACATTACTGGGCAATGTCCTAAAACAGTATATAATCAATTTCGATGAATTTATAAACAAAATATACAAAGTGAGAGCCTATTAATTATAATATCTATACCTATTATTTGTACCATTTCATAATAAGCTAGTTATATCTATCTATCGGATATCGAGCGCGGAATAAAAGTAATTAACAAATATATAAAAAAATGGAACTGATTTCCAAACGCGAAAATATAGCAACATTTATTTGCTTTAACTTACTTAAGCTTTATCTATGAAGTCGGTGCCATCATCAAGATCGTCAAGAAGTATTTAGAGTAAAGTTATTTTCTCAACGCTTTATTTGTTGTGTAATTGTTATATTTTAATATTAAATGTATAAAATAAGTCTCCCACCGTGTCTGTCTGTCTATTCACGATAAATTCAAAGACTACTGGACAGACTATGATGCGGTTTTCAACAATAGATAGAGTGATTCTTAAGAAAGATTTGAATCCATAATTTGTTAAGGTTTTTAAATTGGCTGAGCTAAGACGAAAATATTTAAGCCGCATGGGAGCTTTCACCTAAAACGCTGCTTTATTCATTTGAGATATAACAAAACAATGTATTGACGGATTTTTTCTCTTTATTATTATTTATTATTATTATAGACGCGATGGTATATATTTATATTTTAAAAGCAGCTTGCTATACTCATTTTTTATGTATGTATTAGAAGTTTGCTATAGATACAATATTTTACACGAAGACAAAGTCGCAGGCAAAGACTAGTTTATTATAAAATAATAAGCTTACATTAACGTGGAACATAATATATTTTATTCGGGATAAGTGGATTACATAAAATGAAATGTTGTTGTTGAAGTGCTCTATGTCTGAAATTATTATATTATTGCGATGAAAATTAAATCTATATGTCACCGGAAAATAGCGAGAACCGCAAATTTATAAATTTCCTAGGAAATTTATAAACTTTTGTAGGATTCTAAACGACAGATAAATTGTATTATTTTACGCCCACATTTTCGTAATTTGATAAACTTACCGAACTTACGCGTATAATAATACGTAAGCAATAACTAAACGTCATGTGCGCTCTTATTGGTTGAATAAGTCCAATCAGATAGCAGTGTGTTATTATACGTATTTTTAAGAAGCGTAAAATTAAAAGCTCTTCTGTTATTGGTTGAACCGTTTAGAGTCTTACGTATGGATATCCGTTAGTTTATAAATTTATCACGAGACATCGCAAATTGATAAATTTGGGCGTAAAATAATACGTTTAAAATCCTACGAAAGTTTATAAATTTTCTAGGAAATTTATAAACTAGCGGATCTTGTTATTTTCCGGTGACATATATATATATCTTCTATACTAATATTATAAAGAGGTAAAGTTTGTAAGTGTGTAAATAAATAATTATATAATTATTTATTAAGATAATAATCTTCGGAACTACTGATCCAATTTTAAAAATTCTTTCACCGATAGAATGCTACATTATCGGTGATTTTATAGGCTATTTTATATTTGTATTATATATATTACCCGATTTATCACAGTTTTTGTCGCGCGAGTCGGACCGTGAAAATTAAATCGGCGTAAATCGCGTACGATGCATTAGCTATTGGATATAATTGAAAACATTGTATGAAAACTTTATGCATCTTAAAAAGTTTTACAAAAAAATCCACAATAGCATATATCTATTTATCTTTTATATTTTGGCAGATATATAAGTTTTTGTGTTTTAAAAAATCATTTAATTCATATGCTTACGTTTACGTCATTATTTATACAACTAAACTTCAATCCTTCTCAAAATAAATTATTTAATAATCACAAGGATATTATAGAGAAAAGATTTGCCTTTTACAGTATGTTAGTTATATAGTTTCGAAGATATTACAAAATTTCTAAAAAAAATAATACTGCCGCTATATCGTCCAAATTAAGTTGACCTCCTCCGTGTTATGTTATACGTACTGAATAGGGGTCAACATTTTGGAACTGATATCCTTTGTGAATTTGATCTTTGATCTTTTCTTTCAATTTATTTTGGCATGGCAGACCATATTTATATAAGATACGAAAAAGTTTGTTCGTTTGTTTAAACGGGCTAATCTCTAGATCTGCATGTCGGATTGTAAATTATTTTGTTTATTATGAAAGCTAAACTCAAAAGTGAAATAGAACATTTAATACAAGCTATACACATCAGCTTGCCATAAATATATATTGTTAATGTTAATGTACTTTAATATCGTACACGGGAAGGGACGGAGGATATTGCTTCTCGGGAAACAATAAAAAAATTAAATTGAGACGGGTAGCGGGGAAAGGGCACACTTTATATGAAAGCCTGTCTTTAAAATTAAAAGGGTACCTAAGAGGTTTTCACGCGGACGAAGTCGCGGGCGACTGCTAGTTTTATATGAAATATCCTGTTGAATAATAAGTCAATAGTACTAACAGTTCTCGGGACAATCTTCGGGCAGCACTCTTAGATACAATATTCAGATCGCATAGAGTTACCGCTGGAAATGGAATATCCCAAATAACACCTTGAGTTGTCTCTACCACCTGCAAAATATAAAATACAACGTCACTTCGCTCTTACATGTATATGTGCATTTCTTTTTCTTTTCATCGACTACAAGTTGGCCCTTGACTGCTATCACACCTGATGTTAAGTGATGATGCAGTCTAAGATGGAAGCGGGCTAACTTGTTAGGAGTGGGACGAAAATCCACACCCCTTTTGGCTTCTACACGACATCGTACCGGAACGCTAAATCGCTTGGCGGTACGTCTTTGTCGGTAGGGTGGTAACTAGCCACGGCGAAAGCCTCCCACCAGCCAGACCAAGACAAATTAAGAAAAATCTCAATCTGCCCCGCCGGGAATCGAACCCAGGACCTCCGTCTTATAAATCCACCGCGCATACCACTGCGCCACGGAGGTCTTTCTATATTACTAGATGTTCTCAAGTTCAGAGAGAGACGAATATCTTAGCCTTCCATGAAATCACCGTGCGGATGCCGGGTCCATCACGTGGCTGAGAGAAAAACTCCGAACAAAGCTCGAGACTTGTGACACGGGTGAAGGTTTAAAAGAGATCTCTTAGTGACTCCTCTGTTCAAGTTATTCTCCCTGCCCAGCCAAATTCGGAAGGACCCTACTAGAGCAGTTTTGGACACTCATTCCAATATGGAGCTTACTGTACTTCTAGTAAGGCCAAGGTCTTTTAGCAGGTTATAGAGAAGACTTTGCTGGTATACCTCTCGCACCCACTTCTACCGCGTATAAACTTACCACATAGCCATTTTTAGTTAGTTAATTAGTAAGGTCGAATAAGTACATTGTGTGATTTTATGAAACCACGATACAAGTGAAGGTCTTTTGAAAACATTTTAATGAAGGAGCAAGTATATATTAACTTTACACGGCCAGTATATGCGCGCCATGATCACCTACAAAACTCCTAACAAGTAACCCGTTTCCATCTCAGAATGCATCATCACTTACCATCAAGTGTGACTGCAGTCAATGGCCAATTTATAATGAATAACAAAAAAAATAATATTAATCCAGTACTTACAGTTACTACAGGATTTTTGGCGTACCATTTATACGCTGTCACGAGAAGAAAGCCCGCGCATATAATACTGATCACAACTGCCAACGCCCATACACTCCTAGTAAAATATTATCATTATCAGCTGTAGGTCAAAACCCCTCCTCCCCTCCCGTCCTTCCCTCCACTGAGGATATGGAACATAGACCCAACACACGGATGATAATGTTTGACTCCTTAACGACCACTATAGCGGTTGGTTTTAATGACCGGAATCACGAAGAAATAAACTTTCCTTGGAATTTTTTATGGAAATTCCTCGGAAGAATGAAAAACTTATTATCATTGTATCTACGTACATTAAATCATTATCTATATTACATTAAATAATCTATTTTGACGGCTGAGTGGCGCAGTGGGCTTCCCTGCCCTGCTTCTGCGTCTCGATTCCCACTTCTGGAAAATGTTTGTGTGATGAGCTTAAATGTTTTCCAGTGTCTGGGTGTTTATCTATATATTATAAGTATTTATGTATAATATATATAAAAATATTCATCAGTTATCATAGTACCCATAACACAAGCTGCTTAACACTTACTTTAGGGCCATATAACGATATGTGTAAGTGTCCAATAATGTTCATTTATTTATATTACGGTGTCCTCTAGTAAACTATTTTTCTCGTGAGCGTAGTAGCGGCCGTCTTGTAGTCAGTGAATAAAAAAACTTAATCCTAGTTAGCACAATATCATCTAGAATATCTGTTGCATTAGCTAATTAGCAGAAAATAAGATCGTAGTCACAATGAATAATAAAACGGCGTTCGCTGTTCGAGTACCTAACAACCTACTTATTTATAAATAGACCTCCCGATGTTCACAAAGCTTTTATTTAGTTTCACCTTTCCCGGTGTCTGTATTTTAATATAGCAAGTTAAAGAACCAGTTCCCGGTTTCCAATTACGATTTTGCTTGCACATGTAGGTGTATCGCGTGACAATGCAATATTATGATGGCATGGTGTTGATCTGATGACAGCTGGAGATAGCCATAGGAACTCCGAAATAAAAAGAAACAACCGCACTAAGTCGTAAGTGGGCTCGTTTGAATTGTACATACATACACACATAATATAACGCCTTATTCCCATAGACGTAGGCAGAGACTTCCTTCCATATGCGGTTTTTGCATACGTCTTGATAAATAATTATTAATAAAAAAAAGTAGTTTTTAAATAAGTTTTTTGGAATTATTGTATTAGCGCAAATTATACAAACTATTGTCATACAAACCTTTCCGCCACACTCAGCCCTTCCATAGTGATATACTTAAATCCGTGCAGATCTGTTCTTGCACAGAACTCTTTAAATTTCAAAGCGGTGAAGTCCCATAGTGACATCCGCGGAGGCTCAGGGAATTTGTTTTTTAAATTATACTTCATATTGACTTTTCGTTGATCTCTGTAATAAACCATATCGCTGGATTTATTTCAGTGTGACCGCATGCAAACTGACCGATTAAGGAATCCGGAATGACAAATAGTTGTGACGGTAGGGTTGACACTTTCACCCGAACAACTTACATCCTACATGAAGATATTCAATATAAGAACGGATGAAAACTCCTCTCTTGCCATACACACTTAGCTTCATGGTAATGGTTAGAGACGCTTCTAATGTCTGACAACTGAAAACATGATTTATAACACTGCGCCAAAAATTAAAAAAAAAAATAGTTAATTAGTTTGGGCGATTGAAGACTATATAATCTTATAAACTTTTGCTATTTTCTAAAGAATCGAGATCCTGGGGTCGACCACAATTGCATTTCCGAAGCGGGGTCGCCCTTCCAACATCTTGGAATGCCTAACGTTATCGGATTTTCGGATCACATTTTAATGTGGCCCACAAATAGGTAGTAGTAGCTTTGCTATGTCTGTATCTTTAGTTCTTCAGTAAATCTGCTTATGTCTGTTTTTATGTACAGAGGTACTCAGAGTATACGAGTAACTTGCTCAAAAATTCAAATTCAAATTCGTTTATTTCAAGTGGGTTTATTATAAGCACTTTTGAAACGTCAAATTGGAATATTAGTGACTCTACCACCGGCTCGGCATGCATATTTATAGATCTACAATGAGGTCACGTTTAGCTCCAGGCTTGGAGGTTAAACCCTCCACACTGGTCAGTTGCTGGTTGGACTACCTCGTTAGTCCAGTGGTTAGCTTTTCTGGGCTCGATCACGGGGACCTGGATTCGCATTCTAAGTCAGAATGGAATAATTCGAAGATTTTCTTTCTTTTTAGAAATATTCAGCCTAGGGTCGGCAAGTTGTTAGTGTTATATACTCGTGTCTCGGAGAGCACGTCAAGCCGTCGGTCCCTGTCACTATCACCAACTTCTGATAGTGATCGTTAATAAATGAACCTAAGCCCGTGTCTCCTATAAGGAGGGAGGTTTGGCACTGTAGTATTCAAATATGCAGATAATGATGATGATGATGAAACTGCTTCAATATAAGATTATAGGCAAGATTTAGTAAGCAGCCATGAGATGAGGCAACCCTATATAAGTAGGTAACGAAGTGACCTCCCTACGATTAGGTACTGTGCTCACACAACGGTAATTATAAAAGATAGATCGAATAGATATGTCAGATACGTGCCTACCTACTCATGACCTATTAGAATAAAATAGATGGACGTGTAGTGCTGTGCAATTATAAAACTAAAGCTTTAGTTAACCCTTTACTGTATAGTCAATAATAGGGATTTTTGTGAAAGTTCTGCCCTAGAAATAGGTACTGCCATCATTATTTTTGATGATACAGAGCTGTTTCATTATTTCACGAGATAATAGAGAGAAAACATAGAAATATTTATGCAAATTGTAATATTGCGGTGCTGATTATTAACAAGATTTAAGTTAGAATGCAGGCACCGAGTGATTAAAAATTAAGTAAGATAGATAGATAAGAAGATATATAGATAGATAAAAGAAAATAGATAGAAGATAGATAAGAAGATAGGTACCATTCTTTTCTGTAATGCTACGGATGTACGAAATATTATAGCTGCACTATCTATTCCCTAATATTATACTTCAATGAAGAGACACAGAAAGAGAGACCAAGGAGACCAACTGGAAAAAAGAGAGCGCGCAGTCTCGACGGCTTTTCTTGCTCTTCAAGGCACGAGAATAGGTACACTAACTCTGGAGACTTATCCCAGACAACTATGATGTGTTTAAGAATTAACCATATGGGTTCTTCATTACCAGCTGAACTTGCTAAAATTGTCAATGCAGACACTAATTTTACTAAATATACTATGGTGAACATTTGTAGGGTTAACTACTAATTAGGTACTTTTCACAATAAATAACTACAGGCCAGTAAATAAATTCTTAATCGTCGATATGACGTGCCTGTTTAAAATTAATAATTCAAGTTGACAGGAAACGCTAACGATACCATATTATTTACTTTTCACGCTCAACTAAATTTATAATTATCTTTAACACAACTTCTGAATTTTTATAAAAAATATTACTTTATCTTTTGACATATCTGCTATATGCATACTGCTCACTGTTCATTGATTAATGTAAGTCGGGCAGGTTATACGAGTAGATTAAAGAAAGAATAAATGTATTACTAACACCTAGTTTTTAAGTTTATCGATATTACTAACACTGCTATGATCTGGTGCATCCCAGTAGTACCCCCTTATTTTAGTTCCATAGAACTGTTTAGTGTTTAGTGTCTATATAGAACTAATGGAGCAAAATGAAAGAAATGTCGATATCAACATCTTTGTACGTTACGTATAAAATACCTATACTAAAGCCAAACTTGATTGAGAATGCTTGTCAACAAACAAATTTAAAATGAAGGTAGAAAATGCAACACGTTTTATGCCTAATAAATTCAAAATTATGTTTTGTTTTTTATGAAATTTTATTTAAAAGATATTGAATATATTAATTAGTTTTAAGCTTACTAATCTAATTTATTATCATGAATTCGTCATTAACTAGTTAATTTAAAAAAATAGGTGTAAAATGATTAGTGATTTCTACCTTCATTTTTAATTTGTTTGTTGACAAGCATTCTCAATCGAGTTTGGCTTTAGTATAGTTTTTATATAAGTAGGTACCTATAATATGTAATCTATTCTGATTGCAATAATAAATGTTCACTTAACCCCTGTGGGCCTGACATTCAAACCTTCTTTGAGGCCCGCGGCTACCCGGGTAGCGACGGAGCTATAATGACAGCTGTCATTATTTGCCTGACGGTTGCCAGGGGACCCCTCGGGGCTGTGAAACTTTAAATTTGAGTGTCTATGCATGATGGTGATGGTGAAGTATCTACACATACTACATGGAATACAGCTTGCTTATATTGCACAAAACGTCAGCAACAATTTATTTCTTTAATTGCTAAAGATTATTTTGGGAATGACGAAAGATTAAAATATTCTTTCAAGAAAGCTTTTGGCGACATGCTAATAGCATTGCACAGATAGTCAAAGACTGATATGGATCGATGTGGAGTATTCGGAATTATCTTTGTAAGGTTCCGTAGCCAATTGGCAAAAACTGAATCCTTAGATTCGTGAAGTCTGTGCGTCCGTAGGTATGTCAAAGCCACTTTTTTTCGAAACTATAAGAACTATACTATTGAAAAGTAAATATATATTTATTCTTTCATTAAACCCATACGTCTGGGGTATTTATGGATTGATAAGTCTTTAAAAATGATATTCTATATAAGTTTCTAATGTCATTTATTTTCTAAGCTTTTTAACTTATATGCTATAAGTAAAGTCAAGAGCAAAAACTATATTACAGTACTAGAAATAGAACCGGGTTGGGTGCAAGACAGAAGAAGGAAGACCAAGACATAATAAAATATTTTCTTAAACAAGATGCATCCCTCTATCTCTTAAGTGGCGCGCCTTGCTGTACGATTGGTCTCCTGCCTAATTGAAATTTTATCTTAATGCCTTTCAACTGACTCTCCCAGATCAGAGTAACTTAGTAAGATGGGAAAAACCCCGGAAAAATCTTGAAACAAACATCCCTAAAGACCATGTATTCAAAGTGAATAAATATTATGACCTTACTAATGAACTAACTAAAAATGGTTTTTACGTGGTAGAAGTGGGTGCGAGAGGTATACGAGCGAAGTCTCTCTATAACCTGCTAAAAGACCTTGGCCTTACTAGAAGTGCAGTAAGCTCCATATTGGAACGAGCATCCAAAGCTTCTCTTAGTAGGGTCCTTTCGAATTTGGCTGGGCAGGGAGAATAACTTGAACAGAGGAGGTGAGTGTTGACGACCGTCACTAAGAGATCTCTTTTAAACCTACACCCGTGTCACAAGTCTCGGGCTCTTTTCGGAATTTTTCTCTCAGCGACGCGATGGACCCGGCACCGTACTCTGAATCCATGGAATGCTAAAATCGTCTACTACTGTTCTATTCGGGTACTACTGAGATGCACCCCTATGACCGCTAATGTGGTGGAAATAAAAGATTGGTTATTTTTATTTTATTTTGAGATTATACCTATGTAAATATGCTTTAGGTACTTTTTTAACAAGGACATTGTTTATATAGAAAATCTGGAACACGTAGACTCCTAGCTCGAGATAGGAATTTTTGACGTTTTGCTTTTCGTCGTCGACGTCGTATAGATAGATCCCATGAGTTTAGTCAGTCATGAAAGGATATGTACCTACCTATATCAGATTATTACTCACCAAAAGCCAGTTTCGTTGATCCTGTGGTTAGTTTTTATAGCTTTGGAACACGAGGTCCTGGGTTCGAGTCCTGGAGAGTCTATGATAGGTAAAAAATTACCAATAAAATTTTAGATTTTGGCAACTCTTTATTTTATATATAAACATTGATTAACACTTTACAGAACTGATAATAAAATATACCATTTATAAATTTCATTTTAAATAAATTTTTAAATGTAAATGTAAAATGTATTTTAAATATTACTAGCGGTGGCCCGCGGTTACACTCGAGTAGATCTCGCTACATAAAATAAATAAAATTTCTAAAATAAAAGCAGCCAAGTTATAAAACGAAACATGAAACTTAATATTTAGGAGTGAGACTCACGCAGTGGATTGCAAATACAATAAGTAAGAGAGGGATAGATAACAGTTTGTTCACTCCTATGTTCAAAGCAACTTTCGTGGGTTCAACGCCCTATATTGCCAACCTATATGGTTCGGGCTATAGGTTGTTCATACAAGAAATAGTAACAGGCTGATATTTAATATTGGATTTTTGGCACTGTTATATTTGAGTCACATTAACAGAGATAACAGATATTGCCTTCGACCTCACGTCACGTCCCATGTTAGCTATGTCAGACTTACGCGACAAAAACAACACAAATATAAAAACTCGGCTAATATACGTAACAAATATAAAATATAGCCTATGGCACTCCCCGATATCGTAGCATTCTACTGGCGGAAGATTTTTTTAAAAATCGGATCAGCAGTTCCGATGGTTATCACCAACAAACCCATGTGCAAACTTACAAACATTACCTCTTTATAATATTAGTATAAATTATACTTTGGAATAAACTATACAAATTGTTTTTAAAAAACATTAAATTTTGTCCGACGTACACTGTACTCGTATGTTATTTGTATTAAAACTCCTTATTCTTTTGTACAAGTATTTTATGTACAAATTGCTCAATGATGCTCAAATTGTTATTACAAACATTTGAGAAGACCTTAAGAAAATCTTTTATAGCACCAAAATTTTTGGTATCCTTTATATATATTATCTCTATTAATATATATATATATTTGTTCTTCCTACTTTATTTATTATTTACATAAAAGTTATGGCCATGTACCTTAGACCGATATACGATATTTACTTTCATAAAGGTATCGTAACAAATCTTTTAATTTCGTTAAATAGTATGCAAAATACATAGATACGACTTTGGATAAGTCATTTAAAAAAAAAACAATCACATTATGGTATCAGGAACATTGGCCACTACATACTTACTAGTAAATACATTTAAATAAATGTTTTTTACCTATATAACAAGCCTAACGTAAACATACTTTAAATCTAAGGAATGTTTTATCCAACTTATATTAATGTAGCTAAATAATTATCTAGAATTCGTTTTGTTACATATATATACAGGTATACATAGCCGCATAGCCTCGACTAATGACAAAGAGGCAGTAGCCGAGAAAGAATCTCAGTATTATTCCACCATATATAAAAGTTATATTCTCCATAATTGAACGAAATGAATTTACGAAGTTTGACACTCAGTTAATTTATAATGAATTAAATTAAGCCTACTATTTATTACAATGCCATTTTCAGAGGCCTTAGATGCGCTCGAAAAGATACCTCGTGTAGAGAAAAGAATGTGGTTGACCGAGCTTGGCATGGTATTTCTCTTTTGAAAATCATACGTTTTTAACAATGAAACAGCTACATTAATTGCATACAAAATTTAATAAAAACCGTTGGAGCCATTTCCAATATTTAGACTAAGCATACATAAGAATTACTCGTTTTAAATTATTAAATAGATACCTGGTTGACAAAATTTTCATTAGTATTTTTTTTGGAAATTACACATTTTGAAAAATGGAAAAATAGATCGATTAATCGCCCTCGAAACCACCTGCATACAAAACTTCCTGAAAATCATTGGAGGAGTATTCGAATACTCCTAATTTCGAGATATGGATTTTATATATATACACACATGCTCGTTTAAAGGCACTAAATACATAACACCGGCGAAATTGAAAATACAGCACTCTCTTTAATACCTCAATATTCTCGATTGCGCGTTATGAGGCGACTGTTTGTCTGTTTGTCTACAAGAAGTATCTCTTTGTGCGCATGTTAGGCCAACAACGTTAGACTACGAACATCGAGAGTCCGTTAGTAGTTACGTATATAGCACCCGTTAGTAATAACGACTCGAAGGTCAGAGTATTTTATGAGGTAACTATGTAATAAATTGCTATATACTCGTATCTCATTAGCTTATTTCAAAGGCCCACTAAAGAGCCGGGCCACTCTCCCTTTAGGGCAAAAGATATAAAGCCTACCCCCCCACCACGCTGGGCGATGTTTTTACTTTTGTACAACCTTACAAATAAAACTATGTTAATTCAGGGCTTACACTAAGGATTGTTATATTTAGGATATCTTAATAATAATTTTCTTACAAATAAAACCAATTAAACTTTGTCATAACTATCACTTTATAATGCTCTACAGGGGTACATACAACTTTTAAATATTTGACGTTTCAAAATCAAATAGTTGATAGTCCAGTTAAATAAAGTCTGAAATCATAATTTTTGATAAAAGTTGGCCTTTAGGATATAATGCAGTTTTAAATAAATAAAACAATGTGTAAATGTTTTACTCTTAAGGAGGACGAACATTCATCTTTCAAACTTAAAACATCTCTAACATAAATTTTGCTTGCGTTAAATAAAACACCTTCTTTCCTATACTTGCCGGGGGTTACGAACAATTAATCCTTTACACGTTGTTTTAGAGTCTCAAAGCCTGCATTATCTAGGAAATTCAAAGTTTGAACAAAATTTGATTTTAGACTATTTTACTGGACTACTAGTATAATTATGTGACAGATCAAACGTCATCTAGATTAAAATTGTATGAAACTTTATTTCGTTCTGTACATATTTACCCAAAGGCTTAAAAGATTTAGTCCCGAGAGAACTAGAATATTTATGGGGGGAAGACAAGTGATCAATACCCTATAATGTTCGCAGCCGGTTTAACCTTATAACCAACTTCCCAATTCCCGGCTAAAAATTTCTTGGACGAAAATTTTATAGCAATTTGCCATTTACCCACTACGGGGCCAGTTCTTCCTCCTTATAGGAGAGGGGATATGGAGCGTACACCCACCACGCTACCCCAATACGAAAATATAACTATGAAAATATGTTTTAAATAACATAATAGGTGCTAAATTTAACATTAACATACTTAATTAATTAGTACCTGAATCACCAACAGATTCGTTCCATCTTCACTTGTGTCAACTTTTACTAAGCATTTGTTAATTAAACTACTACATTATTATAAGTAAAAACTATAAGGCCACTAATAATTCATTGTTACCAACAAGCTCAAACTGCATATAGAAAGTGCATCGCGAGGCTGCAACTAGGCACTGAATTATGCATTGGCAGTATGGACAGTATATCTCTCCCGTTCTATATTAAGCCGAAGACAGAGATGGAGGATTTTAAATGTCACGATACAATATGGCGACGATTACTGACACATGGCCGGTGTCATTAATTATATTTAACAACTAGTACAGTTCACTTATTTACTATAAAAATTCATTGCTACACGTAACATCTATTTAAAAAAAATCATATAAAATACTTTATAAAAATATAAATCTTAAATAATCTATATAATTATTTTAAAATATGACATTATAAATTTATATTACAAAAGTGTAAATTTGATACATGTACAATATTATAACGTCGAAAATTTGTAAGTATGGATGGACGCTTCTCACTGTTTCACACAAAAAATACTAAATGGATTTTGATGAAATTTCACAATAATATAGCTTACACATCGGAATACACATAGGCCAGAATTTAACACGATTTTCCCACGGGAACAAGAACTACGCGGGTGAAACTGCGGGCGTCCTCTAGTTTATAATAATATCACACACATCCATATGTATGTAACTGAATTCAATAAATGAATATATACTTTTGTTTACAATTTGAATTACATGTTGTATACTAATATTGCCATATAATATTAAAAGTCACCTGGTAAAAAAACAAACAAATAATGACGCAAACAAAAGTTACGCGAATATTTTAATAGACTTAATTGAATTAGAGTCCAGTATCAGTTCCGTAGGAACATTTGTGCAGACGCAATTTTGTAAAAATGACTACTGACCTACTGATTCGATTTTATTACGTTTTTTATTTATTTAATTTATACCTTATTTAAATGAAAAATTTCTAAGGTTTTAAAGTAATTTGAATTTCATACTATATAAAATTAATGTAAAATAAATTTAACCGTTTTTTGAAATCTGATCAAAATTAGTAACAGAATTATAACAGTATTTTTGAGATATAACAAAATATTAAAAAAGTTTGTTTGAAATGCGACTCTATTTTATCTATTGGATTTCTGATTTAGCTATACTGTCCTAGTTAAACTAAAAACCCTCAGAATAATTATTATTGATCTATGACCCACTAAACTTTAATCGAATAGCATCGGAGACAATGTGACACGTGTAAATACTACGCATGCGCTCGCCATATCATTGACAAAGGAAATTAAACGAAATCGCATTCCGATCTATTGTAAATATTATGCAATGAAATTCAATTACAAAATTGCGTAAATAGTGAACAATGTTAATAGTTTTAGGTGAAATTTGATTGAATTCTTATTAATTTGTTTTTGTACACGTATGTCGAATGTTTTGTATGTCGAATGTTTTGAATGCCTACTTAATATTAAGTTCTGTATTTATAACTAAATTGAAAGAACGGGAGGGCATCCAAGTTTTTAGAACTAGTAAGTATCATTGTAAAAGTGATTTTTAGTTAAAGAACAATAATTTTATTTAAACGGATAAATTCACTAACTCTTTTCTTACTTTTCATTTTTTTATTATTCGACTCAAAAGAGTCATTCGCGGTCCATACAAAAAATACCAAAATTTCAAACTGCCGGTTAATGAAAAAAAGTAATTATTTGGATTGTGCGTATTATTTAGAAACTTTTTAACTATGGCAGCAATGCTGCAAGTTTAAAAGTGCAGAATTTTCCAGATAGTTTTCCTTTATTTTATTGGAAGTTCAAAAGTTAATGTTGTTTTATTAGTGTATTCAGGCAATGAAAAACTGTCAGTAACACTAAAGCTACCTAACAATAGATGGCGTTGTTATGAAATTTGTATCTAATTATAATTTCCAAAAAAGAAATACTGAGCAAAGCTATGTCAGCCAAGTACTAACTTTTAAGTCCCAAGTACTAACGTTTAAGGTTAATAGTTTTTGTATAGGTATCTAGATTTTTTAATTCTAAATAGTAATTAAAAATGTTTAATTAATTAATTTATAAATTATTAATTTTATAGTTTACTAAATTTTTTGTAAGTAAACAATTGAAAATGTTTAATTTTTAAATTTAAATAAAATATGATGTGGGAACCTTTAACAATTATTTTTTGAATAAAATTAAGTTTAGCTCAACATTATAAGTGACAAGTGATATAACGTGCGCGACGTTACAAATACGTGAAATGCGTAAGTACTAGTAATATATGACTGCAAACAAGTAGTTTATGACAGTAAGACTGCTTGGCGTTATTTAATATTGCAAAGGCGAAATCTTTATTAATGTGAATGTTTATTACTTAATCACGTCACAACTTTTGCCGAGGCGATCATTTCAGCTAGTTATTTATAGCATACTGTTTGTTCGGTCGTACATAACATACTAGCTTAACCGTCCGGGGAAGAGTATTGCATTTTACAAAAACGACCCATGAAATACGACCCAAAAAACATCCTTGCCAAAATGCTGACCCCAGCATATAATACCCATATAATATGTATAATACGAAGGAGTTCAACTTAATTTGGATCAGTTCAAATTAAAGCGTTCCGCTTTTTAGAAAATTGATATTATCTATCTATATCAAACAATCAAACTGTGGTTCTTATTAGAAATTTAGCTAAAAAAAGTTAAGTAGGAAATACCTAGAATGAAGAAATTAGTAAATTTAGTAGAACAAAAAAACGAAGTTGTTGAGAAAACAAAGAATTAAAATTAACTACTTATATCTCCACGCAACGGCCGCGGCGTCGCGCACCGCACGATTTTATTTTGCTAATATCTTTGAAGATATTTGTTTAAACTGTATAGAGTAAGGGCACAAATATTCTACATTAAATTTCCGTTCTAACAAACATATTTATAAAGATATAGATTACTGCCACATGGGCAAAATATGCTTCACACAAATTGATTACTTTAAATCCACAATTTAAACTGTAAAATCATTTATTGTGAGTTATCTGTAGGAGATAGGCATATGCTATCGCGGACTTTTTTACTGATTTTGATACGTTCTTTAATATTGTAGCACATTGTTTCGTTCTAACCTCAATAGTTTGCGCAGCGCACACGATTAAAGCAATTTTTTTACAACTTGGATTACATAATTCAAATTTAAGAAATATGACACTCTACAATAACCAAGCTTTCTATTGGTGAAATAATTTAGAAAATTGGTTCAGTAAATCCAGAGATTACCCTTTACAACGTCACAAGATCACAAACTCACAAACTCTTCCTCTTTATAATATTAGTATAGATGACTCCCCGATAACGTAGCATTCTACTGGCAAAATATTTTTTAACCGACGAAAAAAAACGGAGGAGGTTTTTAATTCGACGAGTATATATTTTTTTAATGTATGTCATGAAGTCGGTGCCAGCCAAGATTTCTACTTCTAGGACGTTACCTAGAACCCACACTGCTTAACTACGTTAAATAAAAGTTCCTTAAACTTGCTGGCACCAACTTCTTAGATATTCTTAAGTAAATTAAAGCAACTAAATGACGCAGTTATTTTTTACATTTTAGTGCGTATTAATTCGCTTAATTTTTTTTGCTAAAAAGTTTTTAAAATCTGATCAGTAGTTCCGAAGATCACCCCAACAGACCCAATTACATACTTACAAATATTACCTGTATATAATATTAGTATACATACAATAGAGAATATGTCTGACAACAACTTTTATAAAACTTGATTTAATAAACACATAAAATTATAAAAATAACAATAAAAAGTTATAAGACTTTAAATATTATTTAACCAATTTAAACAAGAGATGGTCTCGGTAGGAATTTTAATTTTGCGAGAATGGGATAGAAATCCTCAACTCAAAAAATTAAGAGTCTTTTATAACTTTTTAATTTCATTTACACAGGACTTATATAACACCTTCCGTACTTTTTTTACACAGTATAAAAACACACAAAATATTACAATACAACAAATTAGCCAAATTAAATTCAGTGGTGTGACGAGAAAAAAAAAAAATAAGAGATCCTTTAGGGAAGAAAAAAATTATACAATCAATAACAGTATAATGTTGCCATACATAACTTGTAGCGATTTTTAAAAGTAGCCGGTAGGATTATATTTTTGAAAATGCATCATTTTCGCCCTTGAGGCCAGTGGGACGCGATTTCCCAAAAAAGCCAGCTGCACAAAGCCTGAAAGGATTGGAAGTTGTAAGCGATGACCCACTAATCTTTGCCCCACCACTAAACATTTATGATATTTTTTATAATACAAATATATTTTAAACATTTATATTTTTTATAATATATATTATATTTACATATTTATTTATATATTTACACATTATAAACTTAAAATGACTATAAATGCTTTGTGATATTTTCCTTAACTTGTGTTGGATCACGGATCATTTTGAATTGTTATTATTTTTTGTGGTACTTCAAAACTCTGCGATACTACGTTATATATATTTTCTACGCAATAAACATTTGTTCTACAACAAGCAATGAGATTTAGCTTGCATACCCAGACATTATACAATAAATTAATGCATGGCTTCACAAACTATACAATTTCTTTATTAAAATAGGCCCATTTTGTTGACAATCTGCTAAATTATAGTGTACTTTTTATACATAGTTAGGCATAATCATTACACTTTTTTAAAGTTATTAAAATATAAACGGCTGAAATTCACGTCACTTATCGAAGTATGCCCGACTAGTTTTAAACCTATACAGGGTACCTAGTCATGCTAGGTTTAAGGGCATATGAAAAGAAAGAAATTTCTTAGATTTTATATAAATTTTATCAAGTCATGACTTTACTCGCCCTTAAAGATTTTAATAAATGCGATAACAAATTAACAAATCAATAAGAGTCGAATTCTAGTGATTCCCCGGCTTGGAAGCGATCAGAAGCTCAATGGGAATTCCCTTTAGGGAGTTTAGGTATTAAAGCGTCAACATCAGTAAAATTGCTTACGAAATGCGGCCACTCTTTGATGATATCGTAAACCTTATCCCCAGGGCTCAGAGTGGACATCAACTGTCTGTGTGCGAAGAGTTTGTAGTCTTTTCTCAGTTTGCCTAATTGGACACCTTGTTTGATGATTTTTTCGCAAGCTTCAACTTGTTGTTTGGAGGGTGGATCGTTGTTGAATGTACCTATAAACGCTATGCCGATACTATACTTGTTGTATCCTTTTGTGTGCGCACCCTCGTAATCCCAACCGCGGCCGAAGTAAACTGAGCCGTCGCCTCCTACCAGGAAGTTGTATCCGATGTCATACCAATTTCTCGACTCGATATGGAACATCTGTATCAGCCGTACCCGCAGGACACACTGGCTCTGAAATGATAATACAAATAACCTTATATTATATATCACTAGCTTTTGCCCGAGACTTCGTCCGCGTGGAATTAGTTATTACGGCAACCTAATTTTTCTAAGCTTTGAATGTCATATTTATTAATATCTAATCAACTGCCTAAGAAATAGGTCTTAAGCTTTCAAAATGACGACACTTTCATACAACATTTCATCCCCCCTTTAACCCCTTACAACCCTTTTTTCGCAATTAAAAGTAGCCTATGTCCTTTTTCAGGCTCTAGACTTACTATGTACCAAATTTCATTTAAATCGGTTCAGTAGTTGTAGAGTGAAAGCAAGACAGACAGACAGACAGACAGAGTTACTTTCGCATTTATAATATTAGTTAGGATAAAAGAAAATCCCCCGTTTTGCCTATGTGTCTGTTCGCGATAAACTCGAAGACAGTTGAACTGATTGTCATCACAAAGACACAGTGGTCCAAGTTTTTAGTATATATTGACGGCCGAGTGGCGCAGTGAGTAGTGACCCTGCTTCTGCGTCCTAGGCTGTGGGTTCGATTCCCACATTTGGAAAATATATCGACCGATGAATGGCGGTATAACCATTCCAAATAGGCTGGACTACAAAATGAGGCCAGTGTCAGGCAGCAGTGACACTGGTTCGAATAGTCCAGCTCTGCGGTGACCAACCCGCCTGCCCAGCGTGGTCACTATAGGGCATTTCTTTTTATGGGAGAAAGTCAAAAGCAACAGCCCCTAGTCCCCGGCAGCTCCGCTATTCCTGACTTTGGCAGCGGTCATGGTAACGGCGGGGCAAGGGGTGTCAAGAATCTCCGGCAGAGATTCCGCTGCCAACCCCGACGACTGGACCTGGCAACATTCAACGCACGCACTTTGAGGACTGACGAAAAGGTGATCGAACTGGAAGAAGTATTAAGTAAGTTGCGCTGGAGCATTATAGGATTGTCTGAAGTCCGAAGAGAGGGCGAGGACTCGATAATCCTGAATTCCGGCAATTTACTATACTACCGGGAGGGCGAACATCTGTCCCAAGGTGGTGTTGGGTTTATCGTTCACAAGTCCCTCGTTAACAATGTTGTACGAGTCGAGAGTGTGTCGAGCAGGGTAGCGTTCCTTGTCCTCCGAATTACCAAACGGTATTCGTTGAAGGTTATACAGGTTGACGCACCGACCTCGGCACAACCCGACGAGGAGGTAGAGGTATTGTATGAGGATATTTCAAGAGCCCTGCATGCTTCGAACTCCTACTACAATGTTGTTATGGGGGATTTCAATGCAAAGCTGGGCGAGAGGAGTGGTTCAGAGTTGAGAGTGGGGCAATTTGGCTATGGGCAACGGAACCACAGGGGCCAAATGTTGGCTGACTTCATGGAGAAGGAGGGCCTCTTTATGATGAACTCCTTCTTCAAGAAGCCACCACATAGGAAATGGACCTGGTTGAGCCCCGATAGTTCCACGAGAAATGAGATTGACTTCATCTTGTCGACCAGACGGCATATATTCAACGATGTCTCTGTGATCAATAGGGTCAAAACCGGCAGTGATCACCGACTGGTAAGAGGCACGTTGAATATCAATGTACAGCTTGAACGGTACCGACTGGTGAAGTCAACGCTCCGACCTACTCGTGCCCACATCCAAAACCCCGAAAGCTTTCAACTGGAACTCCAGAACCGTTTCGATTGCCTAGCACATTGTGTTGATGTGGACGATCTGAACAATAGGCTAGTGGAAACTGTCCATTCGGTTGGGTCTAAGTTCTATAAGACCCACCGCCCAAAAACCAACAAGAAATTCTCTGACCAAACACTCAAGCTCATGGAGGAAAGACAAGGAATGCGATTACAGTCTTCAGGGGACGCTCTGAACTACCGACGTATCATAGATACAATAAAACACAACCGTGGCTCGAAAGTGTTCGCGAAAGATCTGTCTATTGGACGCAGTCAGTTGACGCGTCTGAAGACCGATGACGGTAATCTCATTTCTTCCAAGCCCGAGATCTTGGGTGAGGTCGAGAAGTTCTATGGACAGTTATACACGTCAACTCAAAAGCCTGTTGACAATTTGGCTGAAGACCCCAGAGCCAAATTGACCCGACACTATACCGAAGATATCCCGGACGTCAGCCTAGACGAGATTAGTATGGCTCTCGAACACCTAAAGAACAACAAGGCGCCAGGTGATGACGGAATCACTGCAGAACTCCTGAAAGCGGGTAGTAAACCAATACTTGAAGTCCTTCAGCGATTGTTCAATTCCGTTATTCACGAGGGCAAGACGCCTCAGGCGTGGCACAGGAGCGTGATTGTTCTGTTCTTCAAAAAGGGTGACAATACCTTGCTGAAGAATTACAGACCAATCTCGCTGCTGAGTCATGTCCACAAGTTGTTCTCCAGAGTCATCACGAATCGTCTCGCTCGTAGGTTTGATGACTTCCAGCCTCCCGAACAAGCCGGTTTCCGACAAGGCTTTAGTACCATAGACCACATCCATACGCTGCGGCAGGTTATACAAAAGACCGAAGAGTATAACCGGCCACTTTGCTTGGCGTTTGTGGACTATGAGAAAGCCTTTGATTCGGTGGAAACCTGGGCTGTGTTAAGGTCATTGCAGAGGTGCCGAATCGACTACCGGTACATCCAAGCGTTGCAGTGCCTGTACGAAAACGCCACCATGTCAGTCCGTATACAGGATGAGACTACGAGGCCAATCCAATTGCAGCGAGGAGTGCGACAGGGAGATGTTATCTCCCCGAAGCTATTTACCGCCGCATTGGAAGACGTCTTTAAGCTCTTGGACTGGAACGGACTTGGCATCAACATCAATGGCGAGTACCTCACTCAACTGCGGTTTGCCGACGATGTAGTGATAATGGCAGAATCTCTAGATGACCTTAATAATATGCTCAATGACCTCAGCAGAGTTTCTCAACAGGTGGGCCTTAAAATGAACATGGGCAAGACAAAAATCATGTGTAATGCTCATGTTTCGCTCCACCCAGTTATTGTTGAAAATTCTGCACTCGAAATTGTAGACGAGTATATATACCTAGGGCATATGGTCCAGTTAGGTAGGTCCAATTTCGAGAAAGAGGTGAACCGCCGAATCCAACTCGGTTGGGCAGCGTTCGGGAAACTGCGTGACATCTTTTCGTCCAAAATTCCTCAGTGCCTGAAGACGAAGGTCTTCGAACAGTGCGTGTTGCCAGTGATGACATACGGATCCGAGACTTGGTCGCTAACTGCGGGCTTCATAAGAAGGCTCAGAGTCACTCAGCGGGCGATGGAAAGAGCAATGCTCGTAGTATCTCTGCGTGATCGAATCAGAAATGAGGAGATCCGCAGAAGAACCAAATTAACCGACATAGCTCAGCGAGTCGCAGAACTGAAGTGGCAATGGGCGGGGCACGTAGTTCGAACAGCTGATGGACGTTGGGGGCCGAAGGTGCTAGAATGGCGACCCCGCACCGGAAAGCGCAGTGTTGGTCGACCCCCCACCAGTTGGACTGACGACATCAAACGGGTCGCAGGGAGCCGCTGGGCACATGCGGCTCAGGATCGTTGTGTTTGGAAGTCCCTAAAAAAGGCCTATGTCCAGCAGTGGACGTCCATTGGCTGATAATGATGATGATGATGATGATATATATAAAAATATTAATCAGTTATCATAGCACCCATAACACAAGCTACTTGCGAGTGCGCTTACTTTGGGGCTATATAGCGATGTGTGTAATGGTCCTATATTATTTATTCCTATATTATATTATAATTTGTTAAGGATTTATGAAAATTGGATGAAATTTAACGATAATTGTCGGGAAAGTCGGATATAGTCAAAGGTTTCGTCGAAAGCGCTGATATATCTATTTGAGCTATAACGAAACAATATATGGAAGGATTTTTAATAAGGACATCTTTACTATCTTTATTAGGACTATAAAAAAGTCCGCGATGACATATATTATCTTTTGTGGATAACTTGCTACATCTATTTTTCTTAAAATAGTTACGTGCATTTTGTTTTATTGGTGTTTTTGGAACGTTGCTACACACTAATTACTTCGCAGGCTTAGTAGCGGGCATCTGTTAGTTCGAGTATGAAATTACCCTAATCATACAAAACGGAGCTATGATAAAAGGTATTTGCTCATGTAACGTCATCACGCGTATTTATCAGCCGTATAACGTCAGAGCAGACACATATGAATAATACATTCAATCCTTTCAAAAACACATCCAATCGTTGAAACGTCAGCACATGAGTAGATAAAAGGTACAGAGAGAAAGCTTCATACTACCGCGCGAATCGGTTGCACCACACAAGCACGCGGGGCATGTGTGAGTGACCACCAGCCGCTTGTCGCGTACGCGGCGAGACTAGAAAAAACCGGTTTACGCTGGCACAGTTAGTTGACAATCTTAGGGTCATGTCAGTACGACACACTTAATCGTCAGTACGTTACGTTTGATGTGTGAGTGACTACCAGCCGCTTGTCGGGTACGCGACGAGACTAGAAAAAACCGGTTTACGCTGGCACAGTTAATTGACAATCTTAGGGTCATGTCAGTACGACACATTGAATCGTCAGTACATTACGTTTGATGTGTGAGTGACCACCAGCCGCTTGTCGGGTACGCGGCGAAACTAGAAAAAACCGGTTTACGCTGGCACAGTTAGTTGACAATCTTAGGGTCAAGTCAGTACGACACATTGAATCGGCAGTACGTTACGTTTGATGTGTGAGTGACCACCAGCCGCTTGTCAGGTACGCGGCGAAACTAGAAAAAACCGGTTTACGCTGGCACAGTTAGTTGACAATCTTAGGGTCAAGTCAGTACGACACATTGAATCGTCAGTACGTTACGTTTGATGTGTGAGTGACCACCAGACGCTTGTCGCTTACGCGGCGAGACTAGAAAAAACCAGTTTACGCTGGCACAGTTAGTTGACAATCTTAGGGTCATGTCAGTACGACTAATTGAATCGTCAATACGTTACGTTTGATGTGTGAGTGACCACCAGCCGCTTGTCGGGTACGCGGCGAGACTAGAAAAAACCGGTTTGCGCTGGCACAGTTAGTTGACAATCATAGGGTCATGCCAGTACGACACATTGAATCGTCAGTACGTTACGTTTGTTTGGTTGTTTAATACGTCTTAACCTATTGTGACAACCCTACCAAAATAGGTAACAACTTTGGACGTTCTTAAGAGCTTTGCCTCGGTTCCTTTTATCTACTCATGTGACGTCAGTGCGTCGAACGTAGGAATTGACGTGATCGTTTATATGCCCGTACGTATCTCTCGTTAGTTGTGAAAGGACCGAAAGAAGCATGCATTATCTCAACCTCTCAACCGCAGAATGTATCAACATAACCAAGCTATAACCAATTTATAATATTAGGAAACTTCATCATTACTAATATTATAAAGGCGAATGTTTGTATGTATGAATGGACGGATGTTTGTTTGGTTGCTCTTTCACGCAAAAACTACTGGATGGATTTTCATGAAACTTTACAATAATATAGCTTACATATACGGTACATAGGCGATAGTGACAGGACAGCGTTTGTCGCTTCAGTTACTAATATTAATTCATTTATTTGGTACAGTATCAAAATAATGAATCACTTTACAACACGGATATCATTCCCAATATAATACAACGCAACGCTAGGAATTCCCCAGTACGAGGTTTGTAAATACGTCGATAACAGAATAATTTTAGCGAATTTGTTATTGAATAACTAGCGGAGGCCCGCGGTTTTGCCCGCGTAGGTCCTGCTCCCGTGGAAATCATTTTTGTATATTCTACTCATTACAAGTTAGCCCTTAACCGCAATCACACCTGATGGTAAGTGATGATGCAATCTAAGATGGAGGTGGACTAATTTGTTAGGAGTAAGATGAAATTTACATGCCTTACGGTTTCTACTTGGAGTCGTACCGAAACGCAAAATCGTTTGGCGACACGTCTTTGTCAGTACCTATTTAAAAAACCTTAATCGGCCCAGCTGGGAGTCGAACCCAGGACCTCCTTCTTATAAATCCACTGCGCCACAGAGACCAGTTACAATCGAGATACAAATTAGAATAAAAGCATGAAAAGAATTTTTAAAATCAAAACTATTAGTCAAAACAGAGAGACAAAAATTTATAAATTATTGTTTTGATTTAACTTATACTTTCACCTGCACTTAGTAAAAAGCTATTACTTTAAAACTACAAACTGACATTTCAGCTTTATTTATTTATATAATTTTGACATACGTCCATATGGACGTATGGAATTCAGCCGTGGGGCTCAACATGCGACTCCAATGTTAATATAATACAGAGAGCACAGAATTATGTTTTGAAACAAATCTCGAACGCGCCATGGTTTCTAAATCTATCTAATCTAAATGCCGACAGTGAAAGAGGAAATAAGAGCAAGTAGCATCAACTACAAATCTAGACTCATAAAACATGCGAATCATCTGGCTGCGCAGTTGACGATACCACAGGCGATTCGACGTTTAAAGCGACGGCAAATTCTAGACTGAAAGCCACACTTCAAATATATATAGAGCTTCACCCGCTGGGGAGGTTGTCTTCGATCGCCAACTTCCTTTCAACGAAGCTCATATTCTTCGGACTGATCGCACGAGTAAAACAGCACAAAAAAAAATATAATTTTGAATGTATATGATATCATACTGTTATCATTAAATTTCAAAGTTGTTAGTAATGGCAAAGACCTAAACTTCATTTCTTTTCACATTTTAAACTTCATTTATTTCTTTTCACATTTTAAAGCTTTTATTGATGGTAAAATAAGAATATTGCATAGGAAATTTCAAAAACGGTACAGATATTTTATGAATGATCGTTATACATTTTCGACACGACGGCTGAACGGATATAGATTATAGTTTGGTTTACACCTATCTTAATATATTTATTTCGATAACCCCACAGAAATAGGGGCTACGCATGTGAGGTTGCAAGGCAATGCTAGTGTATAAAAAATATCATTTGTGACTGCGGCTAGCTTCAAAATCATTGCAACATATAAAAAAAATTTTAACAAAAAATAAAAACGCCTTCAAAACGCACTAAAAAGTAAAAAATAACTACGTCATTTACTTACTTTAATTTACTTAATCACATCTATGAAGTCGGTGCCATCCAATTCTAGGTAAAGTCTTTAAAGTAGAAAGCTCGGGTGGCACCGACTTCATAGATGTGATTAAGTAAATTAAAGTAAGTAAATGACGTAGTTATTTTTTACTTTTTAGTGCGTTTTGAAGGCGTTTTTATTTTTTGTTAAAATTTTTTTATTTCATACTTTTTAGTGATTTATCAACAACGAAAATACTAAAGAACCTACTCGAACTAAACCATAAGTACCAATATTCACTAGCTAGTTATAACATTCCAACATCCCTACAAATGTGCCTATAAAGTTTGAAGAGTTTCCTCGAGTTTTCGTAGATCTCATTATCAGATCATGACTTAGTTAACATTAAACCAACTGGAATCTATAACCTTACAAACTTCTCATTGAGACATATTAAATGAGCCCAATCACAAAGTAGTTACTGTAAACCGTTAAAGAGCTCCCTCAGCTGTCCTTCGTATTCATCTGCAGACCATCAAAGACAGTCACAGTCCATCTAAATGTAAATTTCTCATCGAGACAAATTAATCAAGCCCAAACACAAGGTAGCTACTGTAAGCCGTTACGGAGCTCCCTTAACTGTACTTTGTCTTCATTACCAGACCCTCAATGACAGTCACAGCCCATCTAAATGTAAAGTTCTTATCAAGACAAATTAATCGAGCCCAAACACAAGGTAAATGCAGTAAATCGTCAAGGATTTCTCTTATATGTAGATCGGCTCCATCATCAGATCGACTCCAGACCTTCATCAAATTGTAGTGCTTTTAAATACTCATCGGAAAAATTAATAAACGTACTTGTTGTCCTTACAACTTTTTAAAGTTCCCCTCAATTTCTCCAGGATCCCATCATCAGATCCTGGTTTCCTTATCATGGTACCACCACCGGACTATCTACTTTCCAACAAAAAAAGAATTATCAAAATCGGTTCATAAACGAGGAAGTTATGCGCGAACACACATAAAAAAAAAAAATATATATATATATACGGTCGAATTGAGAAACTCCTTTTTTTTGAAGTCGTTTAAAAACAGAATTAGAGTCAATGCCAACTTGTAAATTATTTTACACAAAATGATTCTCACCGGATCCCCTCTCCTAAGGAGGGAGGCCTGGCCCTGTAGTCGGCCGTTAATAGGCTGATAATGATGATGATGATTCTCATTGATTTCTATCTGGATAATAATTCTAATGTACAACTGTAAATGCGGATTGTATGGAGAATTACAATCGTTGCTAATATTATAAAGGTGAAATTTTGTATATATGGATGGATGGATTTTAGTTAACTACTGAATATATTTTGATGAACCTCACAATCATATAGCTTACACATCAGAATAACCCATAAGCTGTTGAAAATTTCATTTAATTAAGTTTAAGCCACGCAAGTTACCGATCTTTATTAAAATCGGAAAAATACCATGTAGAACGGGGTGTAAGGGGGATGATAGTTCCAGTCGGCCTCCCCAAATGTCAACCTCACCTGCTCGCGGTGCACCCTGCAGATGGACCGACGAGGCTCTGGCGACCGATGAATGGCGGTATAACCATTCCAAATAGGCTGGACTACAAAATGAGGCCAGTGTCAGGCAGCAGTGACACTGGTTCGAATAGTCCAGCTCTGCGGTGACCAACCCGCCTGCCCAGCGTGGTCACTATAGGGCATTTCTTTTTATGGGAGAAAGTCAAAAGCAACAGCCCCTAGTCCCCGGCAGCTCCGCTATTCCTGACTTTGGCAGCGATCATGGTAACGGCGGGGCAAGGGGTGTCAAGAATCTCCGGCAGAGAATCCGCTGCCAACCCCGACGACTGGACCTGGCGACATTTAACGCACGCACTTTGAGGACTGACGAAAAGTTAATCGAACTGGAAGAAGTATTAAGTAAGCTGCGCTGGAGCATTATAGGATTGTCTGAAGTCCGACGAGAGGGCGAGGACTCGATAATCCTGAAATCCGGCAACTTACTATACTACCGGGAGGGCGAACATCTGTCCCAAGGTGGTGTTGGGTTCATCGTTCACAAGTCCCTCGTTAACAATGTTGTACGAGTCGAGAGTGTGTCGAGCAGGGTAGCGTTCCTTGTCCTCCGAATTACCAAACGGTATTCGTTGAAGGTTATACAGGTTTACGCACCGACCTCGGCACAACCAGACGAGGAGGTAGAGGTATTGTATGAGGATATATCAAAAGCCCTGCATGCTTCGAACTCCTACTACAATGTTGTCATGGGGGATTTTAATGCAAAGCTGGGCGAGAGAACTGGTTCAGAGTTGAGAGTGGGGCAATTTGGATATGGGCAACGGAACCTCAGGGGCCAAATGTTGGCTGACTTCATGGAGAAGGAGGGCCTCTTTATGATGAACTCCTTCTTCAAGAAGCCACCACACAGGAAATGGACCTGGTTGAGCCCCGATGGTTCCACGAGAAATGAGATTGACTTCATCTTGTCGACCAGACGGCATATATTCAACGATGTCTCTGTAATCAATAGGGTAAAAACCGGCAGTGATCACCGACTGGTAAGAGGCACGTTGAATATCAATGTTCAGCTTGAACGGTACCGACTGGTGAAGTCAACGCTCCGACCTACTCGTGCTCACATCCAAAACCCCGAAAGCTTTCAACTGGAACTTCAGAACCGTTTCGATTGCCTAGAAGATTGTGTTGACGTGGACGATCTGAATAACAGGCTAGTGGAAACTGTCCATTCGGTTGGGTCTAAGTTCTATAAGACCCACCGCGCAAAAACCAACAAGAAATTCTCTGACCAAACACTCAAGCTTATGGAAGAAAGACAAGGAATGCGATTACAGTCTTCAGGGGACGCTCTGAACTACCGTCGTATCAATAGACAGATCTCTAAGTCGCAGAAATGTGACTTGCGCCGTTACAACACCGAGCGTATCATAGATACAATAAAACACAACCGTGGCTCGAAAGTGTTCGCGAAAGATCTGTCTATTGGACGCAGTCAGTTGACGCGTCTGAAGACCGATGACGGTAATCTCATTTCTTCCAAGCCCGAGATCTTGGGTGAGGTCGAGAAGTTCTATGGACAGTTATACACGTCAACTCAAAAGCCTGTTGACAATTTGGCTGAAGACCCCAGAGCCAAATTGACCCGACACTATACCGAAGATATCCCGGACGTCAGCCTAGACGAGATTAGTATGGCTCTCGAACACCTAAAGAACAACAAGGCGCCAGGTGATGACGGAATCACAGCAGAACTCCTGAAAGCGGGTGGTAAACCGATACTTAAAGTCCTTCAGCGATTGTTCAATTCCGTCATCCACGAGGGCAAGACGCCTGAGGCGTGGCACAGGAGCGTGGTTGTTCTGTTCTTCAAAAAGGGTGACAATACCTTGCTGAAGAATTACAGACCAATCTCGCTGCTGAGTCATGTCTACAAGTTGTTCTCCAGAGTCATCACGAATCGTCTCGCTCGTAGGTTTGACGACTTCCAGCCTCCCGAACAAGCCGGTTTCCGACAAGGCTTTAGTACCATAGACCACATCCATACGCTGCGGCAGGTTATACAAAAGACCGAAGAGTATAACCGGCCACTTTGCTTGGCGTTTGTGGACTATGAGAAAGCCTTTGATTCGGTGGAAACCTGGGCTGTGTTAAGGTCATTACAGAGGTGCCGAATCGACTACCGGTACATCCAAGCGTTGCAGTGCCTGTACGAAAACGCCACCATGTCAGTCCGTATACAGGATGAGACTACGAGGCCAATCCAATTGTAGCGAGGAGTGCGACAGGGAGATGTTATCTCCCCGAAGCTATTTACCGCCGCTTTGGAAGACGTCTTTAAGCTCTTGGACTGGAACGGACTTGGCATCAACATCAATGGCGAGTACCTCACTCAACTGCGGTTTGCCGACGATGTAGTGATAATGGCAGAATCTCTAGATGACCTTAATAATATGCTCAATGACCTCAGCAGAGTTTCTCAACAGGTGGGCCTTAAAATGAACATGAGCAAGACAAAGATCATGTGTAATGCTCATGTTTCGCTCCACCCAGTTATTGTTGAAAATTCTGCACTCGAAATTGTAGACGAGTATATATACCTAGGGCATATGGTCCAGTTAGGTAGGTCCAATTTCGAGAAAGAGGTGAACCGCCGAATCCAACTCGGTTGGGCAGCGTTCGGGAAACTGCGTGACATCTTTTCGTCCAAAATTCCTCAGTGCCTGAAGACGAAGGTCTTCGAACAGTGCGTGTTGCCAGTGATGACATACGGATCCGAGACTTGGTCGCTAACTGCGGGCTTCATAAGAAGGCTCAGAGTCACTCAGCGGGCGATGGAAAGAGCAATGCTCGGAGTATCTCTGCGTGATCGAATCAGAAATGAGGAGATCCGCAGAAGAACCAAAATAACCGACATAGCTCAGCGAGTCGCAGAACTGAAGTGGCAATGGGCGGGGCACGTGGTTCGAACAGCTGATGGACGTTGGGGGCCGAAGGTGCTAGAATGGCGACCCCGCACCGGAAAGCGCAGTGTTGGTCGACCCCCCACCAGGTGGACTGACGACATCAAACGTGTCGCAGGGAGCCGCTGGGCACATGCGGCTCAGGATCGTTGTGTTTGGAAGTCCCTAAAAAAGGCCTATGTTCAACAGTGGACGTCCATTGGCTGATAATGATGATGATGATGACCATGTAGAAGATAAAACAACTATTTTGACAATTTATAGAATTGTTACTGTTTATTGGCCGTTCTTTCTTTAAAATTAAGGGTCACGTACAATTTTTTTCTTTGATACTCTCTAAGATTACACCATGTTTCTCGCAGACGAAGTCGCGAGCTTCTGCTAGTATATCTAAAATATTATATCTAACAAAATATTTATCAGCAGTTTTGGGTTATAATCGCAGACATACAAACCTCTTGTATATAAAACCCTTTTTGAAGCAAGTTGAAAAAAACTTAGGGAATAATAACCTGCGTGTAACAGTTCTCAGTGGCAGTATGCGTGATGATGACCCAGGGGACGGGTTGCGTCAGCCTATCCAGTTCTCCTTCCACTGGTTGCGCTAACCAATCCGTACGCGAAACTATCCTCAAATGGTCGGGGGCAATCAATAGGGGATCCCCTGAAAATTAGAACGATAACATTAAACTTAATTTATTAAGGTCACATTATTTTCATAGATGGTTATTAAAAGCTTATGATGAGCCCATTTGTATGTTAATAGTCTAGTCTCGAACTGTGGTTTTGCTTTGGTTGTAATATCGAAATGCACAGAGAGGCGTTTAGCAGGCATGTTAGTGTATGAGATACCGTTAGCAATTCAGAAACATATTTGTATTTGTAGCGACGGTTTTTTGATAAATCGTTTCCGATGTTCTCACTTTCCACTATTTTTTTTATTCATTACAAGTTAGCCCTTGACTGCAATCACACTTGACGGTAAGTGATGACGCAATCTGAGATGGAAGCGGGCTAACTTGTTAGCAGTAGGATGAAATCCCAATGTCATGAAGAACCGAAAGGAATGTCCTTTCAGTTCTACGTGACATTGTACTGGAACACTAAATCGCTTGACGGTGCGTCATTGTCGGATGCCTTCCACCAGCCAAAATATATAGCCCAGCCCAATATGACTTCAAATAATTAAAAACTATGCACTCCTGCATTGCTGACGCTGCTGATTGCTGATTGCTTTGTCACTATAAACTAAGAAAGGAGAATGCCAGACTATGTATAGGTCTTTAACCCACTAATAAAAACATATTGTACAACAATGTTTTATACATCATTTTATTGCATTTTTTTTACGATTTAATATAAATTACATTTAAAATCTCTAGAACTTGGGGTATTTCACACAATCCTAACGTTGGTTGTCGTCCATTTCCGATTTGTTGTAGCAACTTTTAGACAAGACACTAAGATTAGACTTTAAATACATTTTTAAACAGTCTAACCGACTATGTATATAGCCTTTTAGGGCCCACTTCGGATGAAAATACAATAAAAATGATTTTAAAAGCTAGAACCCAGTGCAACAACAAAGATTTAAAAATGCCTTAAAAGTGTAAATTAAAAGGAAATGGTTTAATTAATTTTTTTAACAGAATTTTATTGCGAAGTCCAACAGTAAAAATGTCTTATTGTAAAACATTAATATAATAATAGGATATTTTTAGTATATTTACAATTTGTGTTCTTTCTGGGTTAGGATCTGGCATTCTCCTTTAGTTTATAGTGACAAAGTGTTTGGGCTCGTGCTGTCACTTTAGTAGTAAATCTGAAGCCAAACCGTCTTCTAAAAATGGAAAGAAAATATGTTTCTCCAATATCAAAAATACCAAGACCTCCTTTTCCCGTAAATAAGTTAATGAGAACTGTGCTGGGAGTGAGTAAAAAATAATCCAATGTATGGCTCTATTGAACGAGATTTTTTAAACTATCCAATTTGGCAACTTAACAGTAAATTTCATGCTTATAAAAGTTTTATTTTAGATCAGTTTAAAAGCTATTTAATATATAATTGATGTACCAGTCCTTACAACTATTTTAAAATGGAAAGGGAATATTGCTGGTAGTTAAAACATGGATCATATTATAAAAACAAAATTGTCGCTATTAACTCTGCTCCTCCATTCTCAAATAACTTCAAGGAGAAAATGTCATACATTTCTCTGGTTTAATGTATCAATTTAGCATCTTAGGACGTGCAATTCAAACATGCAACACATTGCCTTATAATTAAACCTATTACATATATAATACTGTGATACTCAGCTTAATTTTGCCTGGTTTTTGTACCTATAAAGAAATTAAATATCACAGGATATTGATCCATTTGTGATTATTCAAATCTACAAATTTACTTTTATGTTAGTGTAATTATTATTTCTGAAAGAAATGAATAAGAGAATGCTTTGATGTTTTTGCTATTAATGACTGGAAGAGGAATCTTGTATTTTATCTATAAGTTATTAAGCTTAACACTTGAAATTCCTGTATATTATAAATATTAAATGGTTATATAGTACATAGACCAGTAGGGTTGTTACTGACACTCGACATTTTAATGACACATGATAGTGTACATTTCAAATTTGTTTCAGTCTCTACTTATCTTTAGTTTTGTAATGCAATACTATACATAGAGAGACGAATATTTTAGCATTCCATGGATTCATCACGCGTCCCCATGCCTAAGAGAAACTCCCCAACAGAACCCGAGACTTGACACGGTTGTAGGTTTAAAAGGGATCCCTTAGTGACGCGCGTCAACTGTCATCTCCTCTGTTCATGTTATTCTCCCTGACCAACCAAATTTCGAAAGATCCTACACGAGCAGCTAAGATCCACTTCTAGTGAGGCCATGATCTTTTAGCAGGTTATAGTGTGATTTTAAAGGTATACACTAACCACATAGTCATTTTTAATTAGTTCGTTAGTAAAAAGTAAATGAAAATTTAAAACATACACTGTGAAATGTCATTAAAGTTTAAACAAAACTATTGATGTAAAATGAACTTTCTTTTTTAATTAGATAGAAGCTAGGATAAACGCCCAAAGCTGTGATGCATATCATCTTTGGATATCATACCTTCTTTTTTGCATTGCATGCAATACTTATCCATGCAATTCTCATGAACCATAGTCTTCTTTATATCATTAACCATTCTAGTACCGTTGGTTTCCTTTGTTAGTAATGAATAAGAAATTAACATAAATGTTAATGGCAACAGGAGAACTGATATGATAATGACTTGAAAACTGTCAGAACAGAATCCCACCACCGGTGCATTGGCTGAAATAAACACATCCTTTTATATTATTATAAAAAAATGCTTTTTGTAAAATAACAAACATGATGTGCTATAGTTGAGAGGTGAAATTCATACTACTTTTAATACAATTTACAAAATATGAAACCTTAGTGCAAAAATAAACACATTGCACAAGTAACTGTAAGCTAGTCAACTTACTTTAGAGCTTGAAAGTTCTACATCCTCTCTACTAAAAGGAAGGAGGCCTTTTATGCAAGTCATTAAAATAAGCTGTTTATACATCCAGTAAGAAACTATTACAAATTACAGATTATTAACTTGTCAAGTCATGCTGAGACAACCAGATGTTGATTTCACCTGTACTTTGAGTGACCAATGTGAAATTATCAGTATGTATATTGAGGCTTTAATCTAAATGAGCCTATTTGCACCTCTCAACTATAAGCAGGTACATTTTTAAATAAATAAAAAATGGAAAATAAAATACGGCAATTCAGTGCATTGGCGAAATCAATGTTAGTGCACAAAATAGAATACCTGCACCTTGAACATTTTATATTAGTTAAATGTAGAAAAATAAATGCAGATGGAAATAATAGTTAAATAAAAAAATTGAAGCTCCTGTCACTGTGACAGAAGACAGGCAACAATATACAACTTATATAAAGGCTTACATAATCCCTAAAGGAATTAATTAATGTTTGTTCGAAAAGCATGGATGTTTTCCAGTGTCTGCATTTTTCTCTAGGTATTTTAAGTATTATATATTAAGTTCTAATATTTATCAGGTATCTTAGTACACATTACACAAGCTATATGTGATGTGTATATTGTTCATTGTTGAATTAATTGATTTATTTATTTTATTTATGTTTAATTCTGTCAGAGATTGTACTACATACACCTGTATCAATATACCTCCTTTGCATATTGCTGTAAAGTGTTGGTAAAAATGGTGTACAGAAGTTTTGTTTTTAAATTTTCTTCTAAAATTACTTACCAGAAGGGTCTGTTGAGGTGAAGTCTGGTTGTGAATAGCCATTTGTGGGCTGTTGTTGTTCATACTTATTTTGCAGAACAAGGACTATTGCAATTATACTTCCTATAACAGTTATGCATACTGCAGAAAATGTTATTTTGTGCCATACTAAAATTTGTTCTTTCTTGTCTACTGTAAAAAGAAAAGTCATTATATGATAATTATTTAAACTTGATGATATAACAAACTATTAGTAAATCTAAGTGGATATATCTTCTATAAGCAACTTGCTATCTGTAGATACAAAGTGCCCACTTCATCTAATACATTGAAATAAATTGTTTATTTTTAATTAATTTATTTAAATATATTAGATATTTTAATTATTATTTAGTTTTTAAGCTATGATAAAAAAAATAAAACAAGGTATTTTTAGATGAACATTCATTAGTTTTTTATATTGGCCATTTTATAAACAATTTTTCAAGTCAGCTGGGCTATTCGCTAACTAGGAAACATTGAAACTTATTTGATAATAATAAGGTTTTTTTATAGATTTCACATTTATAAATTAAATATTTTTTATATGAAACCATTGTTAATGAACACACCACATATCATGTTAACAGATATATTTATAATAATAGTGGATAGAAAAACATATGGCCTAATTAAATGCTTATTGTTTGAAAATCATAGACTATGCCAGAACAACACTTTATATGGCATGGAATGACAAGAAAGCTACTACACTAGTACACTGTGCAGCTCTACTTCCTTCTCATTGCTATACTCTTTAAACTAATGATGTTCTAGCAGCAGAATTACACATAGAGAAATCACTTATCCAAACAAATTCTACCACAAACAATGCTAAAAAACATAAATAAAATAAACAAGCCTTTTAATATATCTCATTTTCATGTACTTATTCTAAATACATATCTTTTACACATTACAAATAACTATAATATTCATTTTTGTACATTTCTTACAATATATTTATTATTTATGTGTATCTATATTTTTATTTTCCTTCCTTTTTATTTCAGTGCCATACATTGTATGGTTATTTCATTATTTATTAAATTAACAATTTCATGCGATATGAGAGACAAATATCTTATAATTCCATGGATTCACTGTGTGGGTGCCGGGTCCATCGTGTGGCTGAGAGAAAAGCTTGAACAGAGCCCGAACTTGTGACACGGGTGTAGGTTTAAGGGTACCCTTAGTGACGCGCGTCAACACTCACCTTCTCTGTTCAAGATATTCTCCCTGCCCAGCCAAATTCGGAAGGAGCAGCTTTGGAAACTCGTTCCAATATGAAGCTTACTGCACTTCTAGTAATATCTTTTAGCAGGTTATAGAGAGACTTCGCTGGTATACTCCTTGCACCCACTTCTACCGCGTATAAACTTAGTTATTTTTGGTTAGTTCATTAGTGAGGTCATAATATTTATTCACTTTGAATACATGGTCTTTAGGGATGTTTGTTTCTCACGGCACTGTAAGCTTAACAAGTACTATATGTTTGATTTGTTTGGAAAAAAGAAATATGTCCGGTCTAGATGTCGAAATAGCTAAGTCTTCCGGGATTTTATAGTGCTTTTTATATGTGTCCATTAATATAATCCAATCAGGAGCAGAGCGCAGAATTGAATAAGGCTTGCTGGTGGAATCTGTACTTGAGCCTGCTTTAACGAAGTTAGTTTGTCTTTTATTCGTCCTCAACCCTTTTTGAGCTCTAGCTACTGAAAGACTTATAGCTTCACGTATGATTTCTAGTACTCTATAGTGGCGGCGTGAGTAAAGACCCCTGTCCAGGAGCACCTTGCATCCTACCAATAAGTGCCTTGCAGTGCCCACTGCCTCACCACAGGTATAGCAAGATTTTTCCGAGGCTTTTCCCCATCTTACTAAGTTACTCTGATCTAGGAGAGTCGGTTGAAAGGCATTAAGATAAAAATTATAGATTTTTAAAAAGCTCGAAAAAAATTATTAGTTATTAAATTCATATTTATTGTTTTAATTTTGTGTTCTTTTAATATTTTTTTTTTTGTTTTTTATTTTAATTTCAAAAATACAATGGAATACAAGTTTAAATAATGTATTCTTATAACTAAAGATACATTATTATTGTATGGGCCTTAAACATTTAGCAGGCTGACACGCCTTTACAAAATATTGAGTATTATGACTCAATATTAAGTATAATATTAAATATTAAAAAAATTTTTTTTTAATATTGAAAGAACAAACAATGCTAATACTAAGCAAAAAAGGTGTAAAAGTTTTTTAGCTTTACTGCTCATCCTCTTGGAGTTGCCATACTTAAACTAAGTAAGAAATATCAAGTTTTGTTTTGTTTTATTCATTAAAAATTAACCTTTGACTGCAGTCATAACTGATGGTAAATGATGATGCAATGAATGAATGAACATGGAAGTGGGCTCTTGCTTGTTAGGAGTAGGATAATATCCACACTGTTTTGGTTTCTACACAACATTGTGCCAGAAATCTAAATCATCTTTGTCAGTAGGGATATTACACATAACTCATCAACAGTTGAAGTATTGTTAAAATGAAATTATATTATATATAACAACTAGCGACCCACCTGGGCTTCACACAGGTGCAATGGTGGTACTAAAGTATATTAAAGAACTCATGCCCCACGCGACCCCCAAATGCTAGCTATGTCCCTGCATTTTGAACCTTATATATCTTGGAAAATATTCACTTAAATTACATGCTGTAAAAAGCAATAGTGATCTATATTGATTCCACAAAGTATTTAAGTTGCTTAATTGGATAAGGAACAATGCAGTACTGCTTAAAATCGCTTTGTAAATAAACCATTACTTTTGGTTGAAAGTAAAAGATAAAAAATGATTATTGTGGGTTATCCCTAAGAGATAGACACAAACAGATTTTTTGTTGATACATCTCCTAGGGTTTAGCCAGGGTTAGCAATGTAAGCGCAAGAATGTGTTAATTCATGGCATCACATCTAAAATTATCAATGTTTCTCTACTACATTGTGCATGTATTATACACATAAACCTTCCTGTTGAACCACTCTATCTGATAAAAAAAACGTATGAAAATTGGATGTGTAGTTTCAAAGATTTAAGCATATGTATGGTCTAAAAAAAAAGCGACTTTGTTTTATACTATGTAATGATATTGCTGAAATTATTGTTTTTGCAGTAGAGCTTTTTGTTTTGTGCCTGATTTTATATAAGGAAGTAATAGAAACAAGCTTATGTACAATAATAACTTTCATTGTTACCTTTCAGTGTAAATGTATAAGTAATTCAATCACCCTCAAGTTGATAAACAAGAGTTTGCTTTTTTTAAATGAATTGGTTATGTTAGAATTTAAACATGGCATTTTGCTTCACACTGCGTTACACGCACAAGCTAGCTCATGACTAGGGGCCCTGTATGGGTTTGAAACTAGTCGGGTATACTCCAACAACTGTGAAACGAGTTTCAACCCTTTATATTTTAACAAGATCAGTTGGTAATAACGGTCTTGTATACCTTTCTTATATACTGCTTTTACACTTAGGTAGGCAATCTGCTTATTTACTCAATCATTATATACAATCATTACTATAAAAAAAGCAACTTACAATTGTCCTGTTTCTTTCTATTCGTAGAATTATTTCCTCCTGCATTATTCTCATCATCATCAGTTCTAATATATGAACAGTTGTCTACACCTGTTTTGACTTGTTTAATAGTCACAGGTCCATTGAAATATGTGTTATTGCCAAATTGCACGTTCTCGGAATTAGTAATCGCGACTCTACCGAACGATGGTACAGCCGTATTCTGCACCAAACTGGGGGGTATATTCGATATGGCGTTCACGTTACTAAGGATCCTTGAAACTTTTTGTTTATCACTAACATTGTCGTCACTATCACTATTCACGTCGGTCACTGTTAAGTCTCCTAAATCGCCTGCTATTTTAACGCCAAGATTTACACCCGAATTGGATCTATCTAATTTGACAGCCATTATAATTTGTCTAACATTTTCGTTGTCAAATTTTGCTTAATTAACTACCATTTTATACACACTAAGGTACATATTAATTTGTAAGTTATATGCATGATATTATTACAGATTTTCAAAATTAATCTGGTAAATATTGTTAAAGTTATCAGAGAAAACAATAGAACTATGGGATATAAGTATTCAAAAACTAATAAAAATAAAGGAAACGAAATAATTTGAGTGTAAACAATTTAAGACAATAAAATATAATTATCAGAATAAATGTCAATGTCAACGAGATTTTTTTTATAATTTACCTATTATTAGGCCGTGGATACTAGGCTCTTAAGGCCTTTTATTTACAAGAAAATAAACGAGCACTTATTAATAGGCAATTATAACAGAAAAACATACAAATCTCTAACGAAATATAGGTAACTACAAAAGCCATTTTAATATTAAAAAATATAAAAGTTAACCAGTAGGTATATTATAGCCTTATCTGACAGCTGCTGATGACGTCATGTAAAATTTGATCTTTTCGCAAAATCAAAATTATTTGCCTCGCTTCAATACACCTACAGTAGTTTAATTACAGAGAATAAGGCCTGTATGCACCAAGATTTCGGTTATCATATCCAACGATTAACATAAGCTAAACGTAAAATTTACTGTTCGCGACAACCCGGACGCCGGTTAAGGACGTACAAGTAGCGGCACGAAACTCTAGCGCTGACCGTTATTGCGCAGAAGTAAAAATTTAGGTATCATAGGGGAGGTTGAGGAATGAAGGGCGGGCGTGCGTACCGGTGAGTGGCTCCCCAATCGCATTCCGTCCCCCGCACCGAAACGACGCACCGAGGACTTCCAGTGTACAGTCTCGCTCTGAGTTGCATTGTTATTATTGTTAATTTTCAGTTGGTTTGTTAAATATAATCATATATTTTGTTGTTTTTTTAAGTTTGTTTATGAATTTAGAGGGAATAATATACCTAGAAGAAATACCGTTTTGCGACGCCAGGCGTGTTACCATTGCTTCATTCAGATTAGACTAGTCTTATATCTAAAATAAAAATTGACAGTATAATAATGTTTTATTTTTCTACTCCCCGTAAGCTTTTCAAAATGTATTTATTCATTTATGGTAACTATCTATACTATATTATTATGTCTTAAGTAATACGAAATATTGTATTGCGTACGCGACGGTACCGATGCGCAGCCATCCCTTCTACGTTTCGTTCAGCGCTAGACTTACATGCCGCTAGTAATAAGCCCGGTTAAGATAACCGCCCGGTTTACGTCCTAATGCGGCATATCCACTCTATTACCTCTATAGACCTAATCTAAATCTTCTAAGGTTTAATGACAAAAGAAACGTCAAAATGACAAATTACAAAAAATTTTGCTTGCGTCATCACATTTCACTTGCTGTTGCTTTACTACTGATTTCCCAATTCCCATTTCCCGCCATTCGTTATTGCCGGCTCCCCGTGATTAACATTTTACTATAAATTTTTTTAGTTTTCGGTTTTGTCTTTAGTTTTATATCTCGGCAAGTATGAATTCTCAAGAAGTAATTTTTCAGGAAAAAAGTTTCAAAGAGAAAAAAAACACAATTGTTAAACCCGAGAGTAAGTAAATTTGAAAATATCGTGAATATATCGTCTTATGTCGAATTTCGGTGTTATAATTACAGTAAACTGTTTAAAAACATGCCCAACATTTACTTGCTTTGACTGAAGTTGAAGTCCGCGACCAACTTTTATTCCCTTCTGAAATTGCAACTTGCCTAACTACCGGCGTTATTGTCACGTTGTTTTTTTATTCTATAAAATCTAAAGATAGATAAAGAAAGATAAATAAAAAATATGCCTATTTTTCACTTATCATGCACACCAACCAATTATATGTTAAATTCTCGTTTTGTATATTCAATACCAAATTGATTTTATTTTAGTTAGGTACACATAACCCCTATTTGCACCTGCACTTAAAGCCACAGCTTGCAAAGCAAATGACTTGCATACAAGTTGCATGCATCTTGTATGCAAGTAATTTGCTTAGTGGAAGCGCAGCGTTAAAGTTCTTTAAATCAAAAGTATTGTATTCTTCATGGAGAAATGCTCACAAAGAGTACTCTTAAACCCTACATCCATGTGAAAAGTCTCAGATATTACTGAATCCAACATTATCACCCTAAGCCAGCCAACTTGCATTGGAGTGGTGTGGTGGATCTACATTCCATATACCTTCTCCAATAAGGAATCGTGACCAGTTAGTAGGCTATTAAAATACAGGCTGATGATAAAATTAAATTATAACCCTTGTCTATGACCTGTAGGATAAAAAACTTAATAATAATAGTTGCTTATTTGTAAATATATATTAATGGAATTTTTAGACCAACGCTCCATTGTAATGATCAAAAATAACCCACTGTTGAATCTGCGAGGGTTTTTGTCAGATATTTTTCTACCTCATGGTTACCCACATTCAACAAGCAAGGATTATATTCAATATCAAATATATGACAGCCTTCAAGCAGCATGTAGCACCATTATTGGTAAGTTCTTTATTAATACTATGTTTGAATCTGGAGTTAGGAACCATCTGTCCCAGGCATTATTATAGACTTAAAAAAATATTGTTAATACTGATAGCATTAAATGTTAATCTGTACAAATAAATAGAATTGATGGGTCTGTTTGTAATTTGAAATTGACAGTTTATCACGCAAATAAAAGTACATATAGTATCTTGATCAAAAATAAATTTTTCGTTCCTTTCTTTTGGCTTCACACTATAACTATCAGTTGTATTGTAATAATTCTCTTTGTATTTGATATCTAGATTCATGAGGAGTGACATAGAGCTAATTTGTTGTTGTCTATAAGATAGGAACTATGTTTCACTTCTGAGATGAAATCCTTACATATTATAAAACAAAACCTCCCCACCGTGTCTGTCTGTGTTCAGGATAAACTCAAAGACTACTGAACAGAATGTCATACAGTTATCATCAATATATAGAATGATTTTTGTGGAAGGTAGTACTGTATAATTTGTTATAATTTTATGTAAATTGGATGAAATATGATTGTAATTGTTGAAATAGTCAGAAAAATGTAAGTCTCCCGGGAGCTAGAGCTCCTAATCAAACGCGCAGATCTATTTGAGATATAACAAAATGTATGAAAATGAATGGTTTATCTTTATTAAGACTTAAAAAAAGTCTGCAAAGGCATTTTGCTTAGCTATCATTTTTCTTAAATAAATGGTTTCATATAGTTTTTTTTAGAGTTTTTGGTTGGTTTCAACAAACTATTGACCACTCTGGTGCCTGCCAGTAATAATAAATAGAATCTTATGTAACTCAATGTAAGATTACTCAATTTTTATTGCCTTTACATTCTATTTACCCACTAGACCAACTGCCTTGTTTATCTAGTAGTTAGCCTATCTGAGTCCGAATCCTGGGTCGGGTCACGAAACAATTTTGAGATTTTCATTCTTCTATGAAATTCTCAGAACATTCAAAGTCCAGAGTCGGGAAGTTGGTGGTGTTGCACCCCCCCCACACCCACATGCCTTAGCGAGCATGTTAAGCCGTCAGTCCCGGTCACTGTCATCAACATCTAACAGTGATTGTTAATAAATGAATGAGTGGGTCCCCTCGGGGGGATACGGAGTATAGACCCACTCATTGACACACATAGATTCACACCCAGACATATATGGAGCATATAAGAAGGGAGGCCTGGCCCTGTAGTGGACGGTTAATAGGCTGATAATGATGATTATTCTATTTAAATTGTGATTTTGTCTGTGTTTTAGGTATCCTTGCTACTCATGCTGTGTTGAAAGGAGTTGGTGTGGGCAATGAAAATGCGTCTGTGTTGGCTGCAACAATAACTTGGGTACTCCGGGATGGCTGTGGACATCTTGGACGGCTACTATTTTCATATTTATATGGGTAAGCTGTATTCATTATAATATTTGGTTGACCATGCTGCACTATGTTTTTATGGATACAATTGAAAAACTGAACCCACTGGATTTAGTTAAAACAGTGAGTTTGGTGTGTAGAAATAATGGAAATAAAATAATCTTATTTGGACATCCTTGTTTATCACACTGTCTAGAGATTACGAGTATGAATATCTCCATTCAGGCACTCTGAAACAATATACTTATTCCACCAACAGTTACGAAAATTGGATGAAATAATTAAAAAAAAATGATTTTGGAGATTGATGAGACTCAGAAATTAAACAGAATACCATTATTATATTACTTTGTACATATTATAAACGCGAAAGTTAGTATGTTAGTTACTTCTGTAACGACTAAACGGCAGGGGCAATTTTAATAAAAGGAGATGGTCCATTTTCGCTTCACTCTTGTACCACATACCATTAAAATGGAAAAATAGAAGGATTTTATTAAAAATAAAATAAGTGAACGAAACGAACTAAATAAAGCATTGGTTAATAAATGAAATTCCTACTTTTTGAGGTATTAAAAGATGGCGTTTTACTAATATTAGTCTGTAGGTGATAAAGATGCGGTGACATTGATTTGTCAAACTCGAAATATGTCATTTTTGACAAGTCTTTTCTTCCGTTTTCCGCGCTTTGTTTTTAGCTATAATACATTTTAGACATACACATCTTAGCTACAATAAGAACAAAACTCAATATTTTAATCTGATTATTCAGTAATCCGTTAGGTAGGTATAGGTATAGGTATAGGTACCTAACCAGTAACCATCAAATCAAATGGACCGTACGTCAATAAACGCTGACAGCAAAAGTCAGAACACCATTAATCCGCCACCTGGAGAATGTTTACCATAGATAATATAACTTATCTAAGATCCGCCATGATTATACGTAAAGTGTTGCATTGTTTTGGAGAGAATAAATATTATTTCGCCTAAATAAAAGTGAATTCAGAGATTTGGCTAATCAAAACTAGATTATTAATACATTTAGTTTTTTTCAACTTATGTACAGAAAGTGAGTCTGTGCTCCATACAATTTTGGACCATCTCCTTTTGTTTACAGCGGCTATTTAGACGCGTACTGCAAACGGTGGCGGTTATATGCAGATGCGCTCAACGACGTTGCTATGTGCTTCGAGTTGATGACGCAGTTCCTACCTGCAGACGCCGTCGTATATATGTTGTGTCTTAGCACGATGGCCAGATCTATAGTAGGAGTCGCTGGTAAGTTTATATTTTTTTTATAACACTTTTGACGTGACAACGTCTTATAATTCGATAGAGCCGGCTGCACGCACGAAAAGTGCAAGCGAGAGCGCGGAACGAGCGACAAAGAAGCACAATCGGCCTTTGCGTTCGGCAGCGTTCGACATCCGTCTATCAAATATAATTATTAAATATATTAATTTTAAATTAAAAATTAATATATTTATTATAAATTTATAAAATCAAAATCAATAATTTTATTAATTTGAATTAATATTTATAAAAATATACTTAAGTTAAAAATTTTAATAACCAATTAAATGCTACCATTCCATCAGTATTTTCTTAAGACATTGTCACTTTCAACTATCGTCAGTAAACCGACTTTACAGACAACCAATTTTTTAAAATATTTTTTAACCAATGAAAAATTAATGAGGTTCTCAATTTGATGTGTATATTTTTTATTTATGTGTTATGATCACGCATAACTTTTATAATGTAGCCCAGCTATTATATTTGACGGCCGGGTGGCGCAGTTGGTAGTGACCCTGCTTTGCGTGCTAGGCTGTGGGTTCGATTCCCACGTCTGAAAAATGTTTGTGTGATGAGTATGGATGTTTTCTAGTGTCTGGATGTTTATCTATATATTATAAGTATTTATGTATAATACATATATAAAAATATTCATCAGTTATCATAGTACACATAACACAAGTTAGGCTTGCTTTGCTATAATATAGCCGTATAGTGAGCTACAGGGCTATATAGCGATGTGTGTAATTGTTCTATTATTATAATTTGTTTTTATTAGTAAGGGCGTACTTCCGAAATTGTCCAATGGTCTACATGTTAGGATCTGATGATGGGATCCTGGGTAAATCGAAGGAACTCTTTCATATTTTATAGGATCACATGCAGCATTTCGGTATTTTTAAAGAACTCTTACCTACGAGTAGGTTTTCCTATGTTCACCGACGGTAAATCACGAAGAAGTAATAATAAAAGTTGAACAGACTTCAAAACGCACTAAAAAGTAAAAATAATTGCGCCATTTGGTTGCGTTAAGTTAATCATGCATATAATACTAGCATACGCCGTGACTTCGAGCGAGTGGTAAATAGTGTGTTGTAACCTTCCACAAACACCCAAAATATAAAGAAATGTATGTAACTATTTTTTTAAGAAAAATCGGTATAGCAAGTTATCATCAAAAGATAGATAAATGCCATCGCGGGCTTTTGTAGTTCTAATAAACAGAAAAATATCTTCCATACATTGTGATTATATCTCAAATAGATGTTTATCTATTCAGAGTTTTCGTTGATAACCACATGACCCCAGTCCGTTCAGTAGTCTTTGAGTTTATCGCGAACGGACAAACAGACAGACACGCGGCGGGGGACTTAGTTTTATAATATGTAAGAATATTTTGACTGCCTCGTTGGTCTGGGTTCCTGGGTTCGAATCCTGGGTCGAGTCACGGAATAAATCTGAGTTTTTCATTCTTCTATGAGATTCTGAGTACGTTCCAGGCCCGGAGTCGGGAAGTTGGTGGTGTAACACCCCCGTGCCTCGGAGAGCACGATAAGCCCTCGGTCCCGGTCACTATCATCAAGATATGATAGTGATCGTTAATAAATGAAACATTATCACCCTAAAGCCGCCAACCCGCATTGGAGCAGCGTGGTGGGTGTACGCTCCATATCTCCTCTCCTATAAGGAGGAAGGCCTGGTCCTGTAGTGAGCCGTTAATAGGCTGATAATGATGTTAAAAGGCACACACTGATATTATAAAAGTTGTTGTTACTTCTTCAGCTATAGATCCGATCTTGCTGAAATTTGAAAGGGAGATAGATTATGCCCTGGACAAAACATAGGCTAACTTAAACTAAGGCTAGAAACTACGCGGGTGAAACCGCGGACATAAGCTAGTGAAAGTATACACGGTTACATAAAAAAAATCAATTTTCAAATACGGACAGACATGGCGAAATGGGTACCTTGTTAGCTATGGAGACATAAAAACTGCATTTCTCTTAGTTGCAATTAGTTAACATGTGTGGGTCGAAATGATTTTTTTTTCTCACGCACAACGGCCAACGTCATGGCAAAGTGCGGAAAAAGCCCAGAGCGAAGATGGATCGAGTTGATTAACACCTTTTTTGAAATCGGTTAAAAATAATGTAAGCATAAAATTCAATTGTGATCTTACAAGAGAAAATATCTGCAGCAAAACCATCGTCCTTCACAAGTTCAAAACTATTACAACTATTTAGAAATTGCATTAGTACTTAAAATGTCATATAACACTAAATGCACTTAGTATAAACAATATATATCACAAATAACTGTACTGCGTATAACCGATGGCACAAATAATAGCACTGTGTTCATCTTAAAATATTCACTTCACTCAGATTTGCATGGACAGGGCCGGATTCGAGAACATTAAAGTATCGGTACTAAATAATGTAGTTGACACATGTAGGTATAATGTTATTTCGCACCTCAATAGTATCTTTAAAGCGAAAGTCTTGACGTTGCAATGAAAAACAGTTTAAATAAAAATTTTGAAAATTTTCCCTAATGAATTCCCACATAAATGAGCTATGATTAAACGACATTAATATTTTTTCAGCTAAATGCTAATTTATTTTCTATATTAAATATATATTATAAAAATTATTATTATTATATATAAGTGTCTATAATAATAATAATTTACAAAAAACTGGTGACTGAAAGGCTCAATGCAGCCAGTAGTCTTGCCACCATTCCACGTGGGCATTATTTGTAGAGTTTTTAGAATTAGTTAGGTTATGTCCCTTATTTGTATTCTCAATAAAAAATAAGCTAAAAATAATAATATAATATATAAATAAAAAATAATAATATTATAAATAATAATAAAATAATAAAAATAAAATATACAACAACAATTAGTAAACAAAAAATGTTATAATATCAATGTTGCAAAATCCACTGGTTACGGCCCTTCTAATCTTTATTAGATAGGAATTTATTATAAGGTCAGTAAGATCGTACCGAGATCGTAGGGAAAGGGAAATTACCGCGTCCAAGAGTTATGTTACGAAGGAAAACATATTATGTGTAAAAAAAAACCTTACAACTTATTGCTTATTTTTAGACATGCGTAGTCAAATAAAGAGTCATAATTTCGACATTTGTTTGTCAGTCTGTTCAAGTCCTTACAAACACTTCTATTAAAGAGCCAAAAGTTTTAAGTGTGTATGTTTGTTAGTGAATGAATGAATGAATGAAATACTCTTTATTGTACACCAAAGAAAAGAGCTTACAAAATAGAAAATACATTAGGAATAAAAACAATGTACAATTGGCGGTCTTATCGCTAATGAGCGATCTTTTCCAGACAACCAATATTGGAGAGGAAAGTGCATCTATTAGAGAACGAGTACGTACACACAAATAAAGGAACTATAGTAACAAATTATCAAATAAAAATATACTTACATAAAATACTGAATGCAAACATACATACATACATATTTACATACATACATACATACATACATATTTACATACATACTATAAATACATACATAACATACATACATATAAAAGTACGTTAGTGTTTCACGACTAAGCTGCTAGGGCGATTTTAATAAAAATAGGTATGGAACTAGCTGACACCCTGGATTAACACATAGGCCACATTTTATCCAGAAATTCCCACGGGAAGGAGAACTCTACGCGGGTGAAACCGTGGGTGTCCTCTAGTACGAGTATGTGTGGATGCATGTTTATTACTTCACGCAAAAACTACTGAATCTTTACCCTGATTTTTTACGGGAACGGGAACTACGATGGAGAACTAAGGGCGTCCTATAGTTCTACATAAAGTTGACAAGATTTAAAAGTTTACTGCGTCGTCGTCAAGGGGATCGTTATATAAGCTAAATGCTTCGAAAATTTAATTAAATGTAAAATCGTTTAAACTAGGCGGCCCATTCGCTTTGGATCGTGTAGGGATACTGACCTCAAAAAATGTTTTCCAACACATTATTCTACCACTTTGGAGGAGTACTTAATATGTACGAGTACACCCAAACCAAATAACATATATCTAATAACTAGTAAGTATCTAAAATGAGCTTCTTTTATCGACCTCCCGGTCTACCGACTTCAAAAAAAAAGTAGATTATTAATTTGACCCGTATGTATGTAATATTTCTAGAACAGCCCAGTTTTCAGATAATTATGTATGTCTATATCAGCATCTGAACAAATGTGGCAAATTTCAAAAGGGTATGTGTGTATGTATATATTTATATTTGTTGAGGCATATCTCCGGAACTACAAGTCCGAATTAAATAATTCTTTTTTTGTTGTGTCAGGCATTATTCAACTTAGGGTACACTGCAAGTTTCATCAAAATCTGTTCAGTAGTTTTTGAAATAGGGAAGTTTTATAGTAGGAATAAGATAAGTCGGTGCCACCTGTAAGCTTTCTACTTTAAAGACGATACCTAATTCACACAAAGTGCTTTGCTGCTTTGTTGAATAAACTTTCCTTAAACTTAGATGGCACCGAGTTTATAGATATGGTTATAGATATATTAAGTAAATTAAAGTAACTAAATGACGCATTTATTTTTTTACTTTTCAGTGCGATTTGAAGTCGGTTTAATTTTTTATTAAAATTTTCTTTTATAAGTGGACTTAGTGTCGGGGTTTATTTTTACTTTTTAATTAATTTTTTATATTTTAATTTGTATAGGTACATACTTATGTAAAGTGCATATGATGTTATTTAATTTGCAACCCTACTCAGGTTTATTTGCTGACATTTGTATTTCCGTCAACTTTTCGGCTTTCACGAGGTTATCGTCATGAGGATCAGTAATAGATGATGAATTATTATCCTTGTTCCAGGCAGCGCAACGCGTTTGGCAATGACGCAGCACCACTCGCTTCATGGCAACTATGCTGACGTGTGCGCTAAGGATGCAGCGCAGGAGACTGCTGTGAACCTGCTGGCCTCCCTCGTAGCACTCACTTTGCTGTCGAACCTGACGTATGTTACCCATTCTTGTAATCTCAAGATTCTTAAATCTTTCATCATCATCATTATTAACAGCCGATGGACGTCCACTTCTGGACATAAGTATTTTAGGGACTTCCAATGGACATAAGTATTTTAGGGACTTCCAATGGACATAAGTATTTTAGGGACTTCCAATGGACATAAGTATTTTAGGGACTTCGAAACACAACAATCATGAGCCGCCTGAAACTAGCGGCTATTTGCGACACGTTTGATGTCGCAGGTCCACCTTGTGGGGGGTCGCCATTGTAGCATTTTAGGCCCCCGACGTCCAACAGCTCTTAGACCCACGTACCCCACCCATTGCCACTTCAGTTCTGCGACTCGCTGAGCTATGTCGGCTCTTCTGAGGATCTCCTCATTTCTGATTTGATCAGAGATACTTCAAGCATTGCTCTTTCCATCGCCCGCTGAGTGACACTGAGCTTTCTTATGAGGCCCGCAGTTAGCGACCAAATTCCAGATCCGTAGGTCATCACTGGCAACACGCATTGTCCAAAGCAATAAATTGGAAATATCAAACTGAGTTAGTCCAATAAATGCACTAAAATTTTTAGAATGCTCTAATTTTTTTAATAATTTCAGTCTCTACTTTCAGTAGCCAAATTCTAATTCTACATATTTTTGTCAGCCTGTATAGTAGGGTAAATAAAATAAATAACCAGACCGCCAACTTTATGGCTGCCATATTAGATTAAAAGTGACATCATTTAACAAAGCATGCTTTTTTATTTCATTGTTTGTTTCAATCTCCACATATATCGCACTCTAACTTAGCACAAGCTTTACGCATACGGGATATCATGCGTAAGCGACTAACGCGACGCTACACGAAGCTGCCAACGCGATGAACGCGATCAAAACGACGGCATTCCCTATTTGTTGCCTATGTAGCGGTCTGCGACAAGACGCAACGTAATGGACACGTTCATCGCGTCGCGTTTGTCGCTTAAGCAGGATAACCCTTAAATGTAATGTAGTACAAAAATAGAATATCGGTCATGTTTAAAAGAATGCTTTATTGCTAATTCACACACGGGGTAAATTAGAAAATATCTAAATACAAACTTTTATTAAAACCCGTTCATCAAAACATTCATATAAATTCATTTACAATGTTTGTTTAGATATATTCAATATGGCTTATATCATCTGGAAAATGTTTGTATGATGAGGTTTCCATAAGTGTTTATTAATATTTATGTATTATATACCGGGTGCAATTTTTTTTAACATATAAATTGACAAAAAAAGGCGTAGAACTCCCGAGAGCAAAGGGTTAGAGAATCTATCTCTCTCTTACCTATGTATTTGCATTTCACTGCATTAGTCTTACTGCCACATAATGCTCCAAACCATGTAAATTCAAATAGATATGGCAAGAGATATTTAAACTAATTGCGGTCTTACTTCTAAATATCTCGTGTTTTACTATAGTCATGCTTATCCAAAAATAATTAAAATTGTAAGACGTATGATGCGCGGGAAATAAATCCTACGAGTCTACCTATTGTCCAATACCCGATAGTACAGTGTCCATACACAGAAATCCAGGGCTGCGCGAGCGCAAATGCAAATTTCACAAACTATACTAAAGACAAACTCGATTGAGAATGCTTGTCAACAAACAAATTTAAAATGAGGGTAGAAAATGCAACACATTTCATGTCTAATTTTTTAATTATGTTTTGTTTTTTATAAAATCTTATTTAGAAGATATTGAATATATTAATTAGTTTTACGCTTACTTATCTAATTTATTGTAATGAATTTGTCATTAACTAGTTATTTAAAAAAATAGGTGTAAAATGACTAGTGATTTCTACCCCTATTTTTAATTTGTTTTTTGACAAGCATTCTCAATCGAGTTTGGCTTTAGTATAGTAGAATGTATTATAGGGTGACTTTTGATTTTTATTTTACTACTTTTTATTCTTGTTAAATTTATCTTTCAGTATCACAGTAACTTGCAAAATCTTTAAAAGAAATTCCCATGCTTCTAATATAGAAATATCAAATATTTCTGTTAGACCCAATTATTGCCGATAAAAGATTGCACCCAGTATAAAAATATTCATTAGATATCTTTGTACCCATAATACAAGCTGCGCTTACTTTGGGACTATAGCGATGTGTGTATTATCTTTATTTATCAGTACGCTCAAATGGTATGGCTTTTTAACAGCCGTTTTATTTCCAGGCACAACATAGTCGCCATTAGTGTTTTAATGATGCTCCATCTCATCTTCAACTATCTCGCGGTAAAGTCGGTTTGCCTACCTACCTTAAACGAGCATAGGTTCATCCATGTCGTGGACTGTTTGTTTAGAACACAGGCAATGCCCAGCCCGATGGAGGTGAACCGCGCTGAGGCGGTCGTTGAATTATTTGGAAGGAGCATTTTCGGTAATCCTAATTTATGTACAGTAGTCGCAGTGCCAAAAAATTCTTTCGTAATATTTCACCGCGTCTGCCTCAACTGGTGACCGAAGGGCTGGCTCGTGTTTTGCGCACAGGATTAGCCTGGCTATCCAACGCGAAAATGCAGCCAGTAATCTTGCCACCATTCCACGTGGACATGATTTGTATAGTTATTAGGATAAGTTAGCTTAAGTTCCTTATTGTATTCTTTCTCAATAAAAAAAAAATGTACAGTAAGCTTTCGTTAACTCAACATTTGCATCGATCAATAAGAATGAAAATCTACCATTAGAGAAGCATTTCATGCCATCCAAACCAAAATCACGCCTTTAAATTTTAACACTGTATTTGTAAGCGTGCGAAGTGAACTATTTTAATTTTTGTCAGAGTGAATGAAAGCTCACTTCCATCACTATTGCCTTGCTTCATGCTATTTTTTACATGACTACATCCTAGGCTTTTAGTACGCATATTGATTATTCATAACACGGAGTTCGATTAGAGTTGTTTTAGACCGGCCGCATATTGTAAGAATTTTTCTGACAGACAAAAATTCTTACAATATGCGGCCGATCTAAATTTATCCATGACATTCCATTTTTACAAACATACATACATAAATAAGACGTCAATAGCATTGCATAGACCAATCCGATGCCACTTCATATTTTGAGATCCAGGCAACAATTTTAACAGTTAACAAAAATATTATACATTAATACAAATAAATACAGATATGTTCGAAAATCTCTTCTGGCAAACAGAATAAAACTAAACACACCGGCATATTTAGGGGAACATAAAAAGGTCCATAATTAAAAAAATATGGTTTTATTTTAAAGTCTACTTACTACACTTCTTTTGTTATTTAAAGTTTCATTTGTTTTACTTAAAATGAGATCACATTAAGGACAAATTTGTGAATGGTACATTTTTGAACTTTTCATGTAACCGGGAAAAGTGAAAATTAATATTAAAATAACAATTAATTAAATTAGAAAAATGGTGATTAATATCGCGTATTTCCTCCACGTGTTCTCATTAAAGTTTCTACCCGTCTAGCATACTGAGAATGATGTTATTGAAGGTCTCCTGGGATAGTCTCCATTCCTCAACTACGGCGATTCGCAGTTCACCCACGTTGGCAGGAGCTGGAAATCTGGACTTAACTTTTCTTTTCAGCAAGTCAAACTTGCTCTATTGGGTTCATATCCGGTGATCACGTCGGCCACTCCATAACAGTAATATTCATATCATTATGATAAGCTTGAGTTACCCGAGCGGTATGCGGCCGAGCATTATCCTGCATAACAACAAAATCGTCACCGATATACGGGGCAAACGGTACGAAATTTTCTTCTAGAACTTCTCTGACTGCAGTCAGACTCCCTCTCTCAATCACTACCAAGTCTGTGCGAGCTCCCAAACAAATGTCCGCCCAAACCATTATTGATCCACCACCGTATGCAACTGTAGTTTCAAAATTTGTCTGAATGTATCAATTTTTCTTTGCGTCTGTATATTCTTTGCCTGACGTTAATTTGATTCTGCACTCATCACTAAACAATACCTTACTCCATTGGTCCGCATTCCAAAGTCGATGTTCCTGAGCAAAAGTTAACCTGTTTCTACGATGATGACCTCGAGCCTTGGAGCCTTGGCGGGCACAAATGAACCCAAACCAGCTTCTTCGAACCTTCTTCGTACCGTACGCTCACTTACAGTTACACCTCGAACTGCTTCTAAATCATGTCGGGCTTGGACGGCCGTCAAACGGGGGTTCCTCCGTACACGAAGCCGAATGAAACGATCATCCCTACTCGCAGTGCGTCTTTTTCTGCCCTGTCCTGTCACATACGTACCGGTCTCCCTAAACCGTTGGATACTGCGATGGATCGTTGAAACTGGTCGACAAAGATCTCTGGATATCACTCTGTAGGTTTGACAATTTCTTCGCATTTCCAGTGCCCTGGCAATCTCCGTTGGGGCTAAGTCAGGCGTAATTCAATCCTCAACTCCAGAAATATACGCGATTAAAAAAAACTTACAAAAACAGTATTTCAATTTTAAATCAAACCCAGAAGGAAGAGTTACTTGAAGTTCGCTCCAGATAAAGTGTATTTGAATAAAATTAAAACAATTGCATAAAATGTGATGTTCAGTTGTTTTCTTAATTTCAAAATATTTCTTTTTAAAGGAAATGACGTATAAACCAGCCAGCAACTTTATATAATACTGATATCAAACCTTTTTTATGTTCCGCTAAATATGTCGGTGTGTGTGTATTTGGTTATTGTAAAAATCCTTTTTTATTTTCAGACACAAAATTAAATGGATACAAAATCAAACTCGGCGAATCATTGGAACAATTAACTCTTTATACAACAGAGGCTAAATATTTCATGAGAGTAAGGGATATATATGCCAAATGCAATTATATTCTTGTAGCTAGTGAACGAAGAAAAATCGTTTACGTGTTCCTGAAAAAGCGTGCCTGTGTCTCTGATGAGTTGCTAGCATATTTCCATGCTATATTGGCGGCTAGAGTTATCCAAATGACACGTGAGAGCGTAAGCATTTCTTTTTATTTTATTACTAGCGGATGTCCGCGTGTTATTAAAATTAGTAAAATAAAAATAGCTTAACTTATTACATTGGTATTTACCAAAGTAATAAGTAACATTTAAGTGTCAGAAAGTCTTGTTAAAATCGGTCCAGTCGTTTTAAATATTAGGCTGAACAAACAGATAGATAGATAAAATAAAAAAAAATTGGTAGGTAGTATTGCCCAGTAGTTTTTATACCAATTTAGAATATTGACGACCTCCGTGGCGCAGTGGTATGCGCGGTGAATTTATAAGATGGAGGTCCTGGGTTCGATTCCCGGCGGGGCAGATTGAGACTTTTCTTAATTTGTTTTGGTCTGGCTGGTGGGAGGCTTTCGCCGTGGCTAGTTACCACCCTACCGACAAAGACGTACCGCCAAGCGATTTAGCGTTCCGGTATGATGTCGTGTAGAAATTGAAGGGGTGAGGATTTCATCCTACTCCTCAAAAGTTAGCCCGCTTCCATCTTAGATTGCATCATCACTTAACATCGCTGTGCGGTGTGATAGCAGTCAAGGGTCAACTTGTAGTCGATAAAAAAAAAAAAATTCAATATAAATTCCATACAAACTTTCAACACCTGTTTTAATTTTCGCGACAAAAAGTATCCTGTGTTTATTAACTAAAATAATGCTAAGTTTCATTAGAATTAATTCAGTAGTTTCATCGTGAATCGTGGTCGACAAAAATACCAACAGACAGGATAGACAAAAATTAAAAAAAAAAACATTTTTGGGTCCTGTATCGATTATATAATACCCTAATAAAAATTTCAAACACATCTTCAATGTACAGAATTGGACCTGTTTACAGTTTTATTATAAGTATACATAGTAACAACTGACGGAACAAGTAAATGACCCAACTATTAAGCGCGTCTGCGGTTCCAACTGACAATTTATTTGAACAAAGAAAATTATACCTCTTATCTTTAACCTGACTAGCAGGAAACCAGCACTTCGCGATCTGGAAATAAAAATAGGTGTAAGGCTCTATTTTGAATATACTTTTTAATGAAATTTAAAATATATGGTGATTCAAAGATTTTTAAAATTCTACTCTTAAAGGGTTATAGGGTACGAAAGTTTCTATTTTATTAAGCTATTGTATAGCTTTTATCGCGGGCCTTGAGCGTGGAGACCGAATACAGAAATTTCGTAACGAAAAAACCTAACACCCCCTGAGTATCAAAAACATAATATCAAAAGCACAATTTCGACGATGACGTCATCGGGGAACGTGGCTTAGCGAAGGCGCTCTAAGTGCTCGGATTGCCAGAGAGACGCGAGTTCGAATCCCGTCAGTTCCGCAATTTTTTTTTTCAAGCGTGATATTTCAAAAAGTCATTAAATGTTCTGGTATTTATCGATAGATGGAAAAACTAAAAAGTAACCGTTTAGTCGGTAGGAAAACATAAGTTGATAAAAATGCTATGTAATAGCTTTACCGCGGCAGTCTCCGAGTGCCACACATCTTTTTAGTTTATTATTTATATGTTCTTAATTAAGATATTCAAAAACGTCTTTGTAAAAATTGGTATAAAAAGTACTGGATAAACTACATACCCCAAAAACCAATTTTTATTTTTTTTTATCAATCGATCTGTTTGTTCCGGCTAATCTATGAAACCTTTGGACCGATTTAGACAAAATTTTCAGATACACTTATTTTTATTTTTTGTAATTTTATTCATCTTAATTACACGCGTACGAAGTAGCCGGCGTCCGCTACTTAGTATTATTTAAATACTTAACTTATTTTTATTATTTTATGAAGTAATTTAATAATTATTCCATAATTTGTCATCAAATCAAGATTCAAAAGTATTTAATAACACTAATATTTTGATATCAGTGAGATACCCTACTCCAGTCATTGTAATTGATAATGATAGTGATCATTACAAGATTTATCATTCCACCCTAAGCGAAGCTGTTCCAATAACATGTTGACACTGTGCAGCGTGGTGGCTCCAAGCTCCATATCTCTTCTCCTTTAAGGATAGGTCTATCGTGGGTCGTTAAAAGAAGCAATGGTGACTTGGGCTATGGCAACAACCAAGCAAAAGCAATTAAAAAAATCTTATCAAATAGTATTCGATTCAGAAATTATATGGATTTTTCTGTAATATTATTTTTGTTAAACTTTATTTCCACTATTGATTTTTTTTTATTTCTTAATATTTTTTTTATACTGCATATATTAGTCTATCTTATGATATGTTTTTTTTTTTTTTTTTTTTATAAAAATAGCGAGCAAACGAGCAAGCGGATCACCTGATGTTAAATGACTACCGCCGCCCATGAACAACTGCGACACCAGAGGCGCCACTGATGCGTTGCCGGCCTTTGAGATGTTTATTAACTCTCCCCTTGAAACTCCCCAAATTGTAAGAATGTGGGAACACCGAGGATGGAAGTTCGTTCCATATCTTTGAAGTGCGTGGCAGAAAAGACCTAGTATAGCGGATGGTAGTACTGTACCAGGCATCCAGATGGTGAGGATGAAATTTGTTTCTGCGGCGTGAGGTACGGGCAGAGAATCCTGACGGTGGTATTAGGTTAAACAGCTCTTCAGAACACTCTCCATAATATAGTCTATAAAACACACAAAGGGAACTGACGTCCCTTCGGTGTTCTAAAGACTCCAGACTATTAGTTAACCTGGGATTGTCAACAAGACGAACAGCCCGCTTTTGGATCCGGTCAAATGGAAGGAGTTGGTACTGTGGTGCACCGGCCCACAAGTGGGAACAGTATTCCATATGAGGCCGAACTTGAGCCTTGTATAGTAAAAGTCTATGCTTGGGCGCAAAGTATCTTTTTGCCCTACTAAGCACACCAAGTTTTTTTGAGGCTAACTTAGCCTTCCCTTCCAGATGATCACGGAACTGGACTTCGTTCGAAATATTGACGCCAAGAATCCCAATGCTGTTTGAGGTGGTGAGGAGAGTGTTCTGAAATGTAGGAGCGATGTTGAAGGGGGTCTTTTTCGCGGTAAGTGCGCAAACTTGTGTCTTTGAGGCATTAAATTGCATATTGTTTAGTGCTCCCCAATCGGAAACTCGTTTTAGGGTTTCCTCAATATCGGACACAAGTTTGCATCTGTTCTCCATAAGCTGTGCTCCGGATAGCTGCGCATGCCCTTTATAAAGAGCGTCTCCCGTACTGTCATCCGCATAGCAATGTATGTTGTTATTATTTTCCAACATGTCATTGATATGCAGTATGAACAAGGTGGGAGACAGCACAGAGCCCTGCGGTACGCCAGCATTAATGGACTTAGGATCAGAGCAAGAACCGTCAACCACTACTCTGATGTTGCGACCATCAAGAAAGCTGGCGACCCATTTGCACAGATTCTCCGGTAGTCCGAAAGATGGTAACTTTGCTAGAAGAGCCGCATGCCATACCCTATCAAAGGCTTTTGCAATATCCAAGCCAACTGCCAGAGCTTCCCCCTTACTATCAATAGCTTCAGCCCATCTATGAGTTAAATACACTAGAAGGTCACCAGCTGAACGACCTTGACGAAAGCCATACTGTCTATCGCTAATGAGCTGGTGCTCTTCTAGGTATTTAAGCAACTGGGAGTTAATAACATGCTCCATCACTTTTGATAGAAGAGAGGTAATTGCAATTGGTCTGTAGTTAGCAGGGATCGATTTATCGCCCTTTTTAGGCACGGGATGAACTAGGGCAGACTTCCAACAAGACGGGACAGTGCTAGTGGAGTACGATAGCTGAAACAGACGCGCCAAAATAGGCGTTAACTCAGGAGCGCATAATTTTAGCACAACTGCGGGGATACCATCTGGCCCACTTGCTTTGTTGATGTCAAGAGAGATAAGCACTTTGCGTATAGAGTTCTGAGTGAAGCGAATTTTACTCAAAGAACTTGTACACCGCGGGATGTTGGGTGGTGTTCTCTCATCAACCACAAGCGTTGAGTTAGAGGCAAAGAGAGCGCTCAGGATTTCAGCTTTCTCTTTCGCAGTATGGGCCAGAGTATCGTCCGGTCGGCGCAAAGGTGGAAATGTAGAATGACAGAAATTGCCCTGGATTGCTTTAGAAAGAGACCAAAAAGCCCGTCTTCCAGAAGGCATTGTAACTAGCCTCTGGCCAATTCTGTCAATATGCTTCAACCTTGCTCTGGCAATAGCTTTTTTGTAAGACCTAGTAGCAGCATTAAAGCTTTTCTTCAAGTTTGGGGTGTTAGAATCAGACTTGCATTGAGCTGAGGCCCAAGACTGGAAGGCATTTTGTTTTAGTCCTAAGGCTTTAAAGCAGTCTGCATTGAACCAACGCTGGGAACGTCCCCCAATAGGAATGGTTGAGTTGGGAATAAAACAAGCCATTCCTTGAAGTATAACGTCAGTAACAGCCTCAGCGCAGATGTTAGTGTCATTTGAAGAAAAACAAAGCTGGTTCCACGGATACGCAGCATAGAACTCACGCAAACCATCCCAATCAGCAGATTTATAGTGCCACACACGGCGGGTACCAGATACACGTGTGCGGGAGAAAGGCTTAACTTGAACCGAAGTCTCCACCAAACAATGGTCAGATGACCCTATAGGTGCATTCACACTGACCTGATAACCGTCAGGGTGACTGGTTAAGAATAAATCTAAAATCGATGGGGTATGGTCCGGAATATCTGGAATTCTGGTAGGTGTCAGCACAAGCTGGCTGAGATCATAAGCCAGGGCAAAGTTATAAGCAGCCCTTCCAGCGTGGTCGGTGATGCGTGACCCTAGCCATTCCACATGGTGGGCGTTGAAGTCACCAAGAATTACCACCTCCACAGAAGGTATCTGCTCGAGCATATGGTCTACAGCCCTTTGAATATGCTCAAAGAGGCGGTCAGTTTCAGCATTGTCGCTATGGGACCTGTATAGGCATGCGTAGACACGGGATTGGCCTCCAAACTCTGTCCGCAGCCAAAGAAGGGACAGGTCCCCGACCTCGAAATTATGAAGGCGATGACCACATAAGTCCCCTCTAACATAAACACACACGCCAGCACGCGATAGAAAAGAGTGTTCCAGGTTGTAGCCGGGGTAATTTAAATAAGAGACATCATCCGGAGAAGCGATTTGGGTCTCTGTTAAGAACAAAAGAGCCGGCTTTGCTGTTTCGAGATGATGATGAACAGCATTGAGGTTTGTATGCAAGCCCCTGATGTTGCAGAAGTTCACACGAAGTGTGGAATGGGGTGCCGCTGTAAAACGTTTATTCTTCTTTGTTTTACTATTCATGATGCTTATGGTGTGTGCTATACATGGCGAGGGTAAAGCGAACAATCCACCGTCTGTGATCACGAGGGCAATTGATACAAAGATTAACCCCACCGTATAACGCAGGATGAGTGAGTTACTGGTATGGGGGACGGAAGGGCCCCCAATCCGATCCGCTGAATGACCGGCGGGTTCCACACCGGTCTCCCACTCCGGCACGCCGGTCATTCACCGGGCTTTTTTCGTCGGTGGCGGAGCAGCCTCCCAAGATAGGATATCTTAGGTTCGGGCCCCCTACGGACCAACGGGCGGCCAGCGGACAACCGTTTCATTGGGTCTCCCTGGACCCCATGCCAATATATCACGCCTGTGAAAACGTGAGAGGCTTTTTACTCTGTCGGACCCAATGGTCACAGAAGGTAACACTATTCGAAGGGGAGAAGGAGAGGGGGGAAGACTGGCTCCTCAGCACGCAGCCGGAACGCAAGTACATGCTTTGCGACTGATTTAAACTGAGTTGTGGTCGCTAGCCAGACGGATCCGTAATAGAACCCTACCACAAAGCCGGATACCAGCGGGATTATGTTGTGCGGTATCAGACACAACAACCCTTGACGGGGACCAAGGTGCGCCAGAGCCTCGTTAGTAGTAGCAGGGTGTACCGCGGGCAGGTGAGGTTGACTTTGGCCACAAGATGATGGTGGGCCACTTACACCCATATGTATTATAATTATAGTATAAGTATTTTGTGTTATTGTATATTAGTGTGTATGTATTTGAATGTATTCTAGTATCCTAATTTTTTTTTGTCAGCCTAGAAGAAATCGCTGTTTAGCGATAAGGCCGCCTTTTTACCAGTTCTACAAAAAGCTTTTTATGTCTCTAATATATGTTCTTCTTTCAGAAAGAGCAAATAAATACATAATAATAAATTATAGTGGACCCTTGCAGATAAAAGCCTCCTTCATCTTTTCATTCATCATTTGACGACCTCCGTGGCGCAGTGATATGCACGGTGGATTCATAAGACTGAGGTCCTGGGTTCGATTCCGGGCGGGGCAGATTGAGATTTTTCTTAATTTGTCTTGGTCTGGCTTGTGGGAGGCTTTCGCCGTGGCTAGTTACCACCCTACCGACAAAGACGTACCGCCAAGCGACTTAGCGTTCCGGTACGATGTCGTGTAGAAACCGAAAAGGGTGTGGATTTTCATCCTACTCCTAACAAGTTAGCCCGCTTCCATCTTAGATTGCATCATCACTTAACATCAGGTGTGATAGCAGTCAAGGGCCAACTTGTAATCGATAAAAAAAAAATCTTTATTGTATTGTCTAATTATACTGTGCTGTTATTAATGGTTGATCTTGTGTTGTACGAGTTATTTGTTTTCTTCATGTTTTTATTATTTTAGTATTAGATGGAAGATGGTGATCTTCTAGACCACGGTGACCAACTGACTTACGGTGTATTTTTTCAAGTTTAATTTAGATGGAGTTTTGGTATAATTGCTATTGTTTGGTTTCAGTTGTCGGTTGTCATTACAAGTTTTTGGTTTCGTTCATCATAATTTAGTATGCAAGATTTCGGTTTTTCATATGCCATTCATTAAATCTGATGATGATATTTTCAGGCGACGTCGGTGTCAGACATACATGTGTTTGAGGATGTTCTGGATCAGAGTACTCTACTAACTGAACGCGATAACAGTTCAAATGCCTCTCTCAAACCATCGCTCATAATGATGAATCATTTGCACCACATTGTGATGAATAATAGAAGAAACTTAGAACACATGTTAGTGCAAGCTGGTATGTATTCTTATGTTATTTTCTCACTAATTACAAAATTATTAAATTTCATAAAAAAACTATCTATAAATTAGTCAACCAGATGGCACGGACTTCATAGATATGCTTAAGTAAATTAAATTAGCAAACGAATGCGTGAATCTCACTCCCACAAGATGAGTTTTGCCTCATGATAAGGTTTATCATTACATAGTATAGAACAAAGTCACTTTTTATGTCTGTCCCTATGTATGTGACGGCGCCTGCGACATCGTACGCGACTAGAAAGAAGTCTGTGAAGTGCACGTGCACCAGCTACGCCCTCTTGTGGCTGCGCATCGTTCGATACTCCCACTCACCCCACTACTTGAGCCATTCTAAGTTGTATAAAAGGAGCGGGTCTACAACTGGTGGGGAGTCTAGGCTCTGGCGTGGCGCGGTGCAGACGTTGTACTTTGCTTATCGCTTAACCTAGACAACTGGGATAATTAATTTGTGCAAACGAATTAATTATTACTCTCAGCTTGAGTCGCGGTGTCTTGGGGTTACATTAATTAACACGAGACGTTACGTATCATTGCAATACCATAATTTGCCAGTAGTAATTCACTGTTAATTAAGTTGTTGTTAATTATTCTTTCAGTTATCTATTTGTGGGTTAGTTATAAACTCTACATACAAAGGCTTACCCTATTATTTTATTCACTATGTCTGACCCTCTTTCGACATATGCTTAAATCTTTAAAACTACGCAACCGATTTTCATGCGGATTTTTATCAGATAGTGGTTCAAGAGGAACATTTATAGACCAGTGCATTTATTTTTGAAACCAAATAAAATCGCAGTAGGATGAACCCCATTGGAAAAGGAGGAGAATATCATAAAAATGAAAGGAAAAATAAATTACTGGCGATCTGTGGTCGGGAAAAAACGGTTTTTCTCGATTTCCGGCAAAACTAAAAGTCCTACGGAAAAGAGTTGATTGGCAAAGTTGTAGGTAATAAAAAGATCTAAAACTTTTGTTTCTACACTTTTTTCACATAACCTCAAAATTTATGTGAAAAATTCAAAAACCAAGTTTTTCATTTTTTATTATCTTTTACAAATAAAATTTTATTTTCATAAAATTTGGTGAAAACTTGCCTTCTTATGTCCCAAACACGCTATAATTTATTTGATTTGAAATATTTATTTTTTCACCCTATTTTGAATGAATATCGAAAAAATAACCTAATTTTCAACCGAAAAAATATTAATTTGTTAAAAATTGGTGTGCTTTCTGTTCATTGAAATCTTTCATTTTTATGATATTCTCCTCATTTTCTGATGGATTTCATTCTACTGCGATTTTCTTGTACTTTTTGTTAATTTTAAGGCTAATTGCACTGGAGTATTATGTGTATAATACACGCATAATGTAGTAGAGAAATACTGACTATTTTAGAGGTTTCTGATGTCATGTCGTAAATTAGCGCATTATCGAGATATATCAAAATAATGTAACTACAGTAGGTATTGCACACCTTAAAAAGATCAACAGAAAGATGGTATACGATATGTTTTTATTGCACTTAAATTACTTAAGTGAATATTTACCCAGATATATAAGATTCAAAATGCAGGGACATAATTTAGCACCAGCATTGCACCCGTGCTATGCCAGTGCGGGTCGTTAGTATATATATAATTAGTTAAGGTTTTATGTAAATTGGAAGAAATATGACCATTATTGTTGGAAAAGTCGAAAAAATTTAAGCTATCTGGGAGCTTTCATAGAGTATCTATTTGAGATATAACGAAATAATGTGTCGAAGAATTGTTTCTCTTTATTAGTACTTCAAAAAGTCTGCCATGGCATTTTCTATCTTCTGACGATAACTTGCTATTGCCATTTTTTTTTAAAAAAAAAGTACACTTTTTTATATTTTTGGCACGAGATTACCGCCATATGGAATGTTAAGTCGACGATTGTTGTGCCTACAGTCGTTTCAGTTAATAGTCTTAAAGCAAAAAGCTTGGAACAACATCTTAAGAAGCTTTCGCTTAGTTGTTGGATCAGTGATCGGATACAGAAGTTGGTAATTATTGAGACGGCGCTTATTGAGGAGGTCGCTCGCTCTGGAGCCCTGACCACCGGTTGCTTGGGCCCTCAAAGACCCCGCAAGTGGAGCACATTTAATTTTATAAATTAATAAACGTAAACAAAAATAAATGTGAGAGAAATTAAAAATAACTTTTACTTGTTACAGGCTGGGACATCCGTAGACATTCGCTTGTAATAGGCGAATGGCGTGTTTGCGATAGCTAACTGACAAATTCATTGTGGACTATATGGATCTCGAAACAAGTACAGTCATTTATTGTGATGATGTGATTGATGATGAATAATGATAAACCAATGTTCAATAGAAGTCAAGTCAAGAGGGTCTTTTCTGTTTTATCTATCGATATAATATCTTTTACTTTCTATTCTTTCACGATTAATTCTAATGTAATAATGAATAATATCATATAATGATTATATATATTAGCTTTTGCCCGCGACTCTGTCCGCGTGGAATTAGTTTTAAAATATATATAAAAACATAAGAATGTCATACTTATTAATATTTAATCAACTACCTAAAATACGTTTTCAGCTCCTAGCTTAAAACTGATGATACTTTCATACATTTTTTTCGCAATTAAAAGTAGCCAATGTACTTTTTGAGGCTCTAGACTATCTGTGTACCAAATTACATTTAAATCGGCTTAGTACTTTTAACGTGAAAGCGGGACATTCAGACTTACTTTCGCATTTATAATATTATAGTTTTCATACTGAGATGACTCTCATATAGTGTATAGTGTAATAATATATATATTCATTTAATTGTTACTGATTTATTAATAAATGGTTATTATTGTTATTGTTAAGCAATTGATAGTTTTAAGCTAACTATCACTATTACTTTCTGTTAATATATATTTATTGAATTATTGCTGATTCATTGATTTATTAACTGATGATTATTACTGTTATTGTTAAGCAATTGATATTTATTAAGCTGATTATATAATCTGATTTATTGATTTCTTAATTGATGATTCTTATGTGAGAGAGATGTGTGTGTGTGTGTGTGTGTGTGTGTGTGTGTGTGTGTGTGTGCGTGTGTGTGTGTGTGTGCGTGTGTGTGTGTGTGCGTGTGTGTGTGTGTGCGTGCGTGCGTGCGCGTGTGTGTGTGTGTGTGTGTGTGTGTGTGTGTGTGTCTTGCAGTGTAGAAAACCAATATCAACAGATCACAAACTACTGCACCCGGTTTACCTAGGACTTGTAAAATACCAATAAATATTACATTAGATACTCTATAACATGGTAACAAGTATGTTAAAAATAAAACAATTGGACTCCGATTTCCACGTAACTTTCCAAGTTATTTTACGTTCTTCTGCCATTTTGTAGCACGCAAATTTTGGGATTTTTGGCACATTAATTAACATATCATTATTGTTTACTGTTAAAGATCTGTGATAAGAAGCGATGACGTTAATAAAAGATTTTTGATAGAATAGTGGCTTAAATAGTACTTACCTACCTAAAAGTATAATTAGGAATACCGAGCGCTGAACGATGAGTGCTGGTGTACGGACAAACTCAGATGAGTTTGTGTTGCACCGTTTTAACAATTTTTGTAATGTTGTATTAAAATGTATATTTTTTTTAAATAAAAAAAAATAATAATAATAAATTAAACCATCATTATTAACATTACTACATCACAAAATGACATGACACAATGCTGTGAAACTAACTAGAATATATCTAAAAACTCGGAATTATTCCGACCCAGGATTCGAACCCAGGGCCTCGTGGTCGATGCCAAATAGGCCAAAGAGGTTGTGTATGTCAGGTCTAAAAGGTATTTGTGATAATGTTATAATAATATAAAAAAAGTTAATTTATGTATTATGTGTATTGTTAATAAACGTGACTATTAATAAATAAGCATTATTTAAAGTGAGTTTTATTATTTCTTCAATTTTAGACTAGAGGACGCCTGCGGTTTTACTCACGTATTAGCCATTCCCGTTAAAATTGCGGGATAAAAAGTAGCCTATCTACTATTCTGATGTATACGCTGTATTATTGTAAAGTTACATCAAAATCCATCCAGTAGTTTTTACGTGAAAGAGTAACACTTCCATTAATCCATACTTATAAACTTTTGTATTTTATAATATTTGTAGATTATTATTAATATATATATGATTTGTCTCAAGTAAACATAGGTATTTCGTTATATATCTACTCATTAAAATGATTTCGAGCTTAGTAATTTGTCAGCAGTATTACAACAGCCAGCCTGTATAAGGAAATCTCATCTCTTGCCCAGCCAGAAATCGAATCCAGGACCTGCGTCTCGGAGGCCAACGAAAGCTAGGTAGGTATAATAAGCGCACAATAAGAATGGCGGTGGTGAAATTATACCTTCTACATTTCTCACATTATCTTAATTTGGATGCCATTTTTGTTTTCTTAATCACATATACAAAGGCTTAGTAATATTTCAGACATGTTATTTTTACGTCCGTAACAAAACCTACATACTTACCACTCCAAACTTTGTTAATCTACCTGCACAACCTCATGAAAATCCGTCCAGCAATTTTAGAGATTAAAGTGAATGTTAATATCCGTCTGCTGTCATTTCACATCGTTAAATGCAGACTGACGACATAAAACGTGTCGCAGGAAGTCGCAGACCACAGGCAGCTCAGGATCGTCGTGTTTGGGAGTCCCTAAAAAAGGCCTATATCCAGCGGTAGACATCCATGGGCTGCTGATGATGAAATGCAGACCCTCCGTTTGAATGTTTTTAACCGACGAAAAAAAACGCATGTTAGGATCTGATGAGGATATCCTGGGGAAATTGAAGGAACTCTTCAAATTTTGGAGCCACGCTTACAGCGATTTCGGTTTTTGTCTCGGTATCGGTAGCTTTTTGGCTACTAGTGGCATTTGATATAGTATATTAAATGCCACTAGTGACAGTATAGTACGAGTATACGATACGTGGCGATAAATCACTAAAAAGTAAGAAATAAATTTTTTTAAATAAAAATAGAACCGACTCAAAACGCTGGCACCGACTTCATAGATATGCTTAAGTAATTTAAAGCAACTAAATGACAGTTATTTTTTACTTTTTAGTGCGTTTTGAGTCGGTTCTATTTTTATTTACTTTTTAGTGCGTTTTTAGTCGGTTCTATTTTTTGTTAAAAAATTTTTTTTTGTAAAATTTTTGACCAGGTCGTACTAATTTAAAAAAGTATGGGAATTTAATTAAAAATAGCACCCTTCCAGCCATTCCATCCACCATCATCAGTTTCATCAATATCCAAGCTGTAATTTTTGCGTAAATAAATATACATTTATTCATAATTATATGACAATGAAAGAATGATGTGATGATGAAAGAATCCTGAACATAAATAAGATTCCTGATTTCTTACGGGTGCATCCCAGTAGTATCCCATACGGTAGTTCTATAGAACTGTTGGGATATTTTCCGTGCTGTCAAATTGTATCCCAACAGTTCTATATAGAACTGTAGTATAGTTTTTGCTCTTGACTTTACATATAGCATATAAGTTATAAACTTTATATTATTTTGATTGATATTTCATTTTGTTTTTAACAAAAAAATGTCCCTTGCGACAAAAGCTGAGTTGTTAAAATCGAGTAGTAGTTATTTTAGAAGTTGCAGGGGGGGACACATTTTACCACTTTGGAAGAATCTTTCGCGCAAACTATTCAGTTTAGAAAAAAAATATGTTAGAAACCTCAATATAATTTTTAAAGACCTATCCATAAATACCCCACACGTATGTGTTTAATGAAAAAAATTTCGAGTTCCAGTTCTAAGTACGGGGAACCCCCAAAATTTATTCTTGTATGAAATGTTGTGTGTAGTACTACTCTCAAATTTAAGTGGACGTTTATGATTGCAATCAAAAGAGATTTCATATTATACTTATAAAAAGTAGGTAATTTATATGTAACGTACAAACAAGATGTTGATATCGACATTTCTTTAATTTTGTCCCATTAGTTCTATATAGAACACTAAACTCTAACATGGTGTATCAACAGTTCTATAGAACTAAAATTAGGGGGTACTACTAGGATGCACCCTTTCTTACGTGCCCGAAGGTGTATTTCAACCATGGTCACGGAGGCTTCAGAGGGACTAGGAGAGGTTTCACAGTTTTGCGAAAAGCATTTTCTCACATAACAGCTGGATGGCACGTTTTCAATTCCATATAATTTATTTGCATTGATATTATAATTTATTTAATTTTATGAATTAAATATCATTTATGCATGTTCATAGTATTGTATACATCACCAATAACAGCAAATGCACATACATTGCTCGACATATGCCTTTTTAAGTAGGTACTAACAAACGACGATCCCTATGTATTATGTTATAATATATATATATTTACAGATTAGTTGCTTTATTTTTTAGTGTTCTCATATATATATTGTATTTCTATTATTTTATTGTGTTTTATCAATTATTTATTCTTATTTTGTTGTTTACGCCCTTCCCTACATCTGTTTACTTAATCCTCTATGAGGTTGGTAGAGGTCGCCTTTTAGCTATAAGATCGCCTATTATACATGATTTTCTTATTTTCTGATTTTTAGCTTTCTTTGTTAATATGGTGTACAATAAAGTGAACTTTCATTTCATTTTAATTAAATTCATCATTATCAACATATTAATTATAGGAGAGGGGATATGGCGTGTTGACCCACCGCGACGCTCTAATGCAGATTGGTGGGCTTAGTTTTAATAATGTTTCATTAATAAAAGATCAATATCAACTTGATATCATCAACATTTGTTGATAGTTACCAGGACCGACGGATTCGCGTGCTCACTGAGGCACGGGGGTGTTCACCAACTTCCCCACTCGGGGCTTGGAAAATACTGTAGATTTCACAGCATCGTTATGCAGTTACACGGTAAAAAACTCACACTTGGCCATATAAACTCTAATAGAGATTCCATCCGTTCATCTTTTTTATTACTTACAAGTTAGACCTTGACTGCAATCACACCTGGTGGTAAGTGATGGAAATGCGCTAACTTGTTAGAAGTAGAATGAAATCCACAGCCCTTTCGGTTTCTACACGATATCGTACAGGAACGCTAAATCGCTTGGCTGTACGTCTTTGTCGGTAGGGTAGTAACTAGTCACGGTCGAAAACTCCCACTACCTTGGACCAAGTGAGAAAATCTAAATCGTTCCAGCTGGGAATCGAACCCTAGACCGCCATCTTTTAAATATTCTGCGCCACGGAAGCCGTCTAACACAAGAACTGTAGCGCAGAATCTGTGCTACAGTTCTTGTGTTAGATTAAATGTTTAGATCATAGATTAAAGACTAGTAGATAGAGCCCATAGCGTGTTCACTCGTGAGACAGCAAATCAGCCTTATTGACATGACATGTCAACATTTAAAGTACATCATAAAACGTTATGTTTTAAAATATCGTAAAATACGAAATATTACTTTATATAAGATAGTTTAGTAAACGCATAATACATGAAATTTGCTAAAAAATAACATATCTAAGCTTTAAATCATCAATCAATGAAGTTTATGCCTACTTACGTATGAAACGTAATTCCTTCGATTTTCTGTTCGCTGCGACTGTTGCAGCCGAAAATATTACAACCCACCATAGCACGATAACGTTTAAATTAATATAGTAACCGCAAAGTTATATTATTTATCAGCAAATTTAATAAAAAGCTAATAATTGCTCAGATATGTCCCTTGTCTGTTACAAATTCCACTCTTGACAAATAATAAAAACGAACACGCTGAAAGGGACAAAAAATAATCTTGTGTCACTTTCTAATAAAGGCCGAATGAAATAAGTCTGTCACGCTCTTGAACCTACAGCCGCGTTATGACTCCATCTAGTAGTCTTTAATCTATGGTTTAGATTTAATAAATTAAATGAAGGAACAATCAAATGAAAGGAAAATAAAAATAATGGTTTCTACACCATACCGATTTATTTTAGTATTGTCAATTTACTATTTGCCACCACTATATTACTTCATTGATAGACCAAAACATCGCTCTAGTTGATTATAAATCATCAACAAGTTAACAACAAAACTAATTCATTGATAATTACAACAAAATTAACTATGTATATGTGTATATAGTATAATTAGCTATTTCAACAGTAGACAATGAAGTATGACAATAAGATTCCCATTACACAAGAAATACTCGCCAAAATACATTTGACCACCAACAAAAATTACATCAATACTTTGGTAACTTGAAATTAAATTACAGTTACGAACTACGAAAAGGTTTTAGATACATATTTTAATATAATGAAATAATTGTATAAGTTCTATAAGAAGCATATTAGGCGTTCTATAGAAGATTATGAAAAATTGTCGAAAATTGTATTGACTATTTTCTAGTACTGTTATGACGCGGCGAAATTGCAATCTCAACTATTATTTTATTAATTACAAGTTAGCTCTTAATTGCAGTTACACCTAACGGTAAGTGATAATGCAAGATAGAAGCGGGCTAACTTGATAGGATGAAATCTACGCATCGTACCGGAACGCTAAATCGCTTGGCGGTACATCTTTGTCAGTTGTGTCCCACCAGCCGAATCTGGACCAATTTAGAAAATATAAATCAGCCCAGTAGGTAATCGAACCCGGGACCTCCGTCTTATCATAACAGTACTGTAATTCGTTTGGTGGCGTTTCTTTGAGTTGTTTATTAGTAGCGTAGATAGCACATATTAATATAATTTTTAACACGCAAGATCTTATATCATATCTTAACTTCTTTAAAGCCTAATACACTTCTTATTACAAAGGCTATTGCAGCTAAGTACAATGGAAACGACACAATACTGAGCGAGCAGCATAACATTCGGTTGTAGGCACGTACGTCGTTTATATTGTCGTATTTATTCTAAATAAATGAACGGTATGCACAGCGTACCGCCGTAAAGGAGTTGGGGTTTTAGTTGTTTTGTAGGAACAAGACCAAACTTATTTAATTGTCACGGAAATTGTGACAAAATCAAATTTCGTAAAATAATGACATATTTATTTAAAGAATTTGGAATGCTTTTGATGGTTTAACCCCTGTAGGCCTGACATTCAAACCTTCTTTGAGGCCCGCGGCTACCCGGGTAGCGACGGAGCTATAATGACAGCTGTCATTATTTGCCTGACGGTTGCCAGGGGACCCCTCGGGGCTGTGAAACTTTAATAATGTATTTTAATTAATGACTTGACTTGACACGCTACTGGGGGTTTGGATGTCAATTTATTGGCAAAGTGATTTTCTGCAATATCAGTAGAGATAAATATAATTTTTTTAGTAGCATATCTATATAAGGTTAAATAAATCGAATATTTCCCGGTAAAGTTTTCCTACAGTATTTATATACCCCATCTCCTTTACAATGAAACTACAATTATTATATAATGCGCTAAATGACTCAACAATTCGTATTATTGCTTTTCAGTACTAACAGCTATGGGGGAGTTTGTATCACACCACCACAGTCAATTTAAATGTCGGTTCAATTCATGATTACATAAAGAAATACGAAACCAGACTAATATGTAATTTACACAAAATATAATAAATGAATAAAAAAAAAGTAAACAATCACAGATATAAGTACACCGAGCTATCACTGTAACAACGACGTTTATTTGAATGAGGTTATGCAAAACAGCACCAAATTTCGTCTTAAGAACTATGATTTCATTAATAACTTTTGTAAAATTTGTAAAATGACCTCCTACATCGATACAAGGCGGTAACATATTCCTTTTTTAGAATACTAAAAAAGTAAATATTCTTCTTGTATATAATAAATAATTTATTTTTCATAAGCTAGTTCCTTTGGGTGTGTTTTGCATAAAACATCCTTATTTTATAAATAATAATCATAACCATCCTTCACTTATACTTAACATTAAACAAAAGCTTCTTATGTAAAACAATTTACTTGAAAAAAAATAACTAATTTTGATTGCGCTTTAGGTTTTACATGATAAATAATGATTTATAAAGGACTAATTCTGATTTTATCTTACATATAAAGTAAAGTACATTCAAAATGTAAATTGACTATTGGTGTGAGATGTGATTACAAGTTGTGTCTATTACATACATGGCGTTTACTAAAACGACTGATAGTCAGTTTTTCGCTCAACCATCGGTCAATAATTTACGGGTACACTATAGAAACTACTCATAGGCGATCTGACAGATTTTTCGTTGTTAATAAGCTGAATACATATGGCCTTATATGCATAAATGTATGTATATTATTAACTAGTGTCCCTTCAGTGGATCATTCACAACAAAAAATCATGAATTTCCAAAAAGATAAAAAAATTAACGCAAGTTAATATTATAGACAAATATAAAAATCAGGCTCGGATAATAAATCTCGAGAGATCGGCACCTAATTAAGTACCTTGAGTATAACTAACAAGACTACAGGGTCTCATAGCAGTCAAAATCTCAGCAGATAAAATAATATGATTTGACAAATTTGACTTTTACAGCGTCAAACTAAATAAGTACATACAATGCTGTTTAATAAATAAATGTAAATTCTCATGTCATTTCATTTCATTAATAATCGAAAGTATTAAACAGAGAACTAGTTAACAGTTGAAATTCATTAAAAGTTACGGCTGTAACCACGTCGAAGTATTTATAAGTGTGCAACTGTGATCCAATGGACAGCCAACGCTTGGCGAAACCGTGGAAACGTCACCCGGAGCGCTACGCTATATGCTATATGTAATCAGCTATAAATAAATAAATAGAAATGCCTGGCAGTGTTAGTAGATCGCCTAGAGTGATGCGTTTACTTGCCGATTTGCTTGATGAGCAGTTCGGTGCTGAGGGACTTTGGTCGCTCGATGGGCAGGCCGAGCGCGCGCGACCAGATCAGCTGCGCGAGCACGCCGAGCGCGCGCGACACGCCGAACATTACTGTGTAGTAGTTCATCTCCTTGAGACCGTAATACTGCAACCAACATCAAACATACGACCGTTAGATTATCAACTTTGCATTCAAATAAACTAATAATGATGAGGATTTTTTTGATCCTGCCAAATTCAATTTCAAGTAGGCTTGTTATAAACACTTTTGAAATGTCAAATTAGACTATTTGTCTCTACAAAAACTCTACCACCGGCTCGGCAGACAGGTCCTGGTGAGATGAGCCGGAAAGAAACTCAACGGTTGCTCTTTTAAAAATATTAACTGTATTGTTATATAAAATTATTTATCATGATCATCTATTCAAAAACAATGACTTTCAAGTGCACCCAAAGGTGGTGTTTTCTATAAAAAAAAATTATTAGCAGGTAGTAATTAGTTTCTAATCCTTTTTTTATAAGTGCGCTGCAATTATCTTTACCCAGCACTTTGTTAATTTTTAACATCTTAGAGTCCAGTGCCAAAGAAATCGAACACTCCTTTCGGCTTCTATATGTAATCATACGCTAAATCGGTATGTTATGTCTTTGTCGGTAGATCGATAACTAGCCACGACCGAAGCTTCCCACGAGCCAGACCTGGACCAAATAAAAAAACGTTTATCGGCCCAGCCGAGATTCGAATCTAGGACCTCCGTCTCCTAAATCCACTGCGCCACAGAGATCGTCATAATTATCGAAGGTTTGAATTGAACAACAGCAAGATCGGACTGTACATTATTTTTTTATGATTTTAACATCAAAGTGTATTATCACCTGAAGAAGGACACCAGAGTGGGAGTCCACATTTGGCCACGGGTTCTTGACCTTGCCGAGCTCGGTGAGGATCGGTGGCACGACCTTGTACACCGCAGCAACCAGCTTGAACATCGGGTCGTTGGGCAAGTGCTTCAGCGCGAACTCGCGTTGGCAGGTGTACCTGCAATGCGAAAAAATATACAATTGACATATGGCCCAAAGCAGAGCCCTCCTTACAGAAGAGGGGATATGGAGTGTAGACCCACTACGCTGCTCAAATGCGGGTCGGCGGGCTTAGGGTGACACTTTTTTATTTATTAAAAATTACAGATGTTGATGATAGTGTATACCGTGAGCGACGGCTTAAAGTACTCTCCACGTTAATTACAGGCACGGGGGTTACCACCAGCTTGGGGGGTGATTGTACAATTTGATCGTAAACGTTTGACAGCTACGTCTACTTGACAGTAGAACGACGACAAGCTAAAGTCGATAGCGCAGTGTTATTTTCTAAAATCCAATCTATAATAATGCACAGGAAAATTGCTTTTCAATGTAATTGTTAAAAACCAATCTCTCGGTGAATTATATCTTCGCTAAAAGGTCACTACTAATTTATCTAAAAAGGTTACTATTACTCGAACAGTAAGCTAATCATTTCTTTAGAATAACATATAAATAGTAGATTTTGAAATAAAAAAAAAGCGAAAAGCAATAATTTTTTTGGATTCCTAAAATTTCTAAATATGAAACCTGGCTAGATTGATTAATATTGAATAAAAAGCTGACGAGATGCCTACCTGGGGTCAGTCTTCCTAAGTACAGCGTGGCCATAGCCAGGCACGACCTGCCCAGACTTGAGGGTCTTCCAGATGAATTCCTTGAGACCTTCCTCCGTGAAGTTGTCGCCAACTTGCTTGCGAAGTTTTTCCAACCAGATCAGCACCTGAATTCATTCGAAAACTTAAATTAATTCTTACATATTATAAAATAAAGTCCCCTTCTGTTCCCGATAACCTAAAAGTATAAGTACTAAATTTTAGTATATAATAATTTGTCAAGGTTTTATGTAAACTGGATGAAATAAACCTTAACAAAAGAACGTATAAAAGAATTGTTTCTCTTTAGCTTGGCTTTCGAAGATTACTTGAGGAAAAAATGGGTTACTTAATTTATTTTAAGCTGAGAAGGTTGCAACACGTTTACCACGCGTGCGCTAGTTCGATTAAATTGTTTGATTAATTATTTTATTTACTGGTACGAGTTCGGAGCCAATTGTAGGCAGCAGTAACAGGCGATGTGTCGCCACAATAGTTTCGATGTTGATTCGGTGTTAAATGTAAATAAGGTTTACGGTGTGATTTTTGCATTCTTATTTTAATTCCTTATTTTTAATTAAATTTTGTAATTTTTATAATCATGGTCTGTTCATAATTAGCAGTATTTCGTACTCATCTGTATTTTTTTTCTGTATTGACTTTTTATAATAAGCTAATTTTTAATTTTATCATCTATTTATTTACAATTGCTTGTTTTTAAACGATGCTTAAAAAAATTTGAAAAATATAAAAAGCTTATTAATTCCTTTTTCGGTTTATTTTTTGTCGCATTACCTACATTTAAGATTCTTGTAGGTTTAAATACTAATATTATTTATTTGTTAAATTACATATTGTTTTGCACGCCAACTGTGGCAGGATATGAAAAATAAGAAATAGTTTTAAGAACTATTTTATACAAATACAAACCTAGCTAGCAACGCAAGGTATGTCATATAAATGCCTAGAAGCTAGTAATGTCGTTAAGACATGTGGCCTGCTGCTGCATTTATCTACGAAGAATTTGCACCTAAGAGCTGATGTGATCTAAATTGTTCTTAGCTATTAAATATAAACAATACCTACACGAAGTTTTAGAGGATTTTCTATTAGGATAGAAAGGATTAATTTTACTATTAATGGGTTTTCAATTTTCCGTGGCGCAGTGGTATGCGCGGTGGATTTATAAGACGGAGGTCCTGGGTTCGATTCCCGGCGGGGCAGATTAAGATTTTTCTTAATTTGTCTTGGTCTGGCTGGTGGCAGGCTTTCGCCGTGGCTAGTTACCACCCTACCGACAAAGACGTACCGCCAAGCGATTTAGCGTTCCGGTGCGATGTCGTGTAGAAACCGATAAGGGTGTGGATTTCATCCTACCCCTAACAAGTTAGCCCGCTTCCATCATAGATTGCATCATCACTTAACATCAGGTGTGTTAGCAGCTAAGGGCCAACTTTTAGTCGATAAAAAAATAAAAAATAAGACTTTCTGGGATGAAAGTAAAATCAGTAAACTTATTTTTAGTGCCGACACAGGATTCGGATCAAGAACATAATAATCTATAGCCGAGAGGATAACCACTTAACCGGTTAGGTTATTACTAAAGTTTGTGAATCATCATCATGATTATCAGCCTACGAACGGCCCACTACAGGGCTAGGCCTCCCTCCTTATAGCAGAGGAGATATGGAGCGTTGACCCACCACGCAGTTCCAATGCGGGTTGGCTGGCTTAGGGTGATAATGTTTCATTTATTTGATGACAGCGACCGAGACCGACGGCTTAACGTGCGAGGCACGGGGGTGTAACACCACCGACTTCCCGACTTCGTGCTTGGAATGTGCTGAGAATTTCATAATAATTCATGAAAAAGTCATAATTATTCCGTGACTCGAGCCAGGATTCGAACCCAGGACCTCGTGATCAAAGCCGGGTAGGCTAACCACTACACCAACGAGGCAGTCGTCAACGTTCAACGTTTGTGAATACGGACAATTAACTGTCAATCTACGTAACTTGTTGCGGCTTCATACACGTGGCTTTCCAAACCGCAAATAACATATTAATTACAATAAATATTAACAATTTAGTATGAACAGCTATACTACAGTACTACTAATGACCAAGATACAATTACGGTTTTATCTTGTAGAAACACTATCCAAGGCGTCAAAAGTGTAATTGTTTATGCCAACGCACGTTGTCAGTATGCATGTATAATTTAATTCAAACAAATTTTTAGATATCCTATTTCCCTTATTGGACCTTGATGAAAAAGCCTATGTTGCTCGAGACTTTGCTTAAATTACTTGAGAATACCGCAATACATTCGCACAGAAAGATTATCGCGAACAGACAAACAAAACAGACTAAAATAAAAATACTTCTTTTATCGTCCCAAAAGATTATTTATTAATATATAATTATAACGCACTATTTGTTACATCGATTTCCCATAGGAAAACCATTGTTTTTATAAACGCAACTCCCATAAGTATTTTAGCTAGTCTGCGCTATCAAGTTCAAGTTTTGTAACCTGATCCTCATTGCTTAGCGGCATAGTTCCGGGTTTGATCCCTGCTCGTTGGACAATTGACATACGCACTTTTTATTGTTTGTACTTATTATAATGGTAAATCTTTAGATATAAGTAACGTCCCGAGGGAGAGGTTGTGTAGGATTTTTAGCCACTAAAACCTCCACCCTCGATGGCCATCTTTAAAACTGTTGTCACCCTCATACTCTGCTACTAAGGCTTAACTCGTGGTCTAATAGCCATTCCTAACAGTCTTTACGCCTGGAAATAACCAAGCTAGCTAGGATTTAAAAATTTGGTTGTCTGTAAAATCGGTTTACTGACGATAGTTGAACGTGACAACGTCTCAAGAAAATACTGACGGAATGGTAGCATTTAATTGGTTATTAAAATTTTTAATTTAAGTATATTTTTATAAATATTAATTTAAATTAATAAAATAATTGATTTTGATTTTATAAATTTATATTTTAAATTTATAATAAATATATTAATTTATAAATATATTAATTTATAAATATATTAATTTTTAATTTAAAACTAATATATTTAATAATTATATTTAATAGACGGATGTCAAACGCTGCCGAACGCAAAGGCCGATTGTGCTTCTTTGTCGCTCTTTTCGCGCTCTCGCTTGCACTTCAAGCCTTACATAGAACGACTCAAAGCGAGGTAACGCGGCATGAGTCATGTTTTTTCGTGCGTGCAGCCGGCTCTATCGAATTATAAGACGTTTTCACGTCAAAAAATATATATATAACTCACTTCCTGGTTCGCCAGTCCGTGCAGAGGTCCAGCTAAGCCGTTGAGTCCAGCAGCGAAGGACAGGTAGGGGTCGCTTAGCGCTGAACCGACCAAATGAGTCGTATGCGCCGATACATTGCCACCTTCGTGGTCGCTGTAAAGAGGAAAAACATCTCACTTAATACGGCACAGGCGAATATAGCAGATAAATTTACTTATTTAAAATACAACGTGTTAGGTGAATACCCTATGAAGCCGTCAACCAGGAGTTAGAGAGAGATAGTACATGCCTAGAAACACAATAAACTTCCTAGATGCCTGAGGGAGATAGGTGGAAGGTGCACTTTTTGATATGCTAGTATGAATTTTTTTTAATTTAAAATAATTATTTTATACACAAATTGTGTTAACAAAATCGAAATATACCGGTACGTTTCGGGATGTTATATCATCTACCTAACACATTGTATCAATTTAAAACTGCTGGTTATCAATACGAAATCTCATACGCCATTTCACCAATTTTATATTAGCGACAAATCAGTAGCCTACGTCCAGTTCAAAAGTAGCATCTATCTCTGTACCTACGTTCATCAAAATTGGTAGTGTTTTAGGAGTAAAATCATAGATAGGGAGCAACAGACAGTCTTTTGGCTTTAATTATATAGTCTATTAGCTTGAAAGGAGATGTCCCAAAACTGCCTCAGGGTGATTTTAAATGAAAAACACCTAGAGACCTAACAAAATAAATGAAAAAAATAGCTTATAATTATATTTATATATATAAATAGAAATATTAGAACTAGCGGGGTTTTAAAATAAACCTCAAAAAAGGTATTATTTTTAATTCCTATTGAGTCATATTGATATCGACAGTTGCATACAAAATGTATAAAGAAATGACTTTTCTTCATAACATTTTGTTTTCGGTAGTTAAAGTATGACATAGCAAAACAATTATTTCACTTTGTGTTCGTCAAATTGCCTATAACAATATTTTTTACTAAAATAACCCTTTAGGCAGGTATTTTAGTAAGAGTTTACGGTACTGATCATGCAATAACCCCTCTACCTAGGGCCAAATATACTATTTATTATTAAATTAGATAGGATTACCAACCCAAAAGTAAAAGTTTCATTAAGACGCATAAACATTTAATTTTTCCTGGGGCAAACAATGTATGGGCGGTGGGCCATCCTTTAGCATAGTTACTCATTTTACGATGTAGACGCTCACTACGCACAGCTAGTGTAATTAAACCGCCCACAGTCTCTTTTCCTAATACTAAGAAATCGCTACAAAGCGATAAGACTTTTTCTGTCGTGTTCTGTTTTCATTTCTTACCTGTATTGTGGTAAACAAATAAATTATTATATATAATCTTTGAAACTAATCTTATAACTATTATAAAGGCGAAAGTTTGTATGGATGTTTGTTACTCTTTCACGTAAAAACTACTGAATGGATTTGGATGAAACTTTACCACAATATAGCTTATACATCAGAATAACACATAGGCTACATTTTATACCGAAATTCCCACGGGAACGAGAACTACGCGGGTGAAACCGCGGGCGTCCTCTAGTAACACATAAAAAGCAAAAATAGTCTTTACTGTTGTTTTCTAAACTGCCATATGCTTCAATTTTTGCCAAAGCTTAATTAGGTTACACGTTTTCACATAGTTGACGCTTTATTTTCAATTAGCAATGTTGTACAGATAAGCGAGCGTCACATAAATAAATTAGTTGTGTTTAATTTTTAGGCAAAAATAATTTTACTAACAAATACCTGCTAGCTAACTACCTATCATATCGTTTCTATTAATCGTATTAACATAAGATCGTATTAACATCGCCTTTTATTATTTAATAGAGAACGCCGTTTTCCCGTTCTTGTGAGAATTTCGGAATAACAAGTAACCTGTATTATTCTGATGGAAAAGCTATATTATTGTAAAGAGTGCGTAAGGATACGATATCCACACAAACTTTCGCGTCTATAATGTTAGACTAAGGATTTTGAAAAATCATTATGTAATTGGAATACATACATCGCTAGAATATCGATATACTCGAAGGTCAAGTAAATACTGATAAAGTGATAAATGACATTGACAAATGGTCACAAGTGGATGATAATCTGTGAAATGTGTCATTGGCCACAAGGAATTATGCACATGATAAGCCCAAGATTCCACCATATAACCAAAGATTATATAAATATTATATCATAGTTGAAAAACTATATAAAATCCACTTTAATTACTTCTAATAAAGTTGAAAGTAAAACTATGGTCCAAGTGAAACATACATCATTGCGTTCTTGAATTGATTTCTATAAAATAATAATTTATTATATTCATGTATTATGCCACCGCATGATTAGATAAAAATTGCGTTCAATGAAATTTTAATTCCTAATTTATTCCATTAACTTTTTTACATGGATGGCACAATAATGAGTTTTTGATTCGACCCTACGTCACTTTTCAATGAAAAATTCCATATTTGTCGGATAGAGATCGGATTAGAATATTTATTATAGAAAAATATTTATTTATATTCAATAGTAATAACCCATAGGTCATTTACCTATTCTAATAAACGATAAAACTTGTTATATATTGCTAGTAATAATAATATAAAATAAATTTACATATCTGATTTACATATCTCTAACTCAACAGCCTTCACCTTGTATCTATTCAAGGTAAAGGAATATTTCGCAAAATTGCGGTAATTACTTTATAAAACGACTTCAAATTATTATCAACAATTTTACTGTTTATTTATACACTTGAAGATAAGTTTTGCGGATGTGCCTAATCCTTACTAATATTATAGTCGAAAGTTTGTATGTATATGAATGTTTGTTACTCTTTCACGCAAAAACTACTGAATAGATTTTGATACAACTTCACAAAAATATAGCTTGTATATCAGAATAGAACATAGGCCACATTTTATACCGAAATTCACGAAACCGCGGCCATTCTCTAGTCCTGCATATGTTTGAACTAGAGTGACGCTTTTGGAAGTCATGGTTTATGATATCAGTATACTGATAATGTAAGTACTAAAGAACTAAGATGCCGCTATCAAAAAATATTTCACCGAGAGCAATAGCATCTTCTAAGGTTAGATACCCAAGTATATAAAATGAAAACGAACAAATACTCCAAATTTTATTTAAAAAAATATAGCATGCATGCATATAGCATATCGGATACACGCTTATTTTCTTACTTTTGAAAATAAATGACAATTTTTCTGTGCAGGTTCGTAAATGATATTTTAGAAGAATATAAAAGAGAAGAGAGAATTCTAGCCTGTGAAGTTGTTTTATTTATGATCGTAAATTTTATTTTGAAGATTTGTTCTATATAGGTTCGCGAGTGTTATGAAGAGTTATTCTGAGTGACATCGTAAATTTTATTCTGTAGAGTTGTTCTGTGTAGATTTCTAATCTCATTTTTAAGAGTGATTTGCGTAGGCTCATAATTGTTATTTTGAAGGGTCGTGCGTAAGCTAGTGTAGTAGGTGTGTACATTGTAGAGTCGTTTTCACGGGCCCTAAATATTAGCTACGTATGTACTAGAATTACAAAATGTATTCATGGCATCACCATGACAAGCCAGTTAGCAAGTTAATAAAATCTGCTACCGGTAAGTAGGACGACTGTAGGTTTTACATGATAACAGATATCAGATAACACAAAACAGCGCGAATATTGTGCAGAATACCACTTGCCTCCGATAACGCCACAATTTAAAACATTAACAACAAATTCGTAATGTCTTTTTATATTAGTACAAGTATACTTGCGAACCGTCCTAATTTAACATAGGTGAACATCTATTTCAAGTATACATTTTACCATTTTGACGTGACAACGTCTTATAATTCGATAGAGCCGGCTGCACGCACGAAAAAACATGACTCATGCGTCGTTACCTCGTTTTGAGGCGTTGCATGTAAGGCTTGAAGTGCAAGCGAGAGCGCGGAACGAGCGACAAAGAAGCACAATCGGCCTTTGCGTTCGGCAGCGTTCGACATCCGTCTATTAAATATAATTATTAAATATATTAATTTTAAATAAAAAAATAATATATTTATTATAAATTTAAAATATAAATTTATAAAATCAAAATCAATTATTTTATTAATTTATATTAATATTTATAAAAATATACTTAAATTAAAAATTTTAATAACCAATTAAATGCTACCATTCCATCAGTATTTTCTTAAGACATTGTCACGTTCAACTATCGTCAGTAAACCGACTTTACAGACAACCAATTTTTTTTATACAAACTTACAATATCCTTTATTTCTAATAAGGCGTAAAACTTTCGAAACGCTAAAATTTCAAACAGGTGACTATAATTTCATAGGTGCCCGTGATTCATTATTATTGGTAGCAGAATAATATAAGCGCGGTAGTAATACTTCCCCCTAGCCGTGTCACAAAGGCTACAACAAATAAAAACGGATTGTCGCTTGTGTAAATGGATAATGCGATCAATTCATTACAGTCGACAATTGATGCAATTGCACACAATGATCAGACACGTAATTGACTCGTGAAAAGATTTGACCGAAATTGCTCAATTATTTGTGTTATATATTCTTCAGTTTAGTCTTGTAAATTATTTTTTTTAAACTTTGTGCAAAATATAATGTAAGCAAGTAAAAATAGAAACACTTTCTCTCCATTAAGGATTTAAAATTTTGCATTTTTGTAAAGCGATGATGAATTGTTGACATACAAAAATGATACGATAAACAAAAATTACTCGATACTGCAGCCAGGATTGTATTCGAGAGGTTATTCTTTCTCTTCGGTCAGTACATTAAACTGTACATAACTTCATTTACGATATCAACATAGAGACAATAAAGAAAAAAAAGACGTGTGGCCCTCGGAGACTGCCGCGGTAAAGCTATTGCATAGCATTTTTTATCAACTTATGTTTACCTACCGACGTCATCGGGACCGTGGCCTAGCGGCAAGGCGCTCTAAGTGCTCGGATTGCCAGAGAGACGCGGGTTCGAGTCCCGTCGGTTTTGAAATAAAACTTTTTGAAATATCACGCTTGTAAAAAAAATGAATTTTTGAAATATCACGCTTGAAAAAAAAAATGCGGTACCGACGGGATTCCAACCCGCGTTTCTCTGGCAATTCGGGCACTTAGAGCGCCTTACCGCTAGGCCACGCTCCCAATGACGACAGCGCCGAAATTGTGCTTTTTATATTAGATTTTTGATATCCAGGGGTGTTAGATTTTTTCGTTACGGAATTTCTGAATTCGGTCTCCACGCTCAAGGCCCGCGATAGAAGCTATACAGTAGCTTAAAAATGCGGATGTACAGTATGCTTCAATCTAGGACGTAATCTATTACGCTCCGTAAGAGGTGAACGGGTGGCAGGAGTCGCCGATAAGCGCACCTCCTGCCACCCCTGTAGACACCAGAGAGTGTACAGACGAGCGCCTCGGCATGTCAAAGTGCTTGTTTTTGCGATCCTTTGACGTCCCAAATAGGATGCAGCACGGCTGAGGTTTAGTGGGTTTTGCCAGTGAGTTCAACATGCTCAGACGCAATTATATCTGCGCAGCCTCAAAACAAAGGCTTGTAATGTATGTTCATTCTAAATTTATAATATTAGTAGTTTTGTACTCCACATTTATTCTATTACATCTGAACTTTGTAACAGCCCAAAACAGAACATCTATGATCTAACAACTTTTCTAAACGTCGGTTACAAATGGCGGTAGCACAAATTAACATCAGCTAGTTTTTCAAACGATTTTAACATGCGAGGCCTTGACACGCAAATACTACGTATTTCCTTCACTGCATTTTGTCGTTAAATTATGGATAATGCACTAACATCATAATTGCTTACAAACATAATGTTGTAGATCGAAACGGCTATTTCCCTAGAATCTATTTATTTATTCAACTACCTTGTTGTCCAGGACGACCTATTTTTGACGTGACAACGTCTTATAATTCGATAGAGCCGGCTGCACGCACGAAAAAACATGACGTCATGCGTCGTTACCTCGCTTTGAGGCGTTCCATGTAAGGCTTGAAATGCAAGCGAGAGCGCGGAACGAGCGACAAAGAAGCACAATCGGCCTTTGCGTTCGGCAGCGTTCGACATCCGTCTATTAAATATAATTATTAAATACATTAATTTTAAATTAAAAAATAATATATTTATAAATTAATATATTTATTATAAATTTAAAATATAAATTTATAAAATCAAAATCAATTATTTTATCAATTTAAATTAATATTTATAAAAATATACTTAAATTAAAAATTTTAATAACCAATTAAATACTACCATTCCATCATTTTTTAAGACATTGTCACGTTCAACTATCGTCAGTAAACCGACTTTACAGAACCAATTTTTTTATTTAGTTCTATGGCTCCGGATACTAGCTATTTTGAGCCTGCAACTAAGCCTATATGAGCCAGTATAAGATGTGTGTGACTCTGGCTGCGCTTTGAGTATAATATTAGTTTTTCATTCTTTTGGAAAATATTGAGTATTAGCTCGCGGTTAGGAAGTTAAATGCGTAAATCTCTTAGACAAAAAAGGACTGTGTAGTCATCGATTTTAGTGGTTATCTTAATATTAGTTCGTTCGTTGCAGTAGATTAAAATTAAGATGATCTTAAAATATTTAATGTAATTTCGCTAGCAAATGTGAATTCAGCGTAAAAGCAGCCCTCTATTGTTTGTAAGCGATATATTTATACACACAGCAACGAAAACTACATATTACATGAACATTTTACCAGTGGAGATGTAAATTTTCTTTGTATAAATAAATACGTCACAAGGATCTCAGAACTATTTTGATTTAGTCTATGAAGCCTACCGATCCCAACTTTCTCTTAAGTACGTGATGCCTTTATAGAGACTGGCATTTAAGTTCTTCTAACGTTCGGGTTCGACTCTGGCAGAGATTCTGCGCTGACCCAAACCATTGCGGTCCCACTAAAAAGTCACTTATACAGTAAACAAAACTACAAGTCCTACTACTGCTAATACTAATATTATAAAGGCGAAAGTTTGTATGTATGTTACCCTTTCACGCAAAAAATATTAATGATTTTTTTTTGGATGAAATTTCACGAAATATAGCTTACATATCAGAATAACACATAGGCCACAACGAGAGCTAGGCGTATGAAACCGAAGGCGTCCTCTAGTTGCCTATGACTACAGCTTATTAACAAAAATTGATGAAACACCATTTCGGACTCGCTTAAAAAGTAAAACGGTGATTCTCAACCTTTTTTTTGTTGCGGCACATATTTAACGATTTCAAAATTTGGCGGCACACAAAGAAAAAGATAAAAATTATTTACTTACTACAACATAACATACACAATATAAATAGTTTATGACAAAAATTTTAAATACAACAAGACCCCGCTTTGCGTCGCTAATGCGTTCCTGAAAAATGCGACGCAAAGTGAATCACAAATTTGGAAAGAAAATAATAAAATAATTTATTTTTTTGTGGATTTAAATATATATTCATGTTAATAATATTTTTCTTTTTAAATGATATAATTTAATAATATTAACATTATTATATTTGGCGGCACACAAAAGTGCCGCGGCACAGTGGTTGAGAATCACGGAAGTAAAACCTTACTAAATCACTTTGTTTTATTATAAAAAAGTTTTTATTGTGGTCTATGGGCTTCTGCCAAAAATAAACCTCCAAGCTACCATATATGGAAACCGGTTAGATGGTAGTTAGGTGTCAGGCGGTAATCTTACACGTGGATAGTCATATGAGACATAACTCGGACATGCGCAGACAAAAGCAAGCCATTATGACGACACCGAGCTATTTCTAACGTGGTATGTTATTAAGACAGATGTCCACTAACAACTGTTAATGTAAAATACCAGTTACGCTGCAGTCATAATTACTTTAATTTACTTAAACATATCTATAAAGTCGTGCCATCCAAGTGCATGGAAAGTTTATTTGACGAAGTAGAATTAGAATTAGATTTAGTAGTAAGCTTGGGTGGTTAAGTAGATTAAAATAACTAAATATCGCAATTATTTTTTATTAAAAAATGCGTTACTCGTTTTTATTTTGTATTAAAAAATTTTTTCATACTTTTTAGTGATTTATAGACCACGAATATAGGTGAAATCTGCTCAATTTAAACTATGAGTACAATTATACGCCAGCCACTTAAAAAAATACCGAAATCGCAGTAAAGTTTGAAGAGTTCCTTCGTCTTTCCCAGGATCCCATCATCAGATCCTAACATGATGACTTTTTAACATTTACCCTTTCTAACAAAAAAGAATCATCAAAATGGGACTACGGGTTATGGGTAAAAAGCTGCGTGACCATACATAAATATATATATACGTCGAATTGAGAACCTCCTCCGTTTTTTGCAGGTTAAAAATAAGCCAATCATGAGCGCTGCTTCGCAGGCAAGTAGCATGCATTGCGTACACTTGGGGAAAACTTGTATGCAAACATTAGCGACATCAAACAGGAAAGGACAAATGGTTACAAACAAAGAAACAATTCGCAGAGCATATAATAAAAAATAAAACAGACTTCAAAACGCATTAAAATGTAAAAAATAATTGCGTCATTTAGTTATTTTAATTTACTTAACTATATATATAAGGTCGTTGCCATCCAAGTCTAAAAAAAGTTTATTTAAAGAAGATTTATTAACGTCCTGAAATTAAAAAGGTTGGGTGGCACTGACTTCATAGATATGGTTAAGAAAATTCAAGTAAGTAACTTAATTACTCAATTATTTTTTACTTAGTGCGTTTTGAAGACCGTTTTATTTTTTATTAAATTTTATTTATACTTTTTAGTAATTTATCGACAACGAACATAGGTAAAACCTACTCGTACTAAACTATGAGTACCATTATACGCCAGCCACTTAAAATAATACCGAAACCACTGCACGTGTACTTATAAAGTTTGAAGAGTTCGATTTTCCCAGAATCCCATCATCAGATCCTAACATGATGACTATGGGACCATTTTGGAACTATAAGACCATTAGTAGTATACATACCCTTTCTAATAAAAAAAAGAATTATTAAATTCGGAATACTCAGTAAAAAGATATGAGTGGTCATAAATAAATATACACGTCGTCCGTTTTTTCGTCGGTTAAAACATAAGGCACATGTATAGAATACAATACTACATTAGGTTTCACAATATGTACAGACTAGCTAAATTAGGGGGCAAGTATATGAAACTGCAAAAGACAATAAATACGCTGGTCACGATTGTCACGCTCCAACGTTAACTTGTTATATAATATGTAGGTACGAGTAGTTAATGTTGTCTTAACTATAACAATTTTACATAGCTTACGTCACAAAGACGCGTGTGTACACTACTTCACTGAATCGATCAATACCAAAGGAAATGGATAAATCTTCTTTTATGACAAACAAATATATCAGTATTAATAAATGTTTTTATGCTCGAGGCTTAATAATTTGTGATATTCTAACAAACATATCAGTAAGGATAACTGCATCAACGTTAATGATCTGATCTGTGATTTTCTTCTTAAATAGGTAAACAAAAAATAGAACCGACTCAAAACGCACTAAAAACTAAAAAATAACTGTGTCATTTAGTTGCTTTAATTTACTTAAGCATATCTATGAAGTCGGTGCCAGCCAAGTTTAAGGAAAATTTATTTTACGTAGTTAAGCAGTTTGTGGGTTCTAGGTAACGACTTAAAGTAGAAACCTTGGCTGGAACCGACTCCTAGATATGCTTAAGTAAATTAAAGCAACTAAATGACACAGTTATTTTTTACTTTTTAGTGCGTTTTGAGTCGGTTTTTTTTTGTTAAAAAATATTATACTTTTTAGTGATTTATCGCTACGTAACGTACTCGTACAATACTGTCATAGTATATGGCACTAGTAGCCAAAAAGCTACCGATACCGAGACAAAAACCGAAATCGCTGTAAGCGTGCCTCCAAAATTTGAAGAGTTCCTTCAATTTCCCCAGGATATCGTCATCAGATCCTAACATGATGACAATGGGACCACCTTGGATGTATGCCCTTTCTAATAGAAAAATAATTATCAAAATCGGACAGCTCGTAAAAATTTATGCGTGGTCATACATTAAAAAAAAATATACGTGTCAAATTGAGAACCGTTTTTTTTTTCGTCGGTTAAAAAGATCATGTCGTGCCTTCTCTCTGTGCATGCTTGTTCATAAGAGCAAGTTTTACAGATTTTCATTTCAGGTGTATGCTACTGTACTATGGAATGCACTTCCAGTACAACTATCAGAATCACTGAGCATATTTAACAGTGCTGTCAAGACGAACATGAATTTGTTATTTTATGCTGAATTAAATTAATATATTAGTCTGTCTTAAGACATTTATTACAATTATTGTATAAATATTTCGTGTAAGTGTTTATGTGTATTAGTCTGTATTAGTGTTAATGTATTTTATACGTATTATTCTAGTGTCCTTACGTTTTCTTAACCTAAGGTTGCCTGGAAGTAATCGCAGTTAAGCGATAAGGCCGCCTTCGGCCGTTGATCATTACAGTACGAGGATAATACCTATAATATATACCTAGAATTATTGTTTATTCTTATTTAATTCAATTAACGTTATTAGAGACGATTATTGCGTTTAAAAATAATTAAGCATATGTAAGACGTTTTAGTATGATATTTCCGCACAGAATTCAATTCAATTAGAATTGTAAAACGATTTTTACAAAGCACGTAATCAAATTCAGCTAAAAGATAACGATCATTAGTACCAACTTGTGGGAAAATACAAAAATATATACCTACAGTATTATAAATTGTACTAGTGTGGTGGTAGTAAAGATGATTTGTAGATCCGGTTATACCTATTCTATTAGGACACGCTAAGGTAAGCTGAATAAATAATCTGTTTTTTTAGGGTTTTAAATTAATTTATTTTTAATTCAATATTGATGAGGAAGGTTTAAAAATCTCGTTATATAGAAACTTACAGAAGTGATAACTCAAATACTGCTAGCGCTTTGGATTAGATTGAGAGATGAGGAGCCTGCCTACCGCTGCCGTGCGTGGGGGAAAAGGAAGCCAGACAGTCTGGCGGCGTAACGCGTTACGTAACGACGCGGTTTATCCTCACATAAGAAGTTATCTCAAAAATATCAATACAATAATGCTCATGTTTGAATGAAAGTTCGCAAACCATTGCACCTTAACCAAACTGAGCATATTTTTAGTAAATTAAAAATGTTCTCAGGGTTATAAAACGACCAGATTATAATAGATACGATCGGAACTTGTAATATTCTTAATTTAAATTTACTATATTTTTTGGGGATAATTGTTTGCCGATCACTAGGTAAGACTCAAAAAACCCTACAAATGCTTAAAATGCTAAGCGTGTCTTAGAATTTTAACGTTTTTCCTAATCCTAATAATAATATAATGAAGGTATCCTCAATAACCAGTAATAGTAACGCTTTGACCAAAATAGAGCGCCCGCCTGCGGAACGTTACACTTTTGATTGAAATAACTTTTAAACGCCTATTTGCCTGACTAAAATAAATTTTCGCGCAAGAGAACAAACCAGAATAGCCCTAAATAGAAGTGTGCACGAATGCACTATAAGCACAGTTGCAGTACGAGAGCAATGGCGACGGTTCGTGGAGCTTGCCACCACTGCTGATGTGACGACCACGACCACTCTCTCAATAGTGTCACGACGAAGAAGTAAATGAATTTTGTTCGTAAGTAATATTCAAAACGACAATTTTGACATAAAATTGGTTATTATGTCGCAATCTTCTGTGGTACAGAGATATTTAAGACGCCGAGAAAGAACATAGGCTACTTTAGTAATTAATGAAAAATAATGATAAGAAGAAAGAGAGAGAGATAAAAATAAGCAAATGAAAAGAGAATATAGCTAAAGTCAGTCAGCATACTAAAATGCCATGCGATACCTGGACTCAGAAGTTAAGAGAGAAGAGATCTCAGGGGAAAAAAAAGTAGGCTATTTTATTACAAACTATCACAAAACAGAATTTCGCTAGTCTGAAATAAAATAAAAGTTACCTGTGAATGGTGAGATACAGTCTCATAAGTTCAGTGAACTGCGGGTCATCGAAGCCGAGCATGGTGCAGTAGTTGGCGGACCAGTCCTTGCTGTCGTCGATGGCGCCGATGCCCTTGCCGTCGCGGTACGTGTTGCGGTAGATGGTGGCGGCCACCACCGGCAGTTTGGCGATCAGATTCATGGTGTCTTCGTAAACGTACTGTGGGTAAACAAATGGGGTTCGTTACGTCACGTCATATCCCCTATCCTACAGGCCTGGTCCTGTAGTGGGCCGTTAATAGGCTGATAATAATGATGATGATGATGACATCACTTGAAAAGGGCTTGACTAATTTTCATAGTCGTTTTCTCTTTGTTTATTTTAATGACTTTCGTGGCGCCTGGGAATCGTACCGGCTAAACTAATTAACATTTACTAAACTAGTCGAGGTCTGGCTGGTGGGAGACTTCGGCCGTCGCTAGCTATCACCTTACCGAAAAAGACATACCGCCGCGATTAAGCTTTCCGGTACGATGTCGCGTAAAAGGGGTGTGGATTTCATCCTACTCCTAACTAATTAGCTCGCTTCTATCTTAGATTGCATGATCACTTGCCATCTAGTGTGATTGCAGTGGCTGACTGGCGCCAAAAAGCGTTACGTAATAAAGCGATTTACTCTCCCAAAAGAAAATATCACTTAAAAAATTGGGAAATAATATACCCTGGTTAAAATCTGCCATTAACTTCTCTAAGCTTGTTGGTCCAATGGTTACCTAACTTCAGATCACGAGGTCCTGGGTTCGATTTTGAAATTGTGAGCTTATTTTTCTTCTAAGAAACTCTAAGCCTAGTTTTTGCAAGTGTGGTGTTACACCAAATTATCATTATGATTAATATCGGTAGTAACCCTGGCCTTCAAATAGGCTATTAATAATAATAAACCGAAACGATTCCGTCTTGATCTAATATCACACCATATCATGAAATTCTTCAAATAATTTAGACTGTAGAGCGGGTAGAGCGAAGGAATTAAACAAACAAACGTCCCACAAAAATAATCCTATCCTTGTTTTTATGTATGTATTTTACTTCAAAAACGAGCAATTCGGTCGATATATAAACTAAAACCCCGTGAGTCCCTTTGTGATAAATTTAAAGAAATAGGAATCCTTACAGTAGCCTGTCAATATATACTATACAATAACCTGGTCTTTGTCAAACAAAATATAAATATGTATAAACAGAAAAAGGACTTAAACGATCGTCTTCTTAGGAATCGACATAAGTTACTTTTATCAGCGTATCGCCTCCGAAAAGTTCAAAAGTCATTCGTTGGACTGGGTGTACTCTCCTACAACAAGATGCCCAATTCAGTTTTAGATCTGCCATTGCATAAGTTTAAGCAATGCGTTAAAACTCACTTACTGAGTCAAGGTTATTATACTATAGATGAATTTTTAAATGACAAAGAGGTTGAGAGGCAATTAGATCAGCTTTCAACTTCACACAAGTAGTAGAATAAATAATTTTGTGTAACAATACTGTTAATATTGTAAAAATTAATAATTTAAAAAAAACGACTGTTGAGTTTCTTGCCGGCTCTTCTCAACAGGACCTGCCTTCCGAGCCGGTGGTAGAGTCACTACAAATAGTCTAATTTGACGTTTCAAAAGTGCTTATAATTGGCCTACTTGAAATAAATGATTTTGAATTGAATTGAATATTTTTATAGTGTATAGGCTAGCGCTTCGCTACGATCACGCCTGGTGGTAACCGAAGATGCAGCCTACGGTGGAACGCGCTTACCTAGAAGGTGTGAAGGTTCACTCTTGACTTGAAGATACCCATGTTGTAGGTGGTAGGGAAAACGTGAGTTGGAAGGGCATTCCATATTATCGCAGTTCGAATCAGGAACGAGGGAGCGAAACGTTTTGTACGCGTCCATGGAATATCGACTACGCATGCGTGCAGACTACTACGATGCCTATGAGCTAAATTAACCAAATACTCGTGCCTCTCAGCTCGTTAAGGTATCGGTTGTTACTAATGATAATGATACACTGTCATTAACAGATAGTGATTGTTACAGAAACAAACAACATCCTAGCTTTGACTCAGCGTATTTAAATGTCCAATCCCCTTTTGTTATAAAAGTGTTTCCTGTAAAGGTATAAACGTTGTAGCACTGACTGACTCGTCACGTGATCTCTTACAACTATTAACTATTGATCACAAATTTTGCATGGTTATTCATATTAGTAGGAGACGCTCAGAAATGATTTTTCGAAACTCCCACATGTACGGCTTTTAAGCGGGTGAAAACGCAGAGTACAGTTCGTAAATACATAAAAAACATCACTAACTGACTGACTCATCACAAAATCTCTAAAATGACGTTCTTCTTTGTTCTCTATTGACTTGAAATTTAGCATATCTACTCATTTCGCAATATAGACGCTCACTAAAAACGGATTGCTTGACACTATCGGGATCTACGCGGCTGAAGCCGTTGGGGACAGCTACTCACCTCCCAGTACTTCGACTTGTGTACACCTTCGCTGTAAGCCTGCGCGAACTTGGACTCGCTGTTTAGCGCAGTCACGGCGGCTGAGAACTGGGACATCGGGTGCAGTTTGCTGGGCATGTTGTTCAACATGGTCACTACATGCGCGGGGAGCTCAGCCCTGTGTGAAAATAAAAAAAAACATAAATCACGATACTTATATTAATACCATTTCTATGGAACGAAATATCGTTTGGCAATATCCTCTAACTGATCGAGCAATAACTATCCATAGCCGAAGTATAACTCTGACAAGCGCTGAACCAATTTAGAAAATATTAAATAAATCGTAATTTAACCTAGCTTTTAAGTTGGAACCTAGGTTACGCCGTTGTCTACTGAAATACTGTACATAGTATTTAAGTTAAAAGGAATAACTTAGGCTATTTTCATTTTCGTAATCTTATTTATTTTAATTCTAGGCGACGAAGTCGCTCTGGCATCTGGCATGGCTAGTAGCAGATAAGAATAGATAAAGCTGGAATTATTATTCCTGGACAATTTGTAACATGGATTAAGCCATTAAAATTCACGTATCATTTAGGATTTAAACGATATTATGTAACTCGAAGCATCATGTGACTACTAAGGCGTTTTATGTGTTCATTGTCTTTTACGTTTTCATTCTACTTCGCAGAAAATGAATATTGCCGACGGCAGTAAAACCACAAACAGTACTTTATAGAATGTAAAACTCTACCTAGTAAGAGAATTATAAACGCGAAAGAACTCATGAAAAAAATTATTAGATATAAAGTTTTACCTCTGCGCCCATTCTTTAGACAGCGCCTTGACTTGCGCCTCGGTGGGAATATCGCCAGTCACGAGCAGCCAGAAGAGACCCTCAGGCAGGGGTTCCTGACCACCTTTTGCTTTGGGGAGTTGCTGTTGGCACTCGGGGATTGAGAGTCCGCGGAATCGGATGCCCTCCTCTGGGTCTAACACTGATGTTTCCCAAACCAAACCTTTGATGCCACGCATGCCACCGTACATCTAGAAAAGAAACTTCGTATTATTTGCACGAAAGAGCATCGTGTAGACAAAAAGACATAAGGTCACTCAATTGGGCGGCGATGTCATTTTCTCTATATCTCTTAGTGCCTATTGTACAGATTTGTATAGTCTTAAAAAATAATAATCTTAAAGAACTCATGTAATCTACACCATACTCTGCTACATCCTTAGTACGCATTTCAAATAGAAAAACACTGTTAAACTGCTGGCGTTTTTTTGTTACTTTACAGCAGACGTGATGATTTCGACGAACCGAAAAGTTTCGGGGACAGCCAGCGAAGCGTGACTAACAAAAAAATTAACAGTTGAAGCTATTATGACTCGCGGTTCGAATAGCCGAATCGACAAGTCTAATTATTTTTACAATTTATACAGATCTCAGCCTGCAAAGCATCTGCAAAGAGTTTATTTTAGTTGCCAAAAGCACGATTTTTTATAATAAAGATCGCGCACCATATCAAAACAATTATGTCATCATCACTCGTCAGTTGACTAATACAAAAATAAAATAAATACTAAAGACAGTGTTTGCAGAGCTCTTTCAGGGAAACCTTCAATGGCATCTATATAAATTAATGTATGACATTGTATTTAAAACAGAGGTTATATTAGCGATAAACGTTTCTACCTTCATAAAGTAGCATTTTCCTTGTGCATAAGTATGTAATTGGGACGTTTTAAGGTCATTTGCAATTCATAGCCGATTCGTTACACTTTTCTATTATATTCCATAAAAATTCAGTAGGTTATATAACTAAAGCAAGGAGCTAAACACGGAATAATAGAATTCATGGCGGATCATCAAGATCATTATGTTGATGCGAAAATTATTCTCCATTTCAGTCTTTATTGTGAATGCTAATGATATCTTCACAGTTAGTAGACGTTTAACTACTCACCATGTCAACTGTCACTTCGCCGACCTTGGTTGCGCCATGTTTCTTGCGGAACTCACGGATTTTTTCTTGCTCTTTGGGGATCTTTTCTTGGAGAATGCTCTTCAGGTTGGTCTGCTCCGCGCTGAGGCCGCGCAGCAGAATAGATGCCGTCGGGCATGCTTTCTATAAATAAAAGATTATACGTTTTATTAATCGTAACAATCACTATCATAGTCTTTTTTTGTAACAATACAGTCTCGTACAAAGATGGGTTGCCTGGAAGAAATTTCTGTAAGCCGCCTGTACATTTATAAATGTCTTGTATCGGACATAATGTATTGATTTGTAAGAAATAACTTAAATAAATAAATGAAATAAATAGTCATAGGTATAGACAAGGCATAGAATGCTATGGAACTCGCAGCGTGGTTTTAGGGTGATAATATTTACTCTATAAGTTATGATAACTGATTTCTTAACATGCTAACCCAGACGGGGTTACACTGACTTTAAATTCAATATTAATATTGAATATTGTATGTAGTTCAATATTAATATTGAACTACATTGACGAGGCAGTTGATCAAGTGAAATGTTCAAATAAAGGAATCTTGAGTATGAATTTACGCAGCTATTTATACAAACTAAAATCGAACATGAATCGACCGTTTGGATTATCGACCGCTCGCAACATTTGGTTTCCGATGACGTCATTTTAGATATGCAAAGTGTTATTCCGTTGGTTACTTCGTTGAAAATTTATTCGGTAAAAGCAGTAAACATAAAGACAACTTTACTTAAAAAAACAAAAGATAAATCTAACTTGGTTTTGGAAAACTTTTAATGTGTCATTGTAAGAAAAAGTAGAGCAGTTTTAACTGTGTCTTGAATACACCTGCAGTAATATATAGAAGACATACTTTTATCTGGGCAGCAATAACGTTTTCGCCTTGTACTACTTTTGTATCTAAATTTTTATTTACGAAGCGACGTGCATACTAATACTATATTTGAGTACATGCTTGGCCGTAGACTGTCTTGGAAGGAAAAGATATTCGATATGACTTGCGGGTTTTTCCAGCAGTCGCAGTTAAGTGACTTGGCGATTTTAACGTCGAATTACAAATCCATATAAATATATAATGTAACAATTTTGACGAGACTCGTGCAGAGATAGATGGCTTGAAGAAGATAAATAGTGTCGGGAAACATAAAACTTGAAACAAGTGAAATAGTAATCAAAATCTCATATTTCATAAATTAAAAATAAAGAAGGCTTTAAAATCTTAGTTATTAAAAATCCAAATAATCTTAAAACAAAGTTTTTAAAAAATAGTTACGTAAATTCTTTTTCTGGTATTTTTGGCGGCGGCTATTCACCCAGCGGGAGAAGTCGCGGGCGTCTGTTAGTTATAAATATTATTATAGAAGTTTTTATTTACATTTCCTTGACAAAAAAAAATTACATCTGATATATTGCGAACCACTAACTAGACTTTATTTTAATTGGAAGTAGGATTTACATTAACTGTTGTCTTTGTCTTAACGTTCCGCATACTCATAGCCGGTGTTATGACAAAATGGTGGATGTCACAGATTCAGAGCAAAAAAAGACCGTAATAAGCAACAGACAACCAAGCGATCGTGTAAAACAAAATGATTATTCTGTTACAGAACGAACACTGATGCCACTAGGAAATAATACATCTTCCTTCCGTGGTTGAAATTATACTACTAAAAACTACACAAAAGAAACTATAGAAAAAGATAATTGAATCAATTAAGTTTCACAATTTTTACGTGATACTGCAATGTTAATTTATTTTCATTTCGCAAACGATTAGATGACACATCTAGCGAAAGAGGAAGAAAGAAGTTACTTTAACTGTAGCAAAACTCAGATGCTTATTATCTGCTCGAGTATACATATATATTGCTGTTGATTAGGCGAGCTAAAACACTAATACATTTATTATAGAGCAGGGTAAAATATAAATAAAATGAAGGTAGGGGTAGTCAAAATTTCTAAAAAGACTAGCTCAATTTGAATCACTTTTCGATGGTTTTCGTGTCGATCCACCATATGCCAGCTGAACCATGCATAACAGTTATTCTTACTATTTTTTTCCCAAGAAGGGTTTTTCGTGCGTATCTTGTATGTATGTATGTATGTATATATGTAAGATGTGTAGACCTTTGATCGTTGCTCTCCATGAAATCTGGTAACTTATTACATTGCAAGATGAAAAATGCATGAAAATATATTTGGTCAAATTATTACATATATCAATACCATTCAAACTTAAAACACTATTATTAGAACCGATTATTAAACCTCTGAGACAATTGATAGAGTCATAAATCGAAGGCAATTTAATTTGAGAGGAAGACAAATGGATACGCGATGACATCGATCGGACAGTTCAATCAAACAATCACTATGCGAGCGACGGCCGATGGGTAATCAAAGGCGAGCAGAGGTCAACTGCGGGTCAGAGTTTAATATTATTGACATTGTTAGTGCACGTATTATGTCGCTGCTTTAATAATTTACTAGCTTTGTTGTAATGTCTGATGTAGGTATGTGTGTACGTGCGTATTTACGTATTTAATTATGTACGTTAAAATCGACCACTTTCGCTCTACTTGGAACTATGAATATGTTTGAACTCATGTTTGTTACATTAATATAAAAGTACTATACTACTCAAAGGTACTAACTCTAAACACGTTTACTGTCTCGAGTATTTTGGGTTTAGACGTTACAAATAAAATTCGGTATCATTAAAATAAGTTGTAGACCATAATTAAGCGTTTTGTTTTAAATGTTTTTGTAAAACTCGCTAGTTTTTTATTTGTTAAATTTTTCATTCCCATAAAAATATAGAACAAAAGATACGATTGGGTATTACATACATTGGGTATATACGTGATTTGTTCTCGCTGTTTGTTATTCAAAGTTAAAGTTATAGGTAACATACTGATAAATGCATGTTACATACCGACATGCACAGACGTCACAGCCAAAAACTCATCAAAAACTCATTATATATAATGTACGCACAGTCACCGTGTTAAATACTGCAGTAAAAATGTTCAATATTATAAAAAAAAATATATATATATATATATATATATATATATACGGTCGAATTGAGAAACTCCTTTTTTGAATTCGTTTTAGTGATGCCTGATTGTAATGAATTCTAATTCTATTCTTTTAATTACTTTAGACTTTTACCTATAAGAAAATTTACTATCGAAAAACATATATATATAATCCTTTGCTCTGATTGGTCTATCAACGTCATATGAAAGTTAGACCGATTAATTATACGATGTAGGCCTCGGATAAGAACGGATTTTTAGAAATTGATTGCAGAATAAAGCTCAGAGCAGTTTCTTTTGATTCTTGCATAAAAATCGTCATCTGAAAACAGAGTTCCACGCGGACATCTCAGGCATTAGCTAGTCAAATATAAACTGCAAATTAAACCTCGAAAAATTGAATATCATAAGCCGATTGTCAATAAAACCAAAACGAAATTTTCCTAATGACGTTTATAGGCCTTATTTTGTACGTCGTATCGTCGGAGCGAATGATTAGATTAACAAATTAATTGCCTAAAACGAGTTTATTAGTCATCTTTAATCTCATTGAGGTCAATGTGTAGGTACGTAGTTCGAAGGCCATTAAGGTTTTAAAGTAAAATAAAAATTCCGATAGTAGTACCTACCTCGAACAGTTTTAGCAGCTATTGGAAAATGGTTAAACTAATTAAGAAACTGTTATTGATATAAATATCTAATTCTAATTTCAGATATGTGAAACAGAAGGGGCGTCAGCAAAACAAAACATGTTCAAAATTATTGACACTGACGATCCCTCAAACGATTTAGGAAGTAAACGGGATTAATAAAAAACGAAAAAGTTAAAAGAATTTGGAATTATTCCAATAATTTTGTATGCAGAATGAAGAAAACATTGAAACATTTTAGAGAGTTCACAACGAATCGTCGAACAGTGAAGATGGCAGAAGGAACGAAAAAGGTAAAGAGATGTTGGTGCAAGTTTATGGACGGGGAATCTGAACTCATCTCCCAGTGTTAATAGGATAGGGAGAGCTATGAGATGCCCAGGCAGCTCATCGTCGCCGTTGATGGAGTTTCTTCTGGCATTACAGCATGGAACAACTCCATTGACTAATAAAATACTGTTTATCAGTTGTGGTTGTGCTTCCAATCCCCGACCCTTAGGTAACATTATCATCTCTTCGCCAGTCGTTGCTGAGTAAAAAGTTTTTGGTAAAAAGGTTTTGATGTCACAGTCATCTCTGCATCACTCTAAATAATTTAACAATGCGTTTACGCTGTGCTAACATTTCTCAAATTTTACACAAATGCGTTTATTATGTCATCTTACTACAACATAGAGAGCCTAACCGCCTTCCTAATACATAATAACTACTAGCCATAATTAAGTATCATCACAGCAGGATTAATGATTTCTAAAAGTATAGACATACGCAAAATACAACAAATTTGGTACTCTACATTTTCAACAATATTCCATTGCGCAAAAGTTGTGGATGATAAAACAGTAAATATATACTCGCACGAGAACTACATAAGTCTGTGGATGTTTACACTAAATAAATCTGAGGCGTCATTGCTGTGAAGTAAGGAGATCACAGCGCTAACTCAGAGAACCTTTATTTATAGACTTGGTATAATTTCTCGAGTACGTCTAAAAGTCCTAAAAGGTAAGGACTTGTTCAAAGTTTATAACGCCGTTTTCTTAAAAATTCCAATTAGAAAATGTGTCATTTTGAACTGTGCAAGTCCAGTATGTAGTAAATTAGCCCGAGCTGCGAATAAAACATCCGGGATTATAAAGGTCACAGTGTCATGGAGTTCGTTGCCTTGAAAACAATGGGTACCTACAAAAATACGGTTGGACTGTAGGACTTTGTATATTTTATATAAGTTATGACATTAAAAGGACCAGAGCTTTTTAATGCCCACGCTTATACAAAACTGAATAACTAAATAACTTTCATTTACAGTACAAAACTACCAATACAATTATTTTTATTTTATATAGGTAGATGCGGATTACACACTCAGCTGGCTTAAAGTTACAAACATTGGTTTATAATGACTGAATAGTTACAAATAAATTAACTACTTAATTTAAATTATTATTTTATTAATTAATTAAATTTTTATTTTAATTATTTTTAAAAGAATAATGTTATACGATTATTAAAGCGCGTTAAATAAAAAAATAAAATAATTATGTATCTGTTTGCTTCAGTGTTCGGTTTTTTTATAAATAAACAATTTAAGTTTTGTCTTACTTATTTATTTAATTCCACACTTCGTTATATTCAAGAAATTTCTTCGATAAGCCAAGTACAATATTAGGTAACTAAAACTGGATTATCAAAAATAAGTTGTTGTATTGAAAAATCATAGTGCCTCGAATAAAATCATTTGAAGTTCACCTTGAGCAGATGTTATGTAAACACCACAATATGTACTCGAGCCTTATACGCATTCGTGATATTATTATAACAAAATTACAAAACAAGTTTGAAACAAAAAATTGTAAATGTTTTAATGGTGGCATCTATAGACGTTTACGTTATTCATATTGTATATGTGTTAGCGAATCGAATTCGCAGCATAACGGAACAAAATCGGCGCCAAAATACTATGGACGACTTTGAAACGAGAATAACCTTCAGCGCATTGCGTAACGTACGTGGTCGATCGCGAAAAACACTCGCGTGATTCGATGCGTGATCCTACTTATCTCAGATGTGGCCATGTGGCCTACATTTCCAACATTTTACTTGGATATTAAAATGCCGTTCCAACTGGATCCGGTTGATTCCGATATCAGTACAAAATCCAATGTTAGTCACTGTTTCTTACTGGTAGTACAATGTACCTACCTATTCAGTGACGTTATGCGATGTTATAGCTCCACAATACCTATATAATAACATTAAATATTAGTTATTTATAAATAGAGACGTTAAGTTTTAACGAACCCATTTAGCGGTGCATTTGCCAAAAATAGGCGAACATTATATAATCGATCTGCTAGCCGAGACGGATTTTATTGAGCCTATATTTTTAGATACTAGAACCGTACTGTGTTGATCGAGCAACTACAGAATATTTCATTTGATAAGATAGACCATGATAACATTAGTGAGGTGAATTCAATGTCAATATCGTCACGTGCTTAAATTGGGTGTAAAGATAGGAGTTATCCCTCGACTTTTATTACATAAGAAGAGCAGCGGAATTTGAACTTATTGGCCGCGTCTAAACGAATTAAATTGTATGCTCACAGTTTAGTTGATACGTTCTGTGCGACGCGTAGGATAAACGAATAGAATCACAAAGTAATCTGAGTGTGCCATACAATCTAAGATGATACGACTGATATAATAACCACTTATCATCTATACTTATACTCGTAATAATTTCTTAACAAATACGTTGATATTTGAACAAGTGCATTTATATTCATGGCGCGTACAACTTCAGAAATAAGTCTAAATTCCGTTACATATTTTAAAAGGTTTCTGAGGTATTAAGAGCGCAAGGAAGCCGTCAAGTTGTACTAATTTATAGATATTTTTCTGTCTAATATAGATATAATACATACTTAAGAATCATGTTAAGCGTTAAATTGTTTTTTTTATAAAACTCAAAAGCAAAATATTCGCGGCCATTTATAACATTTGCTTAGGTAGTGCCTTCCATCATATAAGGAAAATAGGTGTAATTATGTAGCTTATAGAATTTTTTGTAGATTAAGGTTAAAAAAATTAAGCATAACAATATTCATTTTAATGTTTAAATCCGTTGTTTCAGCGTCCAGCAGGTGTACCATAACATAAACGATAAGTTAAAACGATTTATGAACCTAATGGTAGCCATTAGTGTAATGAAAATATAACTCTTTTTTTTACGTTGGGAATAAATTTTACGTTGTTCATACAAACCTTTTCTTCACTACAGTATATAGGTGTATCTCGTAAGCCTCGATAGCCTCACGGTCAAACAGGTCTCAACAACGAAAAGTTATGGGCACTGTAAACTTATGGGCATTAGATAAGACTATTCTCGTAAGGCTCCTAGCACGGGCTGTTTATCTAATTAAAGAAAAAGGGAGAATATTGGACATATTTAAAAAATAATATAAAGTTGTTTTAATTTATTAGGCTTGTATTTTTTTCACACTAAAATTTCGCATAAATAAGGAAACGTAAAATGTCTATTTGAAACGCCAAGCTGCCCTAATGTATGCCCAGCCTATTCGGGTTTAGGATGATGATTTTAATGCCTTCTTAACGAGTTTTATGAAGAGTTAAGTGCTTAACGTACTCTCCAAGGTAATCAGGTTTATGTAACTACATTATGGTAGAGGTACAATAAATAACTTATAATACGTAAAAATTGCCATTTATTATTATTAGTATGGTGCGGCCCGCCATGGCGGATGCACTTCGACCCTTTTGGATCTTTTGTACTCGCACCGCCCTTACCTCCCCTATATCAGTTCAAACACCCACTCTAAGAGTTGGATGGTTGCCACTTGCCTTACTTGTACCTGCTGATTAGATATTAAATATGACACTAGCGAACTATGGAAATACAACTATTAAAAACAGCCAACCACGAGACAGTTTAATTTTGTCCTTCTTAACAGGACTGGATAATTATTATTTGCTTTTTATTGTTTTACAAGTTGAAGCAATAATTTTTAATTATATTTTGGTGATAATTTAAAACAGGGATCGAAACTCGCTAAAACACTAGAAACGTTAAATTCTTAAAGAAAATCAGTGAAAGGATATTTAGTTTCATATTTGGTAATAATGGTATAAAGTTTTGGATTATCTATATTATGTAGAACGACACTCTAAAAAGCGTTGATTGAACGTCACATTCATTAGAAAGTGTGGTTACGCAAACCTATGCATCTTTGTTTAACGATAAATTTTGACATTTATGGCAATCTACAAAATGAAAGTTTGTGTGTAAATGTTTTAATTTAATCACGCAAAAAATGTTAAACGAATCGATAGATGATATTTTGGTTTATTTGACACATCAACTTGAATTGTCATACAATTATTATCACAGTTGTCTACCTATGCTTACTGCGTTTAAAATTACAAAACGGATTTTCATACGATTTTTCACTGCTAGATCAAGCTTAAGTTGAAGCTATATACAGATATAGGATAGATAGAATAAGATACCGGTTTGGATCTAGAATTACATTGTTTTACGAAGCTAAATAAAATCATAATTATATGGACATTAATCTCGTGAACGTTTTCGTTTTGAATTGAAAGTACATTGTACAAACAGGATGACCAATATAATGTGCATGTTCCGACCGACTTTAATAAATAGAAAAAAAAGCCTGCAGATTGCTTGGATCTTCGCCAATTGGTTCAACATACAATTTAAATTGGTTAAATGTTAAAGGGTTTGAGGGTTCAATAATTTATATTTGGGATGAATTTGTTTGTCCAGTTCGATGAGAGGTCGGTTCGTTCATACTTAGTCAGAACAATAAAGTTATCAATCTTTCCTGAACTATCATAAACTTTAGTTAAGTAGCATATAATATTTAAGAAATGTGATACTTAAAAAATTATCTCCGGGTTTTATTATTTTCTGAATGTGTATCCATTTTATATTATCAACATTATATTAATTTTATATTATCAACATTATATTAAAAAGTTAATTTGACGTTTCAAAAGTGCTTATAATTGGCCTACTTGAAATAAATGATTTTGAATTTGAATTTATACAATATTCATATTTGCAGCAGAACAGCATACTTATATAAATGTTATTGAGACAAATATCTTAGCATTCCATGGATTCACCAAGCGTGTGCCAGCTGAGAGAAAAACTCCGAACAGAGCCAGAGAACAACACTCACCTCCTCTGTTCAAGTTATTTTCCCTTCACAGCCAAATTCGGAAGGACCCTACTACAGCAGCTTTGGATACTCTTTAAAATATGGAGCTTACTGCTTTTTTAGTAAAGCCAAGGTCTTTTAGCACGTTATAGAGAGACTTTGCTGGTATACTTCTCACACCCACTTCTACCAAATAGCCATTTTTAGTTAGTTCATTAGTAAGGTCATATTTATTCATTTTGAATACATGGTCTTTAGGGATGTTTGTTAAAGATAAGGCCGTCTTTTGTTTTAGTTTTTCAGTCAGTTTTAGTTATTGTATTTATGTCTCTGTTCTTTATTTTTCTACATTGTGTGGTGTACAATGTACAAGTATTTTTTTTTTATTTTTAATAATGCTCATAAAAAGTAAATATATTTTTAAACATTATAATAATTTATATAATGAGACCAGCCCTAATGTGAGTATTCAATGGCAGGCAACCGGTTCAGCCATTCTAATATAATTAAATTAAATAGTTATACCTCAATGTTCTAAATAAAAACAGTGTTATCGCATCCTTGTAATATAGTAGACAACATTTATAATTTTATTAAATGTGTAAATTTACAAATGTATGACTGTGAGAAGAATTAATTTTGTTAATTAATTTAAACATAATTAAAAAATGAGGGCTTGTAGATATCATATGACCATGTACACAATTTTATCTTTGTGTAGTTTTTAACCAACTTCCAAAATGGTTTATACATTCATACAGTACAGTTCAATGTTTTATGTTGTAAACCACTTTAAATATATTCAATTGATGCTCCTTTTGGAAACCTGGAGAGTGGAAACATTTAAGATATCTTGGCGTTAAACGATATGCAGATTTTTTAGTTTTTATTAGGATTTTTATGAGTGTGATTATAATGGTAATCCCTAATAATCTTCTCAACCAGTAATTTATTCAAGTTCTTTTTCATGACCTAGGAAACTTCCTACTAAAACCTTATAAAGACCTTCTTACTTAATTCAGCTACAGGGCATAACTGAATTAAGTAAGGTGCAAAAATACTAAGCTTTAAAAACTGCATTGGTACTTGAATTATATTTATTTATTGAATATAAACCTGATGCATATTAAAATCTTAACTTTTTAACCATTTGACTGAATAAAATGTTGTTCTATATGTGTGGCCTTGAGTTGTTTGTTAAATATAGGCTATAAATGTTGATAAAAAAAGGTATGATTAAAATTCGAAACAGAGACCTATATTCCTATAACCTATGTGTAGATACATATATTCAGACGAAACAGAGCCATTTATGAAAGTGGTTTAAGTTGTGCATACATACTTAAGTAATGTATGTGCTATAAAAGTATACTAATCAGTCATATTTTATATACGAACTTGCTAAACTTTTACTCTTTATCGCCTAAAATTTTAAAATAAAAATTAAATACATTTATTAAAATCGGTCAATTCTTTCTCTAGTTTTGATGATTTTAACATCATAGATTTAGCTGTATGTATAGTTAAAAATTATGTAATGGTGATATAAAACCTATATATAATATTAACAATGCAAACGCTTTGATTAAATATTAATTTGCAATAACTTGATAGGATGTATATCAAAACTATGCAACGTTGTATCGAATATTTGCCGGGAAAGAATACTGTTTGAATCTTGGCAATTTTTAAAGCCAATAAATAACTTCCAGTTATTAAGAAACCATTAGAAATGCCCTAAATAATGCAATTATTGTGCAAAATAATCCCAAAATAGTTATATTCACATTACATAACTTCGAACGCCGAAAGAAAAATGTGGTAAAGAAGGTTATAGAAAAAATATAAATAGTATATATAAAATCAGAGCCTGAACGTTTTGAAAATATATAACAAAAACATACCTGTATTTCAATTAATTTAGAAGTCGTGATCCTGAATAAAGCCATTTTTCCCGAGTCCACCGAGCGCAACCAACACACAACCAAGGTTCACCCCGCTATCGATCGTATACGCGAGTGGCAGAAATTGGAAACTAAAGTGTGTGCTGCTGCTAAGGCTGCTGCAGCTGTGGTTGGCTGACCAAAAATGACATACGTCAGGCGTCAGCGTCACGCACATGTCACGCATGATTCAACAATTTAAAACCATAAATGAAATTGGTTTATTTGTCTATAGTTTTAAACATATAGTTTTCTCTGTATATAGTTTATTATCTATGATTTTAAAGAAAGCTGCATGCACGTGAATGTATATGATGTATAGTAGTCTTAGATAATAAGTATTATGTCAATGATAGGAGTTAAATACACACACCGGCATATTTAGTGGAACATAAAAAAGGTCCATAATTAAAAAAATATGGTTTTTTTAAAATCTACTTACTACACTTCTTTTGTTTTACTTAAAATGAGATCACATTAAGAACAGATTTTGCGAGTAAAGGCCATTTGTGAAAAATGGTACATTTTTTAACTTTTCATGTAACCGGGAACTTTTCATGTAATTAATTAAATTAGAAAAATGATGATTAATATCGCGTATTTCCTCCACGTGTTCTCATTAAAGTTTCTACCCGTCTAGGCATACTGAGAATGATGTTATTGAAGGTCTCCTGGGATAGTCTCCGCCATTCCTCAACTAAGGCGATTCGCAGTTCACCCACGTAGGCAATCAAAGCAAAGCTGGAATTCTGGACTTAACTTTTTTTTTTACTATTTCCTTGCATTTCCAGTGCCCTGCAATCTCCGTAGGGGCTAAGTCAGGCATAATTCAGTCCACAACTCCAGAAAGATATGCGATTAAAAAAAACTAACAAAAAACAGTATTTTAATGAAATTTTAAATCAAACTCAGAAGGAAGAAATACTCGGGTGCGTGTAGTTGAAACCATGTTGAAACATGTGAGTCAATCGTCAATTTATTGACAGGGCACTATTGCAATGAAATATTATTAGACCGCGAAACGGATATCAGTTATGGATTGATACAAATATATTTTAGTAGCTGAGCTAAGCGATTTCATCGGCGTAGATGTTACGGATTTATTAAATTAAATCCGTTACTAGTAAGCGTCTATCTATTCTACGAGATTGATTGATGAGTCAGTAGGTCAGTCAGTGGTATTTCACTTGCAAGTATATAAGATGAGTTTTAATTATCTGCCAGCGTCGAAACTGGAGCAAGTCTTATGTATATAGATAACAATAGAAAAAAATATTTGTTCCTAGAACCAATAAAAAAAGATATAAAAAACATTACAAAATATCTATTCACTTACGACAGTACGCATAACACCATCCAATACATTCATAAATTAACTCCAAAGCCAGCCAGCCATTGACCCCAAGGCAGTTAAGTACCTACGTACACAATAGAATTGATCAAAATAACGAACGTAACAGCTGATCGTCTACCAAGGTCAACGAAATTTCTATTAATAGGTTGAAACTTTGTTTAAAATGCCGGCGTCGAGCGTACAAACAGGCGCGGTGCTATTGTCGGCCTTTTAAAAGACTGACAACGGCACCGCTTTTTCTGATCGCTATTGCGGACGCCGACAAACACGCGCATTTTAACTCTTGCCGGCTCGGCCCGCGTTTTACAGTAGGTAATTTAACTGGAAAGTTCATTGAATTTGGCACAGATATCAGCTGATTTAGTTCTAAGTGCATATTTAAAAGTTTATTTTGTTCTACATTTATTTTTTACCAGTTCTAAAGTGTGCATATGGGGCATATCTACCTACTTAGTCCTTCGAAGGTTCCGTGTTCGATTTCTGACAGTTGATTGTTACTCTTTTTTATTAGTTTAGGTCTGGTCTTGTGGAAGATTTTGGACGTTTGGCTTTTCTTTCCGTATTTTATTTAGTAGCAATTGAATGTTTAAGATATATCTTCGTTCGGTACCTCGGGTGACTCTGTGGTTAATTTATGAATGCAATGGATGGTATTATGCAAAATGTCCTAAGTGAGTAGATATTTTGTGATTGGTGATTTTTTTGGAGGTGATTTTTAAGTTTTTTGTTATTGGTTCTAAAAATATTTTTATTCCGCTGCTGTAATCAGTATGCATTACACTTACTCTAATTTCAACGCTGGCAGATAATTCAAACTCACCTTATAATTATATACTATTGCGGATTTTGAGTGATAAGATAAAGTATGGCTGTGGCTATATATATATTATGGTGGCTTAGGTTGAGTAACTGCAACGGATGATCAGTGTAATGGACAAGAGGCAGAAGAGCAAACTGCGCTTCGAGAACTTCGAAACCGCCATCATGAAGAAAATCATGTCATATTCATAGCTCAGTACGAGTAGGTTTTACAAAGTTCGTTGTCGATAAACCACTCAAAAGTGTGAAAAAAATCAATAATAAATAAAACAGATTATACCAATACGCACTAAAAAGTAAAAATTAATTGCGACATTTAATTTCTTTAATTTACATATCTATGAAGTTAGCGCTACCCAAACTTTCTATTTTAAGGAAAAAAGGAAAAGTTATCGAAAGCCCAGAAATTGTTTTACTACTTCATTAAAATTCTGGTTATACTTATTGTAGATGGCAGCTACTTTATTTATTATTATCTATGCAATATAAATCCTCTATGGAATTGAAATGATGTTGGATTCGAGGTCGTTAAGTAAATTGAAAACTACGCGAGTTGACATTGAGTGACGTTTCATTAAAAAATTTAGTTACAATGTTACAAAGCATACGTATATAATTTTAGTTATGATAAGGCTTTGATAAGGTTAATAAGAATAATCAAAACCAGCAAACATACGTAGAAGGAGAATAGGTACACATTACATTCTTCATCTACCTACGCCATAGATTAAAGACTACTAGATGGAAGTCATAACGCGGCTGTAGGTTCAAGAGCGTGACAGACTTATTTCATTCGGCCTTTATTAGAAAGTGATACAAGATTATTTTATGTCCCTTTTTTTCCCCTTTGCGGTTACGATATTAATTTAAACGTTATCGTGCTATGGTGGGTTGTAATATTTTCGGCTGCAACAGTCGCAGTGAACAAAAAATCGAAGGAATTACGTTTCATACTTAAGTAGGCATAAACTTCATTGATTGATGATTTAAAGCTTAGATATGTTATTTTTTAGCAAATTTCATGTATTATGCGTTTACTAAACTATCTTATATAAAGTAATATTTCGTATTTTACGATATTTTAAAACACAACGTTTTATGATGTATGATGTTGACATGTCATGTCAATAAGGCTGATTTGCTGTCTCACGAGTGGACACGCTATGGGCTATATCTAGTTGTCTTTAATCTATGACCTACGTTCTACGGATTCTGTACAAATTCTGCACAGCTTATATAAAATATGGGTCAATGTGTCACAGAACGCATTGATTATATACCCTTTGTTCTTAACCATAGATAATACATATTATATACTCATAGATTAAAGACTACTTTGTTGTCTTTAACCCCTGGGGGCCTGACAGTTGACAACTGCTGTCAGTGTCAGTTACGGGCGTAGTGCCCTCCCGCTCGCGCGCTGTTTTCTATTTCGGTCTGATACGTTACTCTACAAAAAATTAATAAATAATCTTCTTTTAAGCCATATTTTGCCATTCTGTAAAATGTAATGACTTGATTGATATATTTCCTAACTTTTATCTATCAAAATGTTGATATAATCAAAGCTTTATATATTTATTTTACGGGTACAACATTTTGGAACTATGTTGTGCGTTGGATTACGAAAAATAAATGAAAATACAAACAAAGTCTAAAGAACTGGTGTCTATGCTATCTATTTATTGTAAACAACATAACAAAAACAATTGGTATGATCACCATAAAAACACTTGAAACACGATCCACCCGACACTTCGAAATATAAAAACAGCTAGGGATGTGTTCTTTTACTTTTGGTAATTTTATCGACAGTTATCCTTTTTGTAAGGTATTATTATATAATGTAAATAAAAATAAAATGATTCTAATTTTTATTAATTTTTACTTTTAACTACCTAAAGTATTTTCGAAATGTTAGTGTAGAACTCATTTCTCTTGTTATTTAATTTTACATTTTTTTAATACACCGTCATGACGGAGCAGGTCTTCGTCGGCGCTAATCTCAGCCTCATCGTCATAAATGAGGATGAGGATATCGGCCGGCGGGTTTTTGTCCTCTCGCCAGTTTTCTGCCATACTGTAAAATAAATAAATGAAAAGTTATTGTCATCATGTGAGCACACGGATCTTTTGATTTTTTAAATTGTTAAAAAAAAAAAGTTTTTGATTTGTTAAAAAAACTCTAAACATAAATTTTCAAGTAGCTTGTATTTGCTTTTTATAATTAATTTATACAAAATACAAATATAAATTGAACCAAATTTATCGACATCTTTTACACACGGCGATGTATCGATACATCATTATGTCCTACTTTACAAACAAACGGATTCTTATTGGTTACCGGTAAACCGTCCTTAGCGCTTCATAAATAAAGACCAAAATAGCTCGTTTTACCAATACCAAACGAAACTGTTTTGTTTGGTATTGACAGACCAAAACGGTCGCTTTGAACTCAAGAAACGTCAAATTTTAGTTGCATAATAATAAATAATTTTCTAATATTTTACAATAATATGTTAGTAAATACTTATGTAAACTACTTCCAAGTAAATTTTATACATTTTTAGTAATATTTACTATCATTCACATGCGTAAATAAGTCGTAATTCGGGAAGATACGTATCAGATGTTTTCATGATTTATTTAAAATTTTCGATGTATTTCTTAAAACAAATAACGTGAAAACAATCACTGTATGCAAAATAATGAGTTTTGTAATAAAAATTGTACTTACATTCAATAAATTTGCACAAATCACGAAAAAACACTCTTATAATTTCACTTTCGAGCACTGTCCAATAAGATTAAAAATAAACACAGAATAATACCAATTTCAATGTCAATGTCTTGGAAGTTTATCACAGAATATGAAACAATTCTTTTTTTAAACTAAAACTTAGTTTTTAGCGCCTAATAAAATTAAACCTTCGTTGAGGCCCGCGGCAGCCCGCGGCTACCCGGGTAGCGACGGAGCTATAATGACAGCTGTCATTATTTGCCTGACGGTTGCCAGGGGACCCCTCGGGGCTGTGAAACTTTAATCTATGTATATACTATATTAGAGTTGACCAACTATCGATAGTTTCGCTATCAATGGATAACCTTGAAAATAGTAACAATATCTATGTTTATAAATAATAGTATCAATATCATAGTACTATCGATACTATCGATAATGTCGATATTATTGATACTATCAATAGTACCAAATTAACTAATACTATTGACTGGAATCAATAGTATCGATAAGATAGATACTATTTCATAAGAATACTATCAATAGTATCGATAATATAGTTGTATTAAATTAAAAATAGTATCAATACTATCGATAGTATTACATTATCAATAGTTTAACAATAACCCCCGATAGTATTGTTTCCCAATTCTCAACATTCAATTCAAAACTCACTGTGCCTTACGGTGTCACTGTTATTAACAATACTGGAATATTGGTAGCTGATTGGTTGTTGAATGAGACGTGATGATATGCATGCATATAGGGGAGGTAGGGGAGCATTGGGTAGTCGGAAAGTTTGGGCACCCCCTCATTCCTCAAAATCTATTCTAGATATTTGGTCTTTTCTACCACTATAGTTTAATAACTGGCAAAATCGCTTATCAAGTGTCAGCTGTCATTTTACTTGGTTATCAAGTTTCATGCGCTTAACGGTTTGTTGTATACAGAAGTCAGTACTTTGATTGTGATTTGAAGAAACATAATGAAGAAATCTGCAAGAAGGTGTAAGTATCTGTGTTAACTTCTTCTAGAGTATTTAATGAAGATTATATTTACCTGTCAATTAGGATTCAACATTTAATAAAAATAAACTTATTCAAATTTATTTGAAAAGTGAGGTTATTGGCAGCATTGGGCACGCTAATAGGAGGGAGGTTTGGCCATGTCGAATACTCCCTTCTACTGCTTATTTTGCTGTCATACATTTGTGCCTTTTTGATAAGCCTATTGAATTGAATGGTTGATCATTTCTTTTTAGGCCAATGTCATTTTAACCAGAAGTTTCAATAAGATTTTGTGCATTTATTGATTCTAAGTTACATTGTTTAATTTTCTAAGGTTTAAGATAAGGAAAAATGTTTCTATTACAATATTTTATAGCAATGTTATATTATATATATTACTTAAGCATAGTAGTATAGTAAAGCAATATCGTGCATATTAAATACGGTACCCAAACCTCCCTCACATCGGGAGGCTTAGGCACTTTGGACATGTGTCCGAAGATCTTTTATAACTTTGAGACTAATTATAATACCAAAACTTTTCTTAGCAATAATTACTGCCAAAAGAGTGTGCTTCATATATTTGTAATAAAATTTTGATTATGATAAAAATTACAGTTTTATGAACATTTATGTAAAATAGTGCGCAATGCTTCTCTACCTCCCCTACCTGCCAGTCCTTCCCTAGATATGTATTAAAGTTTCAAAGCCCTTAGGCTACCCCTCGTGCTCTCAGGCAAATAATGACAGCTGTCATTTTAATGTGCACTTTTTACTTTGAACAAATTAATAATCTGTGGCAAGTTTTTTCAGAGAATGACGTTTATTTGACGCTTTTGGCATATAACAAACTGACATAAGTAAATTATAAACTTCGAAATGTAAACAATGCGATAAATATTAGTTTATGTTTAATTATATCAACGTTAAGTTCATTATTCCTTAAAGATTTAACTGTGTCGGACTGTCGGTGTTCTAATATAATTACTTGCTTATTTTAAATACGTAGTGTTGTGGAAAAAATATTTAAAATGCCGCGATTCTTTATTATTTTTGTTATATGTTGTAAACTTATAATTTTGGTCAATTGCGATAAAAGTTTTCACCTTGGCCGTAGTAAAGGAGGGAATTTAGGCGCACCGGCAGGCGTTGAACACTTTAAACTGCCCCCTGAACAATGGTTTGAACAAAAGTTAGATCACTCTTCTCCCACCGACATGAGGACTTGGAAACAGGTAAATTATATTATTGTATTTGTAAAACAGTTTTTTAACTATTATATCAGTGCATTGGGAGCAAAATATATTTTCTACCACTTCGGACACTTTGTCTAAGCTTACAGTTATAACAGATATATATTTACACAAGTGTAAGTTTAGAAGTTTCTCTTAAAATTCCAGCACAATTTTACTTACAATTCAAATATTAAATATAAGCGCGTAGATTGCCTATATTCTGCCCTAAGCTAAGCTTGTCTATATTTCCAGTACTTATCATTAAAATCAACAAATGCCTTCTTCTACAGGGGGATCAGGATTAGTGACAATTATGTGTCTAGACCAGAGGTTTAATCAAAAGTATAGCAAATAAGCAGATTAATTGTTTAATGATGATTATTTTCTTTCTTATCTACTTTTTGATGTTCTTGCCCTTTAACTTTATGTACTGTATATAGTGTTTGATATTGTGTATGCCAAATCAACAAAGTTCTTTGTTTCTTGTACAGATGTAAGTAATATAATCTAATGCTAATCATCAAATCCGAGAGGCAAAGAGAGACGAATATCTTAGCATTCCATGTTAGTTTCCATCCTAGATGTCGTAATAGCTAAGTCTTCCGGGATTTTATAGTGCTTTTCATACGTGTCCATTAATATAGTCCAATCAGGAGCAGAGCCCAGAATTGAATAAGGCTTGCTGGTGGAATTTGTACTTGAGCCTGCTTTAACGAAGTTAGTTTGTCTTTTATTCGTCGTCAACCCTTTTTGAGCCCTAGCTACTGAAAGGCTTATAGCTTCACGTATGATTTCTAGTACTCTGTCGTGGCGGCGTGAGTAGAGACCCCTGTCCAGGAGCACCTTGCATCCTACCAATAAGTGCCTTGCAGTGCCCACTGCCTCACCACAGGTATAGCAAGATTTTTCAGAGGCTTTTCCCCATCTTACTAGGTTACTCTGATCTGGGAGAGTCAGTTGAAAGGCATTAAGATAAAATTTCAATAAGGCAGGAGACCAATCGTACAGCAAGGCGCGCCACTTCAGAGCCAGAGGAATGCAGAACTCGCCTAAGTTTAACCACTCGTTTTGCATTTCTAGGTTCATGGCATGCACTTTGTAGTTGTCGTCCTCATCTTGTTTAAGAAAAGATTTTATTATGTCTTGGTCTTCCTTTTTACGTCTTGCACCCAACCCGGTTCTATTTACCTGAGCCCCTGCCATAAATTGTTTGTAAAATTGAAGCCTAGAGTCAAGTTTTCCGGCACCCTCGTCTTTAGGAAGTGATGCAACTAGTTCGTCCTGGGACTTAACTAGAATGTGCGTTCTGGTAACCCTGAGGTGTTTATAGAGTTCCGATGGCCTTTTTAGTTTTAACCCAAAATTATTGTAATCTCTGAATAGAGTTGAGGGGTCAGCCGAGAGTGCTAGACCAAACCAAGACTTCAATGTTTTTATGACATTTGCATCTAGTTTTGCCAGATGGGTTCTGCCAATATCATAAACGAGGAATGGCCAAGTCAGACGTGAAGTGAGATAGTTGTCATAGACTCACGCTTTTTTTATATTGTTAATGGGCTGTTGGTCTACCTTATTAAGGTAATTTATGAAGTTATCGACGACTACCTCAAGGGATGGTGTGCGTCCTTTGTAATCAATCTTTCTACCGAGGAACTTAAAAGGCAATGCTTCAGCAATGGTGGTTACACTTTGGCCACTAATAGAGAGACCCGGATCATAAGATGTAAATTTAGTATTTCGTCTCTCCAGACATAGACAGTGACATTTGCTTGGCTTTACCCTCAGCCCACCAGTCCATGAGCAGAACTCATCCACTAAATTCAATAGCTCCTGACAATGTTTTGGGTTTCGTGTCAGTAAAGCAAGGTCATCTGCAAAAGCTAAGATGGACTCTGTATATTTATTGTTAATTTTAAACCGATAGCCCCATTTCTTTTCTTGAACAATTAATTTATCTATTAGAATATTGATGACTACATTAAAAGCTATTGGGGATAAGCAGCAACCTTGAAACAGCCCCACATTGTAATGTAGGGGTTTTGAGTACTCATTGTTAACTGCTATGGTGAATTTCAATTTTGAATAGTAAGAAGTGATTAAATCAATAACTAGATCAGGAAAATTGTACCACCTCAAGGCGAAAGTCAATAGATCATGCTGGACAGAACCAAACGCATTTTCTAGGTCTATCCAGCAGATCGTAATTTGCCTTTCATATTTTCTAGCATCCTTGAGACTTTCGCCTAGAAGTGAATTGTGTTCCAGGCAACCAGAAATTCCGGGCAAAAACCGTTTCTGGTGATTAGGCCTGAAATACCTATTGTTTATCATGTGCTTTGTCATTTTTGTTTGCAATATACTGAAAAATAATTTAGAAATAGTATTAGTTAGGGCTATCGGTCTAGTGTCCTTTGGATGAGTTACTTCGACTTTTTTTGGGATGAGGACAAAAATCGCTTCGCCAAATGTCGCTGGTATTTGTTGTCCTAGCCAGATCTTATTAAATATGTTTAAGAGATGTTTACGGACTGAAGCACATTTTTTGTACACAATATAAGGGATGCCATCAGGGCCTGGTGCAGATTTAGATGTTTTCTTCCTGATAGTATTGTTTATTTCCTCTATGGTGGGTGGAATACTTTGAAAGTTTGCTAGAGGATTGCTAGGCCTTAGTGTATGAGGATCTGAATATAGCCTCCCCTGTCTTGGTACCTCATATGTGCTTTTAAAGTGGTCGTAAATCTGCTCATTGGTTAGGACAAGTTTTCCCTTTTTTTCCTTGAAAATGCTTTTTGAGTATACATCTAATCTCTCTACCCGAAAGTTCTATTAATTATAGTAGTGTTTTATGTAAAAAAGGATGGCATTTGTTTTTTTTTACAATTTTCTCCTAATAATATTCTATTTATACATTAATTTCCTCTCTTTTATTCTGTGAATCGGTATTCTGTCTAGAGACATTAAGCTATTTGTTAGTGGAATAAGTTTTTTTTTTTTTTTTTTAATAAGAAAAAAGCCCGCGCTTGACCACTATCTCACCTGATGGTAAGTGTAGATGTGGTCTAAGGTGGAACGCGCTTGCTTAGAAGATGCCTATTCACTCTTGTTTTAAAGATACCCAAGTTGAAAGAACAGGGAAATACTGATTTCGGTAGGGCATTCCAGACCTTAGCTATGCGTATGATGAATTAACTAATATTTGATTTGATAGCAGGAGTATGTCCACTGACAAAATCTCCTTTTTTGTTGAGTCTAGCTTAATTTTTTGCTATGCTAATTGGTTTCAATCTGCAAAATAGCAGGCTACCATCTCCTGCCAGATGATTTGCCAAGCTTTTGGCATTAATCTCCTCTGATATTTCTTACTATGAGACTGCAAATACCCTAACTGTTTTTATATTGAGATCTGTCAAGATGCTTTTGTTTGATATGTATGGCGGAATGCTAAACAGACTTGTTAGAGCCTTGTTTTTAAATCTTTCTAGTATCTCAATGTCACTTGTTCTGGCTGTTATTATTATTATATACACATTTAACATTTAATTACAGCGCTACTTTGTTAATGAAAGTTTCTATGACTTTAACAACCCTGGCCCTGTTTTCTTGATGGTTGGTGGTGAAGGTCCAGCTAACCCCAAATGGATGGTGCAAGGAGCTTGGATAGAATATGCTAAAGAGTTTAACGCTTTATGTATACAATTAGAACATAGATATTATGGAGAAAGTCATCCCACAAAGTAAGTTAAAATTTCAAAATAGCTAAAATCTAAGACCAAGTCTCGCAGCATTTAAATTAGTCACATTTTTCATGGGTTTGAAATATTTTTTATAATTTTTTTTAAACATTTACAGCATGAAATCATCAATGTAGCCCATCTCATTATGTTTTTTAAATTAAAAACCAACAAATCAAGATTTCTAACTAGCAATGTGAATGTAACTTGAAAATGCTTGTAATTTGATATTCTAATAGTTCATGATTAAGTACTTACATGAACAAAGCATTATATAATGCAGCTTCATCATTATGACAAATCATTACTGTTTCATACTGGTCCCTGTTGACAAAAATCTAGATTTGCAGTCTTGGTTGTTGATGACAATTTTTATCACTAAGAAAGTTTTGCAATGTAAGAAAAAGATACTAGGTCTGGACTATATTGGTAAATGCATAAAATCTTCCCAACCAAGATCCTTTAGTTTTGCTGCGTCACTATAAAATGTGCGGCCTGGATGGTTGTCCGTGATAGAGGTTTATCTCAGCAGTGGATCTATCGGCTGTTGACCTTAATTTATTTCATATTGTTCTTTTGTTCCAGCGATCTCAGTACAAAAAACCTAATATACTTATCATCGCACCAAGCACTTGCCGATTTAGCGAATTTCATCTCAGCAATGAACAATAAATATAAGTTCAATAAGGAGGTTAAATGGATTGCCTTCGGTGGATCGTATCCAGGTTCCTTGGCAGCATGGCTCCGTTTGAAGTACCCACACTTAGTACATGCAGCTGTTTCATCAAGTGGACCTCTATTGGCTAAAGTTAACTTCATGGGTAATGTATTATTTTATTATTATTCATTTAATTAATTAATTTAAGTATGTCTCGAGTCTACTTCTTTTGACAGATTTCTATTGTAAACTATCAATGTAAGTAGACTTGTAACATACTTAAATTTGATTTGCTTTTAAGTATTTGGGCAGTTTAATGGGTCTATTTCCCACAACCATGATGAGTACTACAGTTAATGCTTTGGTTTCAACTGAGTTTCTTGAGTCCGATTTCCAGTGTATATATTTTATCATTTATTTACTTACTCTTCTTTTTAATTTTCAACACTGCTTATAAAAAATACCATTAAAAATTTATAAAAAAATATCTAATCCACTTGCTGCGGGGCTCGGTAGCCAAAACAACCGGTGCTCAGAGCTATAGAGTGAGGAAACTACACACCGCCTCACGAATTACGGCCTTCTTTATCTGACCCTTGTACCAACAACTAAGCGAGAGCTTCTTAAGATGTTGGTCGAAGCTTTTCGAAATAAGTTTATTAACTGAATCGAGTATAGGAACAACAATCGTCGACTCAACATATTATTTATACATAACATAATTCACAAAGAAAGTTTCGTATACGCCAATATTATTGATTGTGGATATATAAATTGTATCTTATTTGGCAAGTGCATGATAACAGATAAATATAAAATATTTATATTCGCTTAGGGTCAGAAATGCCAAAAAAAACTCCCGTTATTAATGAAGTATTAATAACGGGAGTTTTTTTTGGCATTTCTGACCTGTCCTGTCCCTTGATGATACATTGTAAGGTTTAAGACTGCCCCCCATCCCTTAAAAAAAAATTAAATAATCTTAATTTTTTTTATATTTATAAAATACAGGTAGGTATACTAATTTTATTATACAAAAATAAATACTACAATAATAACTTTTAAAGGAAGAAAGAAAGGTAACAAGTTGTTTTTGACTGACGTAAAAATAATAAAAGATACGCGAAAAATTAATAAAGCCTGCTTCGATATCCCAGAAAAAAAGTTAGCAAATGTTTTTTTATTGGCTTTTTCGCATGAATAAGTATATAAGAAGTGGTAGAAATAGTTATTAATGATTGTAATAAATACGGCTGCATTGCAAAACTTTCCTAAATACCTAATTATAATATAACAGAATGACTTAATAGACCTACATGTAGGTTAGACCGTCATATAACCGGGGATGAGCTCGTTTAAACATAGAAGTTGCTGATTATACCTATTCATTATTTGCATGACAGTAAAAATAAGTAATTAATATGAAATTTCTGTTAATTACGCATTCACTAGAGCTAAGTTCTTTGACTTTATGTTTTATGCCTACAACTTTTATTGTTTTGGTTATTTTTATCTTAATTAAAGACTAGACACCAAATGATTATTATCTTCAACCGCCCATTGTGTCAATACACCTTTGACCTTATTATAACTATACTAATAATAAAAATGTAACAGGTCCAATTCTGTACATTGAAGATATTTCTGAAATCTTTGTTGGAGGGCACTATAAAATCGATACTGAACCCATAAAAATGTATTTCTACTATTTTTAACCGACGAAAAAAAACGGAGAAGGTTCTCAATTCGACACGTATATATATTTTTATCTCGGTATCGGTAGCTTTTTGGCTACTAATGCTGAATAATATACTATGAGAGTATAGTACGAGTACGTTAGTAAAAAATAGAACCGACTCAAAACGGTATATAAATGTAAAAAATAACTGTGTCATTTAGTTGCTTTAATTTACTTAAACATATCTAGGAGTCGGTGCCAGCCAAGGTTTCTATTTTAAGAACGTTACCTAGAACCCACAAACTGCTTTACTACTAGTACAGGATCCGTGGCCTATTTTTTCACTTGATTACTATCAAGCTAATTTTCCGTGAGTAGCTTCATTTTGATAAGACGCCCAACAATTTCCTGTGCGAAAATTTTTGATTGTGGTAGCTAACAGAGGTAGCAATGATAAAATATGTCGATTTGATGATTCTTCAATATTTATTACTAACTGAATTGTTTTTATTAAATCTTAAGATAATTATCTAAATTATTTGAAAAAATATTTGTCCTACAAAATCTATGGTTTCATCAAAGAGTCCTCCCCCTCCAACATGTATTGATAACGAGATCACCAAAAATGATTACTAACCAGCTGATTTTTTTTTATTACTTAGTTAATATATATATAATTTAACAGCCATATTGTCCTACAAATTTCGTGGTATGTTATCCCGGTTCCTACGCTTAAAAGTAGTAGTACAGATCATTGATGTAAAAATAATTACTATCAAGCTGAATCTTCGTGAATAGCATCGTTTTAATGAGACGCCCAACAATTTCCTGTGCGAAAATTCTCGATAGTGGTAGCTAACAGAGGTAGCAATAATAAAATATGTCGATTTGATGATTCTCAAATATTAATTACTAACTGGATTGTTTTTCATTAAATCTTAAGATAATTATCTAAATTATTTGAAAAAATATTTGTCCTACAAAATCTATGGTTTGATCAAAAAGTCCTCCCCCTCCAACATGTATCGATAAGGAGATCATCAAAAATGATTACTAACCAGCTGATTTTTTTTTTTACTTAGTTAATATTTATATAATGTAACGGTCATATTGTCCTACAAATTCCGTGGTACGTTGTCCCGGTCCTACGGTCAAAAGTAGTAGTACAGATCCTTGATGTAAAAATAGCGTGGTACGCTATTGCGGTGCTCCAATTGAATATATATTGGAAAGTCATGAAATTAAAAATCAATTTATTTCTCAAGCGTGCGAAAAAAAAAATGTTGACTTTTTGGTAGATTTCACTCAACAATAAGTTAAAAAATTACTGAAAGTCAACTTAAATTAAACAAAACAATAACAAAGAAAACTTTGTGCCGCTTGGGTTTCTGTATTTTTCTACAACAGCTGAAAATTTTAAAACAAAAAATCGTAGGATATGATCCTTCCAGTTTGCCACCAACAAAAGAAGAATTGTTACAACAAATTAAAAGAACTGCATTTATCTGCAATGTATGGTGTAACGCACATATGCGGTGCCCCACGGAAAAATTGCCGGAAAATTTTGGATGGACAATAATTGATGGCAAATATGAATATTATTGGTTAAAAAGTCCATCTTTTGAAGAATTATCTTCTGAAATACAAGGTACCCTATTTATACTATTGTTATTTATTGATTGATTATTCATTATTATATAATTTACTAAATTTTTTCATGTTATTACAGAGTCAGATATCACGAGTGAGGAAAGTGAAATAAATGAAGATGACAGCGATGTTAGTAGCGAAGATTATGAAGATTCATCAGATGAATATGATGAAGATTAATTTTTTTTTTCTATAAATACACCAATACACCAATTTTTGTACCTAATTTTGCTAAAAAATAAACTTATTTAAATTTTAAAAAAGATTTTTCACTGTATCTTATGTTAGAAATAGGAAAACGAAAAAATTACAATTCTTGTCGGACTAGTGATACATACCTGTTTTTTTGTAGGACATTGTTTTATTTGGGCACTGAACACACTAACCTATTATGTAATATTTTTGTCCTACAGTTAGTAATGAGAAAAATGGTCTTATGGTATTAACAATTTCTGAGCGTAGGACCGGGATAACATACCACGAAATTTGTAGGACAATATGGCTGTTAAATTATATATATATTAACTAAGTAATAAAAAAAAAATCAGCTGGTTAGTAATCATTTTTGGTGATCTCGTTATCAATACATGTAGGAGGGGGAGGACTCTTTGATGAAACCATAGATTTTGTAGGACAAATATTTTTTCAAATAATTTAGATAATTATCTTAAGATTTAATAAAAACAATTCAGTTAGTAATAAATATTGAAGAATCATCAAATCGACATATTTTATCATTGCTACCTCTGTTAGCTACCACAATCAAAAATTTTCGCACAGGAAATTGTTGGGCGTCTTATCAAAATGAAGCTACTCACGGAAAATTAGCTTGATAGTAATCAAGTGAAAAAATAGGCCACGGATCCTGTACTATACGTAAAATAAATGTTCTTTAAACTTGGCTGGCACCGACTTCATAGATATGTTTAAGTAAATTAAAGCAACTAAATGACACAGTTATTTTTTACATTTATATAGTGCGTTTTGAGTCGGTTCTATTTTTTGTTAAAATTTTTTTTTGTACTAAATTTAATATATATCCTTGTTTGTTGTTAATTATTCTTTAATTGATGAATCGCATTACTATATCTAATACCTCGTCCTTGTCTATGGTGTCGAATATGTTTGAACACTGTGCCAACATCCATGCTGATATTTTCGTTTTCGATGAGCTGATGTGATCGCAGTCAAGGGCCAACTTGTAATCGATAAAAAAGGAGCTGAGATGAGAGATGGAGTTATTGTAATTCTTCCAACATAGCATCTAGAAGTATCCAAATTTCGCTTTTATAATAGTAGTATGATATCGTGACCGTCTCATAGGTCTCATTTAAGAGAACTTAAATTCCTCTTATATATAACCAGATCCCAACATTTGGAACGGTTTACCTCTACCACTTCGACTAGCTAAATCGCTTTTTACTTTAAAAATAATATTATTTGAGACTTTTTAGTTTTAATTTGTGGTATAGAAATGAGACTTGGTACACTTTTTGACATTTTTTTTTAAAACAGTAATATAAACATGATATGATATTTATGTTTTTGAAATGGTCTTTTTACGACCTTTCATTTGATACCTATATTGCTAAGATAAAAGAAAAAAATGCACACATCCGCTCTTTTTCCCCCATTTACAGCCGCCATTTTGAAAATTTATATAGCCTATGTCACTTCCACAATTTTGCCAAAGTCAACGACACCTCACATGTCAAAATCTGTTCAGCCGTTTAGGCTGTAGCTTGTGCCGAAGAAATGGGTATACATACATACATACATACGCTCGAAAAACATTACCCTGCTTCTGACGCAGTCGGATAAAAATAAGCAACAATAGTAATTTTTGCGTGACAACGTCTAGACAGATGGATGGATGGATGTAACAAACATCCATCCATCCATACTTATAAGCTTTGGCGTTTGTAATATTAAAAGGATAGGATTTATATTTTCAAAATGTTTACTGATTTACACTAATGATACATACAAATATTTGAAATGATAATATATCATTATTGATTTTAAATATGTAGATATCGTTTAATAATATTATAATACTAACGGGCGCCCGCGTAGTTCCTTACAAAGTAAGAAGTAATAAAGTTAGTTACAAATTACCCTACGTCACTCCTCGTGAGTCTGGCTATCATATACAAAAGGATTTTTTACATTCTGACTGGTAGTTTCAGAGATAAGCCGAAACAAATAGACAGACAAAAATTGTAAAAATGTTATTTTAGTGTATGTACCATATTCATATGCATGTAGTATAAAACTATTATTTCAATATTACAAACGAATACTCCAATTTTATTTATATGTATAGATGTAAATAAGTATAGCCAAACGGCGAAAACCCGATCAGCTCGTGAGGTCGCCTTGGGGTCAAAGACGTACCGCTAAGGCCTGTGTGCACCAAGATTTCGGTTATCATAACCAACGGTTAACATAAGCTAACTATAAATTTACTGTTCACGAAAACCCGTACGCCGGTTAAGGACGTAAGCTCGGTTAAGATAACCGCCCGGTTTACGTCCTTAACCGGCGTACGGGTTGTCGTGAACAGTAAATTTTACGTTTAGCTTATGTAAACCGTTGGTTATGATAACCGAAATCTTGGTGCACACAGGCCTAAGTGATTTAACTTTCCGGTACAATGTCGTGTAGAAACCGAAAGGCTGTGGATATTATCCTACTCCAATCAAGTTAGCCCGCTTCCATCTTAAATTGAATTATCACTTGCCATCATTTGTTTGCACTTAAGGGCTAAAAAACTTCGCTCGACTGAAGATTCAAGGACTTCATTTAGTTTATTTGCTCATTAACTCACATTATTTTTTACAGAATATTACCAAGTAGTTGTAAACGCGCTTCGCGAGAAGACCGGCGAAGAGGATTGCGTTACGCAGGTGAAGTTAGCTCATCAACAAATAGAAACAATGATTAAGGCGGATCCAGCAGCTGTTGAAAAAGAGTTTAAGTATGTCCAAATGTATCCATCTATATCAAAAAGGCTTATAGACTAGGGTAGAAGTCTTTAAAAATAATAAAAATGAAAAAATTGTATTAGGGTGAAACATGTTGGAAATGGAGAATATTATTAAATGAAAGAAAAAATAATTTCGTTGCTCTTGCAACTACTTAATGAATTTTGATGAAACTTCACAATAATATAGCTGACATATCATAATAACCACGTTTAATCCCGAAATTCTCACTGAAACCTATGTGGCTTCAGGTCACACGGTTCTGGGTTCAACTCTTTAGTGTGGGGAGGGGGGGAATAGGATCCTTTAGTTAAGGATTCTTTTGAAAATCACCCGTCTGCCAACCTGCCTTGGAATACGGTGGACGATTTAATGTCTGTTCATCGTCCCAGCCGGAAAACGAGACCAGGACCTTCGTTTTAATCCACTGTGACTACCGCAGGCCGTCGAACATAGAAAAGTGCTACTGACCTTTTGGTATAAATACGCTGTTAATGATGATGATAATTTTTTACTTCAGATTATGTAAACCATTCTCGAAAGCATCTGAAAATGATATGAAGAATTTCTATAACTCGATAGCTGATAATTTCGCTGATTTGGTTCAGTACAATGAAGATAATCGCATCGGTGTGAATGGCAAACGCAGAGCTTCTACGATCAATTCGGTAATATGACTTGAATACAAACTTACTTAAAATCGTTTATTACAAAGTAGACTTCGTTATAAGCACTTTTTAACCACCACTACACAACTTTTTACAGCAAATTATAGACGAACAATTACAGTAGAAATATTTTATAAAGAAAGTAAGATACAAAAGGCATCCTTATTGCTAAGTAGAAATTTCTAGTAGGCAACCTTTAGGTTTAAGAAACTACTGCAACATGTGTGTAAAATAAAATATAAAATGCCATAATACACATACTTACAGATAAATTACATTCTAATACATAAACAAAATTACAGAAATAAGCTCAGGTCTAAGAACGGTTTCCAGCCGTTCACACTCACCAAATTTCTTATCTTGGCATTTGTAGTGGTTTTTTTACCCGACTGCGTCAGAAGGAGGGTTATGTTTTTCGAGCTTATGTATGTATGTATGTCCATTTCTTCGGCACGCGCTACAGCCTAAGCGGCTGAACGAATTTTGACATGTGAGGTGTCATTGAATTTGTCAAAATTGTGGTAGTGACATAGGCTATATAAATTTTCAAAATGGCGCCTGTAAATGGGGGAAAGAAGGGGGGATGTGTGTATTTTTTTCTCTTATCATAGCAAAATGGGTACCAATTGAAAGGTCTTAAAAAGGCCATTTCAAAAATATAAATATCATATCATGTGCATATTACTCTAAAAAAAATATGGCAAAAAGTGTACTAAGTGTACTGTCTCATTTCTATACCATAAACTAAAATTAAAAAGTCTCAAATAAAATTATTATTATAAAAACAAAAAACCCGACTGCTTGCTGCCTGTTTGCAGCACCATAAAGTATTTAGAATTTTATACAGATATAGTGTTCCTTGTTTTTCTCTTTTCAGTTCATAACTTCTAAGCAGTCGGGTTTTTTTGTTTTTATAATAATAAATTTATTTTAGACTTTGTAGTTTTAGTTTATGGTATAGAAATGAGACGGTACACTTGGTACACTTTTTGCCATTTTTTGTTAAAAAAATAATTTGAACATGATATGATATTTATATTTTTGAAATGGTCTTTTTACAACCTTTCAATTGATACCCATATTGCTAAAATAAGAGAAAAAAAAAACACACATCCCCCTTTTTTCCCCCATTTACAGCCGCCTTTTTGAAGCCTATGTCACTACCACAATTTCGACAAATTCAACGACACCTCACATGTCAAAATCCGTTCAGCCGTTTAGGCTGAAGCGCGTGCCGAAGAAATGGTCATACATACATACATACATACATACATACATACATACATACATACATACATACATACATACATACATACATACATACATACATACATACATACATACATACATACATACATACATACATACATACATACATACATACATACATACATACATACATACATACATACATACATACATACATACATACATACATACATACATACATACGCTCGAAAAACATAACCCTCCTTCTGACGCAGTCGGGTAAAAATAATAGACAGACGTGTCACGTGACAGACGTGGGGTAATTTTTTATAATATGTAGAATACAATTTAATTAAATGAAAGATGTTACATTTTAGGTGTGCAGAATGATAACTCAGCATCCCGAGAAACCGGCGTACAAAAAGTTAGCTGAATTCAATTCTATAGTTTTGGCAGAAGCTAACCAAACATGTCTGGACTACAGTTACGACAACATGATCAATGAACTCAGAAACGTCACGTGGGGATCAGAAGGAGGTGAGAAATCGATATGTGTACTTTCAAAGTATCAAAAACCTTCTATGTATTTTGACCATTCGGAACGAAAATGAGATTTATTTAGTCAGAAATATGAAATACTCATAGAGGTGACATTTTTAATTTTTTATTTGGCGACGTTTCGACCCTCTCCGTGGGGTAATTTCCAAGCCTTATACAAATAGAACAAAATATTCCTCAAACTAGCTTACAAATTTTCAATGTAAATAAACAAATAAATTATAAATTAATTAAATACTACGCTGGATTACTTTGGAAGGTGGGGGGGGGGGGGGGTTTCTTATCAATAAAACGACTGTTCAAGATACCGTTTATTTTCTTTCTTCTATTGGTGCCGCTATTTACATTTCGGGAATCGACCGGGTACTGTGCCGCTATGGGCACAGAACCCTATATTTATATCAATCAATTCGGGCCTTTTAATCGGACAAAAAAAAATGGAAGGGCGCTCCAAATTTTTGCCGGATGATGATGATGAGGAATGAGGAACCATACCACTCAGTATGCTTCCAAGGGATATTGACTACGTAACGATGTAGTGCGCGATGCCTGGCAGTCCTATGTTAGAACAGTGATAGGGGAAAGAGATCAAACAGTTCCTAAGCATACTTCGGCTTCGACTATGGCTAGTTACCATCCTTCCACCAACAGTTTTTGCGTTCCGGTACGGTACCGCGTAGATACCGAAAGGGGTGTGGGTTTCATTCTTCTCCTAACAAGTAATCCCACTTCCTTCTTAGATTGCATTATCACTTACCACCAGGTGGACTATGATACGACAGCTGTGATTGCAGTCAAGGGCTAACTTGTAGTAAATAAAAAAAAATCTTTTAGGTCGCCAATGGATGTACCAGACGTGTACTGAGTTTGGCTTCTACCAAACGTCGTCGGCTGAAATCGAGGTGTTCGGTAACCAGTTCCCACTTGATTTCTTCATACAGCAGTGTCAAGATGTCTTCGGTCCCAAGTAAGTACATTTTTTTAATAATAATAAGTTCTTTATTGTTCTAATAAACATTAATATAAGGCCGGCAACGCATTAGCAGTACCTTTGGTGTTGCAAATGTACATAGGCGGCGGTAATCACTCAACATCAGTGTGCCTAGTGTAAGATTTTACCGCGTCGATATCGAAAACAGTAAACGCAAACTTTATATGGAATTAGAGTAGCGCCATCTAGTTAAGCTTAGAGTTAACGCTTTTTTTTTCTATATAGTTTGACGTTACGAGTGAGAACGTTTTTACGCAGTCGCTCGGTGAAAAACTCGCACGTGGCCCGCATGCTCGTTTGCCCGCTTTAATAGCGATAAAAAAATCTATATAGATAATAGATATAATTTTATAAATATTTTTTTTATTGACTACAAGTTGGCCTATAACCACCTGATATTAAGTGATGATGCAATTTAAGATGGAAGCGGGCTAACTTGTTAGGAGTAACCCGTTTCGGTTTCTACGCGACATCGTACCGGAACGCTAAATCGCTTGACGGTACGTCTTTCATTACGTAGATAAACAGAATTTAACTGTCCGTAAGCTAGGTATAAAACTGTTTTAGGCGACAGTGCTTAGTTGTAGTTAAAAACTTAATTGTAGTTACAATTTTTATAATTATAATATGTTGATTAGTTAGGTCTGTGTGTTTTTGTGTGTACCGACTTCTCTATAGTAAGTAAATTAAAGTAACTAAATGACGCATTACTTTTTTCTTTGTTAATGCGTTTTGAAGTCGGTTTTATTTTTTTTTATTAATTTTTTATTCATACTTTTTAGTGGTTTATCGAAAACGTACACAGTAAAACCTACTCGTACTAAAGTAGGTGTACTATTTTACGCTAGCCACTTAAAATAGTGAAATCACTGCATGTGTGCCTATAAATTTTGAAATTCTATAGTATAAGTAAATAAGTACTTGCGAGTTACTGTAAAAAATATTCAAATCGCTTTAAGCGTGCCTATAAAATTTGAAGGGTTTCCTTGAGTTTCCCAATATCTCATCAGCAGATTGTTACTTGGTAAACGTGACATTAACTACAAACTGTTTTCTTTTAAACGAGTTCGATCTTCGAGTCTTTGAATCTTTGAATAGCAAGGCAGCAACTGTAAACCGTTAAGAAGTTCCCTTGCCTTTCCTTCCCACCACCAGACCCAAAATGACAGTCACAGCCCATTTTAATTTCTCACCGAGACAAATTGATCAAGACCAAACACAACGTAACTGCAGTTAATCGTTGAGGAATTCCTTCATCTGTATTTTGGCTCTACGATCACATGAACCCCAGAACTTCATTAAATTGTAGTGCTTTCTGAAACTTAACGGAAAAACGAACGCCGCCGACGCCAAATCAACGATAGTTGTCCCTACAATTTTTGAATGTTCCAGTCAATTTTTTCAGGATGCCATTATCAGACCCTAACATGACTATGGGCCTATTTTGGAAATATAGCCTTTCTAATAGAAATAGATAATAGAAAAAATATCAAATTTGGAGTACTCAGTTAATTTAAAAAGTTATGCGTAGTCATACATACAAATTTTAAAAGCATTAAAATTTGATAATAATATTTTTTTCAACAATTATTTTCGTCATGGTTTCTTCTAGTTCCAACTTTTGGCACCGGACTGTGATGGCGTATGCCATAGATTAAAGACTACTAGATAGAGTCATAACGCGGCTGTAGGTTCAAGAGCGTGACAGACGTCATTCGGCCTTTATTAGAAAGTGACACAAGATTATTTTTTGTCCCTTTCAGCGTGTTCGTTTTTATTGTTTGTCAAGAGTGGAGTTTGTGACAAGCAAGGGACATATCTGAGCAATTATAAGCTTTTTATTAAATTTGCTGATAAATAATATAACTTTGCGGTTACGATATTAATTTAAACGTTATCGTGCTATGGTGGGTTGTAATATTTTCGGCTGCAACAGTCGCAGCGAACAGAAAATCGAAGGAATTACGTTTCATACGTAAGTAGGCATAAACTTCATTGATTGATGATTTAAAGCTTAGATATGTTATCTTTTAGCAAATTTCATGTATTATGCGTTTACTAAACTATCTTATATAAAGTAATATTTCGTATTTTACGATATTTTAAAACAACGTTTTATGATGTACTTTAAATGTTGACATATCATGTCAATAAGGCTGATCTGCTGTCTCACGAGTGGACACGCTATGGGCTCTATCTAGTTGTCTTTAATCTATGGCGTATGCACTTGAGTACGGGACACTTTTCTAGAACCGTCTTGCAAATACGAACGCGAATACGCATGTGCGAAATAAATCAATACTAGAGTATCGAGAACTATTCCCCGGGATATGCAGTCGAGGTTTGGGCGCGGTATAAAATGTCGTGTTCATCGGGCGCTGTTATTTTAAAAACTATGACTGTTGCGGCTCAAAATTATAGCGTTGAAACGCTGCCGAAGCGCGCCCGACCTCGAATAGTCATTAATTTTTTCAATCTGTTTACCTTTTCCCTGGATTATTTCGCCGAACTCGCGGGAATAGCAGCGTTCACAATGGCGTAAATCAATAACAATAAAATCATGCGTTTATTTTTATTTGCTATCGGTATCTTGTGGGACTCTTCATCACCTTTTATTGCAAACTGTGTTACTGAACTTTCCATGACAACACCGTGCAAAAGTTATCGAGACATGTTCCGTAAGTACCTAGATTTTAGTATACGTCGATTTTAATTATATTGGTCTTCTGTCCTGAATTCACGTAAGGGGTTCATCTGTTCTGTAAGAGGATCTCTGCAGCGTCGCTGGTAGAGGTTGGCGGGTTAATATAAAGGGTTAAGATGAATAATATTATTTAGAAAATAAAAACTAAAACGCATTTTCATCTATTAAAAATTGTAATGGTTTTTTGAGAATGTTCTGTTTTGTATAAATCGTACAAGTCGATGCGAATTTTTTAGATCCTACCGACATTTTGTGTTAGCACCAAACACAAGATGGCGGAAATCAATACGTGGCGTATAAACTTGCATCGGCGCGAGACTTATGATGCTTTTTAAAGCTGTGGTAATTTGAATAACCATTAATCAAACTGTTTTAAAACTAATATCCCACGAGTTACCTCGAGATACGCCGGCGATCCTTTGTCTTGAAAGCACACGCAATCTACAGATGTTTAAAAATAAACTGTAAGTATATATTTTTATTATTATCAAATATTATATTGTTATATTATTATTTATTTATCCACTACATACTATGACTAAAATGTGAATTTTAGTTGCAGGATCCAAGAAAGAGAAGCAAGAGAAACAAAATTTTATGTTTTGGGCACACTTGATTGGCACTGCACTAGTGACAGGAATAGATCTTGTCTAAATTTTATTTTCTTAAAGATCATATTAAATTAGTTTAATAATTCAGTGTTGTGTGCGTGATACTATTATTCACTAAGGAAGACCATAAATAATTTTATAATAATTATTTTACCTATTACATACAGTGAGATAAGTTGCATAATAAATTATGTAAAATGCATTTTTTGACAATAAATTCTTTTTACCTTGCTTTAATTTGTGTATTATTTTTACCCTAGTTATTTTCCAACATTTTTTCTAATATTCAATTAAAAACATTGATAAAGAAATGTTAACTATTGCCTAATCGTTTTAAAATATGTCGCGAATGTATTATTTCAATGTACTTAGTCTTGCACGCCGTGCATAGTTTGCATGGCTTTATTTATTGATTTTTAACCGACGAAAAAACGGGGGAGGTTCTCGATTCGATCCGTATCGAGAACCATCGACAATGTAATATTATAAAGACATAAACTGATCTGAGGCTGGAGCTGAAAGGTAACTCTAGGAACTCTGTAATAAAACCCCATCAAGTTTATGCTCGTTCGACCCTATCGTGTTTCGACTCGTCTCATATAGCATAGGGATGAACTCATAAAGAAGTCTGAGGCTTGTGACACGAGTGTCGATTTGACTACCTTCTTTGTAACGCGATTGCTTGCAGCGATTTCGGTATTTTTATAAGTGGCTGGCGTATAATGGTAGTCATAGTTTAGTACGAGTAGGTTTTACCTATGTTCGTTGTCAATAACCACTAAAAAGTGTGAAAAACGAATTTTAATAAAAAATAAAACCGACTTCAAAACGCACTAAAAAGTAAAACGTAATTGCGTCTACGTTACTTTTATTTACGCAACCATATTTATGAAGTCGCTGAAACTTTCTACTTTCCTAAAACTTGGAATGGAGTCAATTTCTTATGATAGATATGATTAAGTAAGTTAAAATCACTAAATGACGCATTTATTTTTACTTTTTATTGTGTATTTTGAAGTCGTTTTAATTTTTTATTAAATTTTTTTGATATGTAAAAATGCCTATGCGAATGTTAAAAAAACTTCCGTCATTTTGGATTCTTGAAAACAAAATGGCGGACAATCTCATGGCTAGCGTGACCTATTTACGATACAAAGACATGCGCGCGCAAAGGAATTCACTGTTTCACGAAGATACAATATTTTGATGTAACTTAAAGGTCCTGAATGTTAATTTATATCCTTTCCTCACAATTTTTTTACCAACATGCTTGGACAAAAGTATTTTTTTTATTATTGTCGTTGTTTTTATCTTCCATACCATAGTAATATTGTTCAATGGTAAATTTCCATTTGCACATGCGTGATTGCATGAACGCTACGACGCATGAATAGTGCAAATCAATATCAGCATCCAGCATTGTTGCAAGACATAGATTAAAGACAACTAGATAGAGCTCCTAGCGTGTCCACTCGTGAGACAGCAAATCAGCCTTATTGACATGACATGTCAACAAGGCAACATAACGTTTTATGATGTACTTTAAATGTACATCATAAAACGTTATGTTTTAAAATATCGTAAAATACGAAATATTACTTTATATAAGATAGTTTAGTAAACGCATAATACATGAAATTTGCTAAAAAATAACATATCTAAGCTTTAAATCATCAATCAATGAAGTTTATGCCTACTTACGTATGAAACGTAATTCCTTCGATTTTCTGTTCGCTGCGACTGTTGCAGCCGAAAATATTACAACCCACCATAGCACGATAACGTTTAAATTAATATAGTAACCGCAAAATATTATTTATCAGCAAATTTAATAAAAAGCTAATAATTGCTCAGATATGTCCCTTGTCTGTCACAAATTCCACTCTTGACAAATAATAAAAACTCTTGAACCTACAGCCGCGTTATGACTCCATCTAGTAGTCTTTAATCTATGTTGCAAGACAAACGACCCGCGCATACGTAAAGCGTTCCGGCGTTCTGAGTTCTGCGTTCTGCGTTCCGTGCAACGTTTGTAACTTTTTACAATTACACAGGAAATGGCGCTCAAATCGTGCTACCATCTGCGTGTTGCTGTTAAGTTACGTATCTACAAAACTTAACAGAAAAATCAAACACGCAGAACTGTATATTATCCGAGTATGAGAAGAGCAAGACCCTCTAAAATGACTTTAATCTCGTAATTATATTAACATTATTTTGATGGATTATTCACCGATTAAACGGGAAATCAATTTTTACATTAATATAAATTATTTAATGAATATTTTGATATAACTTTTCTATGTATACTGGATTTTTATTTTAAGCATTTTCTTACCTCGTCCTCATCTTCCGTGAGATTAATAAAATGCTATTTACGTTTTTTTGTAGAAAATAAAAGAAAAAACTACAGATAGTTCACAGATCACTAATTGTTCGCATAAAATGCAAGGGGAGGGGGGGGGGGGAGGAAGTTTAAAGTCAAATACATGCATCAATACTACTCGTACTTAAGATATTATCACTTTAAACAATTATAACAGCCTTTTCTAAAAATGATCAGCCAGTTCGTATACATATCTTGTTGTATGTATGGATATGTATGTAACTAAGTACAAGCAATGTTTTATTGCTAAGATAATATATAATATTGCTAAGATAAGAAAAAAAATACATATATATATATCCCCCTTTTCCCCCAATTTAATAATAAAATAATTTATTTAGCTGAAAGTAGTATACAGTATATAGCTCAATAATAATCTAAAAAGGTAATCTCATGAGCAAGGTCCAAGTATTTTGATACTTTTTCCTTTTCAGCTTTCACCAGATTATCATCATGTGGAACAGTAATATCAACAATCATTGCAGGCCCGTTAATCGATCAATTATCACTATATCAGGTCTATTGGCTACAATATACCTATCAGTGATAATTGTTCGATAGACAATCTAAAAAGTAATTAAAAATAAAACTAAATCAATTAACTAATACATATTTATCTGCTCAGCTAAGAAGGTTACTCATGTCTTCAGCATGTCGCTACAATGTTCGCCTTCAGCGCTGATTTTCAGGCATAACCTTTGGTGGCGTTACATGACACTATAGGGACGATTTGGAATAAATATAAACAAAAAAGTAATAATAAATAATAATTAACAAAAAAGTGAAACGTTGTAAACTACAAATCAAATAATAAACATAAATAAATACATACTTCAGTTCCTAACTGGTATTATTGAATTATTAGATAGATACCCTTCTTTCATTTTGATTTTGGTTTCGGCCTTTATTAAATGAAAAATTAAATTTAAAAAAATGGACATACATACATACTTACAAACGGTTAAAAAATTATTACTCTTCTGACGCAGTCGGGTAAATAATAAACCCATTTCTGTCTTACGTTACCGTTGAATTGTCATCCAAAAGTGCAATAGGTTGGTCAAAGTCGCCTCCGACGTGGTTAAGCAGCACCTTTGTTAATCAGGCGGCTATTTTGTGATGATCAGAATGTGCGGCCGAAACCGTACCTGGAGCACCTCCACACTACGTTACGTCGTAGACTCAGACCCGACGGACACACGGCATTACAGCGTAATGTATATACCACAAACATTGACATATTAATACTATGGACTTCGGGTCAGCGCTAAAAAGTGTCCGAACCAAAAGAGGGCTAAAACGCGAAAAAGATTTCAAATCGCATTCAGTTTCATACTAGCTGACTGACAGTATACACGCCAATAAAGCCGTAATATGTTATAAAAAACTTGTAAGAACTACCCGAATAAGGTGAGAAGAGAAGACAGTGTACCATATTTTCAGTAAGTAAATATTTACTGATGATTTTAAAGTATTATTTTGCTTAGAAACAGGCTATTTTATTAAAACTAATAAACTATAGAAACGAATTGCACAACCAACCAAAATGAACAAAAGTATCTGTCTGTCCTTTTCCCATACGCTACCCGCGTATAGGATAGAAAGAGTGCAATATGTTTATCTAATTAATCGCATTTAGTTCGGATCTGCCGTGAGCAATAGAATGTTTTAGAACAACGACTGCATAGAGTTATTTTGTTGTTTAACATTTGAATTATTTAATTGCTTAATTTTTTAATGAAAATAATTTAATTATTTTCAATTCAAAAATTTTTATTTTTTATGTCATGAATATTAATCAAATAACTTTTACCATAATGGTATATTATTTTGATAACTATAAGAATTATCTACATGAAATTAGGAACAGTTATTTAAAATAGTGACCTAACGTCATTGAAGTAAAAAAATATATTTTCAGTTTAATTAAAAAGAGGAAAATATCGAGAACTTGAAATTTCAAAGTAAAGAACTATATCGAGTGGCATATCATTTTGTACATTTGTGGATTTAATATAACTAATTATTTTTTTATACAAGATAATTACAACAATTATTATTTGGTCAAAAGATTTATCCGAGCATATAGAAGTCACGGATATGTAAATATAAATTAAAGTTTGCTGTAAATATAATATATAAATATAAGATGCCAAAAAAATTTCAAACCTACCTACTCCACACCATTTATGTTGTCCTATTTTCACGAGAAGCTGTCGTGTCAAAAAAAGGCTGCCATGGCAACCGTCAATCGATGCTGATTACTTATTGCATGCAATTAGACCGTTGCAAATTAGACTGTATAACAATACGATAAGACATACATTACAATGTTATTTCGTGTATAAAAACATAAATACATCCTAGTATGTATAAAATATCTTGGGACACTTTTGACGTAAATTTTGCATTAGACCCATAGATTAAAGACAACTAGATGGAGCCCATAGCGTGTCCACTCGTGAGACAGCAAGACAGCCTTATTGACAAGACATGTCAATATTTAAAGTACATCATGAAACGTTACGTTTTAAAATGTCGTAAAATACGAAATACTACTTTATATAAGATAGTTTAGTAAACGTACACATGAAATTTGCTAAAAAAATAACATATCTAAGCTTTAAATCATCAATCAATGAAGTTTATGCCTACTTACGTATGAAACGTAATTCCTTCGATTTTCCGTTTGCTGCGACTTTTGCAGCCGAAAATACTACAACCCACCATAGCATGATATCGTTTAAATTAATATCGTAACCGCAAAGTTATATTATTTATCAGTAAATTTAATAAAAAGCTAATAATTGCTCAGATGTGTCCTTTGTTTGTCACAAACTCCACTCTTGACAAACAATAAAAACGAACACGCTGAAAGGGACAAAAAATAATCTTGTGTCACTTTCTAATAAAGGCCGAATGAAATAAGTCTGTCACGCTCTTAAACCTGCAGCCGCATTATGACTCCATCTAGTAGTCTTTAATCTATGATTAGACCCGAAGTCCATAGTACTATTTTGAGCGTTATGCAAAAATGTTTTAAGGGTTATTCTTATAAAATCGGCCTCGCTGTGTACGACCTATTTCAATTTCATAAATCATGGAACATGGTAGTTTAAACCCTATTTAAACAAGTTTAAAATACATATTTATGTAACTCGTGCAGCACTCGTGTAAAATACTGCAAAGCATGTATTTCTTCAAACACCCACAACGACACATACAAGCGTCGCATTCACATACACTACACACATAACAAGACGAACGCTCCACATTCCAAAAGAGGAAATATGAATCTTACTGCGCGAATTTAAAGAGGATTTTCTGAAAAATCTATTGTCTTTTCTTCATGAAATCACAGGAAGAAAGGACTGAAACATTGAACCAAGTAGGTTATAACAGAGATTAAAATTCTATTTCCCCTCCTGCAAGGAGGGAGACCTGGTTCAGTAGTGGGCCTTTAACAAGCTGACAGTGAGGATGATTTTAGATAATACTAACGGATGCCAGCAAATTAATTCGCGTGGAATCCAAATGAATAAGATTACGAAAATAAAAATAGCCAAAGTTACTTATAACTTATAATTTTAACCCTCAAAAATGAATAATTTTTCACTTTTTTTTCACATTTTTTCACTGACACTTCGCTTCTATTGGTTACAGCGGTATGTTATATAACCTAAAGCCTTCTTCAATAAACGGACTATCCAACACAAAAATAATTTTCAATTAGAACCAGTAGTTCATGAGATTAGCGTGTTCAAACAAACAAACACATTCTTCACCCTTATAATATTAGTATAGATTATCTATAAAGTATTTTATTGTATTTAAAATAAAATTATTATTATAAGAATTTGTTTGTCTCCGTCTGCAAGTATTTAGAATTTTATATAGATATAGAATTGCTTGTTTTTTCTTTTCCGTTCATTACTTGCAGTCGGGTTTTTGTTTTTATAATAATAATTTTATTTGAGACTTTTTAACTCTCTTGCTTCCCTAACCTATGTTATTACTTGTAGGGATGGGGCCCCTAAAATTACGATATTAAGAATTGATAGATCGCTTATTCCTGTTATCGCACACACACACATGTAACCCCACACACACACATACATTCACACATATTTGTAACCAATTACCCCCTTGTTCATTTTTGCCATCCCCGGAATCATCTTTCTGTCGGACTTAAACAATATGGTTACAGGTGGTATTTTTTTATGTGCACTTGCGCAGTCGAATATAGCGATCTACGCATGTCCAGTACCAATCAATACCTGAGCTACTTAGCCCCGTTTCCAGGCTAACAGCTTAGTCAAGTTAAGGGCGCGCTAAAACAATGTCTCTTTCATCTGACGTAGACACTGCGGAAGAAATGAGTGAACCCACTGAAAACGAAACATCTGAGAGCCCGATGAGGCCGGCCCGGCCTCGAAACGTCATAAACTTTTTTAATTTGTTTTCCATTTCCCTGGACTTTTTCGCTGATACGTCGGGAAAAGTGGTGTTCACAATTATGTAAATCGATAACACTCAAATAACATTGTTTTTGTTAATTAGTGACATCCTTCGTGTGGAACAGTTCAGTGTTTTATTGAAATTTAAATGAAAGCTACGAGTATACAAACACAATTACCGGACAGCCACAAGATATGCTCAGTATGTATTTTAAAAATCCCCTTTTTTCGTAACAAAATGCCAATTTTTTGACAGAATTCGCCTTTTTCAGTAACGAAAACAAGATGGCGAAAAATCAATACACAACTACTTGCGTTTAACAAAATTTGCGCGCGCAACTGTATCCGCCATTTTGAATCGCACAAAGTTAACTCAATATAATAAAATTTATTTTAAAATTTTCATGCTACAAATTAAAAAAATTAAAATATTGCTGCGTATATCTTCTTAAAATATTAAACTTTCTCTCGAACGAATACAATATGGATATAGTTGCTATTTTTCATCTCCACCTGCGCAGTCGTGAAATCCGCTTGACGCGTTGGCCAACATTATGACGAACTAGTTCTGGACAACACTATTGGCTATCGTATAATGCGGGTATTTGGTATGTATTGAAGTGATGGCCTACAAGTTAGCGCAAGATCCGTGTGGTGTCGGTGTTTAAGAAAAGATCATAGGCTTGTGGCTGAGCCTCTTGAGTATGAATCTGAAACAGCTGGTCCGATTTAGACAAAACTTTCAGACATTGACTACTAATGTTATAAGAAACTGAGGCTAGTCATTTTATTCAGTTTATTTCCACGCGGGCGAAGTAGCTGGCGTTCACTTGTTTAAAATAAAGCTACAAGTAACCAATCATAACCTGAAGAAAATCATGAATTGCTCCGTATGTATTCTTGTGGCTTATTTTAATTATGTAGTAGGTATGTCCTGTAGTATTTATACTATTGTTTATAAATAAATATATTTGGTTTTGAATGAAGAACATTTAATATAAACTTTCAACCCCTTTATAACCCTTGATGGGTGGAATTTTAAAAATCCATGTATTTTATATTTATACAGTAGTTTATCTGCCAATTTTTATAAAGATATATTGAAAAATGAAGAATTTTCTTTTACAAACTTTTAGCCCTTACCCTTTTGGGGTTGAATTTAAAATTCCTTGAATTACATTATATTTAAAATTATATCAGTACTTATTATATCAACATTCATAAACATGACTCGGAAAAATGTTGAACTTTTCATACAAACTTTCAAACCCTACGTCGGTGGAATTTTAAAAATTCTTGTATCACATTATTCTTTATACTGATTTTCATAAACATTATTTGAAAAAGTAAAGACCTTCCATACAAACTTCCTACCCCATGTATAACATCTCATCTTAAGTCTTAAGTCATTCAGTAGTTTTGACGTGAATTGCGGCCGACAAAAATCCGGAAAAAGACAGCCAGACAGACAAAAAACGGACAGACAGACAGGCGTAGTTTTGAGTTATCATAGTCAATTTTGGTGAAATTCTATATGGTCCAATCGATTACAAGTAAATATTTCGCTCTGTACTCTGATATAATTAAAAATAACGAATCTGAATTTTATAAATATTTGCGAATGTCGGAAACTATATTTGATGAACTTTTATTTAATTTAAAATGTCATACAATATTTAGACGCTAATCACAGAGTTTTAGTGTCACCTGAAGAGAGGCTTGTTATAACTTTGAGGTAAGAAAAAAATACATTTAAATTTGTCATACAGGTTGTTAGAAATTGTAGGTGATTGCACTTCTTGTCAATAAACGCAACATCGACGCAATCAATAAGCGCAGACGTTGAAGGAACGCATTACGCTGTTGGGATAGGCATCTAATTATGAGTATAGATTTTACTTAACGAAATCTTTGTTAGTTCATATGTGTTGTTAGGTCATTGTTGTCATTTTAGCATAATTCTCCGTTGTTTTTGTATTTATGATATTTGTGCAAAATAACATATTATTATTATAATAAAATATAAAACTCAGTTCTATCAGGTAAATCTGCCATTTGGAATAACAGTAAAAAAGTGAAAAATCTATACTCAAATGATTAGCGTTTCAAAAGATTTGCGCGCGCATTGCATTCGCCATTATGAATAGAATTAAATTAACTGAAATAAAATTAAAAGACATAAAAATAAATTTTGCATTTGCTATACTATGTATGATATGTAAAAAAACGCGGTATTTTAAAATATTAATTGTCCTTTCTGACCAATACTAAATGGCTATGGATGGTTTATATCGTATGCAATTGCGCTTTTGTATTAGAACAAACTACGCATGTCCAGTAACAATCAATACCTCAAGTATTTTAGCACCGTTCCCCGGCTCAGTCAAGTTCCGGACACGATTAAACAATGTCTCGTCTACCAGATGCCATAGTTTTAAAAGAAATCAATGTTCCTCGAAAACGAATTTGCCGGGAGCCCCTCGAGAAAGGCCCGAACATTGAACATTGATAACCAGTGTTTTTAATTATGTAAATCGGTAATAATCAAAAACATATTGTTTTTGTTAATTCGTGACATCCTTCGTGTGGAACAGTTCAGTGTTTTGTTGAAATTTAAATTAAAGCTACGAGTAAACGAGTAAAAAAAGTTCCCGGAAAAACGCAAGATTTGCTCAGTATGTATTTTTAACACCCCCTTTTTTGCGATCTTTGTTACGAAATGTTAATTTTTTGACAAAATTTGCCATTTGCAATAACAGTAACACAAGATGGCGAAAAAGCAATACGCAACTGCTTACCATGTTACATAAATTTGCGCGCGCAACTGCATCCGCCATTTTGAATAGCTCGCCGTCATTTTGATTAACAACAAATTTTAATTTTTTTGTACTAAGTTACGTTAAATAAAACAAATAAAAAACAAATGAAAGCGTATTTTAATGCGTCTTCTTAAAATATTTATTTTCCTCTCTGACCGTCCTCAGATTTTCCTATAAGGCTACAGTACAGGTGACATTTTCAATGTGCACTTGCGCTGTCGTATTAGAACAAACTACGCATGTCCAGTAATTACGGATTTGCTGGGAGCTCGTCGAAACATTGAACATCATAAGATTTTTTAATTTGGTTTCAACTTCTCTTGATTATTTTACTAATCGGCCGGGAAAACCAGTGTTTTCAATTATGGAAATCGATAATAATAAAAAAGCATATTGCTTTTATTAATTAGTGACATCCTTCATGTAGAGCAGTCCAGTGTTTTGTTGATCAATTAAAGCTATAAGTAAACAAACAGTTCCCGGAAAACCGCAAGAATTGCTCAGTATGTATTTGTAACACCCCCGTTTTTGCGATCTTCGTAACGAAATGTGAATTTTTTGACAGAATTTGACATTTTACAACAGACATTTTACAAAAATTTGCGCGCGCATCTGCATCCGCCATTTTGAATAGCACTACGCCATTTTGATCAACAACAAATTTTAATTTCTTATTCTAGGGTACATTAAGGAAATTAAATAAAACAAATAATAAACTAATGAAAGCGTATTTTACGTTGTTGTGTTAAAACAAATTACGCATGACCCAGTACCAATCAATACTTGGAGTATTTTAGCACCGTTCTCGTAACTCGGCTCAGTCAAGTTCCGAACACGATTAAACAATGTCTCGTTTACCAGATGCATTATTTTTAAAAGAAATGAGTTATACCCGAAATCGAATTTGCCGAAAGCCCATCAAGGGGCTGTAAGTACATATCGAGTCGGATTTCTTTGGCAGTTATGAAGTTACGTGGTATGTGAAATTACGTGAATGGATATTATTTTAATGCAATGCAAATTATTATTTTATTATATGAATTTAAAAATTTAACCAACAACAAATATGTAATTCGCAATTCTTTTGAGGCAGCCGTCTTAAATTTGAAACATTCCACATTTTAAAAAATAGTCTGTTCTTTCCATGCTGGACCAATATTTACCAAATATAGCTATGAAAAAAGACTAGTAATGAAGTTTTCAAAAAGACCGCATCGAAATCTTTCCATCCTCTTGAGCGCCCCGATTCCACACAGTTGCGCGCGGACCTGCAGCCGCCATTTTGAATGAAATACATTGACCGTAATAAAGTTGAGGCATTAAAACTAAAAAAATAATTTTGCTATTTTAATGGATATTATGAACTGTATAGCAAACTGTAATGTATTTTTTTAAAGTATTTTTTAAACAGGTATTCAATTTATCCCCGGAACTAAACTATATGGTTGCAGCTTATATTTTTTCATGTGAATCGAACCACGCATGTCCAACAGCAATCAATACCTGAAGTATTTAGTACTGTTCCCAGGCTAACAGCTTAGTCACGTTACGGGCGCGCTAAAGTAATGGCTGCTTTATCTGACAAAATATCTTCAAAAGAAATGAGTGAACCCATAAAACGAATTCGCCGTGAGCCTCACGTGGCAAGCCTGAACTCGAAACGTCACAAACTTTTTTAATTTGATTTCAAATTCAGTGCACTATTTTGCTGATGAAAGTTGTGTTAACAATTATGTAAATCTATTGTAATCAAATAACAAAAACAACAATAACAGTTACATCTTAATTCATGCGGATGAGGTTAGTGTTTGGTTTACATTTAATTTCAAGTCACCAGTAAATTAAAAGACAACCTGGAGATCATCAAGAATTGCTTCGTATGTATTTTTTGTACCCCCTGATTATTATTATGAATTTCGTAAATAAATTTCAATCTTTTCACAGCTCATATGTTGCTGTAATTTAAGCATACTCCTCAGCTTAATTTCTTAAAGTATAATCAAAACGAATGTGCGACATTACAAACAACCATTAATTAATACGATCAAAAACAAAAAAATAACACTACTATCAAAAGAATCTACCATTTTTTAATACCCGTAAAACAAAATGGCAAAAAATCAATACTCAACGCGTCAGCGCCTCACAAAAATATGCGCGCGCAACTGCAACGCCTATTTTAAATCAGATAGAATTAACCAATGTAAAATTAGAGACAATTAAATTTAAATTTGCTATACTAAAGGACATTTAGAAAAACAAAACAAATGGAAGTGTATACATCGCGCCATTGTATTTAATTGAACTTCCGCTCAGACCAAAACAAAATGGCTACAGGTGGAATTTTTCCATGTGCACTTGCGCAGTCCTGTAAAGTGATCTACGCGTGTCCTGTACAAATCTATCATAATTTGTAATTACTCAACTCGAGACTTCCCACTTTTGTCAAATTTGAGCCAACTTTTATCTTCCTTAGGTATCACATTGTCTATTAATGATAATATGTAGTGCAAAGAGTGTGTATTAACTCAATATTATCATCTAAAATATTATAATTAAATATAAAACACAGTGCTTTCAGCAAAATTTGTCATTTTAAGTAAATGTGAAACAAGATGGCGATGGAAAATTTAACTGTTTAGCGTTTCACAAAAATTTGCGCGCGCACCTTCATCGGCCATTTTGAATCGAATACAATTAAAGTTAAAAAGCATTAACCAAAGTAAAGTTAAAAGGCATTACAACAAAAATTTTAATGGTAATTTTAAAATTTATAGAAAACTGCAGTATATTCTACGTTTTTAAGTAGGTATTCAACTTATTCTAGGACCTGAACAATATGGCTACAGGTTGTACTTTTCCATGAGTACTTGCGCAGTTGTATGAATCGAACAACGCATGTCCAATACCAATATCTGAAATATTTAGTACTATTTCTAGGCTAATAGCTTAGTCAAGTTGCGGGCGCGCTGAAATAATGTCTCGTTTATCGGACGAAATACCTTCAAAAGAAATGAGTGACCCCCAAAAACGATTTTGTCGAGAGCCCCATGAGGCAGGCCCAAACTCTAAACGTCATAAACTCTTTTAATTTGATTTCAATTTTTCTGGATTATTTCGCTGAGTTTTCGGCAAAAGTAAAATTTTGTATATCTGAAGTAATCAAATAATATATTGGTGTTTTTATAAGTCGCATCTTAATTAGAGCAGATCAGTTTAGTGTTTTGTTAAAATTTAAATTAAAGCTGCGAGTGAATAAACCGACAGTCTGGAGATCGTCAAGAACTGCTCCGTATGTATTTTCTGTACCCCGTAATTTCAATCTTTTAATAGATGTATGTTGTTGTCATTTTTGAATACTCCTCAGTTCAATTTCTTAAAGTATATTTAAACAAAGTGTGCGAAATTACATTAAAACGGTCAAATACGATACACAATTTTATCAACAGAATCAACCATTTTGAATAGCCGTAAAACAAGATGGCGAAAAATCAATACTCAATACATTAGCGTTTCACATACATATGCGCGCGCAATTGCAACCGCCATTTTGAATTACATTAAATTGACCAAATTAAAGTAAAGAGACAATAAAATTTTAATTTTTGCTATACTAAATGACATTAAGAAAACTAAAACAAATGGAAGCGTATATTATTATTGCGCCTTTCTAGATTATTGAACTTCAGACTAAAACAAATTAGCTACAGGTGGTATTTTTCCATGTGCACTTGCGCAGTTGTATGAAGCGATCTACGCATGTCCAAGACCAATCTATACACAGCGCAGTCAAGTGACGAGTGTGCTTAAACAATGTCTCGTTTATTTGACAAAATATTTTCAAAAAGAAATAAGTGAACCCCGAAAACGAATTAGGCCCTGACTCGGAACTTCATAAATTTTTATTTTCCATTTCTCTGGATTATTTAGCTGACCGGTCAGGAAAAGACGTATTCGCAATTATGTAAATCAATTAACTGTCAACATTTAATATGTCGGGGAAATAGTCTTTTCGCATAATAGTATGTATGAACTTGTAATAAAATCACTTTAGCTATACTTATTGAATCTGGCTGATTTCATTATCATTGAAAGTTTAAATTTTAAAGAACATAATTCCAAATTCAAATTTGACAATGTGTGAGTTTCATTTGTTTTTCGTACTGTCAAGACCGTAATGAAGAAATTCGATATATTTTTTAAATTAAACTACAAAATTAAAAGCAAAAAAAGACGTGTGTAAAGCTATTGCATAGAAGTTAAGCAACATCGGGTGCGGTCAGTACTTGGATGGGTGACCGCCTGGAAACACCGCGTGATGTTGGTTTTTTTAAATTTTTATTTTTATATTTTATTTCTTTTAGTTTGTTTTATTTATTTATTTATTTTTATTATTATTATTTTTAAATTTAAATTTATCTACACTTCTACACTAATATTATAAAGAGGGAAGATTTGTATTTTTGTATGTAACGAATAAACTCAAAAAGTACTGGACCGATTTTAATAATTCTTTTTTCATTAGAAAGGTACATTATCACTGAGTAACATAGGCTTTATTTTATATTTGTATTGTGTGTATTATCCGAGTTATCACAATTTTTGTCGCGCGAGTCGGTCCGTAAAATTTATTAAATCGGCTTTTTGCGCGTACGCTGCCTTGTATGTATTATATGGCAAGCTGATGTGTATAGCTTGTATTAAATAGTCTATTTCACTTTTGAGTCTAGCATTTATAATAAACAAAATAATTCAAAATCCGACTGCAGATCTAGAGATTAGCCCGTTTAAACAAACGAACAAACTTTTCCGTGTACTATATGCCATGACATGCCATGTCAATTGAAAAAGAGATCGAATTCTAAATCCACCACCTTATTAACGTTTCTATCATGAAAGTGTATCTGTACCAAAATTCTGACCTCGATTCAGTACGTATAATGTAACACGAAGGAGGTCAACTTAATTTGGACGCTATAGCAGCAGTGTCACGTTTTTTAGAAATGTTGTAATATCTCCGAAACTATATAACTATTGACATACTATAAAAGGCGAATCTTATCACTATAATAACCTTGTGATTATTAAATAATTTATTTTGATAAGGATTTAAGTTTAATTGTATAAATAATGACATAATCTATATGCATATGAATTAAATGATTCATTACTGTGTCGCGCTTTTTAGAAATTTTGTAATATCTCCGAAACTTTATAACCAATTAACAAACTGTAAAAGGCAAATCTTATCTGTATAATATCCTTGTAATTAATAAATAATTTATTTTCATAAGGATTTAAGTTTAGTTATATAAATAATGACATAAACTTAAGCATATAAATTAAATGATTTATTAAAACATAAAAAGTTCTATATCTGCTAGAATATAAAATATAGATATATGCTATCGCGGACTTTTTGTAAACTTTTTAAGATACATAACGTTCCCGTAAATTGCTCTCAATTATTCCCAATAGTTATGGTAGCGCATGCGCATAAAGCCGATTTAACAGGATTTTCCGTTCCGACTTGCGTGACTAAAACAGTGATAACACGGCTAATATACATAATACAAGTATAAAATATAGCCTATGACACTCCCCGATAATGTAGCATTCTACTGGTGAAAAAATGTTTTAAATCGGATCAGTAGTTCCCAACAGATCCATTTACAAACTTCCAACAATATAAACGTACAAATTAACAAACTTTACCTCTTTATAATTTTAGAATATAGTGTAGAAATGCATTAAAAATATCTATTCCACTATCATGATGGTCTGCTATATTGGATTTAGAATGATGTCACACACCATATCATGCATTGTCATCCAAAGTAAACGTGTATACAAAACTTCAGATCAATCGGTTGAAGGTATCTACTTCAAAATTGAGCTCAAAGATTCCACCCGAACAAACATACCTACAATGCAAGTTAAATAAAAGCTTTTCAAAAGGTACAAATGTTTTGTATTTTCTTAAAAAATGCTTTATTTTGCAAAAATGCATTAAGAAAATATTTCCCCGACCTAATATAATGATACTACAATATTACGTGTGTATTGTATGTCAAATTACATTAAATTACAATATTATATACATATAATATGTACACACATATTATATGTATATAATATTGTAATTTAATGATATTACATTATTATGTTAAAACAAATCTCGAGAGTAATCAAATATAACCCAGTGCTATCAACAAAATTGGTCATTTTCAGTAACTATGAAACAAGATGGCGAAAAATCTTCTGCTCAGGAAAAGCAGTATTCGTAATTAAGTAAATCAATAATAATCAAATAATATATTATTTGTTTAATTTGTGACAACACAATTGAAGTAGAACAGTGTAGTGTTTTGTTAAAATTTAAATTAAAGCTACGAGTAAACAAACAACTACCGGAAGACATCAAGTGTAGCTCGGTATGTATTTTTGAATTCGTCAATCTTTTGACAGCTCATAATTATGCGGTTATCCTTAGTTAATTTTTTAAAGCTCTATTTAACTGCTAGACGCTTGCGACTTCAGCGACGAAGAAAATAATGTATTGCAGCCTTCCAAGAACACTAAAAATACAAACTTGCACTTAACCCTTGATTCTAAAGATAAATGAATACAGCAAGTTATCGATTAAAAAGAGATATATGTTATCACGAACTTTTTAATAGCTTTTAGTAAGATTAATAATCCTTCCATATTTGATTTGTTTTATCTAAAAGCGATTAGGTAGCGTTTTCCATATTAGCTCCCTACGACCCTCCCCACATTTATCGTTAAATTTGAACCAATTCACGTAAAATCCTTACAAATTATATACTTTAATCGTATATGTAGTACTTTTACTGTATATGTAGTGTGACATACATACATACATAACATCACGCCTTATTCCCGTAGGGGCAGAGACCACATCCCTCCACTTGTCATGGTCCTTAGATACTTCCTTAGCTTCTTCCACTCTCATTAATACTTTCATACAAGTTCGTCGGTTTAGGGTCAATACTCAACGGGTTACCGTTCCACAAAAATATGCGCGCGCAAATGCAACCACCCCTTTGAGTCATATAATACTAACCGATGTTAAAAGGCAATAATATTTTATATAAATTTGCTATTCCAAAGGAAATTTAGAAAATTAAAGCAAATGGAAGAGTATATTGTCGCGCCTTTGTAAATTATTGAACTTCCGCTCAGACCAAAACAATATGGCTACAGGTGGTATTTTCCATGTGCACTTGCGCAGTCCTGTAAAGCGACCTACGCGTGTCTAGTACAAATCTTAGGTAGCATTTTCCATTTTAGCTTCCACGTGCAGGGGACTTTCCCACTTTTATCGTCAAATTTGAGCCAATTCACGTAAAACCTTAACAAATTATGTACTTAAATCTTTCCATCATCATGAAAATGAATTGAGTAATCTTTAAGTTTATCCCAATAAGACAGACAGATGCGGTGGTGACAATATTTTATAATTTTGTAGTGAGAAATGTGTATCATAACATATTATCACCTAAAATATTAATATCAATCAAATATAAAACCTCATGCTGTCAGCAAAATTTGCGTGCCCACCTGCATTTGCCATTTTTAATCGAATAAAATTAACCAAAGTAAAGTTAACAGACATTGAAACAATAATAATTTGCTATTATATTGAATATTATAAAAATTTATAGCAAATTGCAGAAAATTCTACGTTTAAAGTAGGTATTCAACTTATTCCAGGACCTAACTAATCTGGCTGCAGGTTGTAGTTTTCCGTGTGCACTTGCGCAGTTGTATGAATCGAACAACGCATGTCAAATACCAATCAATACTTGAAGTATTTGTTGTGTTCCAAAGGCTAATAGCTTAGTCACATTACGGGCGCGCTAAAATAATGTCTCTTTTATCGGACAAAATAACTTAAAAAAAAATGAGTGAACCCCTAAACGAATTTTTTGAGCGCCCCACGAGGCAGGCCCGAAATCGAAACGTCATAAACTTTTTAAATATGATTTCAATTTCTTTGGATTGTGTCGCTCAGACCTCGGCAAAAGCAGTGTTCACAATTATGTATATCTAAATAAACAGTCAGTCTGGAGATCGTCAAGAAGTACTCCGTATGTATTTTTTATACCCTCTGCTTGTTATTTGGAATTAAAATTTTATAACCTAATTTTAATCTTTTGACAGCTCATATGTTGGTGTCACTTTTGAATACACAGTTTAATTTCAAATTACATATTGTCACTCGTTATTATGATCAAATACAAATCACTGTTCTTTCAGCAGCAAGCATTTTTAATTCTCCGTAAAACAAGATGGCGAAAAATCGATACATAACGCGTTACCGTTCCACAAAAGCATGCGCGCGCAAATGCAACCGACATTTTGAATCAGATAATATTAGCGTAGCGAAGTGAAGTTAAGATTATGAATTTTCTAACAAAATTTCAATCTTTTAATACTCCTAACAATAATTTCTTAAAGTGTATTCAAACCAAGTGTGCGAAATTACATATTATCACTAATTATTTCGATCAAATACAAAACAAAGTTCTATTAGCCATTTTTAATTCCCCGTAAAACAAGATGGCGAAAAATCGATACATAACGCGTTACCGCTCCACAAAAGCATGCGCGCGCAAATGCAACCGCCATTTTGAAAAGCGAAGTTAAGAGACAATAATATTTTATTTAAATTTGCACAAAAATTCTAACGGACGTTAAGAAATTTAGAACAAATGGAAGCGTATATTATCGCGCCTTTATAGATTAATGAACTTCAGCTCAGACCAAAAATATATATGGTGGTATTTTCTACAGGTGGTATTTGGTATTTTCAATGTGCACTTGCGCAGTTCTAAGTCTATTACAAATCTATCATATATTGCTTTGTAATATCTCAAAGGGCTTTGGTAGCATTTTCAATTTTAGCTCCCGTGTGCAACGACCCTTTCCACTTTTATCTCAAATCTGAGCCAATTCACGTAAAACCTTAACAAATTATGTAGATATTAGTGATAACATCATGAAAATGTGTTCAGTAATCTTTGAGTTTATCCCGAACAGACAGACGCGGTATTTACAATATTTTATAATATGTACTGACAAATGTGTATCATAACATATCATCATCTAAAATATTATAATCAAATATAAATCCCGTGCTGTCAGCAAAATTTGCGCGCGCACCTGCATCCGCCATTTTGAATCGAATAAAATTAACCAAAGTTAAGAGGCATTGAAACAAAAAAATAATTTGATATTATATTGAATATTTAAAAATTTATAGCAAAATGCAGTATATTCTACGTTTTAAGTAGTTATTCAACTTAATCCAGGACCTAAACAATATGGCTACAGATTGTAGTTTTCCATGTGCACTTGCGCAGTTGTATGAATCGAATAACGCATGTCCAATACCAATCAATACCTGAAGTATTTAGTTATGTTCCCAGACTAACAGCTTAGTCACGTTACGGGCGCGCTAAAATAATGTCTCGTTTATGGGGCAAAATATTTTCAAAAGAAATGAGTGAACCTCTAAAACAAATTTTCCGAAAGCGCTACGAAGCAGGCCCAAACTCAAAACTTTATAAAGTTTTTTAATTTGATTTCATTTTATCTGGATTATTTAGCAGAGACGTCGGCAAAAGTAGTGTTCACAGTTATGTATATTAAAAGTAATCAAATAACATTTTGGGGTTTTTATAAGTCACATCCTAATTCGTGTGGATCAGTTTAGTGTTTTGTTGAAATTTATAGTTGCGAGTAAATAAGCAGACAGTCTGGAGATCGTCAAGAAGTGCTTGCTCCGTATGTATTTTCTGGTTTTTTGTTATTGTGAATTTTCTAACAAAATTTCAATCTTTTAATACTCCTCACAATAATTTCTTAAAGTGTATTCAAACCAAGTGTGCGAAATTACATATTATCACTTATTATTACGATCAAATACAAAACAAAGTTCTATTAGCAGAGTCTGCCATTTTTAATACCCCGTAAAACAAGATGGCGAAAAATCGATACACAAGGCGTTGCCGTTCCACAAAAGCATGCGCGCGCAAATGCAACCGCCATTTTGAAAAGCGAAGTTAAGAGACAATAATATTTTATTTAAATTTGCACAAAAATTGTAAAGGACATTAAGAAATTTAAAACAAATGGAAGCGTATATTATCGCGCCTTTATAATATATATAATATATATAATATATTATATAATATATTAATGAACTTCAGCTCAGACCAAAAAGATATGGCTACAGGTGGTATTTTCTATGTGCACTTGCGCAGTCCTGTAAAGCGATCGACGCGTGTCTAGTACAAATCTATCATATATTTGAAGGAGGGACGAGTGGGATCGTCGGAGAGTTTGGTTCATCTTCGTCCGCCATCTTGGGTAGTGTGGGTGATGTTGCTTCGGAATAAACTCGCAGATTGATCACAAACAACCTCTTAGTAATATACACGAAGTATGGTAACTCTAATGCGATGTAGACAGATTACGATACGTGGAGAGTTCTGCGCTTGCGTCTGTTCCGTCCCGCGGCTGGCGTTAAAATGCCATTTTAAACCAAGCACAGACCAATCCCAAGCGATGACAGCTGTCAATGTCATAGCCTGACGTTTCGCACGATCGAAGCGCCACCTCGCCGACAACATTTCGCACGATCGAAGCGCCATCTCGTCGACACGGCCATCCTGCCGCATCACACGTCCTCGTGTGTGTCTGAAAGAAAACCACACTACCAGTAATCTCGCCATCGCTCGGTCATCTTTGACCAATAAAAACACAGTTACATAACCATCACATTTATTACAACTCTACATAGAAACTCTTGAACCGACTGACCTCATATGCCGTGTACATTAATCACATACTATGTACACTGATCACAAACTAGGTGCACTGATAACATACCAGGTACACAGAACACATACTGCCTTAGTAAATAAACCTCGAAGGATATCTGAAGTCCGGACTTTTAAATCAAATCTTAACACGCATCAGTACACAACTGAACACATATCGTGATTCTATGCAGTGCCATAGAATACACACACATACACAATACACATAACACCTCCCTCGAGCATTATGTTCTCTTTATGCCTTTAACAACACAAGCAAAACGCCTCCCTCGAGCGTTATGCTATCAATGCCTCCATCGAGCATTGTGACAACGTGCCTCCATCGAGCACATAAGCAGACAATGCTTCCGTCGAGCACTGTCTCTGCGAGCACCTCCATCGAGCGCTCAAGTAGCACCTCCATCGAGTGTTACCGAACTTAATCACGCGATGTGCCAGGAACTTCAGATACATGATCATCACTTTGATCAACCAACTCTTCTACAATCAACTGACCTTCAGGCATCCTTCTCAGTCTATCATGGGCATACTTGTATGTCCTCTTAGAATCTAACGCCTTTAACAAGTAACGATCACCATCTAGCAACTCAAACGGTCCCTTGTATTTCGGATCTAACTTCTTCTGGTTACGCTCCTCATTTTGTATCAAAACAAAGTCACCTATGGAAAATTTGACCAGCTTAGCTTTACTTAAGTCAAAACGTGCCTTGTCGTATTGAGCATTGGACTGAATACTCTCAGAAGCGTGGTTACGAATTTGGTCCAGATCAACCGGCTCCTAAATTATGTTTAGTTTTGTCGCTCTACATGTGTACAGAATAACCAAAAAGTAACTTTAAGCTTTTAAATGGACGCTTAGCCTAGAAAATTATTGCATTATCTTGTATTTGTCCTATACGATGACCTGTAGTCACTCAGACAAAACAAACTATTTTTCTATCCCAATCAATCACGCGTGATACTTCCTTTATATAAGAAATAATCAAACAAACTGAAAACTGCTCACCAAATTCAGTGCCAAGACGGTGACATACTACACTTGCTCTCTCTACGCAGGAATCGCGCTGCCACTCAGAACTTGCCACGTCTAAGCATCTCGAAGCCCCGTGGCTTCAACTCAACTAGTTACAGGAGGCTTTGATGTAGTCACCACCACACGACCACACACAGCATGAAGGACTGAGTGTCTCATTGTACCACGCGGAGCGTTGACGTCACACACATCCGGCAGATGTCTGGGCTGCACCATCGGTTCCCTTATCGCTCGGCTTCGTGCAGTTCTACGCGTAGTGCCCGATGCCACGGCAGTTGAAGCAGACGACGCCTGGCTTTGCTGGAGATAGTTGAGGTCGCGGATCCCTCGACGTGGTAGGAAGCGGCTTCGACTTGCACTGGGACGCTTTATGTCCAGGTTTTCCAAAGTTGAAGCATTTTCCTAGGCTGGGTGTGGTTGAAGGCTTGAATCGCTTAGTATCAGGTCCATCATGTTCGTTCGGCTTCCTCTTTAGGAACGATACAGTAGACAGTTCTTGTTGAAACATCGCTCTCGATGACACCTCGGTGGTAAAAGACAAGCGTTGCACACGTGGTTCAAATTGTGAGAGGTGTGAAAGGATGGTGGACACCACTATCTCTTCGGTAGACATGTCCTTCCATCGCGACATAAGCGACGTATACATCGTAGCGGCATAGGAAGATAACGACTCTCCTTCCTTAAGTCGATTATTGTTCAAGTTGATGAGAAACGCAGCAGCAGTATCACGGCAGTCATATCTTGCATTGAACAATGATTTAAAAACGGTCCATGTAATGCCCGGGAACGTAATTTGCGAAAACCATGTAGACGACTGGCCTTTCAGTGCCTTACTCAAATCAAAGCGATAACAAGCGCTGCGCCTTCTAGCAGTTTTTCCGCCATACAAAGATCAGCAGTGTTTAACCATGCGCGCGGATCGCAATGCTTATGTGGCTCAAATTCGGGTAACTGAATATGATTTGGTTGCGGTACCTTCATAGCCTCGATGATCGCCAAAAAGTTCCGATTTTGTTGCTCCAACAGATTGCGCCACATGTCGTCGTTGTTTCCAAGTGGGAGATCGCGAGCAGATCCCACTTCTGATGAAGGAGGGACGAGCGGGATCGTTGGAGAGTTTGGTTCATCTTCGTCCGCCATCTTGGGTAGTTTGGGTGATGTTGCTTTGGAATAAACTCGCAGATTGATCACAAACAACCTCTTTAATCAGTTCACTTAGTAATTTACACGAAATATGGTAACTCTAATGCGATGTAGACAGATTGCAATACGAAACGTGGAGAGTTCTGCGCTTGCGTCCATTCCGTCTCGCGGTTGGCGTAAGAATGCCATTTTAAACCAAGCACAGACCAAACCCAAGCGATGACAGCTGTCAATGTCATAGCTTGACGTTTCGCACGATCGAAGCGCCACCTCGCCGACAACATTTCGCACGATCGAAGCGCCATCTCGCCGACATATTGCTTTGTAATATCTCAAAGGGCTTTGGTAGCATTTTCAATTTTAGCTCCCGTGTGTAACGACCCTTTCAACTTTTATCTCAAATCTGAACCAATTCACTTAAAACCTGAACAAATTATATAGATATTAGTGATAACATCATTAAAATAAGTTCAGTAATCTTTGAGTTTATCCCGAACAGACAGACGCGGTAATGACAATATTTTATAATATGTACTGACAAATGTGTATCATAACATAACATCACCTAAAATATTATAATCAAATATAAAACCCCGTGCTGTCAGCAAAATTTGCGCGCGCACCTGCATCCGCCATTTTGAATCGAATAAAATTAACCAAAGTTAAGAGGCATTGAAACGAAAAATTAATTTGATATTATGTATAATATTAAAAATTTATAGCAAAATGCAGTATATTCTATTGATTCTACGTTTTAAGTTGTTATTCAACTTAATCTAAGACCTAAACAATATGGCTGCAGATTGGAGTTTTCCATGTGCACTTGCGCAGTTGTATGAGTCGAATAACGCATGTCCAATACTAATCAATACCTGAAGTATTTAGTTATGTTCCCAGGCTAACAGTTTAGTCACGTTACGGGCGCGCTAAAATAATGTCTCGTTTATGGGGCAAAATATTTTCAAAAGAAATGAGTGAACCCCTAAAACAAATTTTCCGAAAGCGCCACGAGGCAGACCCGAACTCAAAACGTTATAAAGTTTTTTAATTTGATTTCAATATCTCTGGATTATTTCGCTCAGACGTTAGAAAAGTAGTATTCACAATTATGTATATCTAAAGTAATCAAATAACATTTTGAGTTTTTTATAAGTCACACCCTAATTCGTGCGGTGATCCGAAGTGTTTTGTTGAAAATTAAAGCTGCGAATAAATAAACAGACAGTCTGGAGATCAAGAAGTACTCCGTACGTATTTTCTGTGCCCTTCGATCGTTATTTTAAATTTTAATTTTATAACCTAATTTTAATCTTTTGACAGCTCATACGTTGGTGTCACATTTGACTACCCTTCAGTTTAATTTCTTAAGATGGCGAAAAATCAATACTCAACGTGTTATCGTTCCACAAAAGCATGCGCGCGTAAAAGAAACCGTCATTTTGAATCAGATAAAATTAACCAAAGTAAAGTTAACAGACAATAATATTTTATTTAAATTTGCTATTCTAAAGGACATTTTGAAAATTCAAACAAATGGAAGCGTATATTATCGCGCCTTTGTAAATTATTAAACTTCCTCTCAGACCAAAACAATATGGCTACAGGTGGTATTTTTCCATGTGCACTTGCGCAGTTGTATGAATTAAACAACGCATGTGCAATATCAATCAATACCTGAAGCATTTAGTACTGTCCCCAGTCTAATAGCTTAGTTACATTATAAGCGCGCTAAAATAATGTGTTGTTTACCAAACAAAATATCTTCAAAGGAAATGAGTGAACCCCTAAAACGAATTTCGCGAGAGCCCCACGAGGCCGGCCCGAAGTCGAAACAGCATAAAGTTTTTTTAATTTGATTTCATTTTATCTGAATTATTTAGCAGAGACGTCGGCAAAAGTAGTGTTCACAGTTATGTATATTAAAAGTAATCAAATAACATTTTGGGGTTTTCATAAGTCACATCGTAATTCGTTTGGATCAGTTTAGTGTTTTGTTGAAATTTATAGTTGCGAGTAAATAAACAGACAGTCTGGAGATCGTCAAGAAGTGCTCGGTATGTATTTTCTGGTTTCTTGTTATTGTGAATTTTCTAACAAAATGTCAATCTTTTAATGCTCCTCACAATAATTTCTTAAAGTGTATTCAAACCATGTGTGCGAAATCACATATTATCACTAATTATTACGATCAAATACAAAACAAAGTTCTATTAGCAGAGTCTGCCATTTTTAATTCCCTGTAAAACAAGATGGCGAAAAATCGATACATAACGCGTTACCGTTCCACAAAAGCATGCGCGCGCAAATGCATCCGCCATTTTGAATCAGCAAGTCGAATCTTGAAATTTTAAAGATGGCGAGTTGTTCGCTTATGTTGCATCGCAAAGATCGACTCTAGTTTCAACCTTCAAATGGGTCAGGATTCTTGAAATTATAAAACCCCTTAGACGAAGTCATCGACGGGTTGTTTTGTGGATTTTTGTGAGTCTTGTACCGCGTTTTATCTATTCACACCGGTAAACATTTACGATTACAAATTTTGATACGAATCATGGTTTTAAAATTAGAATGTTATAAATAATACGACTAAAATGCATAATCAGCCTTAGAATTACAATTTAACCCATGAAATAGATAAAATAATTTAATATTGCGCTGAAATTCGACAAAAACGCTGGAGTCTACTGCCTAAATTAAATCTGACAAACTCAACAATCATTGACATAAATCATAATACCTATCAACAATACAACTGTCAAGTGTCACTAGCAAAATCTTTATTTCTAATTTTTATTTAGTTTAATAGATTTAAATTCGCTAGCACAAGTTTCAAACTTATCTTCCAGATCACACAAGCTCTGCTGCTATGCATACCTTATGAAATCATCGCATATAACCGCTTTTGCAAAAACTTTAGAATAGAATTTAGATTATCATAAAATACGTCGATCTGCGGGCCTCATAAAAAGATTCAGTCACTCGACGGGTGATAGAAAGAGCAATGCTCGGTATATATTTGCGTAATCAAAGCAGAAAAGAGAAGAAATCCGAAGAAGAAGAACCAAAGTAACAGACATAGTTTAGCTACGTTATTTCAAAGAGCTGATAGACCCAAGTTGGAGGCCTAAGGTGCTAGAATGGTGCGATTAACTAAACTTACCTTTCTCTAATTCAATAATGTTTAAACTATAAAATACTAGCGGACGCCTAATTTTTTTATAGTTTCCCGTGAAGCAATATCCTATATATAGTTTCGGAGGTATTTGGAATATCTCCGAAACTTTATAACTAATTAACATACTTGTAAAAGGCAAATCTTATCTCTATAATATTCTTGTGATTATTAAATAATTTATTTTAATAAGCTAAGTTTAGTTGTATAACTAATGACGTAAACGTAAGCATATGATGAATTAAATGATTTTTTAAAACACAAAAAGTTATATATCTGCCAAACTATAAAAGATAGATATATGCTATCGCGGACTTTTTTGTAGAACTTTTTAAGATTCATAAAGTTTTCATACAATGTTTTCAACAATATCCAATATTTAAGGCAGCGTACGCGCATAAAGCTAAATTTAACAAATTTCACGCTCCGACTCGCACGACAAAAACTGTGATAACTCGGGTAATATATACAATACAAATATAAAATAGCCTATAACACTCACCGATAACGTAGCATTCTACTGGTGAAAGAATTTTTAAAACCGGATAAGTAGTTCCGAAGATTAGCCCCGACGGAACCTTATTTACAAACTTACAAACTTTACCTCTTTATAATATTAGTATAGATTATTTAGTTTTTAATTATTATAATAAGTTATTTGAATAACTGTATTGTAAATATCCTGAGGAAATTCTAAAGTCTTAGCTGACCATGTTAAGTGATTTTAGTCAATTCATATTTTGCTAGAGAACATTACAGATTCAAAACAGCCAACTCAAAGTGAAGTGGAGTTGTAGATCCAAGCTGGAGCTTGAAAAGTAAAAGTAGGAATTCTGTTATTCCCTTTTCTCATAAAAAGGAATCCTTGCCATTTAGTTATCTTGTAGATCAGATATTAAAGATAAAAAATTACATACATACATACATAAACATCACGCCTTGTTCCCATAGGGGTGGGCAGAGACCACATCCCTCCATTTGCCACGGTCCTTGCATACTTCCTTAGCTTCTTCCACTCTCATTAATCCTTTCATACAAGTTCGTCGGTTTAAGGTACTCTTGACCTGGCCATTATTTAAAATGTCCTGAATTTGGTCCAGGAACATTCGCCTAGGCCTTCCCCTTCCAACATTTCCATTCACCCTCGCCTTGTAAATCTCTTTTGTTAATCTTCTTTCATCCATTCTCTCTACATGTCCAAACCATCTAAGCATCCCTTTCTCAATTTTAGTCACTACATCCTCTTTTACACCACATTTTTCTCTTATCACACTATTTTTAACTCAGTCACATAATTTTAACCCGCACATACTCCTCAATGCTCTCATCTCTACTGCATTTATTTTACTTTTGTGCTTCTTCTGCCATACCCAACTTTCACTAACATACATAAGTGTGGGCACCAACACACCTCTATGCACAGCCAGCCTTGCCTTCTGGGACACTTCCTGGCTGTTCATAAATGCATACAGAGCACCATTCACCAAGTTCCCAGCATTTACTCTTCTTTCAATATCACTTTCACACGTTCCATCTTTCGTAAATTTACTACCCAGGTATACAAACTCTTTTACTTCTTCCACTTTTTCTCCATCTATCACAATATTACAATCTGTCACTACAATACAATACAATATCATACAATAAAAAATTGAACAGCTGATAATAATGAAATCAAACTAATCGGATACTGCATGTGGCTAAAGTTCAAATATTAATTTATAATTTAATATATTTAATATTAAGAAAATTGAATTTGCCTAATAATTGAAACACATTTTTTGAAAATCTAATGGAAAACTTAAGGAAAGAGAAATAAAGACACAACCATAATATTTTACATATATAATAAAAAGTTAAGTATACATACTAATGCCTTAATAAATAATTACATAAGAAACACTTGAAAAAAGTAAAACATAATAAAACATAAAACATACACATAGGTACACATAAAGTGTATTTAAGTGTTTACTTACTAGTTTAGAACTATCAACTAAAATAGGTCCTACATCTTTTTACTTATGAGACATATAGCATTCTGCAGGTAGAGTTATTGTAAAATACATCTGGTTTTTACTAAATGGAGAGTGACTGTCTTGGGAGTAGCTGGATACCAACAAAACACACCAATGCTAACTTATCTTTGACTGATTGTAACTGTTTCGAAGTCCCATACAAAGGTAAACATTCGTCACATATAAATATAAACACAATTTACATCATGTTTTAGATCTTTCTAAAGATTATTTATACTTTTATTTTAAAAGTATTAGATTGGCACGTGACCGTCTTTCGATTAGAACCCTATTATCAATGTTACGTCCATAAATAACTCAAGTACTTTTAGAGTTTCGGAAGATAAAATTCATGCAACCATAAACAAATCTTGACTATCCCAAAACTCACACTTTCTCACTGTATTACATGAACTGATTCTCATATATGTGGCCCCTTTCATGTTTTATAAATTAATTGCTTTATATTTTTCAATACACGAAGTGTTTCCCATTTATGGGACCTCTTCGTGTATTGTATAGTTCCAAAAATGTGATTAGAATCAAATTCTCTTAAGAACTTAAAATTCCAATCAATATCAGAGTGGTATCACAGATACGCACACAGAGCGATCCAAGTAAGTCCTTAGACAAACTTTAGATCGATGGCATCTTTCTATTGAAAGATGGACATACTATTGCTCCACATCAATATTAGAGTGGTAATACAGATACGCACACAGAGCGATCCGAGTAAGTCCTCAGACGAGCTCTAGATCGATGGCATCTCTCTATTGAAAGATATTCAATTCCGTTCAATATTAGAATGGTATTACAGATACGCACACAGAGCGATCCGAGTAAGTCCTCAGACAAGCCTTAGGTCGATGGCATCTTTCTATTGAAAGATGGACATACTATTGCTCCACATCAATATTAGAGTGGTAATACAGATACGCACACAGAGCGATCCGAGTAAGTCCTCAGACAAACTTTAGATCGATGGCATCTTTCTATTGAAAGATGGACATACTATTGCTCCACATCAATATTAGAGTGGTAATACAGATACGCACACAGAGCGATCCGAGTAAGTCCTCAGACAAACTTTAGATCGATGGCATCTCTCTATTGAAAGATGGTCATATGCTCCATCCCGCATATAACGGTGGTCCGCTACCGGAAATGCTAGTTCTATGATGCCCGGGCCGAGTGAGGGTTACCGCAAAACGTCTAACTTAATAATTTTAATATGATAGCCACACTTCGTGAATGCAGCCTCCGTTAAAGTCTCTATAAACTTCGCTAGTTGCTAGAACATTCTGCGCCGACCACGTCGCACAGCTCACCGAACCGTTCAAAGAACAGGCACGATTCTGTGGAAAGAATCTAATAATCGAATCTCTTATTAGAGAAACCGGAGCCCCCCCCCCTCAAATCATTTCTTTGTGAGAGAAATGTATACGGCACAAGTTATAGAGGTGTGTTCCTCTTTAATTTCATACCTCGATACCGAGGTGTAAGGCGTTCGAAAACAGCACATTTTATAGAGGTGTGTTCCTCTTTGTATTGGATTCTAATTGTGAGAAGTTAAAAGAGAATAAGGCACTCAGTAAGTCAACATAGAGCTCAGACATCCGTTTCAAACATCTCGTCAGATGCAGATTCAGAGCTGAACCAAATGTAAGCGCCAGTATCTCACTCCTCAACCAATCAGATGAGTATACCTCGTTACGAAGTGTTATGCGTTCAAAAAGCTTTAAACATAAATATAAATACAACAGTCGTATTTTATTGTGTAAATGCCCAAGCTGTCATGGCATATTATTATGAAGATGTTAATATATTTATATTATAATGTGTCTTGCTATCATATAAATCAATAATTTATTTTATTAAATTCTATATTTCTTAGTAAGGGTTGCATAACCTTACTTGATGGATTATCGCTTATAATCTCCTTCCATATATGCCTTCTCACACTATTTATAACCGACCTCTATGTATTATATTCATCGCTCGATGAAAACACAGAGTTACAATGAAACCGCGCCACTGTCGGAACACCGCATTCTCATAGAAACTGACACAGACGCGGAGCACTGCATCCTCATAGACACAGAAACAGACGGAGCGGCGCATCGCGCATCGCTCAAACACTGAGCAGATCCTTTGATCTAGCATTTGTTCGATAGTCACTTTTCGTCTCCGGCAGCCCTCGGGGCGTATTTGACATACAATATGTATACAAATTGGAATGAGGAGCGCTTCACGATTGTGCGTTCAAGATATTTCTAATTGCTCGTTTAATATAAAACACTGTTGTTTATCGTTTTACTATTCTTTAATAAACCACTTTTATATATTTTACATGTATATATATATTTATATATATTTTAATTATTTTTAGTGTTATTATATATGTTAGTATGTACGATTACGATCGTCACATGATTCACACTATTTGTCAGTGTAGTCTGCAATCATGTTTACTAGTAACCAGCCTTCCCCATCCCTTACTTCATAGTTCCTTCGATTTAGTGACCTTATGTGGCCCATATCAATTTAATCAAACAACACATATTATAAAAGTCTAACACTTAATTCAGGCCCTTTCGTATTTTTGACTTTTAAAATAGTAGAGTCAGGACTCATAGGCACCCGGGTGGTGTTTTAGATACATTTTACTTGGCTGCTGCCTGAGGGATTAAAGAAGCTTTTGTTCTTTGCTCACTAGCATACCTTTATTATGATTTGTATCCTCAGTAACTAAGGTTTGTGCATTTATATCCAGTGTTTTTATTTTATGTCCAGGACAACTTTTATAGGGCTTCATTTTTTATTATTTTAAGTACTGACTAAAAAATGCCAATGTGATTGAACGCAGCCTACTTAGGTAGGTAGGTAAGTAGGTAAGTACCTATGTGGATAAGTAATCTTTGAAAATCATTTCAACTTTTTCTTATTTTCATTATATACCTAGTAGGTATTGCTTACCTACCTACTAAGAAATTATACATTGAAGTTACATAGTCTTATTTAGATATTTATTTTGTACAATAGGAGACACTTTGTTCTTTTATTAGGTATATGACTTAAAGTTACACACAAATGTGTATCATAACATACCACACATCACCTAAAATATTATAATCAAATATAAATCCCGTGCTGTCAGCAAAATTTGCGCGCGCACCTGCATCCGCCATTTTGAATCGAATAAAATTAACCAAAGTTAAGAGGCATTGAAACAAAAAAATAATTTGATATTATATTGAATATTTAAAAATTTATAGCAAAATGCAGTATATTCTACGTTTTAAGTAGTTATTCAACTTAATCCAGGACCTAAACAATATGGCTACAGATTGTAGTTTTCCATGTGCACTTGCGCAGTTGTATGAATCGAATAACGCATGTCCAATACCAATCAATACCTGAAGTATTTAGTACTGTTCCCAGGCTAACAGTTTAGTCACATTACGGGCGCGCTAAAATAATGTCTCGTTTATGGGTCGAAATATTTTCAAATGAAAAGAGTGAACCCCTAAAACAAATTTTCCGAAAGCGCCACGAGGCAGGCCCGAACTCAAAACGTTATAAAGTTTTTTAATTTGGTTTCAATATCTTTGGATAATTTCGCTGAGACGTTAAAAAAGTAGTATTCACAATTATGTATATGTAAAGTAATCAAATAACATTTTGTAGTTTTTATAAGTCACACCCTAATTCGTGCGGTGATCCGAAGTGTTTTGTTGAAAATTAAAGCTGCGAATAAATAAACAAACAGTCTGGAGATCGTCAAGAAGTACTCCATACGTATTTTCTGTGCCCTTCGATTGTTATTTTGAATTTTAATTTTATAACCTAATTTTAATCTTTTGACAGCTCATATGTTGGTGTCACTTTTGAATACCCTTTAGTTTAATTTTTTAAAGAATACTTAAACCAAGTGTACGAAATCACATATTACCACTCGTTATTGTGATCAAATACAAAACACTGTTCTATCAGCAGAAGCTGCCATTTTGAATCCCTCGTAAAACAAGATGGCGATAAATCAATACTCAATGTGCTACCGTTCCACAAAAGCATGCGCGCGCAAATGCAACCGCCATTTTGAATCAGATAATATTAGCCAAAGTGAAGTTAAGAGACAATAATATTTTATTTAAATTAGCACAAAAATTCTAAAGGATATTTAGAAAATTAAAACAAATGGAAGCGTATATTATCGCGCCTTTGTAAATTATTAAACTTCCGCTCAGACCAAAACAATATGGCTACAGGTGGTATTTTTCCATGTGCACTTGCGCAGTTGTATCAATTAAACAACGCATGTGCAATATCAATCAATACCTGAAGTATTTAGTACTGTTCATAGTCTAATAGCTTAGTCACATTACAAGCGCGCTAAAATAATGTGTTGTTTATCAAACAAAATATCTTCAAAGGAAATGAGTGAACCCCTAAAACAAATTTCCCGAGAGCCCCACGAGGCCGGCCCGAAGTCGAAACGGCATAAAGTTTTTTAATTTGATTTCATTTTATCTGGATTATTTCGCAGAGACGTCGGCAAAAGTAGTGTTCACAGTTATGTATATTTAAAGTAATCAAATAACATTTTGGGGTTTTTATAAGTCACACCCAAATTCGTGTGGATCAGTTTAGTGTTTTGTTAAAATTATAGCTGCGAGTAAATAAACAGACAGTCTGGAGATCGGCAAGAAGAGATCCGTATGTATTTTCTGTTTTTTGTTATTATGAATTTTCTAACGAAATTTTTATCTTTTAAAAGCTGACAAAAATGACAACAACATAATATGTTGTAATTTTTTAATACTCCTCACAATAATTTCTTAAAGTGTATTCAAACCAAGTGTGCGAAATCACATATTATCACTTATTATTACTATCAAATACCAAACACTAGTCTATCAGCAGAATCGGTCATTTTTAATTCCTCGTAAAACAAGATGGCGAAAAATCGATACATAACGCGTTACCGTTCCACAAAAGCATGCGCGCGCAAATGCAACCGCCATTTTGAATCAGATAATATTAGCCAAAGTGAAGTTAAGAGACAATAATATTTTATTTAAATTTGCACACAAATTCTAAAGGACATTTAGAAATTTAAAACAAATGGAAGCCTATATTATCGAGCCTTTGTAAATTAATGTACTTCCGCTCAGACCAAAACAATATGGCTACAGGTGGTATTTTCTATTCGCACTTGCGCAGTCCTGTAAAGCGATCTACGCGTGTCTAGTACAAATCTATCATATATTGCTTTGTAATATCTCAAAGGGCTTTGGTAGCATTTTTAATTTTAGCTTCCGTGTGCAACGACCCTTTCCATTTTCATCGTCAAATCTGAGCCAATTCACGTAACATCTTTACAAATTATAGACTTAAATCTTTCCTAGAAATCACACTGTCTATTAGTGATAACATCATGAAAATGAGTAATCTTTGAGTTTATCCCAAACAGACAGACGCGGTATTGACAATATTTTATAATAAGTACTGACAAATGTGTATCATAACATATCATCACCTAAAATATTATAATCAAATATAAAACCTCGTGCTGTCAGCAAAATTTGCGCGCGCACCTGCATCCGCCATATCGAATTGAATAAAATTTACCAAAGTAAAGTTAAGAGGCATTGAAACAAAAAATCAATTGGCTATTATGTTAAATATTTAAAAATGTATAGCAAACTTCAGTATATTCCACCTTTTAATTAGGTATTCAATTTATTCCTATAGGACCTAAGAAATATGGCTACAGGTTGTATATTTTCTTGTGCACTTGCGCAGTTATATGAATCAAACAACGCATGTCCAATACCAATCAATACCTGAAGTATTTAGTACTGTTCCCAGGCTAATAGCTTAGTCACGTTCCGGGTGCGCTAAAATAATGTCTCGTTTATCGGACGAAATATTTTCAAAAGAAATGAGTGAACACCTAAAACTAATTTTCCGAGAGCGCCACGAGGCAGGCCTGAACTCAAAACGTTATAAAGTTTTTTAATTTGATTTCAATATGTCTGGATTATTTCGTTAAATCGTCGGCAAAAGTAGTGTTCACAGTTATGTATATCTAAAGTAATCAAATAACATTTTGGGGTTTTTTAAGTCACATCCTAATCCGTGCGGTGATCCGCAGTGTTTTGTTAAAATTCAAAGCTGCGAGTAAATAAACAAGACATTCTGGAGATCGTCAAGAAGTGCTCCGTATGTATTTTCTATTTTTTGTTTAAAAACACTGTTCTATCAGCAGAAGCTGCCATTTTAATGCCCCATAAAACAAGATGGCGAAAAATCGATACATAACGCGTTACCGTTTCACAAAGGCATGCGCGCGCAAAAGCAACCGCCATTTTGGATCAGATAGTATTAGCCAAAGTGAAGTTAAGAGAAAATGATATTATATTTAAATTTGCACAAAATTCTAAAGGACATTTAGAAATTTAAAGCAAATGGAAGCGTATATTATCGCGCCTTTGTATATTATTGAACTTCCGCTCAGATCAAAACATATGGCTACAGGTGGTATTTTCCATGTGCACTTGCGCAGTCCTGTAAAGCAATCTACGCGTGTCCTGTACATATCTATTATATATTGCTTTGTAATACCTCAAAGGGTTTGGTAGCATTTTTAATTTTAGCTCTCATGTGTAACGACCCTTTCCACTTTTATCGTCAAATTTGAGCCAATTTACGTATAATCTTAACAAATTATATACTTAATACTTTCGTAGGAATTACAGTGTCTATTAGTGATAACAGCATAAAAATGAGTGCAGTAATCTTTGAGTGTATCCCGAACAGACAGACGCGGTATTGACAATATTTTATAGTATGTACTGACAAATGTGTATCATAACATATTGTGATCTAAAATATTAATATCAATCAAATATAAAACCCCGTGCTGTCAGCTAAATTATGAATCGAATAAAATTAACAAAAGTAAAGTTAAAAGGCATTTGAACAAAAATTTCATTTGCTATTTTATTGAATATTTTAAAATTTATTGCAAGCTGCAGTATATTCTACGTTTTTAAATAGGTATTTAACTTATTCCAGGACCTAAATAATATGACTACAAGTTGTATTTTTCCATATGCACTTGCGCAGTTGTATGAATCAAACAACGCATGTCCAACACCAGTCAATACCTGAAGTATTTAGTACTGTTCCCAGACTAACAGCTTAGTCACGTTCCGGGCGCGCTAAAATAATGTCTCGTTTATCGGACGAAATATTTTCAAAAGAAATGTGTGAATCCCTAAAACGAGCGCCACGAGGCAGGCCTGAACTCAAAACGTTATAAAGTTTTTTAATTTGATTTCAATATTTCTGGATTATTTTGCTGAGACGTCAGAAAAGTAGTGCTCACAATTATGTATATCTAAAGTAATCAAATAACATTTTGGTGTTTTTATAAGTCACACCCTTATTCGTGCGGTGATCTGCAGTGTTTTGTTGAAATTCAAAGCTACGAGTAAATAAATAGTCAGTCTGGAGATCGTCAAGAAGTACTCCGTATGTATTTTCTGTACCCTCTGATTGTTATTTTGAATTTTAATTTTATAACCTAATGTTAATCGTTTGACAGCTCATATGTTGGTGTTACTTTTGAATACCCCTCAGTTGAATTTCAAATTACATATTATCACTCGTTATTATGATCAAATACTAAACACTGTTCTATCAGCAGAAGCTGCCATTTTGAATGCCTTGTAAAACAAGATGGCGATAAATCAATACTCAACGTGTTACCGTTCCACAAAAGCATGCGCGTGCAAATATATTTTATTTAATTTTTTTATTCTAAAGGACATTTAGAAATTTATAACAAATGGAAGCGTATATTATCGCGCCTTTGTAAATTATTAAACTTCGTCTCAGACCAAAACAATATGGCTACAGGTGGTATTTTTCCATGTGCACTTGCGCAGTTGTATGAATCAAACGACGCATGTGCAATATCAATCAATACCTGAAGTATTTAGTACTGTTCCCAGTCTTATAGCTTAGTCACATAACAAGCGCGCTAAAATAATGTCTTGTTTATCAAACGAAATATCTTCAAAGGAAATGAGTGAACCTCTAAAACGAATTTCCCGAGAGCCCCACGAGGCCGGCCCGAAGTCGAAACGGCATAAAGTTTTTTAATTTGATTTCATTTTATCTGGATTATTTAGCAAAGACGTCGGCAAAAGTAGTGTTCACAGTTATGTATATTAAAAGTAATCAAATAACATTTTGGGGTTTTTATAAGTCACATCCTAATTCGTGTGGATCAGTTTAGTGTTTTGTTGAAATTTATAGTTGTGAGTAAATAAACAGACAATCTGAAGATCGTCAAGAAGTGCTCCGTATGTATTTTTTGTTTTTTTGTTAGTATGAATTTTCTAACAAAATTTCAATCTTTTGAAAGCTGACAAAAATGACAACAACATAATATGTTGTAATTTTTAAATAATCCTCACAGTAATTTTTTAAAGTGTATTCAAACCATGTGTGAGATATCACATATTATCACTAATTATTACGATCAAATACAAAACACTGTTCTATCAGCAGAATCTGCCATTTTTAAATCCCCGTAAAACAAGATGGCGTAAAATCAATACTCAAAGCGTTACTGTTTGACAAAAGCATGCGCGCACAAATGCAACCGCCATTTTGATTCAGATAAAAATAACCAAAGGCGAGAGACAGTAATAATTTATTTAAAGCTATTCTAAAGGACATTTAGAAAATGAATACAAATGGAAGCGTATATTATCGCGCCTTTGTAAATTATTCACTTCCGCTCAGATCAAAACATATGGCTACAGGTGGTATTTTCCATGTGCACTTGCGCAGTCCTGTAAAGCGATCTACGCGTGTCCTGTACAAATCTATCATATATTGCTTTGTACTACTTCAAAGGGTTTGGCAGCTTTTTTAATTTTAGCTCCCATGTGCAACGACCCTTTACACTTTTATCGTCAAATTTTAGCCAATTTACGTTTAACCTTAACAAATTATATACTTAAAACTTTCGTGGGAATTATACTGTCTATTATTGATAACAGCATGTAAATGGAAGCGTATATTATCGTGCCTTTGTAAATTATTGAACTTCCGCTCAGACCAAAACAATATGTCTACAGGTGGTATTTTTCATGTGCACTTGCGCAGTCCTGTAAAGCGATCTACGCGTGTCCTGTACAAATCTATCATATATTGCTTTGTACTACTTCAAAGGGTTTGGTAGCATTTTTAATTTTAGCTCCCATGTGCAACGACCCTTTCCACTTTTATCGTTAAATTTGAGCCAATTTACGAACAAATTATATACTTAAAACTTTCGTAGGAATTACACTGTCTATTAGTGATAACAGCATAAAAATGAGTGCAGTAATCTTTGAGTTTATCCCGAACAGACAGACGCGTTATTGGCAATATTATATAATATGTACTGACAAATGTGTATCATAACATATTGTGATCTAAAATATTAATATCAATCAAATATAAAACCCCGTGCTGTCAGCTAAATTTTGAATCGAATAAAATTAACAAAAGTAAAGTTAAAAGGCATTTAAACAAAAATTTCATTTGCTATTTTATTGAATATTTTAAAATTTATAGTAGGCTGCAGTATATTCTACGTTTTTAAGTAGGTATTTAACTTATTCCAGGAGCTAAACAATATGGCTACAGGTTGCATTTTTCTATGTGCACCTGCGCAGTTGTATGAACCGAACAACGCATGTCCAATACCAATCAATGCCTGAAGTATTTAGTACTGTTCCTAGGCTAACAGCTTAGTCACGTTACCGGCGCGCTAAAATAATGTCTTGTTTATCGGACGAAATATCTTCAAAAGAAATTAGTGAACCTCTGAAACGTATTAGCCGAGAGCGCCACGAGGCAGTCCCGAACTCGAAAAGCCATAAAGTTTTTTAATTTGATTTCTATTTCTCTGGATCGTTCCGCTGAGACGTCGGCAAAAGTAGTGTTCACAATTATGTATATCTAAAGTAATCAAATAACATTTTAGCTTCCATAAGTCACACACTAATTCGTGCGGATCAGTATAGTGTTTAGTTGAAATTTTTAGCTGCGAGTAAATAAACAGACAGTCTGGACATCGTCAATAAGTGCTCCGTATGTATTTCGTGTTGCTTTTAGTATGATGATGATTTTGTTACGAAGTTTCAATCTTTTGACAGTTCATATGTTGGTGTTATTTTTGAATACTCCTCAGTTTGATTTCTTAAAGTATATTTAAACCAAGTGTGCGAAATCACATATTATCACTAATTTATTATGATCAAATACAAAACACTGTTCTATCAGCAGAAGCTGCCATTTTGAATGCCTCGTAAAACAAGGTGGCGAAAAATCGATACATAGCGCGTTGCCGTTCCACAAAGGCATGCGCTCGCAAGTGCAACCGCCATTTTGAATCAGATAATATTAGTCTAATTGAAGTTAAGAGACAATAATATTTTATTTAAATTCGCTCAAAAAGTCTAAAGGACATTTAGAAATGTAAAACAAATGCAAGCGTATATTATCGCGCACTTGTAAATTATAGAACTTCCGCTCAGACCAAAACAATATGGCTACAGGTGGTATTTTCCATGTGCACTTGCGCAGTCCTGTAAAGCAATCTACGCGTGTCCTGTACAAATCTATCATGTATTGATTTGGAATACTTCAAAGGGCTTTGGTAGCATTTTTAATTTTATCTCCAATGTGCAACGACCCTTTTCGTCAAATTTGAGCCAATTTACGTTAAACCTTAACAAATTATATACTCTCGTAGAAATTACACTGTCTATTAGTGATAACAGCATGCACATGAGTGCAGTAATCTTTAAGTATATCCCGAACGGACAGACGGGTTTTGACAATATTTTATAATATGTACTGACAAATGTGTATCATAACATCTTGTGATCTAAAATATTAATATCAATCAAATATAAAACCCCGTGCTGTCAGCTAAATTTTGAATCGAATAAAATTAACAAAAGTAAAGTTAAAAGGCATTTAAACAGAAATTTCATTTGCTATTTTATTGAATTTTAAAATTTATTGCAAGCTGCAGTAGGTATATTCTACGTTTTTAAGTAGGTATTTATCTTATTCCAGGACCTAAATAATATGACTACAGGTTGTATTTTTCCATTTGCACTTGCGCAGTTGTATGAATCGAACAACGCATGTGCAACACCAATCAATACCTGAAGTATTTAGTACTGTTCCCAGGCTAACAGCTTAGTCACGTTCCGGGTGCGCTAAAATAATGTCTCGTTTATCGGACGAAATATCTTCAAAAGAAATGAGTGAACCCCTAAAACGTATTAGCCGAGAGCGTCACGGGGCAGTCCCGAACTCGAAACGCTATAAAGTTTTTTAATTTGATTTCAATTTCTCTGGATTGTTCCGCTGAGACGTTGGCAAAAGTAGTTTTCAATTATGTATATCAAATAACTTGTTGGAGTTTTTATAAGTCACATCCTAATTCGTGCGGATCAGTTTAGTGTTTTGTTGAAATTCAAAGCTGCGAACTAAATAAACAAGACAGTCTGGAGATCGTCAAGAAGTACTCCGTACGTATTTCCTGTACCCTTCGATTGTTATTTTGATTTTTAATTTTGTAACGTAATTTTAATCTCTTGACAGCTTACTTGGTGTTATTTTTGGATACTCCTCAGTTTGATTTCCTAAAGTATATTTAAACCAAGTGTGCGAAATCACATATTATCACTAATTATTATGATCAAATAAATAACACTGTTCTATCAGCAGAAGCAGCTATTTTTAATGCTAATGTCTCGTAAAACAAGATGGCGAAAAATCAACACTCAACGAGTTACCGTTGCATAAAAATATGCGCACGCAGATGCAACCGCCATTTTGAATTATATAATAGATATTATCTAGAGTGGAGTTAAGAGAAAATAATATTTAATTTAAATTTGCTATTCTAAAGGTCATTTAGAAATTCATAAAAAATGGAAGATTATATTGTCGCGTCTTTGTAAATTATTAAACTTCCGTTTAGACCAAAACAATATGGCTACAGGTGGTATTTTTCCATGTGCACTTGCGCAGTTGTATGAATCGAACTACGCATGTCCAATACCAATCAATACCTGAAGTATTTAGTACTGTTCCCAGGCTAACAGCTTAGTCAAGTTACGGGCGCGCTAAAATAATGTCTCGTTTACCGGACGAAATAACCTCGTAAGAAATGAGTGAACCTCTACAACTAATGTGCCGAGAGCCCCATGAGGTAGGACCGAACTCGGAACGTCATTAACTTTTTTAATTTGCTTTCTATTTCCCTGGATTATTGAGCGGACCGATTGAGAAAAGTAGTCCTACTACGTAATTTTCATACCCCATGATTACTTTTGAGATAATCGTAAAGAAATGTCAATATTTTGTTGTAGTTACTTGTTGTTGTTGTTACTTATTCATAATCCTCAATTTTTTTTCAATAAAATATTCATCATTATATTATTTACCAATAAAAGAAATATTTATAAAAGGATGATGAAATTTCATACTATCACTAATTATTATTATAATCAAATTCAAAACATAGTTCTATTAGCAGTAGCTATCAGTTTCCACAACCATAATACAAACTGGCGAAAAATTAATATGCAACTGTTAATCGTTTTACTAAGATTTTTGTGCGAAACTGCATCTGCCATTTTGAATCGATTAATCGAACTAGACTGCCTCGCTGGTCATGCTTGGTTGTATAATTGTGCATAAATGTAACTGATTTGTACCCATGTCAATAGTAAATCAGTGATTATGATTATGTTATTAAAACGATTTACACTTGTCCAGTACCAGCATCAGCACCGTTGCTTGGCTAGTCAAGTTATGAACGCGATTATACTATGACTCGTTTATTTAACTATAGATATTCAAAGTATCATATACTAGCAGTCGCCCGCGACTTCGTTCGCGTGAAAACCTCTTAGGTGATCTTTTGATCTTGAAGACGGACTTTCATATAGAGTGTGTTCTTTTCCCGCTACCCCTCTCAATTAAAATTTTTATAGTTTCCCGTGAAACAATATCCTCCGTCCCGTCCCGTGTACGAAAGATCTATATTTTTGATAAACATTGTACTATATTACAGTACATTAATATTAACAATATATATATGCAAGCCGATGTGTATAGCTTTTAATAGTCTATTTCACTTTTGAGTCTAGCTTTCATAATAAACAAAATAATTTACAATCCGACATGCAGATCTAGGGATAAGCCCGTTTAAACAAACGAACATACTTTTTGGTATATTATATAAATATGGTCTGCCATGCCAAATAAATTGAAAGAGAAGATCAAAGATCGAATTCTCAAAAAATATCAGTACCAAAATGTTGACCCCTATTCAGTACGTATAAAATAATACGGAGGAGGTCAACTCTATTTGGACGATATAGCGGCATTGTCATGTTTGTTAGAAATTTTGTAATATCTCCGAAATTATATAACTAATTAACATGCTGTAAATGGCAAATCGTATCTCTATAATATCTTTGTGATTATTAAATAATTTATTTTGATAAGGATTTAAGTTTAGTTCTATAAATAATGACGTATACTTAGGCATAGGAATTAAATCATTTTTTGAAACACAAAAAGTTATATATCTGCCTAGATATAAAAGATAGATATATGCTATCGCGGACTTTTTTGTACAACTTTTTAAGATGCATAAAGTTTTCATACAATGTTTTCAATTATATCCAATATCTAAGGCAGCGTACACGCATAAAGCTACATTTAATAAATTTCACAGTCCGACTCGCGGGACAAAAACTGTGATAACTCGGGTAATATATACAATACAAATGTAAAATGGCCAATAATAATTCATTAAGACGCGCCCCACTATTTCTCGCGAGGGGAAACCGAAGGGTGCGGGGAGTACAGTTCGAACATCAGTCTCGAGTCGACCACGGCTCGGTGTACACGGGCTATTGTAGGTTGTATCGCTGCATGTCATGACCGAACGGAATGATGCTCTACTTAATTTTTTTACCAATATTATATTTATAATGTCAAAAAACGTATCGTATGATGATAAACTACATATTTAAATGTGACTTAGCCAGAAGAATCGTTCCGTTGCCCTTCGGGTTGACCGACTCGACTTTAACTTTTCTACAAAGGTCACTTGATTGGTTTGTTACTACCAATATAGATTTTCCAAATTAGCTTAGCAAAATAGCTTTGGTCATTGGTACTATTCTACTAAAAAAGACGTACCGTAAAGCGATTTAGCGTTCCGGTACAGTATCGTGTAGAAACTAAAGGAATGTAGATTTCATGCTTCTCCTAACAAGTTAGCCCGCTTCCAGCTTAGTTTACATAAACCAACTTGTAATGAATCAGAATAATAATAGATATCATGGGTTCACGCTTTACAAAATCACTAGGGGTATGGTAGACAAGATAGCGTGGAGTTGAGCTCAATCATTAAACTGTTTAAACAAAAGAAAATAGATATTATTATACTAGGTACCTATCTGAGATGATTGTGGGTGTGTGTGTTTTTAATATTGTTAAATTGGTTAATATGTATGTCGAAGGAATTAGACTAGAGACTTAGAATAGATTGTTGTAATATTGTAATAGATGTCATTGTTTATGGAAATGTTACTGTCTGTGGATGTAATTATTTTTGGTATGTCACGAGTTTTTTTATGAAAGTAATCGAAATAGAACTAATTGTTAATCATTTAATGAGAGATATGAAATAGGTGCTTACTTAAAACTTTAACACAAAGTTAAATTCAATTTGATGTGATAAATGAATGAATGATTGATTTGTTTTAATAATCCAACCAATAAAAGAGTCGGGCGCCAAAGTCCTAGTAGAGTATTTACACCATCTTGAGGGAAATAAAGGAGTTGGGTAGTTAGTTTGTGTCTGGAGTGCGGTGAGGATATTTGGTCGAGTTGGACCAGTGTAAAAGTGTTCTTAAGAAGTAAATTAAATTAGGGAGTAAAGTAAGATGGGTGTAAATAAACTACTGTTCCGAATCTTTATAATACGTCAGGAATTATAAAAATCTATTTCATGTATCAAAACATTGTGAACTTGCAATATATCTGTTCGTGAAGACAAAGTCTTTGTAACCTTAGAAAACGCCCAAGAGATTAAGAACCACTAAAGATGATGTCAAGGAGAATGGTGATACTCCGATATATATATTAACCTATATCACAATATAATTTTGCTGTGCAGGACCAACATGACATATTCATTTTTAAAAAATGAGTTAAAATGAAGTAGAGCATACTGCTAGTCAAACATGACATTCTTGTTGACATAATTAACTTGACACTTTGTGTGAGTGTGCACACATTGCTACTCGTTACGTAGTAATAGAACTCACATTCTTGCAGTTTTTATTGCACACTTGCACTGTAAGCGTTTGAAAAACAAAAAACGACGAGCCATCATGGATTGACCTAGCTGTACTGGTGAAAGAATCGGATCAGTAGTTCCGAAGATTAGCCCCGACAGAGTTTTATTTACAGACTTACAAACTTTACCCCTTTTTAATATTAGTATAGATAAGCGAACTCGCTATAAACTACTGACACGAGCCGCGCGAGGCAGGATCGGAGTTTCATAGAATTTTTTATGTATTTACTAGTGATACTCAATCTAATATCAATAATATTATTTAATTAATCGCTTGAAGAAACTGTATATCTTTTAACAGGAAAGCCCTTTTTGTATTCATTATAAGTTAGCCCTCGACAGCAATCACTCCTGTTTGCAAGTGATGGTGCAAACTAAGATGGAAACGGGTTAACTTGTTAGGAGTAGGATGAAAATCCAGACCCCTTTCGATTTCTGCACGTAATACCGGAACGCTCAATCGCTTGGCGGTACGTCTTGTCGTCTCCAAAAAAAAATTATAGGTAGAGAGAGACCTGGAAAGTTTTGAAACGTACACTGTAGTGTCATTACATAATTGCCCTACAAGACCTATTAAGAAAATATCATTTGGTTCTGCCGGGAATCAAACCCAGAATCTCCGTCTTATAAATCCACCACGCATACCACTGCGCTACGGAGGCCGTCAAAAAACTAAAAGAGAGTGTCCTGCCTACCTTTAACCTAACATGGCAAACATTTTGAGCTTGATGTACCTATATTACCGACAACAGCACACTTCAATACAGCAGTGTTGCTCAGCGGAAAAATAAGCATAGCGGTAATAATTCCACTGGGTCTACCACCAGTTGACATGTTAAGACTATTGTTTATTAAATATATATATTTTTTGTTACAGATTTGACTCTGAGTTTGTGAATGCGGGTGCTGAATGGACTAACATAGTGTACGGTGGTTTGGACATTTCAGTCGGTCGTGTAGTGTATGTACATGGATCAGTGGACCCGTGGCACGCCCTCGGCATGACTACGACGCAGGACAACGATGCGCCAGCTATCTACATAGAAGGTACGACTTTATATCATACTACTATTACAAAGTCGAAAATTTGTGAGTGTATATTTTTCTCTTTCGCGCAAATCACTGAATGGATTTTGATGAAACTTCGCAATAATATAAGCCACATTTTCCCCGAAATTCCCATAGGAACGAGAACTACGGAGGTGAAACCGAGGGCGACCTCTAGTGTATATATAAATATTAACCATAGATACAATTGATGTATCTTTCTGTAGTTTTAAATTAACACCTTTCAATATATTCATTTAAGAGTAAATACTGTCATCATTATCATTTATTATTTTACTAGCTTTTGCCCGCGACTTCGTCCGCGTGGAATTAGTTATTACGGCAGCCTAATTTTTCTAAGCTTTGAATGTCATATTTATTAATATCTAATCAACTGCCTAAGAAATAGGTCTTAAGCTTTCAAAATGACGATACTTTCATACAACATTTCATCCCCCCTTTAACCCTTTACAACCCTTTTTTCGCAATTAAAAGTAGCCTATGTCCTTTTTCAGGCTCTAGACTTACTGTGTACCAAATTTCATTTAAATTGGTTCAGTAGTTGTAGAGTGAAAGCAAGACAGACGGACAGTCAGAGTTACTTTCGCATTTATAATATTAGTTAAGATTAAGATTAATGGTGGAGAGAGGATATTGAGCATAGACCCACCACGCTACTCTAATGCGTATTTTCGGGCTTAGAGTAATAATGTCTCATTTGTTAACGATCACTATCAGATGTTGAAATTTGTGACCGGGACATGTACCTATATACTGTACATACATAAAAAATGCGGCGGAAAAGCTATATAGGCGGATACATTTCTGCTCCATGTGTCTGTTCACCCAAAAAGTGTTCTACTCGCCCAGAGATGATTTACTTTGAGTTATTGAAGTTAAAAAATGAATTATTGTATGTCGGTTTATTTTGGTTAATCTCCGAAGTGTGCTTTTAAGCCGAGGCTCGCGTCTCACAGGTGATGCCCTACAGTTGATCCGCCCTCCTAATTTTTTTTAGCTTTTGGGCCACCTCTAGCAATGGTTCTGCATAAACCCTATGTGAAATTTTTTTTTTTTATCGACTACAAGTTGGTCCTTGACTGCTATCACACCTGATGTTAAGTGATGATGCAGTCTAAGATGAAAGCGGGCTAACTTGTTAGGAGTGGGATGAAAATCCACACCCCTTTCGGTTTCTACCCGACATCGTACCGGAACGCTAAATCGCTTGGCGATACGTCTTTGTCGGTAGGGTGGTAACTAGCCACGGCGAAAGCCTCCCACCAGCCAGACCAAGACAAATTAAGAAAAATCTCAATCTGCCCCGCCGGGAATCGAACCCAGGACCTCCGTCTTATAAATCCACCGCGCATACCACTGCGCCACGGAGGTCGTCAAAAAAAAAATTCAGACCCATCATTCTATTCCAATGCAGGTCGGATCAACATTATAGTAATTGACTCTTTAATAATCATCATATCTAATCTTATATATTACGTCGAGTGGAATTTATTGAGGTTTCTCCAAGTCCAACAGAATAAAAGATTATTAATAAAAAAATAGTGTCATCTCGTACATGGGCTATCTTTTAAGACTTATGGGTTGAAAGATGTGTTAATTACACAAAATAAAAGGCTTCTTTTTAACGTACGGAAAACTTCCGACGAAGACATTTTTCAAAATTCAAAATTTATTTCATGTAGGATGTTTTACAAGCAATTTTGAAACGTCAAGTATGTCAGTATATAGTGACTCTACCACCGTTTCGGTGAAAAGCCAGAAAAAACTCAGCAGTTGCTTTTTTAAAAATCAATGTTACAATTGGGTATTTGACACTAATCAAGTTTAGATTTAGTTTTTGAAACTTCATTTTATAACAAATAAAATATATTAAAACTAATTAAATTGATCAAATAAATAAAAAGTTATAAGCATTTGAATATGTCTGATTAGACAGAGACAGCCATACTGTGGTGTGACGTCACACCACAGTATCGCCATAGTGGCTTAGTACAAATATTCGTTTTGCGAGAAAAGGACAGAAGACCCCTACTCCAAACATTTTAGTGGCTGTAACTTTGCATATCTTAATCGGATTTTTATTTTTTTTGCAGCGTACGTTATTATTTTTATCTTCGTTATTAATAAAGTAATAAAATAAATTGAGTCAAATACCCAATTTGTATTTCATAAATAACAATTATCCCGTCTTGTGTGTAGAAAGCTGCTTGCTTCCAAGAGTCTTTGTCGTTAATAAAATCATTCATTAACACAAGAATGTCTACTAAGTAAATGGTTCTAACACATTTTTTGGGCACGTCCAATACTTTCTTTGGAATGAGATTATAAAATCGTATACTCAGTCTCACAAATGATTTTTGTACTATGCTCAAGCGCAGTACCAAGGAAATTAATTTATGATTAGTATGTCTTGCAGGATCAATTTTCTGTTTATAAAACAGTGACTGGGAAGCTATACTAACTGAAAAGCTATATTGAGCTTTCATATCCTGACGCAGGACTCGAACCGAGGATATTCCTATCCATAATCTCATATACAAACCAGAACAGTTTTTAATTCGCAACATTTTTGACAGGCACGGCGCACTGCGCAAACATGTACCCGCCCAGCAGCGACGATCCGGCGAAGCTGGTCGCGGCGCGCGTCGAGATCCAGTCCTACATCGGCTCGTGGCTGACCCTCGCCTGACTCCCGGGCGCGGGCGAGGGCTATGAGGTGGCGGCAAAGACGGCGCCGTATGTAAACCCCTAAACCCAAGGCTTACATCTTTATTCGGCGGTCCTGTCTTCAGCTTTTACCAAACGCTTTGTTAACCTACTAATTTTATTTTCTCAATGTTTTTATTTAAGCTCAATGTCTTTATATCTTCATAACTGTTATGTTGTAGTTTAAATGTAAATAAATGTGCATTTAATATGTTTCAAATGTCTGTTACGGTTTGCCCTGTCCATTTAAGGTCGATTTTTCAAACATCGGAGCGCTATGCCAATGTTTATATTGGATAACGCAATTTGCTGTTGCGATTCCGAGGATTTGCCCTGAAGGCATTTTACCAGCATTATGCCAGCTAGATAGAGGTTGTAACTAGTTTTGTAATTGGGGTAATTGGGGAGGGAGATAGTTGGGTGGGGGCTTGATGGGTTAGGGTCTAGAATGGTTAACATCCGAGTGACACGGGAGAGAGGGGAGTCTGGCAATTCCAATATGAGCATGATCAAACATTGGCCTGTACTTTTCACAAATGCAAATAATAACTAAAGCAGTGCGTTTCCAATTACTACTATACTTTGACTGAATTGAGTTTTAACTTCTCTCATTATTCTTTCCAAGTAAATTTTTGTCAAAGTTTATTAATTATCTATAATTTCTTTCTGAAAAGCAGCATACATTTTATGGTCGGTTGTTCTTGATTATTTTTCATTATTTTATTTTTCTATACCGTGGCGAAACAGACAATTGAATACAAAAAGACTAAGGTTAACTGAAATCCTAAATTAAATGCGCATTTATGAAATGATCGCAGTAGTAATAACCAACATATTTTACTGATAATGGACTTTCAAATGGAAATTTCGAACGATAAAAACACTGTGAACGGAGGGGTTTGTTTGTTTTTTTTTTCTCTTACGATGGATGTAAGGTGTTTTCACGTGTGATTCTTTTTTATAATTCTCTAAAAGTCTTATTCATCGGATTCGATACGATCATGTCAAATCAATCAGTCTACAGCTTGAAATATGGAAACACTTCTGGCGTACTATTGCAAAATCGAGTAAAAACTGCCATAACAAATATTTATATGTTGAGGATAAGTTATACAAAGAGTTTCTCAAATGCGAGTTTTTCTAGTCTTTTCTAGAAAAATTGTCGCTATCTCCTTGCATTGCTTATGTTTTACATTGGATTATTATAAGTTACCAATACTTACAATTTCGTTTCGTATTCATATGTGAAAACGCTTTACTTAATTGGGGAAAGTCGAGGAAGTTTTTGAAATGATCTCGCGTGATATTTACAAAATGGCGAATGAGAAGGTTCGGTGTATATTAAATGTTGGATCTATTAAGATGTAGGAAGAGAAATGTGTAGTATAATAACTGTCGGATCGGATGTTCAAATGATAATATGCATAATGGACTTAGAGTGTGTTAACGAGCCCTATCAACCTTTTATACGTTCAAACTGCATCTCGGATTATTCTTATAATACTACCTGTTTTGACTAAACAAGTTGGTTTGATATGCAAGGTTAAACCACTTGTTTTCCCGGACGTGACAATAATAAGCCCGTGATACAATTAATTGCTAATTTTGACATCCACATTTAATTGAATTGATGTACTGGGTTCGATTCTCAGCTGGGCCAATTGAGATTATCTTGATTGGTCCAGATTAGGTTTATAGGAGGCTTCGACCTTGGTTGGCTAGTTATCATCTTGCCGACAATGATGTACCGCCAAGCGATTTAGCGTTCCGGTACGATGTCGTGTAGAAATCGTAAGAAGTGTGGATGTTCAACTTAATACCTACAAGTTAGTCTGTTTCTATCTCGATTGCATCATCACTTAACATCAGTTGTGATTGTAGTCAAGGGTTAACTTGTGGTCATTAAAAAAATATTTAACGATATTTGAGCCAAAATCAAGCGAAACCGGGCTAACATTTGGATAAGACACACTTCCATAAACAATACCTAAAAGGCCGTGGGGACGCCGTTGAGGACAAGTACTTAGGTATATAAATTGACTACATTTATAAGGATTATACTTTACGAGAGGATTTACGTTTTCTAGCGACAGGATAGCTATATCACGACTTCTCATTGGAATTTGTCGGATCGTGAACAGTGGACGAGAAAGAGATCGGTATATATTTCTAATGGTCGCGGTATAGTATTTCATTCGTGATGAGCAATGACTAGCGCGTAGAAAACCACATGTCGTAGAGCAATTCCGACATGCAGACGATGCCGATTTTCGCTTTGATGTTAATATTATATTCTATATATTTTGTAATGATATTTTTTATAATATTTTTTGATGTTATAATAATTAATTAATTGTTCATGACGCATGGCAGCCGCAATAGTTATACGTCCATGAACAATGGCAACAAAGCGAATAAATGCCTTAATAATATTTAATTATACATGCAGGGGTTCGGTAACATAGGAATAGAGGGATTTGCAAACCCATGCGCGTCTCTCGCTGTTTTCCAAATCAACTACGAGCATGGGTGAGTGAGACCCACGGTTGGCATATTCTTCAGAAGTTCAGCGGAAACTTGTAACCTCTATAAAGCAATAATATTTAAATGTGTTAGGTTTCGTTTATTTTTCTCGTTCGGTATTGTAACCGCAACCAAGGAAAACTACCTCATGGTGCTTATGAATGGCTACTAAGATCACCTCGGGCGCAGCGTAAGCGAAATTCAGAACATCAAAAACACACCTTGCTTGCTGCAACTGACGTCGACCTTGGAGACCGAGTCACGCTTATCATCGGCGATTTGTTCACGAACACAGAAACACTCCTTACCTCACCTTTCGGCGACACTTTCAAAGATGTGGGCGTGAGTAAGTCAAAATTTTTTACATCAAGAGAAAATGTACAATTTGACGCGGATTATTTTTTATAGTTGAGTTACTGACGAAATGCGACGCGGGCGCTTCGTTGTAGAATTTACACTTATTTTTCAATTAATAACTTTCGTTTTTAGTCAAGCGATAGATAAATTTTTGATGTTGTCATAGTCGATGAAGAGCCAGCACCGCGTTTCGCACGAAATGAAAATAAGTAACGAATATTAGCAGTGCCTTAAATCGGACTAGAATTTTAAGCAAGAGTCCCCATTTTGTCATAGTATTGTCAGGTGCTCTGTTTATGTACAAACAGCGTTTAGTGATATAATACTAAGAAGTTATTTTTTATAGATGAAAGGATTGAAAAAGATTGTGTTATTATTTGCCAAACTGTATTGGGGTTTGTACAACAACAATGCACCTTCTTTGTAAAACTAGTTGTACAGCGAAAAATCGGCTCGTCTTACCTCTCGAGACCGTCTCCTAGTATGCATTTATAACTAGGAAGAGACGTTTAGGTTGATACATTTCATTTTCGTCTTTCGGAAACCGTGGATGCGGCGATTCAGTTGTTTTAGATCCCACGCACGAGAGTCTCTCTACTCTTCGATTTCACGAGTACTGCGTCAGGTTCTCAAGTCAACAACTAATCGCCACCGTGATATCGTAAAGTCTGAAGACGCTGACAAACTATAGCAACAACAAACAAACTAGTTGCCCTCTGCAGTTTCTGTTATTTTGTTTAATGTCGCTTAGTTGAATTTAAAAACTTGCATTTTGTTCTGTTAAGTTTCGGATATTCATATATGTGTTATATCGTTTTCAATTTTAACACAATACTGCGCGTTTTAACAGATCCGAAGGTCTTTTGGAGGACTTTGCATAAACGTTCGTGTAGTATTGCGGGGTTAAGGGTACGTGCCTTAGTATAATATAGTATAGTATATGAAGATATTATCTGCGGTTAGGAATTCACCAGCCTGTGGGCTCAAAGACTTGCTGACCTGTTATCACGTTCTACTTGTGTTCCTTTTGTGTTATACGTTTATTTAAATGCTTTGTAATAAAATATTTTATTATTCCATATTACTTGATAATGCTGATGGTATTGAAGATATTTGCCGCGTGTCTTGTATCAAATCGTATCAATAACATCAGTCCACAAAAACAGACCGCTACAAATAACTTCAAAGCTATATAATGTGATGAGTCGTATGACCCATCCTAACTGGAGTTTCCAGTTATTGCAGTTTGAACTGAGACTAATATTACAGGGCTCGTTAATAAGATAGTCTAGGGATTTTAGATAGCGTGTTAGTGAGTAAGAAAAGTATATGCAGTCCATCTTCAGAGTGGATTGGTTGTAGTCTGGTTTTATTTTGAGTTGCTCGTCGAGCTGCTTGAAATGAACTGCGGCTTAGCCTAATGCAAAAAAGAATCGTCAATTTATGAAAAGAATTGCACGGATATATCGGATTCGTACCTGTCTATCTAAATTGAGTTCGAGTGGGTATAATTTACATTATCCGTAACTTATCTTAAACCAATATATTATGTGAATGAATAATTACAAAATATCGGCGGAACAACAAGATTTTACAACGGTATAAAATTTTACGGTCGTCACCTTCAATGGTATGACTTCTATGAATAAAAAAAAAATGGATTAAGAAAATGAAATTACAATAAACCAAATAGCGGAGAGCTCATAAAATGTATTATAATAATTTTAGAGCGTTAATTAAAAATGGAGACTTGATTATTATTTGAAACTGATCCGACGGTTCTATTCTACTGCACATATTGTTGACGGTTCCATCCTTTTTAATATATTTTTGATTAAAATTTATTTTAATAAAACTTAACTCGTAAGTACCTTTTTGTTTTATAAAATTTTAAAGATTGTTTGACTTAGGTTTATTAAAGGTCAAATATGTTGTGTTTGTCAATATATGTTCCTCCAACAAGTGGTGCTAGAAAATCCAGCACGATTTTCTAGCATTGCTGAAGTTAGTGAAGGGAATGGAGCATGAGAGAAGGATAAAAGAAAGTATAGATATAATCTATTCGTAATATAATATTTAAACATATTTATCAATATATAATCACATTTAATTAGCTTGTTGGCCCGCGCGCGTGTTGTGTCTTATTCGAAAGGCCTAATTGATATGAACTCTTATTGGAGATGAGTCATTAAGGGCATTTCTGCCTTTACTTTGCGGTCGTTGGCATTGCATTCGTTAGTCAGCCTAGTCAGCGAGTGCAGAGCGAGCGACCGCACCCCGACCGAGCCACACGTAGACGAATACAATCGCATACCGATACCAAACACGCGCTCTGCAGAGCCGAGCGAATGATTGCATACATCTACATTTGACTCGATGATATTCCGAGCATACGCTCCTTTTTAAATGTTATATTTAGAGGTGTGGATTTCTTATGTATGGAGAAGGTAATTCTTGAGATGGCAAGGGGAAAATGATTTTATGGAGATAAAAACCAGATTTGTTATCTGGAGAATACTGAACCTAAAGTTTTGAAGAAGAGGAGGAATGTGGTATTTTCCCCTGGTACAACACGGCGGAGGGTACTTTTGCTTAATTTACTCGATATTAATGAATGTAAGTGTCTAAATGTTCAATGTTATTGGTCAATGCTGTGTGTACTTTCTCTTCTCCCAGGAATTATTACTCTCACACTCCCGTATCCGTAAAATCACGAAATATTTGGACCGTTTTATTAATCGTTTGAATGATTTTTTGAGTATTTCATTTGATGAGAACTTATTTGAAAATTTTAAGGTGTTATTTTATGATTAAATTGTCGTTAATGAAAATTAAACTATTTTTGTATCGAAACAATTGTATAATCATTTCCTTTTAAAAATTCTCTTACACTTTATAATACACGTTATAAAATAGCGATTAATGGATTTTCACAATTGACATTCTGAGTGTCTATAGCCGATTTAGCATAATCTGTAAAGTGAACATTTACTTACAACGTGGCGTATACGCTAACACATTAAACAACATATTCGAAACATGACAGAGAAATTTTATTCGAGTGTTATTAATCAATCAATTACTAAAACGAAAGATATTACATACGCTCAAATGTTATTCAAAAATACTATATTGATTGAAAATCTACAAAATATGTACATCAAAAACATTCGACAAAAATCTATTCGAGTTCGCGACAGTAAAAGATAAAATCGATTTGAAACAGGATTCGAGTCTACATTGGAAGTAAATGCACACTATTAAAATAGTCATTACATATTTTATCTGAATAAATTCATAGGAACTAAAAAACTGTTTTATTTACAGACAATTAACGTTGTCATAGCCCTATTTTCACAACCGTATTCTATTGCCAAATAAACCATGATCTATAATTGGTAGTATGTGATGTTAAACATGACAGTATTATTTATAGATGAAGTTTAAGTTTAAATTTATCATAATCATAGTTCAGCTTAACTAACCTGTGTTAAAATATTTGGGTTGGGGAAGAAGGTATTCATTATTTTTACGTGAACTTCAAATAAAGACGCCTGCGGTTTTAACCACGTAGTTCACGATTCCATTCTCTAACTCCATGCCTAAGTTCAATAGAATCGCTCCAGCCGTTTAGGCGTGAAGAAGTAATAACTCTCACTAACTTTTGCCTTTATAATGTATTCTAAGGGCAGCCTCATAATACGCTATCATGGACGTCTCAGTCCCTATTGGCGAAAAACTTTATTATATATTTTTCGTAGTTTTCTCTTGATGCCAATTTTTTAACGCTCTCAAAGTTTTGCAATGCAAGTAACAGGTGGTGAGTGCTTGGTAATAGGTCTGATCTATATGGCATTGTCTGGAGAAAACACAACACCTCTTTCTTTGGCATTGTCTGGAGAAAACACAACACCTCTTTCTTTGGCATTGTCTGGAGAAAACACAACACCTCTTTCTTTGGCATTGTCTGGAGAAAACACAACACCTCTTTCTTTGGCATTGTCTGGAGAAAACACAACACCTCTTTCTTTGGCATTGTCTGGAGAAAACACAACACCTCTTTCTTTGGCATTGTCTGGAGAAAACACAACACCTCTTTCTTTGGCATTGTCTGGAGAAAACACAACACCTCTTTCTTTGGCCAATCTGGCCGTCTCTGGTCAGTTGTTTGACCATATGGAAGCAAATCACAATAATTTCCTTCGAGTTCCACCAAACGCATAGCAAAAACGTTCTGCCTGTTTTTCTTAGTTTGACAACCGTTTGCACTGCTTGGTCACCTTTGATCGAGTCATTTTCACTCATCTGATCTAGTATTCATGCCCAGCCACTATCCGTTCAATTAATTTCGATTTCAGTACGTTTGGTCAAGATTTCGAGGATCGAAATTCCTTCCGGCATGTTTGTTGGTGTTAATGAGTGTGGTATCCTAGGCATCAAGCTTTTTTCTGTGTTTAGATTTGAGAAAATAGTTGACTGTTTCACAGTTAATCTTTACCTATTGGGCAATGCTAAAGTTAATAATACGCTGGTCAACTTCAATTTTCCTTGTAATTTTATCAATATTTTTGAAGGACCTTCCGGCACGAGATGCATTTTTACATCAAAAATATCTGAACATAATTGATCTATAGATCTAGTCAAAAATGTTACAGTATCGGGACCATAAACGTCATTCGCATTTTTATTGTTAGATATGAATTTTCGCCATTAAAGAAAATCTACAAAATGTACAACATTCCAAACATTGTTCTTTTAGTTAACTGCCATTTTAACACACTATAGCCTGGCTATATAGGCTTTTTTAGTGTAGAAAGTCACTTTTACAACGGAACCTACATCTAAAATGGTTTGGTCGATACTTTATGAGATATCGACTACAACAAACTACCGAAAAACAATGAATAACTTTGTCCCCATCCTAATATTATTACATTCCATATTGAAATTATATTTAGGTTGCCTGGTATGGAGCCCTATTTAGCGATAAGGCCGCCTATTGTACATGTCTGTTTTATTTCTTATACGTGCTATTGTATTTTTCTTTGTTAATATGGTGTACAATAATATATGGGCGTGCCAAAATACCTACAAATATTTGTCTCTATTATCATGTAATAGTCACATAAGAAGTTTTTCTAACAATGTCACAAGGAATCCAGGTCCTGCTCCTGACACGACTCCAACCTCCTTCCTTTTAGCATCAATTCCATTGTCCTGTAAACAAAAAGTCATCATATTACGAACGTTGGACGAAAGTTTATTATTGGAATTAAACCCTTTAGGGTTGGGATTTGCGGACGAAATCGAGGGCGTTTATTAAGTCAATAACTTTTAGGCTGTCCAATCTTATGATACTGGGTTCAAATCCTGGATCGGGCCAAAATTTAAAAAAATAAATATGTCAACGAAGAAAGTTTGAAGGAAAGTTAGTAGCTAATTTGTTAAGATTTTATGTAAATTGGCTCAATTGCGACGAAGATTGTTCGAAGTCTCAGGCCGCTTGGGAGCTTTCAGTGAAAACGATATCTGTGCCGTTTGAGATATAACAAAATACTATATAAAAGGCTTGTTCCTCGTTATTACGACTACAAAAAAGTCCGTGGTGTCATATTTTTTGGTATACCCATTAAAAAAAGGAGCAAGTACAATTTTTTTTTGCATAGATCATATCTCTGATGGGCGAAGTCACGAGCGTCTGGTAGTTATATAATGAAGTAAGTAATTTTCTGCCGTAATACTTAGATTAGAACATAAGTTAACATTTATTTTTGTTGCAGACGTAAACGATGTACTGCCAGAGCAGACAGTCAATACGCAACAAACTGATTCTCCTGGTTTGGAAAGGCAGAGTATATTACCTTCTCGCCAGTTTCTGGAAGTGTATTTTAAAATTATTGAAATGATTCAGCCGTAATATTTTATTCGTAATAGTAAGATCCATGCCCGCTGATTTGAAAGGATGGATTAATTGCCTAACATAATCTGTCCTGTGTGATTATATTTTTTACGAGTCCCCAGTCTGCGTGGTTGCGACTTCCCTTCTGCAAAATCCTGTTCCTTCTTGGAAGGTCCTGTATTTTGCGGTCCGGGAAGTGTGTTTCAATGTGGATTCCGCACATTTCTTTGTCGTTTTTTGTGTACCTTCTGTTGGCTTTCCTTATGGAGCTTAGTGTGAGGAACCCTTTGCTAATATTTTCCTCACGCTATTTGCTTTTTCGTTAGCTTGTACGTCATACAATTATTCTCTATATATAATTAATATTTTATCATATACCATGTTATAAAATGTACTTAATTATAATTCAAATATTGATGTCTTAATAAAACTATAAAAAGATGAAACTGTATAAAGTTGTTCAATTTGTTAAAAAATAAACGTCAACTAAGAAACAGTAGCAGACGAGTATTATCTTTGTCCTTATCTCTCGTAGAAAATGTTGCCAGTTTCTGTCGTTTCAATGTATTTATATGTAACAAATAAAACATGATTCCAAAAACTATTGTATTATGCCTTTCTACTTCCTTTTGAAATCTGTAATTTTTTTTCCAGTAATTATAATACATTAATTTATTTACCACTAGCAAAAAAAACCCTGCTCTTTTTTTAAGCAAAGAATAAGTAAAGCGAGGTATCCCTTAAATTTATGGCCTCGCGGAGTATTCCGTACTCCTAATGACGAGGAACAGTGCTTCCACAAATAGTATCGTTATATCTCGAATGGTGCAGGCAGCGTTTTAATGTGCTCCCAGGTAGTGCGACAACAAACAATTATCGTCATATTTGAGCCAATTTATACAAAACCTTAACAAATATTGTAATTATGCAAATATTTATATAGTAAAACCTTCCTCAGGAATCACTATATACTATGGGTTGAAACCGCAAGAAAATCCCCTCAGAAGTCGTCGAAAAAGCGCGAAAAGATACACGCAGCCGCGAATAAAGTTTTATAATATGTAGTAACAATATATACCAAAACATATTTACTGTAGTAATAATATTAAAGAGTGCAGTAATATAGATATTTTTGCCTTATTGCTTTGTGATTGTATATTAGGTATATGAGTGAACTCGTTTGATAATTTAGATAATAAGTCAAACAATTATAATGTAATCAATTAGAAACAGGCTGTTTATATGCGGGCTACTTAGGAGTGACTTTATTTTTAATATTTTAAATTACCACAGTATATAATTAATTGTAACACTGACTTGCTCTATATAGAATATTCAATTAATTTGCTAGACTTATAGTACCACATTTGCATACTAATGTATTATGTTTTTATCTTCCCTAACTTTAAGGAGAGAGGCTTGGCCCTACCATGGACTAGAAATACAAAATTAATGATAATTAGTGCTCGGTCATTCGAATGTCCGGACACTGATTATTTTTTTATTATTTTATTTTTTAACACACGGCATTGCGCTCGAAAAAGCATCAGTTTTTCAAGATTTTATAATGTTCTCCTATCAGCTCAATTTCAACTTTACGTTATAAAACTAATAACAAAGCCAATAAAAATTACAACGACAAAGATGATATTAAGCCTGTTTCTCAAATTACGCGTCCTAAAGTCGTCGGTCCATTCGATGTCTCTTGCTTAATTTAAGTCTCTCTTCTTTTTAATGTGTTCATTCTAGAATATAGAACGACACCAGGAAGATTGAAGAGCAAGTCTTAGGCTATGAGCAAGATATATAAATGGGCCTTAGGTATAAATTGACACGTTTTTGTTATTTTGTTTTTAAACCAAACGTCAAAACCCTGTCAATTAATATTTGAGGTGACCGTATCCATCCATTGGCGATGCGGTTAAGGGCTGTTGATACGCAAGCTCAAAGGAATGCTCGTTTCAACATTGGTAAGAATTCGTTCTGTGTTGGACGTGTAGTTTACTAAATGTTTAGATAGTTACACTAAACCAACTGTTCATGGTAGATAAGTGATGCTTTGCATTGAATCAAAGCCCGATAACCCGCAACGGAGTAACGCGGTAGGGTATATCCTGATAGATGTTGTAATACTTCACTCGAAAATTTACTATGTTTTTGTTACATTGCATGCATATATAAAGCCACGTATACATTCGCAAATATAAATATACATGTTATATTACAATTGCGTATATTATGTGGCTTAATTTAATCTTTTTTTAAATGCCGTTCTTATGCCTTGCCTATGCTTTATATGTAATGCCCGCTGGACGTTGTCTTGCCTTTTAGTTTACAAGTCGATGTTTCTATATGTAGTCGCACTGGCGATACTCTTCGTTCTATTCGTTCTTAAAGCAATAAAAACAAAAAAGCGAGTCTGACAATTTAAATATTAATTCTTAAATATTATTTACAGTTGCCATCTACATGTCTTAACTTGAGCAACTAACGATAAGAATAAGTACGATTAAGAAGCAATAATGCAAACGCTACTAGCGGACTCCCACGGTTTCACCCGGGTAGTTTCCGTTCCCTTGGCAATAAGGACATAAAATATATACCGGGTGTAAGAGGCTTGATAACAAAAATTTCGTGACAAGGCTACAATTATTGTCTACATCGATATAATGAAAACCACTTATGTCAGATTTTTCGAAAGCGCAATGTATCGCGGACAATGCGACAACAACGCCCTGTAATCTATAGCTAACTGCTGGCGGCGACGTGACCGCGCAGCGCAGCGGTGTGAAATATCTTGTACCTACTAGTACAGCTGATTACATGCCTTTTAAAATTACATTCACACCGCTATTTTAGTTAAAAATCCCTATATCTTAATTTTTAATTTAAAATCGTAATCAGACTGAGTATATAGCATATATTGCAATTAGCAAAAAAAAAATGCAGATTGTTTTTCAAAATCATGAAATACCAAAAATTCTAATGCTCAGGGACGTGTATTGAATCACTGGTTTAAGTTTTTGTTATCATGCCCGGTATGTCTTACAAGTGGCTATCATATAAAAAAACTTTTATATTATCCGACTTATAGTTTTACAGATTAGCCGGAATAAACTGACAGACAAAAAAAAATTACTTTTTAATGAAGTCATGTATATACTTTCTTTGCCTTATATTAGGCCTTTAAAGGCTGATGATGATAATTGACATTTTAATTTTGTATAATTTTTCGAGAGAAAATGTCATCGTATTCGTCGATGAGGATACAGCCGCGGGCGACTACTAGTAATACACGAAGTCCGTGGTATATTAACATGAACATGTTTCTGCAACGCATGTAATCTAAAACAGTTTAGTTAGGATTATGGCATTGTATAAACAACCTCATGATGTAGAACCCCGGAACGGTTCGAGACTATCCCTTCATGTTCAGTTAATAAGTGAGTTTGGTTGTCTATCACAGATTAACGATTCTGTTATCTTAAAAAATCTTAGCAAATATATATAACATACTACTAAGTTCGTAAGTTTGTTAATCAGCAACGCAAAAACTACTAAACTGATTGCAATACTGAACGGATTTTCTCGCGATTTACGCAGGTCATACAAGTACACATTTAAACAGAAATCCAATCAAAATCGGCCCACTTCTACTAAAATGAGTGTAAACATTATATGCTCATTATATAAATAAATAAAAATCAATTGTCAAATCAACATTTTGGCAATAATACAAAGATAAAAGATGTATCATTTTAATATTATTAGCTAACAACTCGTTTATCGATTACCTGGTTGATCCAGTTTAGCCTATGTAACTTCGATCACAACGATTTAAATCCTGGGTCAGATCGTTTGATCGTCAAGCTTATTCACAGTCAAATTATTAGAGCAATGTGCTGTGGTGTTAAATCATAATAATTTGGGTGCATCCCAGTAGTACCCCCTACTTTTAGTTCTATAGAACTGTTGACACACCGTATTAGAGTTTAGTGTCCCATTAGTTCTATAAAGAACTTATGGGACAAAATTAAAGAAATGTCGACATCAACATCTTGTTTGTACGTTACGTATAAAATATCTATAGTTTTTATAAATATAATATGGAATCTCTTTTGATTGCAATAATAAATGTCCACTTAAATTTGAGAGTATCTATAAACATACTATATCGAATACAGCTTTCCTTAATTTGCACAAAACGTCTTTAAAATGGAATTGAGGTTTTTAATATAATTTTTTTCTAAACTTGCGTGAAAGATACATCCAAAGTGGTAAAATGTGTCCCCCCTGTAACTTCTAAAATAAGAGAATATTTTTTTAGACACGACTACTACTTGGTTTTAACAACTTAGCTTTTGTCGCAAGGGACATTTTTTTGTTAAAAACAAAATGAATTATCAATCAAAATAATATAAAGTTTATAACTCATATGCTTTAAGTAAAGTCAAGAGTAAAAACTATACTACAGTTCTATATAGAACTATTGGGATATAATTTGACAGCCCGGAAAGTATCCCAACAGTTCTATACGGTATGGGGTACTACTGGGATGCACCCAATAATTTAACGCTTTCGCCCGCGTGGTATATCGCAAAAACACCATAAATTAAAAAAAATGTATTTATCCTTTATTTTAACAAAAATGGGTATAGCAAGTCATCCTCAGAAGATAGATACGTAACATCACGAACTTTTTTGTAGACGTAATATAGAGAAACAATTCTTCTATACATTGTTTCATTATATCTCAAATAGATAAAGTAGCTTAGGAGAAAAGCCTGGAAAGGCGGGTTAAATGTCTCGGACTTTTCCAACAATTATCGACATGTTTCATCCAATTTGGATAAAATCTTAGCAAATTATTTACTAAAACATTCATCAAGAATCACTTTATCTAATCGAACAGACGCGGCGGGGGACGTTCCTTTATAATATATACTTACATAGAACATTTTCAATGGTATTTTATTATTCACGTCAGTCACGGGTCGGGGCGACGCTGACAAGAGTAATTTTTTTTTCGGGGAGGAAAAAAAACTCTATGGCCTTCTGTCGGCAGGGATTGGTATATATTTTTTGTGTAAATTGACTCAAATATGACGAAAATTGTTATAAGAGTTACACCGCCTGACGGATTTCATTGAAAACACTGCTTAATCCTTTAGAGATATAACGCAACAATGTATGAAAGAATTGCTCCTCTTTATTAGAACTACAAAAAAGTTCGGCATGTATCTATCTTTTAAGATAAGCTTGCTATACTCATTCTATTCTTTTAAAAGGATCACATTTTTTTAGGTTTTTGAGCCTTGGATGTTGAGGTGTAATACACTTATCTGTTCGCGGGCGAAGTAGTTGGCATCTGTTAGTTAAGAATAACATTACAAGGCTTCACGTAGCACTTGTTATATAAACATACAGGTACTTACAAAGCTAGTACAAATACAACAGCTTGAGTGCCCATGGTGAGGTAGAATATGGCGTTTATGTATGGCGTATTGAGAACGGCATTGTATAACTGCGAGTAAATGACCGACGCAAACATCGCCACTGCATTCTCCATCACAGAGAGAAAAGCATACGCCACACCTGTAATTTTTTTGTAATTTATATTATAAATAATGTTGGCTAAACTCAAATGTTTCTACTTTAAAATCACTCCCAAATGCGTCCTCAATTGTCACAAAAAAGATGGAGGCGGGCGCAATGTGAGATGGAAGCGAGCTAACTTGTTAGAAGAAGGTATCATCCACACCCGACCGATGCGGCAAACGATACACTTCGTACCGAAACGCTAAACTGCTTGGCTGAACTTATCTGTTGGCAGGGTGGCAACTAGATACGGCTGAAGCCTCCAGAGCCAGCTACACTTGTTGATCAATTAAGAAAATCGGCCCAGTCGGGAACTGAACCTGAATACGAGAATGGCCGCCAAAGGAAACATAAATTGGAAAGGTACTGGGTTTAGTCTTTTCTATTATAGTTATTAGGAAGGGAATATTGGTTATATTTTTAGAATATGGCTAATATTCTTTTCTTTTTCAATTGAATTTTCGTAGAAAGATATATTTGTAAATTATAAGTTATACACTTGGTTACATTATTTTTTATATCGGCTGTGAACCGGCAAAACGACCTATTTCATATGATATTAAAGTACCTGGATACCCGAGCTGGCTCGGTACTTTTTTTTGAAAATTATAATATTTAGACACGAATAAAACGTTTTTAAAAATTTACACCTAGCTAGCTCGTTCAGTTGCCCGTGAAATCCTCTGGCGTTCACAAAAATTGTTAGAGATTCAGATTATATACATACAAGAATTGAAAGGTTTTAGATAGATAAATACAGAGATAGGACATACTGCCGGTTCACAGTCGACAAGACTCTTATAGCTAAACATGGATTGTAAGTATAAACAGGTAAAAGGTGGTGTGATTTTTTACCTCTCTCAGTCGGTGGCAACACTTTTGACGTCATAGATCTTATCAGGGGTGCTACACAAGGGCCCAGTGCAGCCGCAGTTGCTCCTATATACATCGTAGAGTCAGTTGTCGCATGGGCATATATAAAGTGTCCAGACATGTGAGCGGCTGCACCGAGCATTACGATTATCTGAAATTTTTACGGAGTTACACATGGACAGTTTCTCAAATACAGTTTTTTTCCAAAAAAAGACAGAAAATAGAGATATTATTTCTCGCATTTGAGGAATTATCCTTGTGCCTTTAAAAATATATACATATATAAAGGTAACAGGTAAAAGGTATTACAATATGAAGCTACGATTTATTTTTACTTAAATAAATTGTTGTTTCATGAACCCGGCGCGTCGGGTCGATATGGTGTATAGGTGTCACTTTAAGGTGGCCCTGTAAGCCTTATCGGCCTGTTAGCGGACCATTCCTCATGGTACCGGGCGGGTCGGCTGGTTGCGGATAGCCGGTCTTAACCCCTCAAACAATACTAACGAATTTTGTATTTCCTATTTCCTTTAAATCAAATTTGAATTAAAAACAGAATATTGTTATCGTAATACGTTCCAACTAATTTTAAATAAATGGAACCTGTTATAAAAAAGAAATTTAATTATAAATAATTGATTAGATAAAATGTAACAGATTTTTAATGAAATAATTTAAAATATCATTTAAATTAATTATGACTTACAATGCCGACCCGATAGTTTTAATTGAATTGTTTTTTGGCAACCATTATTGGATATGTCCATATGGTTATATAGCCAGACTTTGTATTTTAACTTTTGTTAGTATATCGTATAGTCGCGTGATGGGTTAAGACGCCGCATCTAGTATGCCCCGGACAAGAGGGCTTTCTTGTCCTTTACATCCTATGCATTGGCTTACAAAAGGTCCTGGGTCCGATTCCCAGCTCGGGCCATTTTAGGATCTTATATCTTTTAAATTGGTTCAAGTATGGTTTGGTTCTAAATTTCAGCTATTTCTATAACTATCGATATCACCCACACGGTAATTTACAATCGATATACCGTTTGGGTGCGATGTCTGTAACAGTCAAATAATAAATATAAAAATATTCTCTTAAAAGTTAGTGGAACACTTGGACCGCTTTGTCCCTTAACAAAAAGCGAGTTCGCAATCAATTAACGTGTCACTTTGTCCTGTGATGTCAAATGGAAAAATCCTCATCAATTATCCTTGTCCCATCCTACCCTTGTACTAATTTAGTATGTTACAGAGTCCTAGTACACAACAGGGTGTATCATCACGACACCATAGCGACCTGACTTCTACTACCACGGCGCGTACAGAAGAACAACTTCATCACTAACCTATTAAGAACCAAGCTCAACCTATAAAAGGTAAAGATGGTCAATCAAGAGTAATATGAAGCTCTACTCAGTCTCTACTCAGTCACTCACTCAGTAGAGTAGAGATTAGGAGTATGTATATATAAACATCTTAATAAATACCAGTTGGAACATTATTCAGTATTTTTTCAGCAATATATAAATAAACATTCCATATTAGACATTATAATTGCTAAAAAATAAATTTTTTAAATTAACTGTTTTATTTTTATCAATCAACCTTTAAAATGGAGTATTTGTTTATATACTAATACACGAAAAAGTCCTTACCTAGCTTCAGTTATAGAATGCTAGAAAACACTACGATTTGCTATGAAACTCAAAAAGATATGAAAATGTATTCATACATGAAAAAGTCCTTACCTAGCTTCAGTTATAAAATGCTAGAAAACACTACGATTTGCTATGAAACTTAAAAAGATATGAAAATATATTCATCCATGAAAAAGTCCTTACCTAGCTTCAGTTATAAAATGCTAGAAAACACTACGATTTGCTATGAAACTCAAAAAGATATGAAAATGTATTCATACATGAAAAAGTCCTTACCTAGCTTCAGTTATAAAATGCTAGAAAACACTACGATTTGCTATGAAACTCAAAAAGATATGAAAATATATTCATCCATGAAAAAGTCCTTACCTAGCTTCAGTTATAAAATGCTAGAAAACACTACGATTTGCTATGAAACTCAAAAAGATATGAAAATGTATTCATACATGAAAAAGTCCTTACCTAGCTTCAGTTATAAAATGCTAGAAAACACTACGATTTGCTATGAAACTCAAAAAGATATGAAAATGTATTCATACATGAAAAAGTCCTTACCTAGCTTCAGTTATAAAATGCTAGAAAACACTACGATTTGCTATGAAACTCAAAAAGATATGAAAATGTATCAATTCCAACACATCTTTTAAAAATAATACTTTTGCTATAAAGGAAAGTAAGTTTAAAGAATGGCCGCATTGGGTCATCACTGCATAGAAATTTTCCCAATGTCCTTTATGTACTACTACTATGTTATGTTATCAACCTATTAACGGTCCACTACGGGGTCAGGTCTTCTTCCATCTTCTAGAGGGGATATGGGGCGTAGACTCACGCTGCTCCAATGCGTGATGATGATGATAGTGACCGGAACCGATAGCTAACGTACTCTCCGAGGTATAGGGGTATGCACTACCAAGAAAAACTCAGAATTCTTCCACAACTTGACCTAAGAAAACCCAGGATCTTGTAGGGTACCACTAGTGTCTAGAGCAATGAGGCAGTTAAGTTACAGTATATAATTATGTATGTTATCTAAATTCTGTTTCAGCTGTCTCAGCTGTCTCAGTGTTCTTGCGTTCTGAGTTCTGCCTTCTGTGTAACGTTTGTAGCTCATAAGTTACATGTAATCGGAGAATGCAGAACGCCGAACTCAGAACGAGGAACTCTTTCTGCCTGCGAAGGCTTGGAAAGAATAAATGAGCGACATATATCAACGTCCAAGCAAAACTTCTGAAGCTAGCAAGCTGAAATTGGACTGTAAGAATGATTTTTCGGAAATTTTAATTTTGGGGGGAAGAATTATGGTGCACTGTTAATATTAATATTTTCATTTAAAGGTATACATCCAATGTAAAATATACACATATAATAAATAAAATAGGAAAGGTACAGAACAACAATAAAAACAATAAAATGTTATAGTTAGCTACATTGTTGACTGGATGTTAATTAATATTTTATTATATAAAATATAAATCTTTTATTTAAAACCCGACAGAAAAAATTATATTATAAGTTTTCGTATGACTGTGTAATTGTCGCTCGCAACTAACACTAACATAACCTTTTTTATTTAAGTCGGTTAAACATTATCACTAATAGGGTATATGACACAACCTTTTCTTATTATTTAAATATAAACTGTCTAACACTAAAAGTTTTACAACTTTTTGATCAATTTAATTAATGTTTCCCTTATTTTATTTTTAATAAAACAAATTAATTTGATCATCATAATGTAGTCATCTACCCTATTAAAGTAGAGTTCGTAAGAGTTTTTGTATATCAGTATCAATATCTAATGCAAACAATGTTCATGTTCCAGGTTTGTACGAGCCATCGCCATACCTTACAAAGGTTTTCGCTTTCGAAGGGTTTCGTAACCTATCGTAAACATACGTATGTGTATGTTATGACATATGATAGTAAAATATTATCATATAATTATTTTACGATCGCTTCTTTCAGAAATAATAAGGATTTCGTAAATCTTTCATCGTATCGGCAAATGTTTGCCATTGGTATTATTGTATTATTGGTGTAAACTTTAGAAATTATATGTTTAGTACTTAAGATTTACATTTATGACGTACCTAGATTTAAGGCTCGACTACACTACAATATACTATCGCAAATACATAATATCTCCATAGCATTTTGTGTCATATGTATGTTAGATCGTAAGTTTAACTATATACTTACCGTGTCCTTCCAATTCAATATTTTAGTAAACAAAGGTATGACAAAAAGCATGACAATCACATATGCTGTGCTTAAATATGTTCTAAAGTTGCTAAAATCTGTGGCGTCCCATTTGAATACATTAGTCGTATATAAATACATCACTTGCTTTTCATCTGTAACGAAAAAAATTAAATTAAAATTTATTAATTAATTATGGACCACAGATTATTATTTTTTCTATGGCACTTGATACTGTGATTTGTCATGAATACTGCTTGACAGGCTGATACTTGATTCTATTATTCAAAAAACAATGTATGATCTTTAAATGTACATGTATGTTTTAACCTACGCTATTTTATAAGCTATTGTTGTATGATTTTGTTAGCTTTAAGATATGTGTATACCCATATATGTGTCTTAGATTATAGAAAAAGCTAAATATAATGGTCGCCATATAAATGGGCGCCCCCATGTATACTTGCGTATATCTTGCCATCTGATACAGGTGTTTGCGTGTTTGTAAAACTATGTGTATCCTAAATTGTATATCTAAATGTATGTATTAATAATTATTGTGAAAATTGTAACCAATGTACCGACCTTCGTGTATTATGTGTGTATATATAAAAATCTGCTATGTTAGAGCATTGTCTAAATATATCTCTATAAACGTTGTATATCTAAATGTATAATTATTGTGAAAATTGTATTCAAATAAATGTAACAATCTTCGTGTCGGTTTGTATTTTTATTCAGAAACCTACTTATGTTGTTGTCATTTCAATTTATGTATGAATTTATAAATATAATGGTCGCCATATAAACGAGCGCTCCCTTGTATACTTGCGTATATCTTGCCATCTAATACAGGTATTTACACGTGTGTAAAACTATGTATATCCTAAATTGTATATCTAAATATATGTGTGAATAATTATTGTGAAATTTGTAATCTAATAAATGTAACAATCTTCTTGTCATATTGATTTTTACTTATTTATATATAAACCTGCTTACGTTGTGTTATCTAAGTGTTTAACTGAATAATAATTGTGGAAATTGTAATCAAATAAATGTATTGATCAGTGTCATTTTGTATTTTTATTTAAAAACCTGTTAGGACATTGTTTAAGTATATCCTAATAAACATTGTTTATCTAAATGTATGTAAGAATTAATCAAATAATTTACTTTTGCTATTAGCAATACTAATAAATAAGCGTAGTGTCGGTCAGCCGCCACTAGGTAGACTGACGACATTAAGCGTGTCGCAGGGAGCTGCTGCTCTGGCTAGCAAGTCCCTAAAAAGGCCTATGTTTAGCAGTTTGTAAAACTATGTAAATCCTAAATTGTATATCTAAATGTATGTATGAATATTTATTTTGAAAATCGTAATCAAATAAATGTATATTAGTGTTATTTCGTATTTTTATTTACAATCCCGCTCACGTCTTTTTCTTTTTGCAATAGCAAATAAGCTATAATTATAAATAAGCGTAGTGTAAATCGAACACCCCCTACACTAAAGCCAAACTCGATTGCGAATGCTTATCAACAAACAAATTTAAAATGATGGTAGAAAATGCAACATGTTTTATGCCTAATATATTTAAAATTATGTTTAGTTATTTAAAAAAAATCTTATTTAAAATATATTGAATATATTAATTAGTTTTAAGCTTACTAATCTTATTTGTTGACATGAATTCGTCATTAACTAGTTATTTAAAAAAAATTGGTGCAAAATGACTAGTGATTTTTCACTTGTTTGTTGACAAGCAATCTCAATCGAGTTTGGCTTTAATATAGGTGGACTAACGACATTAAACGTGTCGCAGCGAGTCTCTAAAAAAAGGGCCTATGTTCAGTAGACGTCCATAAGCTGATGATGATGGTGATGATGATACTTATAAATCCTACTGACCTACCACCTCATCAAGATATTGAGCATAGTTACTCATTTCGCGACGAAGACAACTCTCTAGGAACAGATTTCTCGATACTTCCAAACGGAACGACATCTACGCAGGGGGCCACAGCTAGTTATATTATAAAGATGTTATCACCTAAATCTATTTTTCAATGTAGCATGTACAGACCAATTGCATGCCCAGCGTGGTCAGTATTGGGCATTAACCTTAGCATAGATAGGTCAAAAACAACAGTCCCTAGTCCCCGGCAAGCCCTATTCCTAGCAGCATGCATTCTATGCAGCGGCTATGATAACGGGGTGTCAAGAATCTCCGGTAGTGATTTTGCTTGCCTGACCTGGCAAATTTTAACGCACGCACTTTGAAGTTTCTGGAAAGGATTTGGCATTTACTATCAATGGCCAGTACCTCTCTTATCCGCGATTTGCCGATGATGTCATCATGACGAAAATTCTGGATGTTCTTGTCATGATGACTACGAAACTTCTAATTAATTTAGCAGGAAGATACTATAATAGGATTGGATAGTCCAACGGGCGGGAATCGAAGCCTTGGCCTTCCAGCGTTGAGACATCGAAATAGTTTTTTGGGGTTTGAACTAGACTAGGGACCTTATGATTCCCAGCAATATCCTAGCTACTTTACCAAGATGTAGATAATTCAAAAAGGTCTTTCCTGTTATATGCAGAGAACAGCAGAAAGGCAAGTAGAACCATGTTATGAAAATGAGTCATTGGAAACCCTGAGCTTTAAAGTGATAATTTTAAACTTTTTTAAGGATTACTATCAAGGACGATCACAGGACTGGTATTAAGATTAAATAATAATGAATCAGGTAGACCAACGGCTTAAAGGCCCCCAGTTTAAGATGTTAATTTATGTATTTAATTTATTATTAACTTTCAATCTGAACCAAACATTCAGAAAATGTCAGCAAATAGTCATGATGGAGGAATAACTAGGTTCTCGCTGGATGTTAAGCGTTTACACATACACACATATATGCGAATTTTAACATAGCAAGGTAAATTACGAGTGTCCGCACGGATTGCTAGTGGTGTGAAGAGAGTCGGCAATCACAGAGTTGCGCATGTCTGGATGCGTCTTTAGGCTTTTACTTTACAATGAGTTAGCTGTTTATAGCGCCATCTATTATGTAGATTATGAAACAGTTGGCGTTGTTGGTGACGCTATAACGTTTGACGTTTGACATAGACTATACAAAGTATTATTACGCGGTCCATTTCATGCATTATTATTTTATTAACATGAAATTTTAAAAAAATACACACACATATTTGCGAATTTTAATACAACTACATAGCAGGGTAAATTACGAGTGTCCGCACGGATTGCTAGTGGTGTGAAGAGAGTCGGCAATCACAGAGTTGCGCATGTCTGGATGCGTCTTTAGGCTATTACTTTACAATGAGTTAGCTGTTTATAACGCCATCTATTATGTAGATTATGAAACAGTTGCTGCTGTTGGTGACGCTATAACGTTTGACGTTTGACATAGACTATACAAAGTATTATATGACGCGATTCATTTCATGCATTATTATTTTATTAACATGAAATTTTAAAAAAATGTCAGCATGATATTCAACTCTTATTGTCCACACTATATTAAAATAAAATCTAAACTACCAAACCGAAATCAAGCCTTATTGTCAAGTTCTTTTTGATCGTAGAAATCTGAAATGCCATCTCGTGTATAGTCGACAAGCCACAGAAAAGGCTGAAACCGGTAAGTGGCACAAGGATGCCTCTCTGACAGAGAGTTACATATTTTTCCTTTTGCCGTGGAGACTCTTGGGCCATGAAGTCGCAGTACCAAAAAAATTTTTCGTAATATTTCACCGCGTCTGCCTCAACTGGTGACCGAAGGGCTGGCTCGTGTTTTGCGCACAGAATAAGCCTGGCTATCCAACGCGGAAATGCAGCCAGTATTCTTGCCACCATTTCACGTGGGCATGATTTGTATACTTATTAGGATAAGTACGCTTAAGTTCCTTATTGTATTCTTTCACAAGTCACTAATTAAGATGGCAATTAATAAATGTTTCCTATTTTTACAAGCTTTTATTTACCTTGCCCTGTTTTATCTGCTACAAGTTGACCCTTGACTGCTTTCACACCTAATGTTAAGTGATGCAATCTAAGATGGAACGGGCTGACTTGTTAGGAGTAGGATGAAATCCACACTTACCGGTACCGGAACGCTAAGTCGCTTGGCGCTTTGGCTAATCAATTGTTTGTATTAATGTGTGTCTTGTTTAGGTATTGTTTAAGTAAGTGTTAAAATATTACCTCTTTGGAATGTATAGAATGCCATAGAAATTAACAGGAACCATAGAAACATTCTTCTGCTACTTGGCCTTTTCTTTGTCAACGTCGCTACTGTTTGCTTGATATTGTTTAAATCAAAGAAGTCTGTAATAGGATTCCTGACACCACTTTCTATCAACGACTTCTGTTCAGGCCTGGTCTGCCAGTCGAGGAACAGGAAGCAGTACACTGTTGCTACTAGCATCAGGCAAGAGTTGATCGCGAACATTGCCGTGAATGATCTATTTACTACTTTGGTGTACAATAAGTTACCTGAAAAGTTACATTAAAATCTATGCATATGAAAGTTTAATAGCTAAACGTGTGTCATGCGAACACAACAACTTATCCCTTGACTGGTCTAATGTCAAGTGATAATGCAATTTAAACTGAAAGCGGAATAAATTGTTAGAATGAAACCCACACCTTCGGTTTTAGAAAATCTAAAGCGCCCAACCAGGAATTAAACTCTTTCTCTTCCTCCGTCTTCTAAAGTCTTTCTTTTGAATAAAGGTTTAATAGGACAAGGTTTAGGCAAATTGACAGAGTTGGACAGTAATTGGTTGCACTGTGTACTTGCGCATTCTAATCTTTTTTTAGGGTTCCGTACCTAAACGGAAAAAACGGAACCCTTATAGGATCACTTCGCTGTCTGTCTGTCAAGACCCTTTTTCTCAGGAAGGCGTGGAAGTATCAAGCTGAAATTTATATCAAATACTCAAGTCTGCTGTCCCTTAGAGTCGTGAAAAAATCAAGCTTCTAGGCAATCAAAAGATACAGCCGTTTATGCCAAAAATTTGCCCAATTTTCGACACGGTGAAGTAAATCAAAACCTATTATTCGAAAATTAAATTCAAAATTAAATATGTGGTATTTAGACGACGGAACCTTAGGAGGCGATTTAGAGACGATTCTTCAAGATTTAAATTTCTTAAAAACTGAATTTAAATCAATTGGCCTAGAACTAAATTCTGATAAATGTGAAGTATTTTTTACTGACAAGATCAACTTTCGGCTATATCAAAATTCAACAGCCTGGCACCCAATATTACAATATTAAACAAATCGTCTCTGCGCCTCCTTGGTTCACCAATTTTTGAAAACGGTTTTGTTTCCTTCATAGAAGAAAAGATTCAAAATTTCTGTGAAGTTTCAGACAGATTACTTGAAATTACCATACAATCAGCTTTCACTATTATTCGGCACTGCCTTTTCGTACCCAAATTTACTCATTGTCTTAGACCATCACATTTTTGAAAAAACCTGTCTGTTTTGGAACCAATGGACAAAATTATGCAAAATTATCTTTGTAAAATCTTAAAGCGACCCTACCAGTTCGCCTGGGTGGACTCGGCATTCGCAAAATTTCTGACATTAGTTTACCAGCGTTCTTGTCCTCGGTCCACGCCACGGAGGAATTAACCAGGAAAATTTTATCTGCTACACTGGTTAATTTTGAAGTGGCGTATAAGACCGAGGCCATAAATTCTTGGAAAATTGCTTGTCCAAGTGCTAATATACCAAAAGTTTCATTTTCCCAGAGACAGTGGGATGAGCCCCTCTGCGAACTGGTTAGAGAGATACTAATTAGTTCCTCCGCCAATGCCGCAGAGCGTGCCCGTTTGCTGGCTGTGGGAGAGTGGGAATCAGGTCTTTGGTTACAAGCCATTCATTCGCCCAGCATTGGTACCTTGCTGGACGACACCACCTTCCGTATTGCCACCTGTCTTCGCTTAGGTGCTCCTAGTGTTTCTCCGCATCGGTGCGTCTGTGGAGGGGCAGTCGATAAACTCGGACACCACGGTCTTTCTTGCAGTAGGAGCGCTGGTCGCATAGCCCGCCACGCTAGCCTCAATGACATCATACGTCGTGCCCTTGTCAACGCCGGCGTGCCAGCTGTTTTAGAACCAAACGGCTTGGCGCGCGACGATGGCAAGAGACCAGACGGCATGTCATTGATGCCATGGAAGATGGGAAGGCCTTTGGTGTGGGACGCAACTTGCGTAGACACCCTTGCGCCTTCACATCTTCCTAGCACGATGGGCTGTGCGGGCGCTGCTGCTGCATCAGCGGAGACTCTCAAACGGCGCAAGTAACCTCGTCGGTGATTATGAAGTTGAAACGCTGGGACCGTGGGGTCCGAGTAGTCGCTTTTTTTATAGAGAAATCTCAAAGCGTTTAATCGACGCCTCCCGTGACCAGAAGGCTGGTCTCTTTTTAGGTCAGAGGATCAGCATTGCCCTTCAACGTGGCAATGTTGCCAGCCTTCTGGGCACTTTACCGCGCGACACCGATTCGGAAGAATATTATGACGCTTAAGTTTTTTACTGTTTTTTTAATTATTGTAGTGTTTAAGCTTTTACTTTTTTATTTATTTAATTGTAAATATTTAATTCAATGTACATATTTAACTGTAAATAAAAAGAACAAAAATGTTATCAAATTATAGGTCCAATCTACAAAATAAATTATAAGGACATTGCCAAAACCTAACGAAGTAACGTTATGTTATAGTATAGATAATGAAAAAATTACGAAATCTGTAAATTTTTAGTTACATCATGTAATAAAAATAGTTTTAATAATTTACACTTACCCCCGTTTCTCATGAACGCGTAAACGTATTAAATTACTGTACTGTATATCAAATACTTGGCTCTATAATACCTCTAAGCTATAACAAAATAAAACTTCTTAGTCAACACAGTCAAAAGATACAGCATAAGCCGCATATTTAACTCTCTCTGTCTCTCTCTCTACTTTATACTCGCGCTAGTCTTAGAATCATGAAATTTCGCATGAAGCAATGTTTAGAAATAATTCCGAATACCTTAAAATTTACGGAACCCTCGGTGCGTGAGTCCGACTCGCACTTGACTAGTTTTTTTTTATTGATTACAAGTTGGCCCTTGACTGCCATCACAGTTGATCTTAAGTGATGATGCAATCTAAGAGGGAAGCGGGCTAAATTGTTAGGAGTAGGACGAAATCCACACCCGTTTTGGATTCTACACGCTAAAACGCTTGGCGATACGTCTTCGTCGGTAGGGTAGTAACTAGCCAAAGCGAAAGCCTCCCACCAACTAAACCTAGACAAATTAAGAAAAGTCTCAATCTGCCCTGCCGGGAATCGAACCCAGGACCTTCGTCTCATAAATCCACCGGACATACCACTTCGCCACGGAGGTCGTCTTTTATGTCATCCAGCGATTTCCTCCTTCTAAGATCAGGTATTCTCTTGCCCAGTATCTTTCCTTCCAAGATTACTTTTATAAAGGCAAACTAAGCACCCCTCTGCAGGTGTCCAAAGAAGCTCAGTTTTTTAAATATACTAACTAGACTAAGTTTTTTTTATATTTATTAATTCCAGTAACCTGATATTGTGCGTGTAGCTGTTCCAAGAGATCTTGAGCATTGTTCTGCAAATCCACATTTCGAAAGTTTGCAGCTCGCCTATTGCTTCTTTTTTACAAAATCAAGGTGGACACTTACCAATAGCTACTCCAGTGGGCATAGTGCTTAAATAAACTACGTCCAGTATGCCAACTCTCAGGGTCCTGTTTTCAATAGAGGTCACGTCCGCAATATAGGCGAAGCACCCTGCGAATATCGATAGATCCGCCCCGGTCAGCGCGCTAGGGAATGTTGCTGTATATATCACATACTCCACTGGCCACTCTGAAACATAAAAGAAATAAGTGTGAAATATTGTATAATGTTAAATAAATAAATAAATTACATATCAAACTAAACTAAGAAATAAATAAAGTGGCATGGCCTTCAATGGAAGGCCTTCGTCGTGGCTAATTGCATAATAGAAAAAGTATATATATAAATTAATTATATTGAATAGAAGGGGTTAACTTGCGGTAGTCTTTTTTATTAATTAAAAGTTAGCTCTTGACTGCATTCACATCTGATAGTACGAGTGATGATGCATTCTAAGATGCAAGTGGGCTAACGTTAGGAAAACGATGACATCCACGCCCTTTTCGGTTTCCTCACGTCATCGTACCGGAACGTTAAATCGCTTGACGGTAAGTTTTTGTCGGTAGGGTGGTACTACTGAAGCTTATACCTACCAGACTAGGACCATTTCCAGACCAGAAAATTGTGTTATGAATCCACACACCTACGCCACAGTAGCCGTCAAATCAATTGCTTTGTTTTGCTACTCCATGCAAAGACCAATTTCGTTCGAAATTTGTCCAAGAAAACCTGTACGTATGTATCACTCTGAAGGTCAAACATCCTCAGACTTTAAAAATACTCAAGGTAAGAAAGGTTCAAATTCAAATTACGTCATTAAATGTAATTTTAGCAAATATTAGTCTATTATTGCCCTTTTATTTCTATGATGATAAATAAGGTTATACCTAAATTATAAAGTCTACTATACGAGTACCTATTGGTTTAAATTAACATACTAGACACAGGCCGCCTTTTCGTAAGGCGGGGTTGTGGGTTTTAGACTCACCACACTGCTTAAAAGCAGATTGACTTATGGTAATTTTTGATTCTGTTATGATACCTATAGAAATGTTGTTTCGTTTTATGGTGATCTAGTGATTGTCACAGACAGTATAAGAAATATTACCCCTAGAGCTCGAATTTTTTTTTTCTATCATTCATTTATTTACATTTCTTTTTAAATTTTCAACAATGCTATATAAAACAATTATAAAAACACTATTAAAAATTTATAAAAAAATCATTCCGCCTGCTGCGGGGCCCGGGGGTCCAAGCAACCGGTGGTCAGGGCTCCAGAGTGAGGAACCTCCTCACAATACGCGCCGTTTCAAGAATTACTGCCTTCTGTATCCGACCCTTGATCCAACAACTAAGCGAAAGCTTTTTAAGATGTTGGTCAAAGCTTTTCGCTATAAGACCGTTGACTGAAACGAGTATAGGAACAATCATTGTTGAATCAACATTCCACATGGCGGTAATCTCATGAGCAAGGTCCAAGTATTTTGATACTTTTTCCTTTTCAGCTTTCACCAGATTATCATCATGTGGAACAGTAATATCAACAATCATTGCACGGCGCGTTAATCGATCAATTATCACTATATCAGGTCTATTGGCTACAATATACCTATCAGTGATAATTGTTCGATCCCAGTAGAGCAACGCACTGAGAGAGAGAACACCCGGAAACTATATGTCTGAGGGATTCCCCAGGTTGATGACACGCTCGACATATGTCTACAGTGCCATCTTTCATAATATGTTTCCGGTAGTTTCTCGTCTTGATAACCTCGTCCATAATTGCACAGACAAAACCCTCGGTTTCCCCAAAGAGGTCACCGAATTGCAACCAAGATACTGATGTTATTTGATCTACATCCGGCCTTGTATATTTTTGTTTTATTTTACTGAGAATTTCTGAATTCACGATTAAAACACCAAATTTGATCAAGTTTGACAGAACTCACGTTTCATAGTATTGAGTGTAATCATCAAGGAAAAGAATAGTTTCCCGAGCAGACCAGCGCAAAGCAGCACTTTCCTGCCTCGCTTGTCGCTGTAACTGCCGAGGAAGAACGCCAGCAGCAATGGCACTACGTGGCCAGCAATGCCGTTCCACTGGTGAAATAACGATACCGTCACCTGGAAGGCAGAAACACAATAGGTTTAAAATTTTTACTGACAATTTCTTAGACACTCACACACACACGCACACACAAATACAGGCACGCACACAAACGAACGCTCATTTGTCAAAATTAATTAAAAAAAATAACTATATAATATAATTTAAAAACTGTTTCTTTGTCTTTCTTTAGTTTATACACTAACACCTTCCACCTTATAGCTACAAAATAAAACCGCCTTCATAAAATAAAATATTAAAGTACTTCACCAGCATCGACCTACCTAATAGATAGTTACCTACAAAAAATGCTTACTTATATTATAAATGCGAAATAACTCTGTGTATCATACAATCACCGACTACAACTACTTAACAGATTTAAAGGAAAAGTAAAGAGTTTGGTTAGGTTGAAATAGGGGATGAAAATTATATAGAAATTATATCATTATTAAAGCTAGAAGCTGAAGAAGATGTCATTCTGATATATACCATCTAGCATACCTTTCTCTGATATATAGTCACTACGGTTTCTTTTATAGCACACTGCTCTCTTATAACTCTAGGGAGAGAACGAATGAAAGGAAACTAATGATGAAAGGAAACTGCCAACGGAATATTGGAAGGGGAATACCAAGTTCCTGGACCAAATCCAGGACATTCTAGTAAAAGGCCAGATCAAGAGTACCCTAAACTGACGAACTTGTATGAAAGGATTAAGGAAATTGGATGAAGCGAGGGGGATATGCATGGATGATGTGGATCGTGGCAAAAGGACGGGGTCTCTGCCTAACGAGGGAACAAGGCTTTATGCAATTGCAAGGCGGAAAACTATAAAAAAAAACTACTCAAAGGAGGAGAGGAGAATGTGAGAAAATGATTTTCCGTGAATAAAGTCGAGGGCAACTGCCAGTAGCACTTATAACAAGTTAAATCACCTGAACCAGGTGTTAATTAAATTTAGAAGCAAGGTCTAGACTTAAGTGTCCTTAACTCCGTAATCAATAAGAAAATATTTAAATAAGTCACACAAGTGTTTTATATTAACACCTTAGTTGTAAAATGCAGATATTAGTTATTGCGTATTACTGAGTTGACGTAGATTTTGTAGCTCAATTTTTTTTACTTGACTACAATTACACCTGATGGTAAATGACAAAGCAATCTAAGATGGCAGCGGCCATAACTTGAGAGGAGTGGGAAGAAATCCACACCCCTTTTGGTTTCGACACGACATCGTACCAGCACGCTAAATCTCTTGGCGGTACGAGTGTGATAGATTCTTAGTTAAATTATAGTAGTCATGAATATCAAATAAGAATATAATTATTTGAAAGTTCTTGTTTTGATTAAAGGTAAATACAACGATTGTATTTCATTATTAATTGTATAATAATTAAAGCTAATCAAGTTATAGTGTGTTGTAAAATATGGGCAAATAATATAACTAATTAAAATTATATTAACTTATTTTAGATGTATCTTATTATCTAGTCATATGTATGACTTATTTTTAAAAGCTACCCTATAAAAGGGCCGGCAATAAACAGTCGGGCGGATTTGCAATTCAGTCGCCGACCAGTGCGGAGCTACGCAAACAAGTTGAGTAAGAACTACTATTTTGGTTTCTAAGCATGTCAATTTATGTTTAATTGTAAAGTAACATAATTTTGTATATTGCTATTATTCCCAGCTTGAGACGCAGTGCTTTGGCGTTTCTATAATTAACACAAGATGTTACGTATCATTGTAATACCATAATTTGCCAGTAGTAATTCACTGTTAATTAAGTTGCTGTTAATTATTCTTTCAGTTATCTATTTGTGGTTTAGTTATAATTACTTGGAATACAAAGGATTACCCTATTATTTATTCACTATGTCCAATTCTCTTTCGATAGGAGAATAACTTGAACAGAGGAGGTGAGTGTTGACGGCCGTCACCAAGGGTACCCTTAAACCTACACCCGTGTCACAAGTCTCGGGCTCTGTTCGAAGTTATTCTCTCAGCCACGTTCCGAGTTATTCTGTATTTCCATTTGTATATAATTATTTTGTGTGTTCTCTTTGTGTGCAGTTATGCTGCCAGTTAATTTTGTTAAAAGTTAAAGTGTAATAAAATGTAATGCTAGTTAAGTAAATTATGTGACTACCGTCATATTGTTTCATTTTGATTTGATTTAAGAAAGTTTGTTATTAAAATGTGTTAATATTTTGGTTAATATTGTTTTCCTGCTCGTGCCTTTTAACCTCTTCTGATGATGTTTCTAATATCAGAAGTGGGATAAAGGACTTAACACCTACAAAAAGTTAACAGAAATCAAAATGAAACAACCTAAGATGGACAGTGTGTAATGATCCGTCAGAATGGTCGAACGAATTGCCAAAAGTGCAGCAAACGCTAAACACTACAGTACAAAAATCAACTGGATTTTCTCCTTTACGATTATTAATATTAGTTACTTATTTATTGTAATTACAATCTTTTATTTACATAAAATCTGTTTCTTATGTACAATATTACTGTGTAAAACTATCGTGTCGCTGCTGAGCCATGACTTGATACTTGTTTTATCTCATCGGCAGCGGATGAATGGAAACAGTATGTCTAGGTTATTGGCTACAAAACTAAGTTAGTTAAACGCTGGGCGGCCTCTTATTTGGTGCCAGTTTCACTCGCAGCGTGTGAATGTGACTGGCATGTCGATGTAATTGGCAAATATTCATTAAAAGATCTATTTGTTTGGTGGTTGGTCTATCTCAATAGCAAATTGAAGGGGACCACCATGTCTATGCAAATAGCTCCATAAAATTAGTATTTTAAGATTTCAGTATTGTTAAGCATTATGTATAAATAAATTCACTGCAAACGTTTGTGATTACATAATATGAGGAACCTAAAAGTAAGTACTTCGGGGACGAAGTACAGTCAGTATGGCCGTGATAGATTCTTAGTTAAATTATAGTAGTCATGAATATCAAATAAGAATATAATTATTTGAAAGTTCTTGTTTTGATTAAAGGTAAATACAACGATTGTATTTCATTATTAATTGTATAATAATTAAAGCTAATCAAGTTATAGTGTGTTGTAAAATATGGGCAAATAATGTAACTAATTAAAATTATATTAACTTATTTTAGATGTATCTTATTATCTAGTCATATGTATGACTTATTTTTAAAAGCTACCCTATAAAAGGGCCGGCAATAAACAGTCGGGCGGATTTGCAATTCAGTCGCCGACCAGTGCGGAGCTACGCAAACAAGTTGAGTAAGAACTACTATTTTGGTTTCTAAGCATGACAATTTATGTTTAATTGTAAAGTAACATAATTTTGTATATTGCTATTATTCCCAGCTTGAGACGCAGTGCTTTGGCGTTTCTATAATTAACACAAGATGTTACGTATCATTGTAATACCATAATTTGCCAGTAGTAATTCACTGTTAATTAAGTTGCTGTTAATTATTCTTTCAGTTATCTATTTGTGGTTTAGTTATAATTACTTGGAATACAAAGGATTACCCTATTATTTATTCACTATGTCCAATTCTCTTTCGATAGGAGAATAACTTGAACAGAGGAGGTGAGTGTTGACGGCCGTCACCAAGGGTACCCTTAAACCTACACCCGTGTCACAAGTCTCGGGCTCTGTTCGAAGTTATTCTCTCAGCCACGTTCCGAGTTATTCTGTATTTCCATTTGTATATAATTATTTTGTGTGTTCTCTTTGTGTGCAGTTATGCTGCCAGTTAATTTTGTTAAAAGTTAAAGTGTAATAAAATGTAATGCTAGTTAAGTAAATTATGTGACTACCGTCATATTGTTTCATTTTGATTTGATTTAAGAAAGTTTGTTATTAAAATGTGTTAATATTTTGGTTAATATTGTTTTCCTGCTCGTGCCTTTTAACCTCTTCTGATGATGTTTCTAATAAGTGCATCGGTACGGCGGTAATTAAGATAATTAGCCACGGCCGAAGTCTCCTACTGCTTGCTGCTGCTTGAGCTGGTCAAATATGTATGTGTCATCATGCCTATTAACGGCGCGGCAATACTCCCTTCTTATAGGAGAGGGGATATGGTATAACTAGATATGGAATCGGTTGTGCATTACGCGAGCGCCCAATAGGTACGGCGAACGCACGAATGCTTACCTAGTTCCTCGCCTTCTTAATGAATTGCCTATTGATGCGCGGGACCATATTAACCCTCGCAACATCAAAAGAAAACAAAGACTCACTTTTTAAGCTACATCTAATGTGACTTAAAAGGTTTCTATTAATTATTATTTAGTTAATTTAATTATTTTAGCTTTTTCTGCTGACAACTGCCCTTGTAGAATGCCTAGATACTACTATTTGTTAGCATAGTTCTCAAACCTAAGTGGTTTCTAATGCTAATACATAGGTATAAGAAGATGATTGATAATAATGAATAAATAAATAAATAAAATAAATAAATATATCTATATGTATAGGTAGATAAGATTTATTACCTGAACATCTTTGTTGATGTCGCTATAACTGCTAATATTGTAGCATATATCTACACTGTAGCCATGATTCACTGTACATGTTCGGAATACATAAAATGTCTGTTCTATGACACTTGTTATCATAAATGCCATCATATAGAAGAACATGACTGGTTCCACAGTTATCATTTTGTACCATGGTTGCGTGTTTTCTTTCTGTAACAAATATCATAAACATCATCATCATTATAAGCCTATTAACGGCCCACTACTAGGCCAGGCCTCCCTCCATACAGAAGAAGTGATATGGAACGAAGACCCACCACGCTGCTCCAATGCGGGTTGGCGGGCTTAGGGGGATAATGTTTCATTTATTAACGATCACTATCAAATGTTGATGACAGTTACCGGGACCGACGGCTTAACGTGCTCTCCGAGGCACGGGGGTGTAACACCACCGACTCCGAGCTTGAAATGTACAAGAATTTCATAGAAGAATGAAAAAGTCAGAATAATTCCGCGACCCGACCCAGGATTCGAACCCAGGACCTCGTGATCGAAGTCAGATAGGCTAACCACTAGACCATCGAGGCATTCGTTACAAATATACAAGTTTTAAAAACTAATCCTCGTATAGATAAGCAAAATACTACATCATGAGAACTGTATAACAATACATGGGATTTTTAATTTTGCTTTTTTTTTGTTGAGAAAGAATAGAACCAGGGACTTAAGCTAACTTATCCTAATAACTATACATATCATGTCTACATGGAAGGGTGGCAAGAAAACTGGCTGCATTTCCGCGTTTGATAGCCAATCCTTTGCACAAAAGACAATACATTGAATTGGCTTTAAAATTTCACGATGTATAACTCACTAAGATAGAAGTTACCGATAATCTCACGGGAACAGGATCTATGCAGGTAAAACCACAGGGCACAATGTAAGCTACCTTCTCTCTCTTGGAAGCCTGTCGTACAAGTTTAAATGCATAATAAATTTCAAAATTCATATTTTGAGAAACATTCAAACACAAGAAAACTACCGTATTATCTATAATATGTATAGTAATTGTATTTATTTGTTACCCGACTGCGTCAGAAAGAGGGTTATGTTTTTCGAGCGTATGTATGTATGTATGTATGTATGTATGTATGTATGTCCATTTCTTCGGCACGCGCTACAGCCTAAACGGCTGAATGGTTTTTTTATATGTGAGGTGTCGTTGAATTTGTCAAAATTGTGGTAGTGGCATAGGCTATATAAATTTTCAAAATGGCAGCTGTAAATGGGGGAAAAAGTTTGTCCCCACCTGCAGCACCATAAAGTTTTTCTCTTTTCAGTTCATAACTTCTAAGCAGTCAGGTTTTTTGTTTTTATAATAATAATTTTATTTTTACCTATGTATTGCCATATTATTTTATCTATTATACATGTTGGTATAAATTTATAAGTAGTATGTATTATGTATGTGTGCCTATTCGTTTTATTCTTTCCCACTGTTAAGGGACACTGGTAGAAATTTCTTAAAGAGATAAGTGTATCCTTATTTACTTTCTTGTTTCTTTATCTGTTAGTTTTAATAAGAGTTTTGATACATAGAAAATTTAAAAAATAATAATAAAAAAACATCCATGCTCATCTTGCAAACATTTTCCCATTGTGGGAATAGAACTCACAACCTTAATGCAGAAGGAAGGGACTAACCACACCACGATATTATAAAGAAGTAACGTTTGTGAGTTTGTGATGTTATGACGTTGTAAGAGGAAATGGTCTCTGGATCTACTGAACCAATTTTCTAAAATTATTTCACCAATAGAAAACTACGATATTGTTAAATGTCATAGGCTATAAAAATTTCCAAAATTAATTACGCATCTATACTTAAATTTGAATTATGTAATACGAGTTGTAAAAAATTGCTTCAATCGAGTGCGCTGCGAGAACTATTAAGGATATAACAAAACAATGTACTACAATATTAAAGAACGTATCAAAATCTGAAAAAAAGTCCGTGATAGCATATGCCTATCTCCTACAAATAACTCACAATTACTGCTTTTACAGTTTAAATTGCGGATGAAAAATAATAAATTTTTGTGAAGCTTATTTAGCCCATATGGTATTAATATATACCTTTATAAATATGTTAATTAGAATGGAAATTTGATGTAGAATATTTGTGCTCTTTATACTATACAATTTAAACAAAAATCTTCAAAGATATTAGCAAAATTAAAACGTGCGGTGCGCGACGCCCCGGTCGTTGCGTGGTGATATAGGCAGTAACATTTAATTCTTTGTTTTCTCAATAACTTCGTTTTTGTTCTACTAAACTCTTTACTGATTTCTTTAATGTAGGTATTTTCTACTCAACTTCTTTATTAAAATTTCTAATAAGGACCACCGTTTGATTATTTAAAGTGATCGCATTTTTCTGATCAATTAACGTTAGATTGCCCATAAGAAATTTTCAACCATCTAGACATACATCTCAGACAAGAGATGCCATTGTACGCCGAAAAAGAGAGACTTCTTTTGAGCATGCATGGTGTAATTTTTGTTTTGATGATTTTATAGTTTTTAATAAGTAATAGTTAAAATATATAGGTATATAAACTATTTACTATTTATATTATGTTGGAATACAAGCCTGAAGCAACCAGATTGTTTATTAAACTATTCAGCATATTTAAATGAATCAGATGACACCATTATGTAGAAATACTAAAATGTATGACTCAATGCAATAACAACTCAGTTTTTGCAGACAAAGACTTAATATTGCAAAACGTAAATGAAAATATGTTTATATACGCACTCAATTACATAACTAAAGCAAATATGTAATAGATTTATTACCAATGATTTCATCACAAAATTTTGTACAAATTAATAAATGCTTTAACCGACTACACTATATATCAGACTATTGAACCATTGATCTTGTTATCAATTGAAATAAGATGGAAATGATGTAAGGCGCTGTCACTATCTAATATGTCTACAATGTTGAAACTTCAATAGATTCCGTTGACAATCAAGAAAATATTAGATAGTAGTTATCAGATAGTTATATTCAAATGAGATATCAGGTATAAGCCATTCAGTTAGTAAGTCGCTGTCTCCAACTGCTTTGACAATTTTCTTTTGAAACTAAACAATACTTATTTGATGCAATTAGATTTTTTCCTTGCCAACTCTAGTTGCAGACATACCTACCAATGTTTTTATGATCAACTAGGACGCCCGCGACTTCGTCTGCGTAGAATTAAAATAAAAATAAATAAAATTTGTAGAAGTTACTCGTTATGCGTGCGTTATGAAGTCGGTTAAATTTTTAATTAAAATTTTTATTTTAACTTTTTAGCGATTTATCGATACGTAACCTACTCGTACTATATATACTATTAGAGTACTTACCTTATACCATATGGCACTTGTAGCCAAAAAGCTGCCGACACTTACATAAATACCCAAAACGCTGCAAGTGTAAATCTGAATTGTAGTTTCGGAGATATGCGAAAACAAACATAAAAACATACGTACATATATATCATACATACACTTTTGAAATTTGGCACATTTGTTCAGATGCTAATATAGATTAACATATATGAAAACTGGGTAGTGCTGGAAATAATACATACATATGGCCAAATTGATAACCTCCTTTTTTGAAGTCGGTTAAAAACAGCGCGTAACATTACAGCTGAAACTGAGTAGATATTTTGACTTTCATTCCTCACTCCCAAGGGCACCGTGAAGATTTTCGGGATAAAAAGTATGCCATTTTTTCCATCATAGCATGAACTCAAATCGTGCCAAGTTTCATTTGAATAAATTTAGTACTTTCGTCGGAATTTCGTCCTTAGTGAAATTCGGTTTTTTTTTGTTACGTCCGATCTCAATGAAACAAAGCCAAGGCTGTGTAGCTTTATTCACCTGTGAAAATCGTATAAAAGACGGTCCACGGCTTTTTAAATGACGCGCAATACATACAGACAAAAACTTTTAAAAAGATGTTTTAAGATTTGTATCATGTATACAGCAAATTTTGAGAAAATTAAATTTAAGATTTAAAAAAAATTAAATGTGTTAATGTGGCTAATTTATAACAGATGGATGTAATTATGATCTTTAAGAGACCAACATATTTGTGATACATACTTTTTGTGTATGATCAATTTATGCAATGATAGGAGCTCAAAAGCGACACCGATCAGAATTTTAGGTCTATAACCTGCCCAGGAATATTGGCTACAATCGTACAAAGTTAGGTTAAAATACCTTTAGTAGATTTTGATCCATGCGTGCACATACAGACAGACAAAAAAATTACTGATTGCATTTTTGGCATCAGTATCAATCACCAATCGTCATCCAATATTAATTTTGAATATATATTCAATGTACAGAATTCACTTATCTACAGATTTATAATAAGTATAGATGATAATCAACTTGAAAGTCACTTCAAGTAAGGTAGTCTAATTTATGTTGTGTCAAACTTTTATCATACCCATATAAGTATAGCCTCCTCTTAATTGAGATTTAAGGAGAATATTAAATCTAATTGTAGGCCGAGGAACAGTGTGGTTAGTGACCCTGCTTCTGCATCCTAGGCTGTAAATTTGATTCCCTCATCTGGAAAAATGTTTGTGTGATGAGCATGGATGCTTTTCAGTATTTGGGTGTTTAGATTATAAGTATTTATGTATAATATGTATTATATAATAGGTCTTAAAATATTCATCAGTTATCAGAGGACCCAGAACACAAGCTACCAACCTACCGCTTACATTACGGCTAAATGTGTTTAGTGCTATCCTTTTTTAAATATAGGCATAATGCGTCAAGAGTTGAAGAGGCAGTCATGCCTGATCCGTGATGGATTAATGAGGGTTGCTGATTTTGGAGGGTTAAGATTCTTTTAAGAATTGATAGTATATATTCTTGAAAATAATATAACCAAGAGTACATGTTTAAATTAAATATCTAAATATTTTTCTACATCAAGTATGTGTTCTATGTAAGGCTGACTTGAATTGACCAGAAGTCTTTAGGCCAATGTAAAATCTTTTGTAAACTCAATCAACTTTAAAATAATCTAGGCATAGGAACTGCTCCTGAAGTATTAGCAATAGATAAAACTCAAGTAATTTAATTTAGGTTTTGAAGATATTTGAACTGAAAAAACATCTGCATAGTTAAAGAAGAAGAAGAACAACCTACACTTGTAATTCTGTCCAGTCTCATTCATTAATTAGCAAAAGTAAATAGACGTAAAAAAGACTTATAATTCTTCTTCTTTCTTACTACGGTTTGTAGAAACTCAAACAATAATCTTACCAAAATAAATTCCTATCCAATTTAGAAGCCTGTTTATTCTTAATTGTGTCCTCCTTATATTTTGGCTTTTAGGAAAAAAGATTTCGTTCAACATTGAACGGATAAATTCATTAAGCCAAACTTAATTAAAGTTTTTGTTTTGGAATTGAGTGAAAATGTAATTCTAATAATATTCAAAAAATCTTCTGAGCACTAGTTAGTAATTTCCTTTAGATTAATCGCACTAGGAAATTAAATAAAAATATATTTAAAGTATTTTGTAAAAATATAAAAGCTGCTACATAAAAAATGACAAGTATTCATTTTTGGCGCTAACAGCCGACCTTTTTAAGTACTGACCTCCATTTTTTTTAACTGCTGCACAGGACTGCATAAGGGTTATCACAGATATTTGAATTCCTGTTACTCTGTGTCAGAATATTTAACTGGAGTGTGGACCAAGAAGTTTGGAATGTGTATCGGAATTAGAAAGAGACATAAGAGAGAGGTTTCCTCTTAGATAAAATAGATTTCCTTTAATAAAGTGACATTGACAGTATTATTTGTTTTTATAGCATGGCTATATGACGTACACAAGACGTATTATAGACTATCAATTGAGTAAAAACATGAGTAAAAACGTTTACCGATTTGTGTCGTTAAAACAGAAAAAATATTAAATTGATTTGTCAAAGTATTTAGAAAACTATAGGAGGAGACATAATATCTAAATTTACGATTAGGTTTAGGAATTCACTTATTGCTATTTTATGTTTTTTTAAAATATTGATAATGGAAAAGAATGGCAAGTGGTCCTAACTTTCTGAATATTCGTATATTTTGTATACCTACGCAAGAGATAACTTCGGATAACTGTTGGTCGATTCTCTTTGGTTTTCCTTGATTTGCGCGAACGTGAAGCACTTGACATGATAAATTCAGTTTTAGTCTGTGGTGTGGCGCCGTAGGCTTTAGTAATTTAGTTGTGTGTTCTAGGTTGAATGTTGTAACAAGGAAATTTGTAGTTTTGTTCGTTTTTTTTATATAGAATTAAGAATATTTAGGCCCATTTTATGTTCTTGACGAACTTTTATACGTATCCAGTGAATTCGGTGAGATGGAGTCACCGCCGTCGTTTTCCACTCACTCGGAAGCACCTCCTCTGAGTGAAGACAGCGGTCTGCTGATTACAAGTGGATCATTTTCTAGTGATTCTGCGAGTGGATGGCATCACAACGCATCCGAGGTGAGTATTATTACTGAATACGTCATAACAAACATTGTTTGTGTAGACTCTCGACTACTATGAGCTTTTTAATTCAAATTATTTCCAACTTTTTGCACGATCAGTATACGAAAATCCTTCTTAGCAAATAATAATTGTGATGGTCCCCTTTACGATGTTTATGTGCGCTTCCACTTTTTATTTGTTATTTTCTAGTTCGTTAAAAGTTATTACACGAGCCACATAGGTTATAATTTCCGTTTTAGGTTAGTTTCCAAGAATTTCCCCAAGTTTGTATACAACATTCACTGGGACTCGAAAAGTTTTCATGAATATTTATGTTTTTGAAAATTTATCAATACTTTAAGCATTAAATATGCAAAAGTTTGTTTGTTGTTGTAAAAGATAAAAAGTTTGTTGTAACTAAGTTAATAAATAATAATTTACTGTAGGTATTTACCAAAAACTACATTTTAACAAGCCTACAAATAATTAACAAACTTACATAAAACTGTTTTTTTGTAGCAGGAAGTACTTAATATTACATTTATAATACTTTTATCATTTGATCTTAGATAATAATAGTTTATTTTTTCCATAATAAAGTATATACACAAAGAAAGTAAATATTGTAAAATATTTGAATATCTAATTTTTTTAGTAAGGTAAGATAAATTTCATCTTTTTTAACCTGGCAGGTGTGTGGTGACAAAATATTACATTGAGAATGTGGCGGGTATGACATACCCATAAACTAAACTGCCTGTATATGGTTATAATAGCTAACTTTAATTCAAATTTTAATTTTATTTATTGAAACACAATCCCTATATATATATTTACATGAAAAAATTAGTCATATTAATATATTTTAATACCAAATTTTATTACCAAAGTTAAGGCACTAATTTTTATTTACAAATCAAAACAGCCTTTCATAAACAGCATTGATTGTTTATAATATTACCTAATATTACTAATTTATACAAAATTAAAACTGAAAACATACAAAAATAACATCTAAAATAAAAAAGCATTAAAAAATCTAAAGTTATCATTAAGAACTAGATACAGATTTAGTACAATCTTTGAAAGAAAATATTGCATGTTCAAGACAAATGATCTTTCCATAGCATACACATACATGTTTTGTTTTACGATTTTTACCACATGTACAGTCAGCACATAAAATTACATTATGTTCCAGAACATTCTGGACCACTGTTAACAATGGTTCATGCAATTGGTAAGATACTCTCTGACTATGGTATAATAATGGGACTATTTATTTCAACAGAACACCATTATAAATGTGGTACTACAATCACACCACTGTGCCTTCCGCAATACCTCAGCAGCAGCTACTCAAAGCCATTAACTCATAATTTACAATAGTAAAAATATATGCCAATGAAAAGAGTTGGTGGGGTGCTACATCCCGCCACACTCCCGCTGGGTTCAATTATATGTTAGTCAAATCTAAATCTTAATAACACTACTCCATGGATTTTAAAATAAGTGTAAATGATGGTGTCAATCATTATTTGTGAAGTTTTATTTGTCTCATATAATCATTATTACCCTAACATACATACATACATAACAATTTGACTGGTTTGACTGGAAATATTGTGTACATATGAATGACTAATCCAGTGTCATACAATGAGTTTTGGTTAAACAATCAACTTGCACTTACACTCAGTTTTGTGTCTTTTATGCTATAGCTATGATATACTCTAAAAGAGGTTGTTTCATTTTTGGTTAGATCTTTATGTATAATTTGAAAAAAAAAATGAAAAAGTATAGTAATAATAATAATAACTGCATTTTAGTATTGATATAAAAATAAAATAATATAAAATAATGTAAAACACAATAAAAAAGAAAAACCTAGCAAACAAAGTAAAATAAAATTAAAAAACCAATAAATACTTATTCAATAAAAATGAAAATAAACAAACTATAGAATTAAAATATAATTAGCTATATTTTCAGCAAGTTTTTTTAAGAATTACCCATCAATCACAAATTAAAATAGCATTAATAAACCCATAAATACTAATGGAATCTTGATATTGAATCTTGTAATAATTGAATTGATTAATTAAATAATAGCAACATGAACATTTGACTCATTGGTCTAGTGGTTAACATATTTGACTTTAATTATGAGGTCCTGGATTTGAATCCTGGGTATGGCTAACGGAAGAGTCCTGAATTTTTCACTCTTGTATGAAATTTTCAGTCCATTTCAAACCTGGACTCTAGAAGTTGATGATGCAGCACATTTAACTATTTGATGGTGGTTTATCATCATCATCATTATACATAGGCCTTTGATGTCATCATGTTTCGAAGAGCTGATAGATGTTGGGAAGCCGAGGTGCTAGAATAATAGTGGTTGGAACTCAAATTAAAAATATCTTTATTCAATGAAATTTTTGTGATTATTTTGAATCGTTCATTTTTAGATTATGAAACAAAATGGTGATAATTAAAGTCGGAAACTAAAAATTAAAGCTATGAGGGTTCCAAACGCGACCTGGTCCGAGAAGAGCCCACAGCAACAAACTCAGCCACGTCATTATTTTTTTTATTATCACCATGTTCCATTATTATTTAAAAACAATAGACCAAGCACCCGGCTCCTTACAGCTATTTACTCAAATGCCTTTTTATCATTTATAAATTCATTTACATTATAAAATGCTTTGTAAAGCAGTTTGAGTTTGACAAAAACCTTGAACTTATTGAGAGACATAGTAGTGATTTTAGTTGACAATTTATTGTAAAAACTTATGCAATTGCCCTTAAACGAATTATTAATTTTACTAAGCCTAGTTCTAGGTAATACCAGTTTATTTTTACTTCTAATATTAATATTGTTAGTCACATTTTCTCTTAATTTGCTTAAATTTTTATGCACATATATTATATTTTCATATCTATATTGGCAATGAACTGTCATAATTTTCATTTCTTAAAATTTTTGTCTTAGTGACTCTCTAGTGGCCCATAGCCCACTTCTGCAGCACAAATACACTGTCAATGTCAGCAGCATTACCCCATAATAAAATACCATATGACATGATACTGTGAAAATAACTAAAATAAACAAGCCTGGCAGTGCTAATATCTGTAATAAAACGAATTTTCTTAACTTTGTATGCAGCAGAGCTAAGTCTGTTCGATAGACTATTTAAATGTGGAACCCATTGAAGTTTAGCATCTGATGTTATTCTGAGGAAAACTGTCATATCAACCAACTCCAATTTCTCATTATTAAGTTGTACATTGGTTTGTAAATGCTTAACATTTGGTAATGTGAATTTTATATTTTATTATTGAGTCCAAATTGTTAGCTTCAAACCAATGTACAACTTAGCTGTTCACATCGTCAATAGATATTTCTCTTCCATTAATTTTAAACATAAGAGATGTGTCACCTGGTCATTAATATAAATGAGAAACAGAAATGGTCCTAATATAGATCTTTGAAGGACTCCTATATTTACGACTGACTTAGAAGACTGCTTTCCATTTATGTCTACTTTCTCAATTATATTATTTAAATAAGAAGACAGTAATTTGCGGGCTCTGTCTTTAATATTTCGTGTTGCACACAATCAAATACTTTAGATAAGTCACAAAATATACCAAGTGCGTCACGTGACCCAAGCTTTTTTGGACAAGCATTTTTGGACAGTGCTGGGTAATGCTTAAAATGCCAATATTATAATTATTTAAAAACAATTCAATTTCCGACTCCTTCCCTTCCCTTTAATACATTGAATATTTTGGTATACCAAGTTTATAAAACATTTTTTAAATACATTATTGTATACTTTTTCCAAATTAATTTGTCTTTTATTATAATTTGTATTGCTTTTGCAAGAGGAAACCTCTGTTGTCCCTATATTTAGTTTAAAGTAAAATTACTTTGAACTACTAAGAAGGTCTGAATGTCAATAATATTATGCTGCTCAAAAAAAGCAGACTGAGTAGCCAAGTTATGGCTGTTATTGTAAAAAAATAAGATAAGATAGCGAAACAGCTACCTGTCTTTTAATAAAATTTGATAGGTGATACCTTTTACCTTCCAAATTATAATATGTTTTAGCAAAATTGCTAATGTCAATAATGTTAATTTTTTTATTATATACACACAGATTATAAATGAACATATTTAGTTTATATCTTAATATATTTTCTTGGTGTGGCAAATTTTCACAATAAGGAAGCAAATGTAAAGAAAATTTAACTTTAATTTAACACATTTTTATTTACATTTAATGAATCTAATGATTTAAAGATATTTATTAAGTCTCACTTAACATGATCTGTATTACCCATTAAAATTACGAGTTTTGTGTTAAAGTCAAACCGATCCCTATTCTGACAGATTTTACTATCAATTATATTTAAGTCAGTGTTTGTTAAACAATTATTCAATACAGTTTGACGGTTCAAATAATGATTTAAAATTGAACCCATATTACATCCAATTTCATCACAAGAGACGAATATCTTAGCATTCAATGGATTCGCCGTGCGTATGCCGGGTCCATCTTGTGGCTGAGAGAAAAACTCAGAACAGCGCCAAAGATATGTGACATGGGAGTAGGTTTAAAAGAGACCTCTTAGTGACGGCCGTCAATACTCACCTCCTCTGTTCAAGTTATTCTCCCTGCCCAGCCAAATTTGGAAGGACCCTACTATACATAAACCAATTCTTCAAATAGGCTATGTTTATGAAGTGTATTTCTGTGATAGGCCGCTTCTTCCAACTCGGCGATTTGTTGGTAGGCATCGGACAGCTCCTGCTGCAACTTACTGACCTTGCTCAAGGCCTCTTCATACTCTGCCTGGCACTGATCAATAGTATCCACCAACACTTGAAGCCGGTCTCGCTTTTCCATAATATTAACATAGTCTATGTGCAATGCTTTAAGTCTGATTTAGTTAAGTGTTAAATATAAACTTTAAAATTCACATGGACAAAGTAACTTAAACTTAAAGTTAGCTAAAGACTAACACTCAGTTATTTGACAATATCTTAGAATAATATTTTATGAACGTGGGTCGAAGTTGTCGGCTATACCTACTACAACAGAATTTGAGAAACTTTCAGCATTTGATGAAATTACGACCCTGGTTACATAGGCCTAACACCTTAAAGTGGCAAACATCAATTGTAAACTAAAATACATAATATAATATGAAAAAAATACCATGACAATAATAATTTATTCTTGAAAATAAAGTTTCTATAGAACAAACATAAATATTTCACCTCCTTCAATGTTTTTATTTAATGCATTATATGGTAATGCATAAAATAAAATGGTTTCTATGTTAAAATTGTTCATTTATTCTGTGATTTACAAATTAAATTGTATCAAACATTTACTACTTTAAGACTAAGTGTATCATTTTTCAACTGAAATTTGCAGTATTTCACTAAACCGAGAACTTTTCACACTGCCCTGCCTAACCTAATTATAATATTTTGACTGTAACTCGATATTTTATCTAATAAACCTTAAAATAATACATTTTTTATGTATGTACATTGGATTTGATATGTATTTATATAAATTACATTTAGTCTATAAACCCTACTATATAGTAGACTCATCGTTTCTATATAAATAATAGAAACCAGTAATAACGCTGCGACGCTACGCCTGCTGCTTTCGTCTACAGATGGATAGGAACTTACACCCTTAGTGAAGATCTTGCTCAATTAGGGGTGACTCGTAGAACCGCACGTAGCGGGCATTGAGAGAAAGGCGATAGATCTATATAACACAGGATACCGAAGAAACGGTTTCGTGCTCCAGGTTTGCTATCCGCACCTCTTTCTTTTCTTCTTCAGTTTTTGCACGAAGAAATGGTTCCCATGCGGAGGGCAGCTCCCGCCTTTGATCACGATAAAAATTCGAGTGACGAATAATTTATGTCGGTTTTCGATCTTCTGAGATACAAAAACCCAAGTAGGTATTTATGAATACGTCCGCGTAAGAATTTCGGCGACAATAATTACGTGACTTTCCCCGTTTTTCTATTTGAATATTAGATCCAAATCGTCTAGCCTATTTCTTAAAACGGAACATATTAATTATTATTTAAGTAATTAAGTATTCCTAGCATGTTTTCTCATAAATTTCTTATCTGAGATATCTATCTTACGTGAGATTACACATTTACGTAGTCGATATCCGTTGGACGCGTACTAAGCAGTTTAGTTCCTAATTTCTCATACGCACTGCTATAACTTTGAATGCCCTCCCAGCTTCCATTTTCCTTACCACCTATAATATGGGTATCTTTAAGTCAAGAGTGTCTAGGCATCATCTAGACAAGCGTACCACCGTAGGCTGCATCATCGTTTACCATACCGTAATTACAACCTAGTGCTAGCCGTCTAGTCAGTTAAAAAAATATTTTTAACGGGTTTTATTTAATTTCCCTTTTTGTGATTCTATATATTTACTTATATTATTAAGAATTTTTCTGCATTGCGATATGTATGTCTATTATAGCTTTTTATTTAATTATTATGGCTATGATAGACATAAATTATATATATAAGTGGCTGGCGTATAACTATACATATAGTTTAGTACGAGAAGGTTTTACGTATGATCTTCTATCTAGTATAAAACAAAGTCTCTTTCTTCTGCCTGTCTCTATGTACGCTTAAATCTTTAAAACTACGCAACCGATTTTCAAGGTGTGATTCAATATGCGATTTTGCAAGTAATTCAAGAGGAAGGTTTAAGTGTATAATACAAGCATAATATAGTAAAGAAACATTTATAATTTCTGATGTGATATCGAAAATAACGCATTTTTTGAGCTTACATAGCAATCGCTGGCTTAACCCTACGAGATATGTCTATCTCTTAGGGATAACCCACAATAACCATTTTTTATCTTTTACTTTCAACCAAAAGTAATGACTTATTTACGAAGCGATTTTAAGCAATACCGCATTAATCCTTATCCAGTTAAATATCTTAAATACTTTGTGCTTTCAATATAGATCACTATTGCCCTTTACAGCATATAATTTAAGTCAATATTTTCCAAGATATATATAAGATTCAAAATGTCGGGACATACTTTAGTACCAGCATTGCATCCGTGCGAAGTCGGGGCGGGTGCTAGTTATCAATAAATCACTACAAAAAATGAATTTTTTTTTATAAAATATAAAACTATTTAAAGTATGGTTAAGTAAATTAATGTAACTTAATGACTCAATTGTTTTTTACTTTTTAGTGTGCTTTGATGTCTGTTTTATTTTTTATTGTTTCTCGTAAGATAGAAGGATGGAGCGTGTTTGTTGTTTTGATATTATTTTACAAGCTGATTTTATTTTTGATTTTCGCCATAGGCAAATACATAAGACGCATATATTTTTTTGTATTATTTATGATCATGCATGACTTTATACAGGGTAGTCCGAATTTTGATAATTCTGTTTTTATTAGGTTCTGATGATGGGATCCTGGGAAAATCGAAGGGACTCATCAAACTTTACAGGCATACTAGCAGTTATTCCGGTTTTTTTAAGTGGCTGGCGTATAATAGTACTCATAGTTTAGTACGAGTAGGTTTTACCTTCGTTTGTTGTCGATAAATCCCTAATTTTAATAAAAAATAAAATGGACTGACTTATGATGGCATCGACTTTATAGACATGCTTACGTAAATTAAGTTCTAAGTAATATATAAATATAACTAAGTAAATGAAGCAATTATTTTTACTTTTTAGCGTGTCGGTCGGTTTTATAAGTCGGTTTTATTTTTTATTAACAATTTTGTTATATTAATTTCTATTCTTGCACAGCATTTTACATGTTGTTAAAGAACTTTATTTAAATAAGTCTTGATACTTTTCCTTGCGACGCGTCTCTTGCACAGGCTTCTTTCCTTGTTAGCTTTACGTACCTACTAGCAATTAAAATTAATTAATGTGTGCTTTCTATGTGCGAAAATTGTTACGTTTCATGTTGTTGTTGTCGTTTGTTCAGTACAACACAAGCCCTATACTTGCTTGTTTTTAATGAATTCGGTTTCCTACTAGAGATACTTATCTGATGTGAGTTTCGGGCTTGTGTTCAGCTGCATTAGCATTGTTGTTGCATTCGGGCATGTATTTGTGGTGTCCCATGCTTCTGAAAGCTATCTATTATATGCACTCGTAATAAAAATTTTAGTGTTTAGATTTGTAATTATTCAATGATTCGAGTCTAAGAGTCTCGCGAGACTCGAATCATCTCTAGTCTAATCAGGGTCTTCAAATGTCAGTGATATTCATTGTTCGCGAGAGTAATTAAGTAATGTTAAGTTTATTTCATATTGTGGAGACACTGCGGAAACAGGAGACGGTTGATTTGTTAAAGAAACCGACAGAGTAGACATTTCAGAAGTGTATATATAAAGTCAGTGGAGATGTATTTGAAATAAACTAATTTAAAGGAGATGGTTCATTTCTGCTTCACTCTTGTACCACATACCATTAAAATGGAAAAAATACAAGAATTTTATCAATAAAATAAGTGAACGAAACGAACTATATTAAACGTTGGTTAAAAATGAAATTCCTAGTTTTTGAGGTATTAAAAGATGGCGTCTTTCTAATATTAGTCTGTAGGTGATAAAGATGCGGTGACATTGATTTGTCAAACTCCAAATATGTTATTTTTAGCAAGTCTTTTCTTCCGTGTTCCGGGCTTTGTTTTTAGCTATAGACATATACATCTTAGCTATAATAAGAACAAAACTCAATATTAAGATTGATTATTCAGTAATCCGTTAGGTACCTATACCTAACCAGTAACCATCAAATCAAATGGACCATACGTCAATAAACACTGACAGATAAAGTCAAAACACCATCAATCCGCCACCTGGAGAATGTCTACTATAGATAATGTAACTTATCTAAGATCCGCCATAATTATACGTAAAGTGTTGCATTGTTTTGGAGAGAATAAATAATATTTCGCCTAAATAAAAGTGAATTCAGAGATTTGGCGTAGCAAAACTAGATTATCTGGGGTTAAAGTGTGAAATTGCTAATTTGTACTGAAAAATTAAAATTAGTTTTTTTTTAAATTTAACATATTTATTTAATAAAAATAATTACCATTATTATCTATACTTTGCTGCCATCTAATAGGAAGCTCATTTATGGCTTTGCGATAGAACTCTGGTGATCTAGATTCGACAAACTGTGTGAAAGCATTTTGCACTGCCTCCTGAGAAGAAAACTTTTTGTCACGTAGAAAATTGTCCAAATCACGAAAAAATGGTAGTCCGTTGGAGCAAGGTCTGGCGAATATGGAGGGTGACGAATAGTTTCTAATTGCAGTTTCTGTAGAGTTAAAACGGTTGCTCGTGCTGTATGAGGTCTCGCGTTATCATGGAACAATAATGGTGAAGATCGTTTCATAAGTCGGGGCTGTTTCACTGCTGGTTTCGCTATCATTGTTCGGAGTTCTGCGCAGTAGACATCTGCCGTTATTGCTTGACCAGATCGGCGGAAGCTATAGTGAATAACACCACGCTGAGACCACCAAACAGTTACCATTACCTTTTTATTGGTAAGCTTTGCTTTAGGACACTGTTGCGGCGTTTGACCTGGGGTCAGCCATTGCATTTTCCGCTTACAATTATCGTAAAGAATCCATTTTTCATCACATTTTACAATTCGATCCAATATTCCTTCATTTCTGTATCGATTCAACAAGGCAACGCAAGTTTCAACACGAGTTTCTTTCTGCAGATCAGTCAAATCATGAGGCACCCATTTTTCATATTTTTTTATTTTATCGATTTGACGCAAATGAGTCAATATTGTTGGTAAAGTAACGTTAAACCATGCCGTTAATTCCTGGGTAGTTTCAGTTCCACCATTTCAAAACATCGTTAGGTATTCATCTGTGTGGACGGTCTTCCTCGTGGTTCGTTCTTCAAATCGAAGTTTCCAACACGAAAGCATATAAAACCAAAATCGCACAGTGCGTTCATTAGCAGTCCCCTCTCCAAACGCAACATTAATATTGCGAGCTGTTTCTGCCGCGTTAGCTCCGCGTCGGAACTAGTATTCAAAAATCACACGAATTTTCGAAGTATCCATCTTTATTGTCTAAGCTGAATAAAAAAAAAACAACTGAAAGTTGATAATCGAATGTTGCACATTTTTTAAAAGAAGAACTACACAGGTACCTTATGATAAAAGCTTTAATTTAAAATCTTAAACCATGCAGGTTCTATGTCAATTCAAAGTACCCATTACAATAAAACGGCAATTTCATTCTTTAACCCCTATTATTAATACATGTAGTTTTTTTCAACTCATGTACAGAAAGTGAGTCTGTGCTCCATACAATGTTGGACCATCTCCTTTCTCCCCCAATCCGACTAGTTCTCGTGGGGAAAATGACCACAACCCTCCATCATTAAGCAATACCGATAAATATATAAAAAAAGTAAAGAACTATATATTTAGCCTCAAAAATGAACTAATGTACGCGTTAGAACGCATCAAATGGAACAGAAACAACTTCAGGTAAGACTAAGAAATATGGAAAATAGGAAAATGGAAAAGGTTGGAGGAGGCCTTTGCCGACTGGCAAACATATTTGCAAAAATAAACAAGACTCAACTACTAGACTAACTAAATACTTAATCTTTTCATTTAATGTTTGTGTACTCGTTTATTGTTTTGTAATTTATCTGAATTTGTTTGCAATGTACAGCACCATAGAGAATTGTTATTATACGTAGATTTCTACTAAAATTTTACTTTAAAAGTTTCATATTAAATCAACTTTTCATAGGACCATATAACTAATCCCTCATTTAATGCTTGCTTTTATAAATGCTGAAAGTTTTCCACGCTCATATTATTGGCGACTACGGTATGCATTTGTGACATTAGGATAAAGGTGGCTCTAAACCCCATCCACAATTATATGTATTAAAATAAGATGGGACCTTGTCATAGTAAGTCGTAGATGGCAATTGTCAAACGTTTAAATGTAAATATTTCCTCGGGCTATGTAAACACACTAAATGTTTCATAGTTTAATAATAATGTTTGGGTAGGTATTTAATACCTACCCACAATTTATTTATTAACTTTTAAATTAGATTAAATGTAAAATAATATACATTATATTATTTTACATTTAATCTAATTCTTTATCACAATGTCATAGCAAAGTTCCCCTCACATCGTGGTTTTGGATGTCTCCATGACAGTAACAACTCGTTTGATTATTTTTTTTCTATACTTGAGCAAACCCATAACTTTTTTTTAAAAACATTTATAGATATATTTATTATCCATAGCCAACGGAGTCATAATTTTCGAAAAAGCAGCTGTCCTTTTAGTGCCATTAATTTTTATTTTTCGCTTTTTAAATCAAACTCTTTTTATTTCTTTTTCCAAGGTTTAACAAAAATTATATTTTAAACAATAAAAAATTACGTAACTTGTCGAAAATTTTAATTCGTAAGCTTTCGAGAAATGGGCTAGCATGACAAAGTATCAATGTTTCGCCGTATTTTAACCCAATAAGATAAGTTTTTAACTATAACTATTGGCTATTTAATTCGATAATTAGGGCGTTTGTGTGTGTGTTTCGGTGTTGCTTTTTTGACTCTTTAAATTTAAAAATTCTCAGTTTTTTGTGTTACTGTAAATTTTGGTAAGCGTAACTATGATACAAAAGGTGGCAATTTTAGTTATAACTACAAAGTAAAAATGACACCTTGTAATTATTTTTCTATTTATACCGGATTGTATAAAATACTAATTTAATTATAAAATACAAAATTTTATAATAGCTGTCGCGCAAATAACAGCACCGAAGCTATGCTGCACTTATCAATATTTACGAGTTAAATACATTTGGAGCATTGCCTGTTGTTTATAAGTATCATTATTTATGGAATGTCGTAGGATCTATTCTTCATTGACTTTCCGTTAAAAAAGACAGATTTGCCCAAATCTATTTTCCATCTTAGATATTGCGTAAGTTATGTAATTATAAGGTAGCCATCGTTTCATTATGCACTTGACTAAATTCAATCGGTAAAATGATCGTAAAACACAATTTTCACTACCTTCTATCAGTTTATAGAGAATTGAAACTTTTTTACCATATTACTCAGACTGAAACCGGCTTTTTAATCTGACGTGATTTACTATTACTTCCGTCCTCCACGGGGCTTAGCCTGAGAATCGAAATATCCACAAAGAAAACGTTGAAACTAAAAATATACCGCGTTTTCTTTTGCAATATCTTCCCATACACGTTAATAATTCTTTCAAATAGTATTTCTGTATCGTAAATAACGCGATATTTAAGTTTTCCACATTATGAACATAATCATGTCAAAGAAAAATTTAATGTCTAGAGTAAAATGAATCACTAATTTCAAACGAATTCTTAAAACATACTTAAAATTTAAATTTACGAACTCTGAACGTCAATTTAATATGTAAACTCTAATATACATATCGTAAATGTAAAATCGTAGCCGTTTAATTCTTGCGCCGTTCTTGTATTTATTTACGTCGCCAATCAATGTAATTACGCCACTGCTTACTATGTACAACACTCAATGAAAGTTCAAAACTAATGTAACTGCTCTCATCCCTGTGTTTGTGCAAATTTCCTACTGCGCAGGTCGACTGGCGGCGTATTTTTTAAGTGACCACTACTATATATATCTATGTTATCGTTTTTGATATGCAGTTACAAGAAAGCGACTTCGACGAGCGGTCGTTGTCACTCTGTGAATCGACGGAGATGTCGGAACGCATGTGTGGTGATTTTTTTAACACGCTGAAAAAAGGCCCCATGAATCCAGTGATCACTGCCATCGAACCTCCACCTGAATTTCAGGTAAGTTTTTGAAGAATAAAGTTAATATTAAACTTTAAAACTAAGTTTGCGTCATATTTGAAATTTTTTAAGTTGCCTTTTTAAAATGATTTATTGTTTTTGTAGATTAATTTTTTAATTTAATGTTAAATTGTGGTTTTATTATAATTAGTGAATATTTGTTTCATGTTTAATAATTTTTTAGTGTAGCGTTTGTGTGATTATTTTAATTTGTTTTAGTTATTAATTTTATTTAATGTACATACAGTCAATTATATTACATTTACATACATTTTGAATTGTTTTATTATTATTTTTTTACTATAATAAACAACAATTAAACTAATACTAAACTTCTGTATAATAAAATGTCACTTCTTTCGTTCTTAACAAATCATTTATGTGAATTTATATTCAAAAATATTTTTTAATTTTTTATTGAATATCGAAAAAGATTAAGGGTAGATTTTTTCAATAAAAGTTATTTCAGATTTATTTTAGGAAAACAAAGGGTCGAGTAAAATTTTAAAGTTTTCTGGCTATTTTATGATCTGAATTGAAACTTTTTTTTATTAAATGACAAGTTCACACCTGACTAGGATCTAACCCGTTGTCAAGACATGACGGTTTTGAGATTTAGAGCGCTGATCTGAAAAGAATATCGGTTTCTTTAAACAGCACCTCTGACCGCTTTTTATGTGACAACTTTTCGGAACACCTAATCGCTTTGTGGCACATCGTCGGGGATAATAACAAAGCCCGTCCTAAGCTTACTACTTACCCCCTTCCTAAATAGAGCTATCTACTACGACTACCTGCTACTACTACTACTTGCTAATACTAATATCATACCAGATAAATTACATAATTATGCTAAGCAGGTCATCAATATATATTTGATTTTACTAAGGGTATTTAGTCAGATTTATTTAGTAGCTCGCCTTGTTACTCAAAGGTTCTTTTAATTGTGTATATCTTTTTGTTAATATACCTGATTTATCGGTATACATTTTGCTATATTTAAATACTGCCAGACGCCCGCGACTCCGTCCTTCAATAATTTTGTTTTGTGATAGTTCGACAAAAAGGATCTTAATGTCCTTTCTCAGGCTCGAAATCTCTGTACCAAATTTCATTTAAATCGGTTTAGTAGTTTAGGCGTGATTGGGTAACAGAGTTTCGCATGACGCATTCATATATATTTATAATATTAGTATAGATTTGATATACTTAGCTTTGTATTTACTATTATTGTAAAATAATACTAGTAAAATTTAAATTTTCACGGCCTCCGCGATAATGGACCTCCGGGTCTGACCGGTAGGAGGCTTCGGCCGTGGCTAGTTACTACCATACCGATAAAGACGTACCGCCAAGTGAATTAGCGTTCTGGTACGGTGTCGTGTAGAAACCGAAAGGGGTGTGGATTTCATCCTACTCCTAACAAGTTAGTCCGTTTCCATCTTAGATTGCATCATCACTTAACATCGAACACACACACGAATTTGGAAAGATTTGGGGGACGCCTAAAGTGGCGACTTGTATTTAATTTAATTTAAATTGAATGTTTTTAACATTCAAAAATTCAGTTTTAAGAAAGTTGTAATACTAGAACTACAAACTTTTTTATTTATTATTTATTTATTTTTTTAATATTACGGGAAATTGGAAAACTAGAATTGTGCAGGAAATCCTAAGTCTATCTTTTTAATCGCTTTAAACTTTTGCCATCAAGTTCGCAAACATGTCTCCTTTCTTCTGAGGGAAAAATAACACGATTATGCGCTTGTCTTAATGTATTTTCATCGTTATATAAATAACGATAAAAATGTTTTTGTCTACTTTATTATTTAATTGTAATCGACAGTATAACAGACGTATAAGAAATATATAGTCTATAGTTGGTGTCGAAACGCAATGCAACGCATCAATTAATTGCAAATATGTATATCCGTCTTTTTCAATACAAAACACGCACCAATCACCTGGCCCTCTCACACACACCCCCGCGTCATCATCTAATGGCCATTACATCTTTAACCGCTTCCACAAAGCCGCATTGGACGCGTAAAACAAAGAACTAACTTTTATCGTTTATTCAATTGTAAACGCTTGAGGCCTAAAAACCACAAAAACTGACCCTGGCCAGGAAATAAAGAAGGAGAGGAGATCCACGCCCTCGAGACATGCCTTGGTGCACTCTAATTAAAAAGTATGTGGTAACTTTTTTTGCCGTGCCATGTGATAGTTACACGATGTGCAATTTTCTATTTTCGTTTCATTAATTTGATACACCTATTTAAATTACAGTCCAATTTAAATATAGACTCAAAAAATAAAGAAATTATGGTAAGATTTCTGTTCAAACTTAAACCTTTTTGTTATTTTAATTTTTAGGTTATGTCAAGCACCCGGATTCGTACCACATGTTTGTTGCATTATCAAATTTTCTGAGTTAATTTCAAAACGCGATTACGTTTGTGAATAACAAATAATTACCCATATATTCACGTACCGAGTATAACTTTAAACATTAGTAATTTGTAAAACTATGTACCTGATTCCTATTTTGTTTTGTGTGACGAAAATTAGTTACGTAGTTATATAAAGTAGTTATTTTGATTCTAGGTAGAAATAAGCTTATTTATTTGTATATTAAAACCGCTCGCACTTATTGTTTCAATATATTTATATAGGTACTTATAATATGAGGTACTTGTAGTATTTACAATGCAACCGATGAATTAAAAACTAAACATAAACCCTCGACAGTATCGAGATACGTCAATTCTCACATTAAGACAAAACTTATCTCACTTTATTTGACAAATACTGTGGAAATAAAGTTGTAGGATAGATATTGTCTCAGACAACAGTAACTCATCTTTTACATTACATGAGAACATAAACTATATGTGTACAATTCTTTCCTAGTAAGTGGGTATACTAGTAGGTACTTACTTCATATTAAATATTATTCTTTTACAATTAACATCTCACACTTCTCGACTTTTCGAGACACGTTTCTCAGAATAAGGCAAACCTTTCTCGCTGTATTTGATAAATATTGTGGAAATATAGTTGAAGATTAAATACTGTCTCAGACAAAATAATCCACATTCTGCATTATATTACTTCACAAAATGTAGTGCACAAAACTTATTTTTTTGTTGAGATTATTATTATTATCATGAAATTACCGTTATGTGGAATGTTGATTCAACAATGATTGTTCCTATAGTCGTTTCAGTCAACGGTCTTATAATGAAAAGCTTTGACAAACATCTTAAAAAGCTTTCGCTTAATTGTTGGATCAAGGGTCGGATACAGAAGGCAGTAATTCTTGAAACGGCGCGCATTGTGAGGAGGTTCCTCACTCTGGAGCCCTGACCGCCGGTTGCTTGGACCCCTGGGCCCCGCAGCAGGCGGAATGAATTTTTTTATAAATTTTTAATAGTGTTTTTTTAATTTTATAAGCATTGTTAAAAATTTAAAAAATAATTGTAAATAAATAAATGAGTTACTTTATAAATGTTTAGTTATAAGGGCATTTCCATGGAAACATCTACCCTCAATGAAGAAAAATAATTATTGATTTTGATTTTGAAATTACTCTAGAGATGGTGGCAAATCCATAGTAGTTTATGTTTTTACAGTAGTTACATAGTTTTGGTTTTAATTATTATGACAAAAATGTAGTTTTCAAGTTGGCGTTGTAAGTACCAGCTGATAGTGGTAAAGTTTCAATTTAATTTTATCTGAAAGCATTCAAAGTAATTGGCATTGTTTGATATGTAATAATTCATTAAAGTGAAGCGAAAATTTAAAAAAATAATTTATAAGAACTCCCAATTAAAATCCGAGCTAGGCAAGCTGGACAATGCTTATGCTGAACTATAAGAGCGGGATCAGTTGTCATAAGCATTGAACTCTTTCAGTCAATGTGTGACAACTTATGAGGAGTCATTAAAGAAAATCGACATTCTTGAGTGTGAACATAGGAGTGCGCTGTAACAATAAGTGAGTTACAGCTGCAACAGCAAAACAATGTCATGGAAAAGACACTTAGTTTATACGAGGAGCTAGTCAGTTTAGAAACCTTAAATCACACCGTTCAGAACCTTCATCAGTCCTGTAAGTGCCCTGCTACAAATAATTATGTACAAAATGTCTCTAAACCTTATTTTTATAGTCATAAGAAAATTGAAAAATTACATTAAATTAAATAAATTTATTGCAAAGAAACTTATAAAGAAATACCATAGACATAGGTATCTATGTAATACATTAAACAAAACAATAATTGATTGCCGCTTATCATTAGAAGATAAGCAAAATGAGTATCAATTTATCATCAGTAACTTAAACTCTGCAATAATAAATCTACAAGAGTCTTTGCAACATATTAATACCTAGTATGAGCATTCACAGAAACTGATTGAAGCTCACATATAGACTGCAGACGAATTAGTAACCATCGGTAACTGTAATATGGAACGCTTAAGACTCGTTGGTAAATAAATGCCAATGTACCACAAAGTTAGCTATGGTTACTCCATTACAAAATGAAGGTTCTATAAATATTGACATAAAAAGCTTTAAGTGTGGAAATAAATTGTTAACAACACACACACACTCACTCAAAACATTTCCTCTCAAATTAAAACTCATAGTCAAACACATATTTTTAGATAGCCTGGGCAAATACTTTGGTCATTTATTAAGCAACAACTTGAATCAAAAGGTATTCAACACATGTGTCCCCGGGGGTTCATATGAGTACGTTATAAACAGTATTAAAGAGAACTATATTCAACAGTAGTATTATTAACAGGTGACTGTCGACAGGTCAATAAAAAACAATTAGAAACAGTTTTTTTACAGAAAAAAATTAGGTGTAAATTTACAATTGACTGACTTAAATGACTTTTTACAATTTGACAAACTGTTATAAGGATAGTTTTCATTTATGTGACATAAATAAATTTATTAAAAAAATTAAATTGACCGGTGATACTTTGTATGTACCCCATTTTTATAAAAAGCAAATTGCTACATTAGAGCTTCATAATATTCAAGACGGTGCTAATTTTAGCAATAAATTGGTGACCTTTAGTACACGTAGTACAAATAATTTTTATGACATTAGTAGTTCTACTAATTCTTGTATTTTAAATTTAGACTCAAATAGTTGTAATACTAGTGTAGATAAAAAAATATTCATTTAAAGTAGTTAGTAAAACAAAGGGTAAATCCTGTCAAATTGTTCTTGTGCACTAAAACTAGCAGGGCTTACCTGGCAAAGAACATGAAGTAGAATTATTTATTAAATTATTTAATATCGACATATGCATAACAGAGCACTGGCTCAGTAATAATAATCTATCTCATGTTCATTTCAATGAAGTCAAGTGCGTTCACAAGAAAGTCAGTGTTACGTGGGAGCAGACCAATCACAAAATATAAATAGTCACAATTTAAAAACTAGTGTTGCCCAAATGCAAGAACAAGACGAGACATGGCCAGTCTTGGTCTTGGTCTTGCGCCAATACACCTGGTCTTGTTCTTGGTCTTGCGCTCCCAGTCTTGGTCTTGGTCTTGCAGCAAGTCTTGCAAGTCTTGCAATTACCTATTAGACTATTGCTATTTATTAAAGTTTTCTGTAGATCTTAGAAAAACGTATTAGAATTGGAACATTGTGAGCTTGAATTAACATAGCCATAGCCAATCAGATTAATAAATGTCTGAAGATTTGATAAGAAATTCGAAAAATCCACATGGTTATCAACGGAGCTATATGCCGTTTTCCATGGGAGTAACTGTTTCTTAATAAACATTTACGCTTTATAAGCTTACATGTGCTAAAACATGTAAAAAAAAAATTAATTACAATAACTTGACTGTATTAAAAAAAATATCTGTCTAGAAAGAGATTGAACCCTCAACCTATATGAAATTTAATAAAGACTTTTACGATTTATCATTTGATTTCAATAAAAAGTAAAATACAACACAAATCAAATAACATAACAGTACACAACAGCTTTGTCATTAGGTTCTGTTATTTTATATCAATTCTTTTTACCAAGAATTATTACAAAGTAACCATATGGCTGATTTATCACTTAAACTATTTCTATGTTTTCTCATTATATGATGCTTTAGAAAATAATCTCTCAGCAGGTACTGAATTTGTGTCAAATGTTGTGACTGGTGACCTATGGCGAATGTCAGTAAAAATAATGCCAAACATAATTAGCAACATTGCCCTTTACTTAGCAATAATTTTTAATGAATGTGTCAACTTGGGCAACATTGATGAAACATAGTAAATTGATACCTCTATTAAAATCTGGTAACAAAAATGAAATGAATAACTATAGACCAATTTCAATATTGCCAACACTAAGCAAAGATTTTTAGGAAATTATTCTTAGTAAATTGCTCTCCCATATCAATAATAATAATTTACTTCATCTTAATTTAGCTTTACAAATGGTCGCAACATTACAGACGCAGGCGCTAAACTGCTAAGACATATTTATGATACTTGGGAACGATCGCAGAATGCCATTGGCGTATTTAGTGACCTGTCTAAAGCATTCGACTGCGTCAATCACAAAACCTTGTTAGCTATATATAGTATTTTTGAGGAATGTAAAAAATACTTTTTTTAATAGTGAGAATTGAATCTCAAGTTTCTCATATGTTATAATTTACTAAAGTAAAACTGTAAGTTTACCCGCTTTTTATGCTAGAGACCAAGCTTCGAATCTCTGCGCGAAAATGCCGCTAAATCAATTTGTTTTACAAGTTAACTCACTACGTGCACTTGTGTAAAACGATTTACCGCAATATAAAAATCATACAGTCACATAAAGTTGCCACAGTACACTAATCATACACATGATTTTTTTACTATTGAATATTTATAGATTTTTTAAGACGTTATAACGTGCAGTAGGTTAATGTTCCACTAATTATAATCTTTCCTAAAAATAGAAGATTTTTTTGAAGATTTTTTTTTTTATATTTTCGATGTTGTTACTTTTCGTTTGTCGAATTAACCGCATTGCTTTTTTCAATATTAGATAAAAATATGTAAGCAATCATATATATTAAGCGCATTTTAATTCTCACCTCTTTAATTTTAGATTTTTATTAAATACACACTTGAAATAACTACTCGAGTGACTTGGAAATTCTTATGCTTTAGATTTATGCAATAAATATGTTTTAACACATTGTTTAAACTTATGCATTGGCATATCTAAAATTATGTTATGTATATAAGGGATCTTAATCCGTAATTAGTAGGGGATTAAGATCCCCAACACAGCTTACAATAAAATAGTAGACCCAACCTTACAAAGCATTCAGTATAAATAATATCATTTTAAAATAAGAAAAAGTGTTGGTTTTTTTGCCTGGTCTTTGCAGTAAATTACTTTTCGAACCGTTGGTAGAATTGCAACTAAAATCATGAAGTTATCGTTTAAAAAGTACTTGTAAGTAAACTTATTTAAAATTAACCAATTTTGAATTTAATAAATATAATTCAAAAATTTAGACTGAAAATCGTACAGTTATTTTTTTTATTGACTACAAGTTGGCCCTTGACTGCTATCACACCTGATGTTAAGTGATGATACAATTTAAGATGGAAGGGGGTTAACTTGTTAGGAGTAGGATGAAATCCGCTCCCCTTTCGGTTTCTACATGACATCGTACTGGAATGCTCAATCGCTTGGCGGTACGTCTTTGTCGGTACGGTGGTAACTAGCCACGGCGAAAGCCTCCCACCAGCCAGACCAAGACAAATTAAGAAAAATCTCAATCTGCCCCGCCGGCAATCGAACCCAAGACCCCCGCCTTATAAATCCACTGCGCATACCACTGCGCCACGGAGGCGTCAGTTATAAAGCAATGCATCTATAACCTGTAATAATAGATTATTTCATGTTCATCTCTATCGAAAATGTCAAAAGGCAGACCGAATTAATTTCAAATGTTTCATTTTCAATTCGATACTAATGCCTTTTGCCAAACATTATCGCGAAATTCAATGTTTGCATTTACTATCTACCGCACAATCTGTGGTTGTCATAGCTATTACAGAATTGGTTCACTTTTTCATTAGCCGTGGCTATTAGTGTGTGGTCCGAGTGTTCGGTCAATCTGCGAATTTCAGGGTGCGACGTAAAGCTAAATCGCTGAGCGTTACGTCGTTGTGGGTAGGGTGGTAACTAGCCACGGCGAAAGCCTCCCACCAACCAGACTAGGACAAATTAGGAAAAACCTCGATCCTCTTACAAATCCACCGCGTACCAATGCGCCACGTAGGACGTCAAATATAGCGTTCATTATAAACAAGTGAGCATTGCTGCAGCTTTTTCCCCAGCGAAAAAGAGGGTCCCTATTTTTAACGTTATCTGGACGTAGATTTCAATCACGGTCACAGTGGCGTCAGAACTGACAAACTGAGGCCTTAACTCCCATTTCTAATTTTAAGGTCCGAGGCCTAGGCTTGCTTTGAGGCATTACGCTCTATGGTGGGTGATTATGATTTTAAAACAATAGTAAAAAGCAGGGCATAAACCGACATTGCTCAAACGTCCCGCTAATCGCTCCTCCAAACCCATGTTACTCTGGCCGCACTAGCGTAAAACTGTATTGACCACAAACAGTTTTATTGAATTTCCTTAATTAATTAAGTGAGCCATAGGTTATATACAAATTTACGAATGCGTTTTCCATTTAAAACTTTAAACCTTCGTGGAATAATAACATTTACAACGCATAGATTTTTAATTTACACATCGATGTTACAACGGTAAAAAATGAGCAAATAATACAGTACTAATGAAAAATCGCACTCTGGAAAATATGAAAAAGTTTACTTTACCATAAAAATCATCGCAATTTTTTTTGTACAAACTCTATACGATATTAATTATCTGTTAAAAATGTACTATGTATATTATACTAGTAATTTATCAGATGTTAGCCGTACTTGATCATGTGATTCACCACACTTACTCGTCATAATCACAAGATCACAATTATAATTACGCTTAATTAATTTAAATGTAGGCAAAGTGATGATCTCTTACTAAAAGTCACAAAGTAAAGTATTCTTTTTCATTTAATTTCAATATCACAGATACGTGATCATAATAAAAAACTGTAAGCTGATTCGAACGTTCCAGCTCAGCAGTAGAAAACACTTGTTGCGCTGCAAATGTTAAACACACATAAGAGCTGTCCTGTTGTACGTTTATTGCTCAAAAACTTGGAAGCAGAGTTTTTTTATCGACTACAAGTTTATTTAATTGACTGCTATCACGCCTGATGTTAAATGATGATGCAATCTAAGATTGAAGTGGGCTAAGTTGTTAGGAGAAATATGCAATCCACATCCTTTTAGGTTTCTACACGACATCTTACCGGAACACTAAATCGCTTGACGGTACATCTTTGTAAGGTCAGACCGTCCCACCAGCCAGACCAAGATATATTAAGAAAAATCTGAATCTGCCCCGCCGAGAATGAAACCCGGGACCTCCGTCTTACCACTGCGCAAAAGAGGCCGTTAAGTTAGACACCTATAAACTATCAACACGCTCACAAAGTGTTATTGGATGCAGTACACAAATTATGCTTAATTCAAAACTTGATAGCATATTGGTAATTTGTATTGTTTGACGATTAATTGATAGTAATGAAATACGCCCGCATAGTTTAACCTGTCCGTGAGTTTGTTCATGAAACTAAACCGATGTTTAGTTTTGTTGATTCACTAGTGTTGTATAGTACAATTACGCAAAATACAAGGTATGGGCACACCTTTGGGTTTAATTTCGGAAAATAGAATTTGAATAGTGATTAAAAACATTTCGGTACATCTATAAATTACATATCCTGTTAGATTTATATTTCTATTTCATGAAAATTAATTGAAACAATAACATACAAGTTTTCGTTAATTCATTATTAAAAGCGAAGGGTGATTGTTCTGTGTTTGTGTAAGTAACAGAATATTTGAAAGATAAGTCACGAGTCTTATTTTGTTACAGGATGATCCAGGACCGACAAACATCGACAGCGTGTCTGCGTTTGTTGGTACTCGAAGTAAATGTTTGGCTGTGTGCGTGCCTCCATCTGTTGTATTTACAAATGATAATATAATTAGATCTAAATCATCGAGCTTAGATATTGCTATGACGACTAGTCATATTTCTCCCTTATATCCAAGAAAGTTAAAACCCGAATCGCTGTATGAACGCCGACAGTGCTTGAATCACCGTTTCGCGAGTCCGAGACTTTTACATCTCAGTCCGTGCCGGGCCAACAGGCCTTCTTCCAGAAACTCTCTCTCCTCTCGCCTCTCTAGTAGTCACAACTCCCTCGTGTCCCAGTTCCAAGCAGATGACTCCAGCTTCATCACGCAGGCCATATCGCACGACACTTTGTCGGCCAAAACGTCTGACATTACGGACATGTACAATGTTCCCTTCGATAGCGATATTTACGCGGTGCCCATCGATATGGTCCGTCCTAGTCACAGTAATGTAAGAGGTAAAGGCAAAAAGCCACCCAGGAGCAATAGAAAACGTGGCAAAAGTAGTTCTCAAATCCTAGGCAGCAGTAGTGCCGTACCGGAAAGGGTGTTCAAGTCGAAGGATGCGAGACACAAAGACACCAAAACGAAAAGGCACAGTTTACCAAGTTCGTCATGCAAAAAGAATGTCACCGACTCCGACACGGACTCGTTACATTTAACTCTTCGCGAAATGCGGAAGTATCTCCATACGCTCTACTCCAGCTCAAGCGATTCTGAGTGTCGGAGTACGATAAATAAGAAAAGCAACACGATAATAACGAGCGTGGGCATCCACGTGCGACACGCCAACAAAGACACGGGAACGGCCGTTTTCTTGAAAGAGAGCAATGATTTACCTCGGACCGTGGAAACAAACAACAACCACAAGAAGGCGAACAAGAATACCGTGAGCATGAACACCAAACATAAGAAGCACAAAGAGAATATTCCCAAAGAGAGTGTCATTTTAGAGGAGGGTAAAGATAAAACTCAGAAAGCGAATCAGTCTGCCAAAGTGAAGATGTCACCTGTGCGGATGTTGTCGATGAATTTGAAGCAGAGCTTTTGCAATTTGTTTCGGTGGCGGAAGTCTAGTGACAGCGACAGTGTGGAGAGGGTCGGGCGCGAGTCGCCCCCGGCGGCGGTGCGCCGAGCCTTGCCACCGCTACCTCAATCTCCCCATCCTTCCAACTCTCGTCGCTCCGCAAATGAAGACGATACGATCATGGACTTCGCCACGTCGATTCAGAAGGTCAAAGATGTAAGTTTTATTTCAAACGATTTGTTTCTATTTCATTTTTTTCAGAGATTTTCGCTAAACTACAATCACATATAGGTTAAGTGTGGTTCACGGTGCAATGATTTTGGCTTAAAAACGGCATTTGTATCTAACGGAAAAAGCAAATCATCTCAAATATGTCTAGGCTTTTTACCGAATATATAATCAACTAGTCATAACACTATCACTACATCACTTCATCATTACATATTATAAAATAAAGTCCTCTGCCGCGTTTGTCTGTCCGCTATGAACTCAAAGACTACTGAACGTATTTTAATGTAATTTTCACCAATAAATAGTGTGATTCCGGAAGGTTTTAGTATGATTTGCTGAGATTTTGTGTACGAAAATAGGAGCTTTGATTAAAATCGCTGTCCTTTTAGGTATAACAAGTTAAACTACGGATTGATTAGTCCTCTTTAAAAAGGACTTAAACGTCCGCGATGGCATATATTATGTATCTTTAATCGGGTTCGTGCTGGTTTATATATATAAAAAGAGTAATATGAGTAGCATCCATTCAAATTCGATGGAAAAAATTTCCACGTAAAAGCCTATCGTATGCAATTTTGTGTTATGTATGTAGTTGCCATACACCCGTATCAATCGACAAAAGCTATCGAATCAAAAGCTATCGTTAACAAAGGTTGCAGAATAACTCTGTTTCGAAACAGTTTTGTTTTACTACGATCTTACAAATAACAATCGGCTCACCTGTGCAATTGTATTCAGTATTGAATGACTAATCTGAATTCAGATAAAAAAGCAACTACGCTGCGCAATCAATTCCATAGCCATGCAAAGCGGATTGCAATCCATAAGGGCTGATTCAATCCCTTTGACCCTTCTCCGTTTTCCAAATCAATGGATTAGAAATTAAAACAATGGCTAAGCACTTCAGAGCTTCACTTTAAGAGCTTTCTCAATCAATTTGCGATTCTTCAATTAGTAGGAATATAAACATCGGTATTGATTTTGTAATAAAAGCTAGCAAAGTGCAAGTCGGACTCGCGCAAAAGGGCTCCGTACTATTTATATAAATTAAAATATATATCTATGTATATATTTTAAGCGTCTATCTGTTAGCGTTATTAATATCGAACAAAAACGTCAAAAAATGAGTTTGTTGTATGAGAGTTCTCTTTAATTTTTTTTATATTAAATTATTTCATGTTAAAGTGAATGTACAATTAATTACATTCTGCGAATATTGCAAGCTCCTACCTGTTGCCGTAATTTATATTGAACAAAAATGTTGTATGGGAGCCTCATTAAATATTTTTCGAATTTATTATTATAACGGCAACAGAAAAGTATCTGCATGCATGCATATGTAATCGGCGAAATTTTCAACTGTCTAGCTATCAAGGTTCATGAGATACAGCCTAACATCAGATAAACTGGCAGATATCTAGCGAAGCCTATTACTATGCCTTGGTCCTGTTTTACCATTTGGGCATGGATTTAGAAAACAAGTCTCGATTGAGTAGGTACTGTCCCTTATTTAATACGGGACACCGAATGAAAGAAAATTACTGTGCGGCATCGTCAAAAATTAATTGAAAGTAAAGTTATTCAGACGAACTTACCGCGAGTGGCGTAGCTTAAGAATAACCAATATAATAAATAATTTTGTCTGTGCAATTATGGACGAAGTTATCAAGACGGGAAATTACCGGAAAGAAGTGTCAATAAATAAATGAGGGAGAAAATGTACGAAGTTATCAAGCGAAAAAACTACCGGAAATAGGTGTTATTAAATAAATGAGGGAGAAAATAATATTTGTTTAATAAGCTCGCTTGTTCACGAAAAACCAGTTGTAGATTTACCGAGTTCATTATCGACATTTTGAGCTGAGTACTAGAGTGGTTAACTATAAAAAAAATTTTAGTGTACCTGAAAATAATAAATATGTGATAGTTTGTTTGCTATTCACTCTCATCAGGACGGCAAAGCAAATCTTTGAAATTAAAGAACCCGTGAAATTCTAAAGACTAAAAGTCTCAGCGAACCGCTGTTAAAAATTATCTTTAAAAGAGAATCTTCTGAGATTCATAAAGTCTATCCACAGTATAAATCTACCTACGTTCTATCTGAAATAACAGTCATTACTAAACAGACTTATAACAAACAAAATTACTCGTAAATTAAGCCTAATTGAAGTAAACGTATTCGTAATGTATGTCAATATATTACTTAAATCATAAATCAGAAACAGTCTCATGAGAAGTGACGCAGACTAATGTATCCCGATATTCCCACGTGATCGAGATACGCGGGTGAAACCGCGAGCGGCCGCTAGTTTGTGATTTGAACATTTTATTTTTAGTATGGCTGGTATTGGGGTCCGATCTCCGTGGAGGCGGCTGAGAAGCTGCTCTCGAATGAGCCGGATGGTTCCTTCATCGTGCGAGATAGCAGCGACGACCACTACATCTTTACGCTCACCTTCAAACTCAATGGACTGCGGCACGTTCGAATTGAACATGATCAGGGTAAGTGTTATTCATAGGCTTTACAAATCTAACAGCTCGTTTACGTATGCTCTCCGTTTTATCAGCTACGTTTTTTGATTACTTATGGGAAGATACTTTGTTGTACGTGATGCTTTCCGTTGCTAGTCTAGTTTTATCTCTCAAACATACGGCAGCGGTAGCGGCTTACTCATCTGTCACTCTAACCCACAGCGCTAACCGTATTTAAGTTTTTAAGCTATTGTATAGCTTCTATCGCGGGCCTTGAGCGTGGAGACCGAATACAGAAATTCCGTAACGAAAAAAACCTAACACCCTCTGAGTATAAAAACATAATATCAAAAGCACAATTTCGGCAACGACGTCATCGGGGAACGTGGCTTAGTGGTAAGGCGCTCTGAGTGCCCGGATTGCCAGATAGACACGGGTTCGAATCCCGTTGGTTCCGCAATTTTTTTTTAAGCGTGATATTTCAAAGTCATTTTTTTTTAATTAATGACTTTTTGCAATATCACGCTTAAAAAAAATAATTGCGGAACCGACGGGATTCAAACCCGTGTCTCTCTGGTAATCCGGGCACTTAGAGCGCCTTACCGCTAGGCCACGGTCTCGATGACGTCGGTAGGTAAACATAAGTTGATAAAAAATGCTATGCAATAGCTTTACCGTGGCAGTCTTCGAGTGCCACACGTCTTTTTTATTGATGGAGTATGGAATTATATCAACAATTCAAACATAATACAGTATAATAAATTGTCCGATAAATAATGACGTCTCGTTTTGTCATGAATGGAACGTTTAAATTCCGATGGAAATTTACGATGTGTAAAAACCGAAAGGGTTTACATTTCATCCTATTCTTACCAAATTAGCCCGCTTCAATTTTAAATTGCATCATCACTTAACATCAGATGTGATAACAGTCATGAACCAACCTGTAGTAGATAAAAAAATAATAACGTGTCGGGGCGTTGGGTACGGTATATGTGTAAACTGTAAGTACCATCATTTTCTTTGAGCACAACGTTAATTTTTGTATAGTAACAGTCGTACACTGCGAATTTGCTGTTTGAACATCACATCCAGTAACGGATTCGAAAATTATTTTTTTGTTTCCGATGAATACTTCTAGAGGCATCATGTCAGGGTCTGATGGTGGAGTCCTGGGATAATTGAGGGAAGTCTTCAAATTTTATAGGCACACTTGCAGCACAAAGCATTGTACTTTAAATAAACTTTCCTTAATTTTAAATAGCATCGACTTCATAGGCATATTTAAATATATTAAAGGAACAAAATAACGCAATTATTCATTACTTTTTAGTGTGTCTGGAAGTCGGTTTTATTTGTTATAAATAACTCGCTGAATTAGTTAGTGTACTTTGAACTACTTAAATTTATCCAAAAAGCGATTCCGACATAGAATTTTTTCCGAATGTTGTTTAAATGTTTTTTTAACTTCCTTTTAGCTCAATTTGGCTTTACAAACAAAACTAAAAAAGTTCGATTTAGCTGTTTATTTTGTATCATCATTATTACTAACGGCCCACTACAGGGCCAGTTATGCTCACCGATATACCTGATCAAAAATATGTTCTGTCTGCTAGTACAAGCCATCCCTGTATACGGGGATTTGTATGCGCGAGCCAGTTTATGCCTCCGAAGTGCTCCAAAGTGCTCGCAAACTTTAAAATCCGTTATTTGCTCTCAGATAATCCTTTACGATTAACTATCCATTCTGTGTATTCTCAGCTCTTATGTTTTAATAACAAGTTACGTATACAATTCGAGATTTAGTTTCGATTCGTTTTTAAAAAGTTTTAATTTGTTTTTCAATATTAAGCCTTGAGTTCATCAGTCTTAAGTGTCGATGCAGTTTTCATATTTATTTATTTGTTAACGATAACATATTGGTATTATTCTATTTATTTTATCAAGGCCTTAATCTAATTAGGCTTTTTACCTGCACTACATTATAAGATTGTCGATAAACTTTAAAGAGCGATCTAACTTGGAACCACGTTTGAAAGTTTTCAAAGCTGAGCCAATTTAGAAAATATTAAGATTCAAGTAAACTATACGCTTTGATGAGAGATTTGGCGAGAGTGGTAGGTGACGGTTACGGCATATAGTGCTACGAACTCTCTAAGAGATCTGTGGGGCAAGTGCGGGTTTTTACCGAGTGACTGCGTAAAAACGTATCACTCGTTACGTCAAATTATATAGAATAAAAAAGCGTTTACTCTCGCTATAACTAGATGGCGCTACTCCAATTCCATATAAAATTTGCCTTTACTGTTTTCGATATCGACGCGGTAAAATATTACACTAGGCACACAGATAACTTTTTGCTGTGGAAGAAATACGTAAACTTCTTGGCGTTACTTTACATGAAAATGTTTCTAGTGAGATATACTTTAGCTATAGCAATTCGTTGTAATTCTAATCTGATTCGGATGAATTAAAAGGTATAGTGCTCTTGAATAATACCCTTGATGACATGATTATTTAAATGAGGTTTAATACTTTCTCAACAATGTAACCAACTTTTTTTTGCTAACCGAAACTCTAAGATGTGCAGATAGTTCGCACATACCTATGACTATGGTTTACGTTGCTGACCTAAGACCTCGATACAAAAAGGATATGGATATCCACAGATGCAGTAGTGTGTAGCACTAACATAGTAGTTTCACCATATCTATGCATTTGCATAATAATAACTTAGAAACAGTGTTAGTTACAAACAGTGTTAACTTCAAACAGAAACGTAGGACGTACTCGGAAATAACTCTGTTATAAAGGGATTGCTAATAAGTATGCGCTCTAAGTAAAAAATACGTCCTATTTCGATGCACAGAGAATTCGCACAATAAATCGTAATTAGTTGCGTTCGACAATTTGCAGCCTTTTCATTGCTTTTGATTAGTCCTTGTACGTACCTACATGTGTTTCCATTGTAGGCTTCATAACAATTGCCGTGATTGGCTGAATTTATAGTATGAACAATTCATGCACACTCCGTGTACTACTTGTCACTCGTACATTGGCTTAATTAAAATTATCACAATAAGCGTATTTAGAAGCGCTTTGTTGTAATGATATATCAGAGGAGCGGCGCGCTTTATACAAATTCGTGGAATGTTCGTTCCACTGTAAATTGTTCATTTGCATTTAATTTCAAAACTAATCGATTCTGAAAGCCTGTTAACAACATAAAATTAATTATAATTTTATAATCCGGTCATTTTAGGCATTTGAAATACCAAAGGAGATCATTCAAAACGTACCAAAATTTGAACCTGCCGGCCAAAGAAAAAAAGTAGTTATTTCGATTGAGGGTATTATTTTAAACAATTTTCACTAAGGCAGCAATGCTGTGAAACCTTTACTTTCGGTGATATTAAAGGTTAAAGTGCAGAATTTTTCCGAGAGTTTTGTTTTTAAACAGATAGGCTGTTAGGCTGATAGTAATGCTGTGAAACCCTTACTTTCGTTGATATTAAAGTATAAACGAAAAATATATTAAAATAAGATAAGAGGGGGCGTGATCTCGTTCTATTCAGCAAAGAGGTAGGCTAGGACTTAAAATTGATGTCACTAAGGCACAACACTGCTAAATTATAGAGTCACCAGTTGTTTTTAAATATGTAACCTGTTTCCGTTCTTGTTGGGGCCTTTCTTAGCAGTTCGTTTATTATTGAATAATATAATTATGTCAATATACACAAAAGAAAAAGCTACTTTAAGGCGAAAGTTTAAGTTTAAGCGGGTTGAAATACGCACGTCGTCTACCACCACACCGTAATTTGCCGTAGTATTGTGTTCTAGGAATCCATAAAAAGAACGAAGCCGTGCTGTTAATAATACAACCACCAATTTTTTAACAATTGTGTCATATTGATAATCTTCAAAATATAATGCAACGTTACTATATATTGATAACGAAGCGCACAGTGTCTGAATCTGGAAAGCGACATAACAAAAGGTTGCTGCTTTGTTATAAAATTTAGCTACATTGAAAATGCGAAAATGATTTTTGACACTAAGCTTGGACCGCCTAAGTATAGTGATCGAATGCGTACGAGATACAGTCATACAAACATACCATCGCGCCTTATTCCCATAGGGGTAGGCAGAGACCACGTCCTTCCACTTGTCACGATCCTTGCACATATCTGTCCTGCAGGTTCGTTCGCCACGGTCTTCCCTTCCAACATTCCCAAACACTTTGTTTTATAAATCCCTTTCGTAATTCGTACGAATTGACCACATCTAACATGCCATACGAGGAAAACTTATACTTTTATTATTACTGGCAAGCTAATATTTATTGTTCTTGTTTAGGACGCTTGGCTTTTTTACAAATATTAATGGTGTGACTAGTAAGGGATAAAAACTTCTGAGCATAGGACTGGGTTAACGTATCACCGTATCTCCATGTGTGCAGTTTGTAGGACTAAATTATATGCGTATCAATGAAGTAACAACAGAAGCATCAGCAGGTTAGCAACCATTTTTTATGACCTCCCAACTTGTTAATAACCAGGAAAATTGACAACCCGAGCTGACATAACCAGAACTTTGATGTAGGTTTGTTTCATTAAGACAGAATATTTATTTATTTATTATAATTAAGTCTAGAAGAACCATTTCCAGCCATACGAAGTCACTGGCGTTGGCAAGTTGTATAATATTCCTTGTAGTCTATTATTAAAAAGTCCTTTAATAGTTATTTTTAGATAGCAAATTAATTTCCTTTAAAAGACAGACGGCCAGCGGAAATTCTTCAGTAATTACCTCTCTATAGTGTTCTCCCATAATTTCATGCAAAATATTAGAGTTCTTCATTTATCGATTTCCAATAAAAAAGTTGGCAGCTCCTCTACTAAGGTAATAATGTAAAAAACTTAAAAAGAAGACGACGCAATGAGTGCTTGTTCAGTGTTCCTGTATACAAGGAAATCTTTATAAAGTTTTAGAAATAAATTCTAATTTTATTTCATGAAATGGAGTGCACATTTCTTTTGAAGTAATTTTGTGTGTTGATTTATAATGGAAAAGGGAATTTGTTTGCTTTCCATGCGATTGCACCACCACTCTAAGGTCTTTTTTTGAGATTTATTCTCTTAGTACTCGTAGGCAATGATTTTAAGTTTTGTTCTTTTTTTATTAGATATTAGTAATAATAACTAGGATGGTGCGTTGTCCGCCGCTATTATAATAATTTGTAGCAAAAATAATACTAGTTATGAATCGATTCAGGAGCTCTTGTTTGTCTATTAAACGTTTTATAGAATCTAGTTATGTTATAGATTGCACTGATTTTTGTTATTGTCTTCATGTGCTTTGCGATCAAGGTTATTAATTTGTTATTTGTTTACTAGACTATAAAAAAGTATTAGCGATTTACATATTGAAATATATTCGTTTCGAAAAAGATTCTATTGCAGTTCGATTCGATTTTTCATTGCAAGTATTCCATTTCACATATTTACCGTAAATTCATAAATTCTTGAATTGCAACTCAAAGTTAAGCGAGAAATATATTTGCTGTGAAGGCATGTTAAAATTGTGACTGCATTTACTGTAAAATATTATTACATTTCACAGTACGCAGGCCTAGTAGTCCCATGTACAATGGCGTATCAAATTCTCGTCTCATATTATATTTTATACTGCTTTGTGACATATTATTGCGCCGCAATAAGCCATTGAATTTTTGCGAATTTAAAACAAATGAGAGCCGAAATAAAATACATTCACTGTCAATGTCTGTACGTAAAGACAATGGTTATTAACTATTATTCGCATCGATACTGCGTTAAAGCAAGCAATCCATTCGATCACCAAGATACCGTTAATTAATATCTGCCAGGTTTTATTTACGCTATATTTCTAGCGTTAATTGAGAGGAGTTTATAAAGCTGTCTGTCAACCTTCTCCAGTCGGAGATGCACTCAAAGAAGCTCTATGGCTAAATAGAGATTTTTTGAGTATTTCTGTCAAGTATTAATTTACTGCTCCTTCTTTGGATTGCGTCTTATTTACCTATGTTTGCTTTTGGTTAAAAATCATTGATAGAATTTAATTAGCTATAAAGATAGATTACTTTTAATATGGCATTCTCAAAAAAAGGAATTATAGAACTGAATATTGTATTGCTTAACAAAATAGATGATTTGATTTCATCAACTGTAGTGTCGTCATCAAAGGTAACAAGCAAGGTATTCGATTTTAATTCCATTGGATGAACTAGAGGCGTCTAGTTACATACATCCTGGCTACGTACAGCAACAGAATACATAATAAATAGTACAGGTATCGTAATAGCGTATTGTCGGCTTAGCCTGAAAGCTCGAGTAAGTAAAATATGTATGGAAAATCAGTAAACTGCGTTACAACCAACTCAGTCAGCGTTTGACATTACGTCAAACGTGAACGATGCCTAATTATTATTATCCCTTTGCGGTGAATTTTCAAGGGTTAATACACGAAATACTAGAGTTGCAAGTTAAAGTGTGTATACATACGAGTATACATTTCAGTCTGTATTTCGTAGCTCAAGTGCAGTTTATCAGTTGTATTTGCGCATTTCGATGGACTGAGTGATTCATAGATCAACGATAAGCACGGCCATGTTCCGAGTATTACTGATGCATTTGGTACTGTAAATGTGGGTTCATAGTAGGGTTGTCTCTTCTAGGCATTTACATATCTCGGCTCTTGTTGTAATTTTAACTTCCATTGCCCAGCGATTTTCACCCGCGCAGATCCCGATTTCATGGGAGTTGCGAGGAATCCGTTCTTAGTGAGCTCTCAAATCAATTGAGTCGGTTTTAGCTCTCTTGTGATAAAAAAAACAGTTTAGCTAGTGATATATCGCCTTATATGAAGATATGGATGAAATTGAAAAATGTTAAATACAAAAAAATCTTTTACATTTATACCTTATTTTATAATTTTACAAACAGGCTCTTTTCTATTTTTATAGATTTAATCAATTATACACGTGACTAAGACTATTATGTTATAATGTAATTTTTAACCGGCGAAAAAAAACGGAGGAGGTTCTCAATTCGACACGTATATATTTTTTTTATATGTATGACCACGCATAACTTTTTACAGAGTTGTCCGATTTTGATAATTCTTTTTTTATTACAAAGGGCATACTTCCAAGGTGGTCCCATTGTCATCACTTTAGGATCGGATGATGATATCCCGGGGAAACTGAAGGAACTCTTCAAATTTTGGAGGCACGCTTACAGTGATTTCGGTTTTTGTCTCGATATCGGTAGCTTTTTGGCTACTAGTGCCGTATAATATACTATGACAGTATAGTACGAGTACGTTACGTGGCGATAAATCACTAAACAGTAAGAAATAAAAATTTTTAACAAAAAATAGAACCGACTCAAAACGCACTAAAAAGTAAAAAATAACTGTGTCAATTAGTTGCTTTAATTTACTTAGGCGTATCTAGGAGTTGGTGCCAGCCAAGATTTATACTTTAAGGACGTTACCTAGAACCCACAAACTGCTTTACTACGTATAATAAATGTTCCTTGTTGGCTGGTACGATTTGAATTAACCTAAAATTAGAATGACCCAGCATTTTAAATATGAGCATATTTCAGTTATTGCCAATAATGCTGCTATATTGGTTTCAAGGTATCAATTCCAAAGATTACATACTTTTCATCTATTAGATTTGATCATATATTAGCTTGGCTTCGTACGGAGATTTTAACTGCAATTATTAGTTTTCTTTCATAGAATTGAGACTTGATCTTTTTTTTCGGATTTGTATGTTCCTCATAATTTTGCGGTTTATCGACGATTCTTGTAAAATCTCCTAATTAGATAGATATAGTGGATCGCGTTAATCGGAATAATGTTTTACAGGGCAATGTCGGACTACCGAATTTGTCGGAGTATAGTCTTAAAATAAATATTAAAGAAGAAGAAAGTAGTGCAAACCTAAGTACATGTAGACACAATGTTAGTCAACATTACAGTTTGTACATTGTCGGATCAACGTTCTCTTTCGGATTCGGATTGAAGCAGACTGTGTGAGCTTTTACATGTAGCTATTCTGTTACTATTTTTGAAGTGAAACTTCTTTATCGGGGTTGGAAAAAAATTTAGTGTAACATTTTTTCGTTACGCGTCACATTTTTCCGTTACGCGCCATCTTTGACTTATGGAAGTGACGTGATAAATATATATATGTTATATTGAAGTGATCAGCAAAATCAAAGGGTTTATTTTAATTCTAATTCCAGGGAATTTCTAAAAAAAATAATTAATTACGACATCAATGATAGTAATAATTCTATTACAATTAATGAAATTCAATAATAATCTTTGTAGTAATAAGCTGAAATGAAATAATTGTAGAATTTGTATTTATGTCTATGATAATAAAAGCCTTTTATTAAACTTTATCTAATTTAACTTTATTTAACCAATTTCTATAAAGTTGCATATAGTAAATTATTTTTTGAAAAATAACGTCATAAAAAAGTTTCACTTACGAGTGTACGCTAGTACACGCACACATTTTTTTTATATTCATTACTATAATATATAATATAGGCCCTTGACTGCAATCACACCTGATGGTAAGTGATGATGAAGGTGGAAGCGGGCAAACTTGTTAGTAGTATGATAACATACACACCCATTCCATTCCACCCTCTCGCGGGTGATGTTGTCGCGCAGATTTGCCGGTTTTTCGTAGATAATAGCAAAGTAAACTTGTTGTTCAGTGTTATCTAGTTCATCGAAGTTTCTAATCCGAACTAAGCTAAAGGTGTATAATACCAGCTTTATACCTAACTGTTTACGTCCATATAACTAACCTAGGATTGAGCTGTATCAAACTAAAGGTACATATGCATTCTATAGTTCATCGAACTCCCAACTTTGAACCCCGGAAACGTGATTGACATACCAATATAGTATAGACAAAAGTGTAAAACTGTATTTCCGGCGTGGATTTCGGGAGATATTTTATAGCCTAAGGCACTGTGTTCCATGTATCCCCCTGAACACAATTTCGCTAAAAAACATTATATAAATTGGTACTTTCGAAATAGCAAACATCAATATGCTACCTTTCAACGGAAAATTTGTTATTTCGCCTGTATTTATTTTAAGGTTGCCAAGTTGCCAACATTTACAGGACTGGCCAAAAATGTAGCGATATCTCTTATTAGCGGATGCCTGCGACTTCGCCCGCGTGGTATTTATATAAATAACATTACTGTAATAAAAATAGCTTAAGCTATTCCTTAGTATTTAACTTAATAGCCCTTAAAGATTAATAATTTTCCCGTTTTCCACATTTTCCACTAATTTTACGCTCCTATTGGTTGCAGCTTGTTGTTACATGGCCTAAAGCCTCCTAGATAAATGGACTATCCAACACAGAAATTATTTTTGTTCGAACCAGTTGTGTTTGAGATTAGCGCGATCAAACAAACAACCTCTTCAGCTTCATAATGTTAGTATTGATACTCGCATCAATTCAACTGGAATGTTACAACTAGATATTATTATTGACTTATCCATACGTGAATGAAAACTCATTGATCCATCAACTCTTCGTACTATAAAGGTATGTTGTAGACTTGTCGTAGACATTGTCTACAAAGTCTACAATAGGCTCACTTTTGTTATCGATACATTCAATATTCAGGGGAAACCTCAACAATAACGGCTTTCTCTTGTTTATAAATACTCGATGCACAGCAGTCAAATATTCAATGGTGAAATTTGACAATAGTGTATATTTATTTTTGCCTTTTTGTTTACCTTGTTAGTTTGGTTTAACCACTAATAGAATTCATTTAAAGCTGAAATATTGCATGCTTGTATTGTATACTAGTATCATAATAATCTGATCAAATGAAGAAGCTGTGAAGCTAGTAGAATATGTTGAAGTGAAGAGATAGGCGAGTTTGTTATTTGTGTACGATTAAGTCAATCTCTGATTCATAATTTCTAAATCAGTATATATCTAAGCTGTTAAGTTTTATTTTAAAATAATTTTCTCAAGTTGGTTTATTTCGAGTTCAGTCTCTTATAAGATGAAGTAACTCTTATTTATGTTCGGATAGTAAGATATATATACTATCCTGTAGAATATCTATCTTGATCTGGAATCAGAGATTGACTTAATCGGACACAAATAACAAACTCGCCTATCTCTTCACTTCAACATATTCTACTAGCTTTCACAGCTTCTTCATCTGATCAGATTATTATGATACTAGTGTATAATATAAGTATACAATATTTCAGCTTTAAAGAAATTCTATTAGCATAGTACTCGTGTAGTGTAGAACGAGTAGGTTTTCCTATTTTCATTGATGATAAATCACTAAAAAGTAAAGAATAATAATTTAAAAAAAAAATAAAACTACTTCAAAACACACTAAAAAGATAAAAATTATTAATTATTGCGCCATTTGCTTGCTTTAATTTTTTAAGCATATCTACGAAGTCGGTGTCACCCAAGCCTTCTACTTTAAGGACGTTACCCACAATGTGCTATACTATGGCACCATGATTAAGTGAATTAAAGCAACCAAATGACGCAACTATTAATATTTTTTATCTTTTTAGTGTGTTTTGAAGTTGTTTTAATTTTTTTATTAAAATTATTTTTCTTTACTTTTTAGTGATTTTATTAGTTTATTTTTACCTAGTATAACTCAATAACATATTTTTTGGGATATCAGAAGTTTCCGTGTGTATCGTCACGATTGAATGTTGTTCCATGTTTCTTTTGGACAAATAAAGGTTTGTTTGCGCCACGAGGTTTCTGTGCATTTAGTAATGGACGCTGAAACGGATGTCGGATTAAAAAACATTGCTAACACAAAGTGCGTTTTCATTGAGATTTTTCATTTTAGCTGTTTCTATTTCAGAGTCGAATAAAATCAAAATAGTAATTCTTTTTGTATGCTTAGTTTTTACAAGCACTTTTGAAATGACATGTTAAACTATTTGTAGTGACTCTACCACCCTATCGGAAGGCAGGTACCTAAGGCAGGCAGAAGACATTTCTTTTATGACAAATGTTTGTTTCAGATGTGAATTTTTGATATGTATGTATTTTTGATATGTATGTATTTTAGTAAGTATTGGTCAGATTTTTCCACTTAAATTCCTTTGCTGTTGAAATAAAATATATTAAATACCAGTTTCTCCAATAAAAGCCTTTTTGGTTTAATATAATTCTTATCATAATCATGTGGCATCTCCTTTGTTATTGGAAATTAGAAGAGAGAAAAAAGGAATTTTACTATTATTTAATTTAAATTGTTACAATAAAAACAAAGCGCTAATTATGCCTATCGATACTATTGAAGATTGAGGTTTACACTAAATTTTAATAAATAAAAATACGTCGGCTTGATATAAAATTCTCGTGTGTTTGTAATTACAAACATACGAGAATTCACATATGTATTAGAAGTTAAATTTGAAATTGTGTTAAAATTTTTTGTGTAAAAAGTTATTTTTTCCTTTAAACGCATTTAAAGGATTATTTTTAAAAATTGGTTACTATAATTAATTAAAAAATAATAACCATTGTCGCGTATCGCAGTGTTGCGAAAATCAAACCTAAATACCACACAATAAAAAGTAAGTAAAAATATTCTGAGTTAACGATAGTAACTAATTTACATAATTCGGTCAAAGTAGGCGCGAGAAAATCATTATATAGCATACTTGAATTGAAATAAGTAAATTATTTAGTTACTTAAATTGTGTATTGGTGTTAAGCGCGTTTTCAATGAGCCCTTAAATCTACACTCGTGTCACAAGTCTTAGGATCTGCTTGAGTATTCCTCTCTATCACACAATGTACCCGGCATCCACATACTACCATAGAAAGATATATCATATGCATCAAACGCACTAGTATGCCTTTACACACACTGCATATTTAATGTCTATATGTGTTAGTGAAACAAAGATTTGCGTTTTTAGAGAAGTGAAAAAATAGGAATATGTACTTGCCGGTTTGCAAAAGATTATCTATCTCTATTATTCAAACTTCAGAGTCAGATTACAGCATATTCTTATCGAATATTTTGTGTTTTTAATGTATGCGTATATTATCAATCTGACAGACTGTTTCGTTGGTCTAGTGGTTAGCCTATGAGGTCACAACGTCATGGTTGGGATAAATCTGAGTTTTTATTCTTCTATAGCCGGCTCTACAATCAGACGTGAAGTCGCGCCGTTATTTCACGCCGTGAATGTATGCCACGATCCACGCGTGAACTGTGTCCCTCCACACTCGCAAATCTTCACAGTCTTGTTCGTGACTATGGACGACGACGTAGATGCGTTCACGTCCGCGCCGCAAATCCTTTGTCGCGGACCAAAAAACCGACACTGATCGTGGAAAGGCGCAAAGCGCGAACGCGATGATATTGTATATGAAACGTACAAACAAGATGTTGATATCGACATTTCTTTAATTTTGTCCCATTAGTTCTATATAGAACTAATGGGACACTAAGCACTAATATGGTGTATCAACAGTTCTATAGAACTTAAATTAGGGGGTACTACTGGGATGCACCCGTTCGCGCCGCGTGTGTAGAGCCCAGATATTAAATTGTCAGTAAATTCTTATCCCGGAGTTGGGAAGTTGGTGGTGTTACACCCCCGTGCCTCGGAGAGTACGTTAAGCCGTCAGTCCCAGTCAATATTATCAACATCTAAAAGTGATCGTTATTAAATGGGATATTATCACCCTAAGCCCGCCAATCCGCATGGGTATACGTTCCATGTCTTCATTCCTACATGGAGGGAGGCCTAGCCCTGTAGTGGGTCGTAAATAGGTTGATAGTGATGGTGATCAATGCGTTTAAACGATCAAAAGTTAGACATATATTTTTTTTGTGTTTGACTAGCAGTTTGATCTCTAACGTCTAGCGCTTTATATCAAGCGTATATCAAACTTTCGACATGTGTAGTGTGTGTGTGTAGTGTGTTTAGTGAGTTTGTTGGATTGGATCGCGTTGAAAACTCTGCATCGAACGTGTTCGACAAACACTTTTGTCAAAAGAGCAGAGTTTCCTACAATCGAATCTAGCTCTTCTCCAGATTCAACTTTCAAGCTAACAAAAAACGGCACAATCTATATTGCAATAGCTAAGTTATCCACTAATCAGAATTCAAAATACTGTGAATGTTAGTTTTTTAATCATGATTAATAAAAATACATTTATAGATAATTCCTTCTTTGAATATTAGAGTACATAATAACCCTGAAAACGTAGTCAAGCAAAAATATTTAAATATATTTCGAACCGTGTGAAAGATTTAATTTAATTATTAAAACAGAAACGGCTGAAACTTACATCACTGTTGTCGGAGTATGCCTGACTAGTTTTAAATCCACACGGGGCCCTTAGTCATGAGCTCACATGATCATGAAACGCGACATGAACCAACCTCACTTCTTTTTTTTGACAACAGTGACGCAACTTTCAGCCGTTTCTATTTTTATAATATTAAAAACAATCGCGAAACTTTATTGGTTCGCTTATCGTATTTTTAGGTATCGTTACTCTTATTAACCACTACAAAATACACTTAGGTACTCACAGCAAAATTAAGCTACTAAAAGCGAGGAACTGGCAATACTCAAAACGAGTATTCAATCGTTGGTTCGCTTAATAGCTTATCTGGCACTTCGGTTGATAGGTTTGTTTGAAGGATTGGTTTGACCGTCTAAGCGCTTGTTTGATGAAAACGTAAGCTTAACAAACGCGTTTGTCATACGTGCTTGATCGCCTAAAAGCTCGTTTGGTTCAAAGCCATGGTATAAGCCCGTCTTTAGTACAAAAATCTGCGTACTGCCCGAAATGGGTAGCGCTTTATTTATACAATGTAGGCTTTTTCGGCATCTCTTACTGATACAATAATAAGGGCTTCTGCCACCATAAACCTTCCTGCGTTAATCGAGCCTTTAGGAATAAGCCGGGATGATGGCAAGAGTTCTGATGGTTTGACGCTGGTTCCCTGGGAAGTGGGACGGGCCCTAATGTGGGACGCTACTTGCGTTGCGTTGACACATTGACTCCGTGTCATTTCAGAGAGACAGAATCAAGACCGGCAGCCGCATCAGAAAAGGCTGAAACCGGTAAGAGGCACAAGTATGCCTTTCTGACAGACTTTGTTTCTTTTGCCGTGGAGACCCTTGGGCCATGGAGTCGCAGTGCCAATAAATTCTTTCGTAATATTTCACCGCGCCTAATTGCCTCAATTGGTGATCGAAGGACTGGCTCGTTTTATTCGCAAAAAATTAGCCTAGCTATCTAACGCAGAATTGCAGCCAATAAGATAGTTTGACAAAGTGTTAGGTAAATGGTATAACATCCCGAAACGTACCGACATATTTCGATCTTGTTAATACAATTTTGTGTATAAAATAATTATTTTAAATTTAAAAATTCATATGTTAGGTAAATCATAGTACATCGAAAAACGTACCGATATATTTGGATCTTGTTAACATGATCCTGTGTTTAAAATTATTATTTTAAATAAAAATAAAAATCATAATAACAAAATATAAATGGTTGACGCCTTAAAGATTTAAGTTAATACTTATCCACATACCTCCCACAGGATTCTGTCTTGGAAGCTCATTTTTTATTTTGAGCATGTATTCTATCTCCCTAATTCTAGGTTGACAGCTTGATAGGGTATGTACCTAACACGTTGTAGAGGTGTAAATTTAACACTTTTTTTATAAAAATTTTAATTCTCAACTTATAAAGTCATTAAAATAAGTAATTATCATATAATAAACTTAGCAGATCAATTTACTTGAAGTAAATTGATCTGCTATCATGCATTGTCATCCAAAGTAAACGTGTATACAAAATTTCAGCTCAATCGGTTGAAGGTATCTACTTCAAAATTGAGCTCATAGATTCCACCCGAACAAACATACTTACAATGCAAGTTACATAAAATCTTTTATAATAAAATAAAATTACACAAATGTTTTATTTACATTGTAATATAACGTCTCTGATATACTAAATTAGAATTTATTTTTTATCTTTGTATGAATAGCATAAATTAAACTTCAGGATCAAAGAATATATTTTACCTGTAGTTTGCAGAAACTGTTTGTTCTTTTGAAACATTATGTGAGTGGGTATTGTGTGCTCTAACAAGTGGCTGTACAGTATCAGACAGTACGGATAACGATATGCCCCTTTGTGGTCTCCTTGAATGGAGTATAGAATATTTAAATTGGTATTGAGGATTTACTCTTACCTGTTTAAAGTTAAAGTGATTTAAAAAGCCTTATATTTTGACCATAGAAAATGTTATTTCTTGACTGAAATATTCAGTTACAGTTAAAATTGTTACCTGTTTTAAAAAGGGGATTATAGCGTAGACGGTTTTATCTTTAATTTCTTACACTAGCTCGAGCTAAAAATATACGTAAGTGAAGCCTTTATTACAATAATTAGAGCACATTTTGTTTGTTTCTAGTTCAGATGTCTGATCTGTTTTAGTGGTAGGCTTTAGTCGTGACTATTGCATATTGCTATCCAAGCTGTGCCGTCAAGTATGACTGCATTGTCACTTAACATACGGTTACAGTCAAACTTTTAATATGTCCAAAAGAAATTATATTTATTTATTTAGAAAATTAACATCGCGACTACGCTATGCGGACTACCGGTCTGGTTTAGATGGGGTTTCTTTATATTCTTATTCAGCATGGGATGCGTCAATCAGGATCTCAGATATGTGAAGAAAGAAACATAGTTGATGTATAGCGGCCTGGTAATTCATTTAATCGCAATGAAAGAGAAAACGATATTTTAGATTTTGAACTCGTCGAACACGTGATGTCTGTTAACACATTTGAGGTGTTCTGAGTAGATTCGAGTATAAAGTATTTTGAAGATGGTACAAAACATTTAAACAGCCATTATTTCCAGGTAACTTCTGCTTCGGTGGATGCACGATGTTCAAGGCACAAACCATAGTGGAGTTCATCGAGAACGCCGTGGAGACTTCGCGCAGTGGGCGATACCTCTTCTTCTTGAACCTGAGGCCAGTTCTTGGTCCGGTGAGGGTGCAGCTTCTGTACCCCGTGTCCAGGTTCAAGAGAGTGCAGAGCCTGCAGCATATGTGCAGGTAAGCGCTATTTTTAACAGACCTTACAGATATCGTTGCTGCATCGGTGCCAAAAGGTTGCCAATTATTCATGAACCTACGATTTTATTTACACTTGAAACATACGTCAAAGTCAAAATATCTTTATTCAATATGATTATTTTTAAATCGTCAATATGTGATTTTTACATTATGAAGAGTAATGGCGACAATTAAGCTTGGAAATCTAAAATTAAAGCTACTAGGTGTTAAATGGTATGGTGTTATCAATGCAATTGTTTTATCTGCTTATATATAAATTCTGCTGTCCGTGCGTTTGTCACCTGATTTATTGTTCTGAGTTACTAGGGTTTGCAAGTTATCGTAGACTGATATACAATAATTATATTATTCATTGTGATCGCGTTTACAAGAAAAACAAAACTAATTTGCAAATTTTAAGACAGTACTGCGTCGGTTAAGTCGATAAGAATACTCGAGGCATTATCGTTTGGGGCGCGTTCTCACTATGTCGCGATGATTAACTTATCGTTGGATGATTGTCGTCTATAGCTGTTCCAATTATATCGACTACTTGTCATCAATGTGTTTTGTCGGCGTTGGATTTTTTGATTGATATTAGATATATTATAGAATTTGCTGTCTCGATTAATTGTGTCGCACTGTCGCTCACGGTAAAAACAAATCGTGGGTGACTGTTAGTCGTGGAGCCATCCTATACTCGTACGCTAACAACTCCATTTGATTATACATACCTTCATTACACAAAATGTATATCGACTCTTAAAAAAATGCAAAGTATGAACATCTTGTCCACCATCCCACCTTTCCACCACCCATCAATTCCACTGTCAGTCAAATACGACAAATCTTTTATGGAGAATTCAATTTTAGTTACGACCTTTTTGCAACTGTAGTACATATTACGATAATAGTACATATGGCTTCAATACTGAACAGACTATAGAGAATTGCTCTCCTGCACGGCAATCTGTAGTCACGGCTGTAGGAACGTGCCCTACGCGGGTACTATTGTACACCGCTGAGTATTGTTAATTATTTCAAATGATTATTGTTTGTAATTAAATTTGATCGTACCTTTGTTACGAACTACAATAGCTGTTCCAGGGGCGCACTAATTGTTGTTAACTTGGAAGCGATCAATCAGCCATTAATTGAACATATTACCTTACGTACGTACGTACTCCACGTACTGATTTGTTGGTGAAGTGGTTGGCCTGTGTGACTTCAGATCACGAACCTTGGGTTCGATTCCTAGGTGGAATGATACCGAGGTTTTCTTTCTTCTAAGAACTTTTCAGTAAATTCTGACCTCTGAATTGGCAAGTTGGCGGTTTCATAGGCCCATGCCTACGAGAACATGTCTGTCTCGTCATGAACTTGAAATAATCAAACATCAAGATCCGCGCGCCGCGCCGCGCATCAACCCGCATTAGAGCAGTGTAGTGCGACTAAGTTCCATATTCTCTCCTATATAGTCTTATAATAATTATGACGTGAAAATAGTACAACAAGAATCACCATCTCATGCTATATGAATTTTTTGCCATATTTTTGTGAATGTTAGTTTGTAAATGGGAGGTCCTACATTCTATTCCTCATGTTAATTCAGGATTGTGACAGTTTACCATATGATGTCAACGATAAAACCTCTTAGCGTTTAAACAAGTAAATAAAACCGATCAATTTGTCGTTCTAACTGACGCTTTTATAAACAATGAGCTGATAAATTGCTGAGCATTTGCGATAATAATTAAGAAAAATATACACACACCGGCATATTTAGCGGAACATGAAAAAAGGTTCATAATCAAAAAATATGATTTTATTTTAAAATCTATTTACTACACCTCTTTTGTTATTTAAAGTTTCATTTGTTTTAATTAAAATGAGATCACGTTAAGAACAGATTTTGCGATTCTTTGCCTGCCGTCAATTTGATTTAAAAGAATGCAGAATTCTCTTAAATCAAATTGATGGCAGGAAAAGAATATACAGACGCAAAGGAGAATGATACATTCAGATAAATTTTTTGAAACTACAGTTGCATACGGTGGTGGATTAATAATGGTTTGGGCGGGCATTTGTTTGGGAGCTTGCACAGACTTGGTTGTGATTGACAGAGGGAGTCTGACTGCAGACCGCTATATCAGAGAAGTTATAGAAGAAAATGTCGTGCCGTTTGCCCCATATATCGGTGACGATTTTGTTGGTATGCAGGATAATGCTCGGCCGCATACCGCTCGGGTAACTCAAGCTTATCTTAATGATATGAATATCACTGTTATGGAGTGGCCGGCGAGATCACCGGATATGAACCCAATAGAGCACGTTTGGGACTTGCTGAAAAGAAAAGTAGGTCCAGAATTCCAGCTCTTCCCAACGTGGGTGAACTGCGAATCGCCTTAGTTGAGGAATGGCGGAGACTATCCCAGGAGAACATCGATAACATCATTCTCACTACGCCTAGACGGGTAGAAACTTTAATAAGAGCACGTGGAGGAAATACGCGATATTAATTACCATTCTTTTAATTTAATTAATTGTTATTTTAATAATATTAATTTTCACTTTTCCCGGTTACATGAAAAATTAAAAAATGAACCATTTTGCACAAATAGCTTAATGTGATATCATTTTAAGTAAAACAAATGAAACTTTAAATAACAAAAGAAGTGTAGTAAGTAGACTTTAAAATAAAACCATATTTTTTTAATTATGGACCTTTTTATGTTCCGCTGAATATGCCGGTGTGTGTAGTATAGTAATAGGTACTTTATAGGTTTTCTATCAAAATATACGATATATGTTTTAAGGCTTTGTTTAGAAGCTCGGTTTAATTTAACTCCTGCCTCCTTGCATTCCTGAAAACAGCCTTGACAGACAGATAACAGTGTGACTCTACAAAAGTTGAGTTTTTCTTAAGAGGTACGGAACCCTAAAAATGTAAACTCTGTCACATAGTTTTGTTAGTTCGGCAAAGTTGCATTGCTCGCATCGTTTAGCAGTAAGAAATGAATTTAAATTTTTCAAACGATAAAAGGGTATACGCTTGGAACGCTTACGCCTGCGAAGTTTTACAAAGGGCTTTTCAAAAGCCTCTGGAGCTGAAAACGTCCGTTGGAAACGCCCTTGGACAAAGCGATCACTTACTTACGTGTGAACTGTTTGCGCAAGTTCATAACCGACTGTTTGGAGATAAAGATACTGAAACAGAAAATAGCTTTCTGAAGTACAAACATAAGTAACTTGCTTGGGATGTTGGTCTGGTCTGATGGTTAACTTCTTTTGTTTCAAAGACTAAATAAAAAAACTCATCAACATTTATTTAATGTTCTTGTATTTTTCTTCGTAGACTAATAAAGCCTAAGAAACCACAAATTTGTTGCCTAGCAATCAATTACAAAAAGTTTATATATAGAGGATTTGTGTATAGAGAGGGTTTGCTTTGCTAACAATTATTCAATTTGAAATATAAACGCTTCTGGAAAAAAGGGCTGCCTGTATAACGTACAGACTTACAACACTACACTTAAGATGCGCTCAAACAGATATCTCGTGTTTATCTATTTGAGGTATACCAAAACATTGTGTGGAAGAATTGTTACTGTTAATTAGGACCACAAAAAGTCATACTACTATATTGATCGCGTGCGCAGTCGCTAGTATCAGATATTACTAGTTTACTCTTTCAAATGGTCGAACCGATAGATTCCGGAAGCGCTCTCTATTTATGTTATACTAGCACTCGCTCGCGACTTCGTCCGCGTGAAAACCCCTTAGGTACCCGTTAAATTTTAAAGACAGACTTTCATATAAAGTGTGCTCTTTCCCCGCTACCCCTCTAAATTAAATTTTTTAATAGTTTCCCGTGAAGCAATATCCTCCGTCCCGTCCCGTGTACTAAAGATCTACATTTTTGTTAAACATTGTACGATATTACAGTACATTAACATTAACAATATATATTTATGGCAAGCTGATAAGTATAGCTTGATTTAAATAGTCTATTTCACTTTTAAGTCAGGCTTAATAGTAAAATGTTTTATTAGAGTCGCACTTTTTAGAAATTTCGTAATATCTCCGAAACTATATAACTAATTAACATACTGTAAAAGGCAAATCTTATCTCTATAATATCCTTGTGATTATTAAATAATTTATTTTAATAGGGATTTAAGTTTAGTTGTATAAATAATAACTTAAACGTAAGCATGAATGAAAGCAATGAATTAAAAGATTTTTTAAAACACAAAGTTATATATCTGTCAAAATGTTTTCAAATTCAAATTCAAAATCGTTTATTTCAAGTAGGCTTATTACAAGCACTTTTGAAACGTCAAATTGGACTATTTGTAGTGACTCTACCACCGGCTCGGAAGGCAGGCCCTGTTGAGAAGAACCGGCAAGAAACTCAACAGTTGCTCTTTTTATAATATTATCAATTTTACAATATTAAGTGTGTTGTTACATAAAGTTATTTATTTTACTTCCTGTGTGAAGTTGAAAGCCTATCCAATTGCCTTTGAACATCTTTGTCATTTAAAAATTCATCGATAGTATAATAACCCTGACTCAGTAAGTGAGTTTTAATACATTGTTTAAACTTATGCAATGGCAGATCCAAAACTGAATTGGGCATCTTGTTGTAGAAGAGTACACCCAATCCTACGAAAGATTTTTGTACTTTTCGGAGGCGATAAGCTGATATGACTAACTTATGTCCATTTCTAGGAAGACGGTCGTTTAAATCCTTTTTCTGTTTATACATATTTATATTTTGTTTAACATAAACTAGGTTATTGAATATGTATTGACAGGCTACTGTAAGAATTCCTATTTCTTTAAATTTGACTCGAAGGGACTCGCGTGGTTTAAGTTTATAAATCGACCGAATTGCTCGTTTCTGAAGTATAAAGACAGACTTTATGTCAGCAGCCTTTCCCCACAACAAGATGCCATAAGACATCACACTGTGGAAGTAAGCAAAATAAACCAGTCTAGCTGTTTCTACATCGGTAAACTGTCTTATTTTTCTCACTGCAAATGCTGCTGAGCTAAGTTTAGCTGTCAGTGACTATATGAGCGCTCCACTGAAGTTTACAGTCCAAGGTCACTCCTAGAAAGACTGTAGAACTCTCCATTTTTAGCGTTTCACCATTTATCATTAAAGACTTATTTATTTTTTTTACATTCGGCAAAGAAAACTCAACACATTTAGTTTTCTTTGCATTTAATAGTAAATTATTAGCAGTAAACCAATGCGACACATGCGATACAGCACGGTTTACATCGTCAAAGTCACTTTTATTTCTATCAGTTTTAAAAATTAAAGATGTGTCATCAGCAAACAGTACAATTTCACAAATGTCGCTAACATGGTATGGTAAATCATTGATATACACTAAAAATAGAAAAGGACCCAAAATTGAACCCTGTGGAACGCCCATTTTAGGAGATGAGCCACGTGACTTTATATCATTAATGCAAACCGTTTGAGTTCTATCACTAAGATAAGAGGCAATGAGATTAAGTGCAACATTTTTAATGCCATAGTGGCTTAACTTAAGCAAAAGAGTTTTGTGGTCAACACAATCGAAAGCCTTGGACAAGTCACAGAATACGCCAATAGCATTCTTAGACCTTTCCCAGGCATCAAAGATGTGTTTTAATAGTTTTGCACCTGCATCAGTAGTATTGCGACCTTTGGTGAAACCATATTGGTCAGGATGAAGTAAGTTATTTAAGTTAAAATGACTAAGCAGTTGATTTAAAACTATTTTTTCAAAGACCTTACTTAGTGTTGGCAATATTGAAACCTGAACCTGAAAAGGTCTGTAATTATTGAGATCTGCTTGGTCGCCTGATTTAAAAAGTGGAATAAGTTTTCCATGTTTCATTAGGTTTGGAAAAGTACCTGAGTCCACACATTCATTAAAAATGACAGCTAAATGTAAAAGATGGATATATGCTATCGCGGACTTTTTTGTAGAACTTTTAAATATGCATAAAGTTTTCATACAATGTTTTCAATTATATCCAATAGGTAAGACAGCGCACGCGATTTACGCCGATTTAATAAATTTCACGGTGCGACTCGCGCGACAAAAACTGTGATAACTCGGGTAATATATACAATAGAAATATAAAATATAGCCTATGTTACTCAGTGATAATGTAGCTTTTTAATGAAAAAAGAATTATTAAAATCGGTCCAGAACTTTTTGAGTTTATTCGTTACATACAAAAATACAAATCTTTCCTCTTTATAATATTAGTGTAGATGTAGTCTGGCTGAAAGCTTTTTGGTTATTCATTATTTACATAGATCACTAACAGGAATGGAATTGAATTATTTTATTTACGAATTTAGTTAATGATAACAGACTAGACAGTTAAAAATAATGGTTAAATCCGTTTATGAAATTTAAATGAAAATTTTACAAATTGAATCGTATTAAGTACTATATCAATTTCATATCCTTATTTCAGGATATTTAGAATCCGTAAATACATACCAAATCTTTTATACACTAATAGCCGTTGCCTTTTTGCATGCTTTTACATTTGTCCTCTTTTCGTTTTGTCACTGGCCAAAAATTTTACATTTAAACAAATACCACGTACAAAAATACCTCTTTGCTATATTAATTGGAAAATGATGAGAATAATGTTTGTATTCGATACAATAAGTGCAAGCAGTGTGTAAATATTTCGTCGGTGAATATACGTTTTATAATACAAGAGGACGCCCGCGGTTTCACGCGCGTAGTTCCCATTCCCGTTAAAAAATCGGGATAAACAATAGCCTATGTGTTCATTCAGAGTGTCAGCTAACTGCTTAATTTTATTAAAATACCTCAAGCCATTTAGTCTTGGCGAAGTAACAAACATACACACTCACAAATTTACGCATTTATCATTATATATGGAAGTAGTATGATTTATTTATCTTTATTAAATTGTTTGTGTATCGGCTTTCATAATATAACCTACCTTGCATTTAACACGGGGGGAGGCGTAGGACATCGAAACGTTTGATGATCAGTCTCCAGATTTGCTTCGATCAAATAGCAACGTTTGATGTCCAGTCAGACCGAACATTACTATTTGCCTCTGGCAATGTAGTGTCTGAACACAACCTAAGGCTTTTTGACCGTACGCCTGTGATTTGCTTCCGATGCGTACCTGATTCGAACGTTGAGATATGTTGGCGGTCAGTTTAAACAATAATAAAGGAAATTCTTTTTTATATAGAACAATTATCTAAATTATTTTTGATGTAAATCTTATTTCCTTTATAGATATTTTTCTCTACGGAAAATATTTCTATGGGATTTTATTTTATCTTTTTTCTTTGAGACAATATTCTCGAAATTTTTTGAAGTAGGTAAGTTATTAAATTTGGTTTTAGTTCTTGATCTTTCGGATCAGTAGCTATCTAAGTATCGCTGATTTTCTTCTTACAATGAATGTGTTTAATTAATGTGCTATTTCAATATAGAAATATCTAATATTCGTCTGTACAATAATGGTAAAATCGATATCGATCCGTTTTTTAAATCCGAATTTTCTAAGATCCGGACGGATGCGGCGTGTGAAGATACTATTTTGAATTTTGCGAAAATGTTTTAGCTTTAGAAGTATTAAATAATAGATATACAGTAAAGTGCTTCTGCGTTTGTAAGCTGAAGGAAAAGCAGCACTTTCTAGTAGTAATATAAATAAATGTCAATAAATGTTTGATAAAAACAAAGAAAAGAGAGAGAGGTAAATGTTTTAATGTAGGTATAATAAAATTTATTAACAAAAAATAGAACCGACTCAAATCGCACTAAAATGTAAAAAATAACTGTGTCATTTAGCTGCTTTAATTTACTGAAGCATATCTATGAAGTCGGTGCCAGCCAAGTTCAAGGAACATTTATTTTACGTAGTAAAGCAGTTTGTGGGTTCTAGGTAACGCCCTTGAAAGTAGAAACCTTGGCTGGCACCGATTTCATAGATATGCTTCAGTAAATTAAAGCAACTAAATTACACAGTTATTTTTTACTTTTTAGTGCGTTTGGAGTCGGTTCTATTTTTTGTTAAAAAATTTTATTTCTTACTTTTTAGTGATTTATCGCCACGTAGCGTACTCGTACTATACTCTCATAGTATATTATATAGCACTAGTAGCCAAAAAGCTACCGATACCGAGTCAAAAACCGAAATCGCTGTAAGCGTGCCTCCAAAATTTGAAGAGTTCCTTCAATTTCCCCAGGATATCATCATTAAATCCTAACAACAATGGACAATGGGACCACCTTGGAAGTATGCCCTTTCTAATAAAAAAAGAATTATCAAAATCGGACAACTCTGTAAAAAGTTATGCGTGGTCATACATAAAAAAAAACAAAAAAAATACACGTGTCGAATTGAGAACCTCCCCCGTTTTTTTTTCGTCGGTTAAAAATTGTCCTCTTTAAATCACTGTCAAATATACCATTTTCGGATTGTGATCCAATGTCATCGGAATCATTTTGCAATCAATCAAAATCTAGGTCAAAGTATTTAAGTACGCTTTTCCTATTTGTGCGACGCTGAGGGTTTTATGCCACGATGCGCTGGTAATTTAGTTTAGGCTTTCATTGATTTTCTGAACACGGGTAACGTATGTTGGTGTTTTTATTTCTAGGAACTGATTGATGCCGTTTTGTAGGGAGAACTTTGTGTCCATTTTGGAGGAGGCTTCCGTCGAAGTAAATCGGTGTTACTAAATTCGGTTCTAATTCGCACATATTTATTTAACTTTTACACAATAGCTTTGCAAATATCCCTGATTTTCGTTTTAAGTTTGACATGTCTTTGTCTTAAACCATTGTTGCATTATTTATATATTATATTATAGTTTACTTTCATTTTAGTTAAATTTCAGCTTGTGTTAAGATATAAACCGTATCTTCTCTCTTTCAATCTAAGTAATAGAATAACATCAGAAAGGTATTTTTAAAGTCGTGTCAATTCACCTTTACATTTATACTATGAGACATTCCACATCCCTTTTGTTCTGACGTCGTGCCGAAACGCCAAATCGCATGGCGGTACGTCTTTATCGGAAGAGTGATAACTAGCCACGACCAAAGCCTCCCACTAGTCACCTGGACAAATTTAGAAAAATTAAGCGGCCCTGCCGGTAATCGAACCCGATACCTCCTTAAAAATCCACTGCGCAACGGAGGCCGTCGAATCAGGTTTATAGTCAAGTCAAAGTCAAAAATCAAAATAGGCTTAGTTTAGTAGCACTTTAGAAACGTCATCTTTTAAACTATATTTTTATAACAAATGCGCCTAGATCCTAGAAGAGCCCACAACAAACACAGCAAGAACAAAACTAATTGTATGAATGTCATTTACAAGGCTTGGTAATGGGAGTATCATAATCACTTTGATACGAAATCTAAGCGGATTATCGTTAACGGTGCGCAACCGTCGTTGGTAAACTTATGCCCTAGCATTAATCACAATAATATCAATTTCACGCAACTCTCATATTCTCCCCGTTATTATACTACACAGAATTGTGCCTTAGATTCCGTTTTGTACTCGGTGAAATCTATATTGCTTGTGAATCATATACGCAGTAAAATAATATACGCCAATAAGAATTAAAAGGAATAAAAATAGGAACATGTCTTCTTTAAATTGAAGAGCTCATTGTAATATGAGCGTTCGATAGTATTGTAACTTGCTATAAGTTGATACTACATGGCATTACAGGTCTTACACCTGTTGTAAAAAGTCAAACGTGTTATCATGCATAATTTCGGAGCTAGCGGTATAGGATCCGTGGTTCATTTGGCAGAACGCTCTGGCCGCGACAAACAAGGAGGTGTGAGTTTGTATCTCGCCGACTAAGCAATTTTTGATATTACTTTTATTTTCAAAAATTATTCACGCAGACTTAATAAGAGGGTTTTCAATTCAGCTAAACATTCGATTGGCGATTAAGTCTCCTTAAGGACGTAATATACTTAGGAAAATGGAAGAAAAATGTATCTAAAAACAGTATGGTATTATTAACATAAATTGTATTTAACACGAGTGTAGAAATTTTTCGGTAGAAGTTACCTTTACATTCAGCCTACATTTTATTTGATACTAGCGGACGCCCGCAGTTGCACCCGCGCAGTTCTCGTTCCCGTGGGAATTTCAGGATTAAATTAATAATATATTATTGTGAAATTTCATGAAAGTCCATTCATTAATTTTAGTAGTAGCGTGAAAGAGTAACAAACATCTTTTGATACTTTTTTGATACTCATAGGGTGTTAGGTTTTTTCGTTACGGAATTTCTGTATTCGGTCTCCACGCTCAAGGCCCGCGATAAAAGTTATGCAATAGCTTAAAAATTTAGAATTCATGATTCGAATGAAATAAAAATTTTTAACAAAAAATAGAACCGACTCCAAACGCACTAAAAAGTAAAAAATAACTGTGTAATTTAGTTGCTTTAATTTACTGAAGCATATCTATGAAGTCGGTGCCAGCCAAGTTTAAGGAACATTTATTTTACGTAGTAAAGCAGTTTGTGGGTTCTAGGTAACGCCCTTGAAAGTAGAAACCTTGGCTGGCACCGATTTCATAGATATGCTTCAGTAAATTAAAGCAACTAAATTACACAGTTATTTTTTACTTTTTAGTGCGTTTGGAGTCGGTTCTATTTTTTGTTAAAAATTTTTATTTCTTACTTTTTAGTGATTTATCGCCACGTAGCGTACTCGTACTATACTCTCATAGTATATTATATAGCACTAGTAGCCAAAAAGCTACCGATACCGAGTCAAAAACCGAAATCGCTGTAAGCGTGCCTCCAAAATTTGAAGAGTTCCTTCAATTTCCCCAGGATATCATCAGCAGATCCTAACAAGCGGACAATGGGACCACCTTGGATGTATGCCCTTTCTAATAAAAAAAGAATTATCAAAATCGGACAACACTGTAAAAAGTTATGCGTGGTCATACATAAAAAAAAAAAAAAATATACGTGTCGAATTGAGAACCTCCTCCGTTTTTTTTCGTCGGTTAAAAAAGAAAACAAATTAAAAGCTCCGACAAAAGAAATGTTCTCAAAGAGCGGTGGGCACGTGTGTTAAAGTAAGATCCGCTAAAACAACGTATTTCTTCGGAATTTTACCTTAGTTTGTGTAAAAACTCAAACAGTAAACAGTTCAAAGCGAAGTGTCCTAAGAGAATTTTCGAAGTGCTACGGCATATGAACGTTTGTTACGCTCGCTGTAATCGGCTACATTACGCGTAGCGCCCGCATGAATGTGCAAACAATTTTTTGTATTTCACCCTACGCCTCTACAGCTCTACGTTGAATTGTCACTATATAACTATGTTGGTCCAGTGATATAATGTATACGTGGTTTCGAATGACGAGTACGTGCGCGTCCGTCGAATCCGTCCGCGTGGAATTAGTTATTGCGGCAGCTTAATTTTTCTAAACTTTGAATGTCATATTTATATCTAATCTGAATAATAATATTTTGAGCTTCTAGCTTTCAAAATGACGTTACTTTCATGCAACATTCATCCCTCCTTTTAACCTCTTAAAACCCTTTATTCGCAATCAAATGTCGCCTATGTCCTTTTAGACTAGACTATCTGTGTACCAAAATTCATTTAAATCGGTTTAGTATTTCTAGCGTGAAAGCGAGACAGACAGACAGACAGAGTTACTTTAACATTTATAATATTAAGTTTATAATGTTGTTTTTCTTGTAATAAAAATAATGTTTTGTTAATTAGTACCTTGCACACCTCAATCAAATGATTTTTTTTATTCGAACTAAAACATGTTTTCGTCTTTGAGAATAAATCAGTCGAAGCTAAGAACGAGCCGTAGAATGGGTATTCTAGATTACAGAAGCCCGTCTAATGCAAAGGAACAATACTCTTATGAACCGGCGCATTGTTCTGCAGGAGGAAGACAACATTTATTTTCTTAATTTTATTTTATAACCTCTATTAATTAGATCAAGTCGGCCTGTGAAAATTTTATGTTTATTGTGGGAGTGCGGCCTACCGCGTCTTGGAGAGCATGTTAGGTAGTCTGTCATCACAAACAAACGTTATTAATCTAAGCCCATGAAATCCCAATGGAGTAGCATAGTTGGTTTCCAAATTCTCTTTTCTTATACGAGAGTGGTGGTTTTTGCACTGCGACTGTGTGGGCCATTGACACTGATAAAGATGAAGTTTAGTCGCCAACTATGACGCCACGGTTTTATCATGTCACGATCTCGATTTCGTCAGCAATAATAAAACGCCTTTGGTCAGATTATAATTTTGCTTCCACTACTGCTCAGCGTGGTTTTTACACTGTTTAATAACGTTCCTAACCCAATTATTCCTGGATCACATTTATCAGAAACAATTTGTATTTCATCAATAGAGAATAGCTAATTATATATTTTTACTTCCGGTTTGATTTACATCGAAAGATGCTGCTGTGTCTAGGTTGGTTTAAAAATTATAACAAACTCCTTTTTTTGAAGTCGGTTAAAAATATAAACTTCATTGACGAATCATCTCAGTTTCTATATAAGAAGGCTACCCAAAGCAAAAAAAGCTATACGTCAATTTTTTTAACTTTTATATAATATAATTTATTTTCGACGGCAAATATCGATTGAAATATACTTTTTTCAACGCTGCTTCATTCGTTTAAATATTCTGATATGAAACAATGGTTTTTATTTTTTTTCAATTCATATTTTAAAGCAATAAAAATATTTTGTCGCATGCGACGTTGCTCTCGTAACTTAACAGCCATCCGGAGTGCTGTTTTTGGCGTTCAATAAAATAATGATAAATAATGAAGAAACAGTTCCGGGAGCCAGGACACTTTTATCGAAAATTTCCTCCTCTTTAAGGATTTGGTTTTAGAATTCTTTTAAACATAATTTTTTCTTCTTATTTTGTTAATTACAATTTGCAATATTTTATGAGCTAATAAATGCTTGAGATACTTTTTCAAACGTTATTCCGAATCGACTGAGCAATCGCACATATTTTTAAGACCTCCGTGGCGGAGTGGTATGCGCGGTGGATTTATAAGGCGGAGGTCCTGGGTTCGATTCCCGGCGGGGTAGATTGAGATTTTTCTTAATTTGTCTTGGTTTGGCTGGTGGGAGGCTTTCGCCGTGGCTAGTTACCACCCTACCGACAAAGACGTACCGCCAAGCGATTTAGCGTTCCGGTATGATGTCGTGTAGAAACCGATAGGACTGTGGATTTTCATCCTACTGCTAACAAGTTAGCCCGCTTCCATCTTAGATTGCATCATCACTTAACATCAGGTGTGATAGCAGTCAAGGGCCAACTTGTAGTCATTAAAAAAAAAAAAGACCGGGAACCCCAATCGACACGTTTTATGTTCTGTCAACCTGTCTTATCCATGTACTTGTATGTAAGAGTATGTAGATTTGTAAGAGAATTTATAAATCGCGTGTACTATACGTGTGTTACGTAATGTTATAATGTACTTGGCGGCATTTTGTTTACTTCGGCACGTAGTACAGTTTTATGTAGTCCAAAGAAAAATGTGGATGCAAAAGGGGTGCTGCGACATTGTTAAGAATAGGGTGGCTAGGACCCTCAATCGGGCCCTGGCTCTATGTAGTTTTGTATCTGTATTTAGGTGCTGAGATAGTCAGTGAACCGCGGCGTAAAAAAATTGCAACGAACAGAGATTTTTCTACATTGTAAATTCAAGTTATATAAATGTTACTTTTTTATGTGTGTCCTCATGAGTCTTTCTATTAGTAGATATACTTGCTAATATTATAAAGTCGGTAAGTGAATATTTGTTACTCTTTCACGCCAAACTACTGAATTAATGTTCAGCAAATTTTACAATTACGTAACAATAAAATAACACATAGGCCAAATTTATAAAATTGTTTTTGACACTTTTAAAAGTACCCTAAACCGATGTACCTGTATAAAAAGTTTAATGAAATTGAAAAGGAAAGAGATACGCAAGAATCGTGGCAAGTGTAAGGACGTGGTCTCTGCTTACCCCTATGGGAATAAGGCGTGATGGTATATAAGTACATGTACATAATGAATTTATACTAACATATGAAGTAAACCGACAGCTAACTTATGCATAATAACCAAAGTGGATGTGGAAAGCTATTATTAGAGTGTAAACTAACGCCAGTATTTTCCACATTATTTAAATAAAGAACGGCTGAATCTCATGTTATTATTGTCGTAGTATACCCGACTATTTTCGAACCCATTATGATTAGTGACTAGTCATAATGGGTTAGACTAGTTTCATTTTTAAACGACGAAAAAAACGGAGGACGTTCTCAATTCGACACGTATATTTTTTTTTAATGTATGACCACGTACGACTTTTCACAGAGTTGTCCGATTTTGATAATTCTTTTTTTATTAGAAAGGGCATACTTCCAAGGTGGTCCCATTGTCATCATGTTAGGATCTGATGATGATATCCTGGGAAAATTGAAGGAACTCTTCAAATTTTGGAGGCACGCTTACAGCGTTTTCTGTTTTTGTCTCGGTATCGGTAGCTTTTTGGCTACTAGTGCCGTATAATATACTATGACAGTATAGTACGAGTACGATACGCGGCGATAAATCACTAAAAAGTAAGAAATAAAAAGTTTTAAATAAAAATAGAACCGACTCAAAACGCACTAAAAAGTAAAAAATAACTGTGTCCTTTAGTTGCTTTAATTTACTTAAGCATATTTAGGTGTCGGTGCCAGCCAAGGTTTCTACTTTAAGGACGTTACCTAAAACCCACACACTGCTTTACTACGAAAAATAAAGGTTCCTTAAACTTGCTGGCACCGACTTCATAGGTATGCTTAAGTAAATTAAAGCAAGTAAAGGACACATTTATTTTTACTTTTTAGTGCGTTTTGAGTCGGTTCTATTTTTATTTAAATTTTTTTATTAATTTGTTTGTTGATGAGTTTGGCTTTACGCTCTCGCCCAGTGACAGTTGACCCACGCTTGACCGTTGTTGTCAAACTGTAACAATGTATTGTGAACTGCACAGCGTGCGTGCGTTTGACAGCTCCATTTTGCGAAGGTAGGTATTAATTAAATAAGGCCCATCAAATTGCAACGTGTTGCCGGCGCACGGTATCTATCTAACGTTAGGTGAAATAAGTACATTGTATTACCATAAAACAAGCAATTAACGCGTACAGGTAATATTGCTCCTGTGTTTTAGTCTACTGTTTATATAATTATAAATGTATTAGCTGATGCCCGAACTTAAGTGAAATTTGAGCTCTAAGTGAATGAAAGAAATATTCTTTATTGTACACCAAATCGAAAAAAACTTACAAAGATAAAATAACTTAAAAAGCCATGTACAATAGGCGGTTTTATCAATAGCTAATGAGTTCCAGGCAACCAATTGTATTGAAGAGGAAAAGTTCATATTATCAAATTATCTAATATAAAATATACTTACATAAAATACTTATACGTACGTATACTATATTTTACATAAAATACGTGTACAATAAAACAAGTGTTTATTGATACCAAATAAGAAAAAATTAAAAATTATAAAAGAAAGCTCTGAATCACCCTTATCAGAACTGGATGAAAAAAGTCTACAACCTATTCTCATACCAAGCAAATATACGAAAAATACCTAATTTATGGAAATTGGTCAAGCCGTTTTCGGAGGCAAAAACATCCACTGTGACACACACACGAGTATACACCTACCGGAGGACCGCGACTTCACCGCTGTAGTTCCCGTTTCCATCTAATACAAATTACTATTCATGTGCCTGGCTATAATTGACAAAAACATTTTTACAATCCGACTAGTACTTAAAAAGATTAAACACCAACAAATAGACATAGAAAGAAACATTTTAAAAATGGTTTTTTATATAAATATCGTAATTCGTTTGTTTCAAATGCATTTAAGAAAAGCTCTTCATTTAATTTTAAAAATACAAACAAGCATTTAAATTTTTATTTATTTGCACATCGGTTAGACGATGTAGTATTCAATCATCGATATTCAATGCTCGGATGATACCTTTTATCACGTGCAATATGACTAAACACATATAGACATGCGATGCATTTTGTCCCGGTATATGCGTGTGTTTCTTTAATCCCCATATGTAATAAAAAGCTTTACGTGCTATGTTTCCAGACTGATTTTTAATGATTTTTTTTTCAGCGATGGAATGAACAGGTCCTGCAACATATCCTACTATACAATATTGTTACAAAACGAGCCCTTACTAAGCTATGTATTTTTAGAATAGGGATATATATGTATTATCTGAATAACAAAATCTATACCCCATAAGGGGAAGTCGCGGGCACCCGCTATTGTATAACTTGTTACCATTACAATCGCAACAAACTTTGGTCCTGCTTACACCAACTGCAAATAAACGAGAGATTTCTGTTGCGGTTCAAATCGTTCAACGGTAAAATTTTAACAATGCATTGTAGAATTAACAATGTAAAATCATAGCAACAATGCCGCGAAAGTCTTAAATTAAAAGTTTTTGTTGGCATGTTTACGTATTCGTACGTGATTTAATAGACCAAGAGTCCGTTGCAGCCAGACCTCAGTCATTTTATAAAAGCAGAAAGTTTGTCAGCTCATGCTCGTACCATAGTTAAGTACAATTGGCAATTGTTGAGTATGGACAATGGTGGCTTGGTGACCCTGGGTGGGTAGCACGTTATAAGGTCCTGACTTCAACCATTCAAATAAAAACTGTAAGTCTGTTATATGTGCCGCAGCATAATGTAAAAAAATATATATCTCCAGTCGCCAGTGCGACAAACTCTGTTAAATATAATTTTTAAAGGTTTCTGGCGAAGAGTTGCCACGAAGTGTTCGGGCGTGTAGGGACATGATTTCTCGTGGCATCGCGTAAAAAATATAAGAAAAATTCGTTTTATACGTACCTATGCTTTTGGGGATCCGAACACTTGACCCTTAAAGCTAGCTTCCAAAACATTATCAAAACTCTACACTTACATATCATATCTATGGTAGGAGAGTTAGCTGACAAGCTATCAACTTTTATAAAATGACTAAGCTCTGGCTACCACGGGCTCTTGGTCCATGATTGAAACACACCTTTCAAATAACATGTCATTGTTAAAGATACCGATATACCTATGTACTTAATAATTGAATATAGGCTTTACCTGAATACTGCTTTAACCGGAATACGTATTGTTCTTATCTACCCTTAGAGTATTTTGACAGCCCCTTCATAACCATGTGATTCAGGTAGACATTTCATATGAATGTTAATTCAATGTTCCAAAAACTTCAAATATTATTCGACTAACTAACCAAATTGTAAGTATACCAATTAATTGCTCCGAAATAGCAATATTATATAATAAGAAATCTTTCTAACTCTAAATTTGCGTTATTTACTCTAAGTATTACGGAACGTTAATGTCAGTATGTGATTGACTATTTTGACAATGACATACACTGTCAAAATAGACAAGCCAAGATAGAGGGAACTACGTAATTATGATATCGAGTCATTTTGGATGTTTTGAAAAGGGTCCGGACAAAAATTAGTAAAACTTGTGAGATTTATGGTTTTTTTCCAATTCTGAGTTAACTGAATATATTATTATAACTAATATTAGATATACTTAACATTTTTTTTGTTTTGCCGTTTTCCGCGAAAAGCCGACGAATCCAAGCGACAAAGTCAACCCAGTCACAGTGATTTAGCAATTGCATAATGTAGAGTCAACATCTAAGGATGTGTTCTTATCCTTAGATGTAGATTCTGTCGGATTTGGGTGTCCGCAAAGCAAAACACCTGCTTCTATCCAATATTTTCAGATAATATTCAATTTTTACTTGCTTTCCCCAAGATTTTCCATCTTTTATAAGTATATAATGCATTTGATAAGTATACAGTTTTGCTCATGCATTATTTCTACGACATGGAAAGGTATTTGGCCCTCTATTCGGATTAACCCGACTTAATAAAGTCAATTAATAAAGAACATATGTAGATTAAAAATTGAAATTGAATTGAATTGCAATATAAACTAAAAGCAATATTTGTTAGTGAAAATGATTTAAGTAATCACTTTTTGTTGAAACGGCTTTATTTACAATCACTATCATGTTCTATATGTCCGTATACTAAGGGTGTAAACTGTGAAATCTGAAATTAATGAATTTTAATTTTTAATGTTGGTGATAGTGACCAAAACCAAAGTCTTAACGTGCTCTCCAAGGCACGGGGGTGCAACACTACAAACTTCTCAACTCTGGCCTCAAAATTTATTACAAATTTCTTATAAGAGAAAAGGCTGTGGCTCCACTGGTATCGCAGATGTTCATGAACGTCTGTAATAACTTAACATCAGGTAACACTCGCTATTTTAAAAAAAAAATTAAAATCATAGTATTATTCCACACCTCAGGATTCTCACCCACGACCTTATAATCGAAGCCACATAAGCTAACAACACATTGAATTTGTCAAAATTGTGGTAGTGGTAGTGATGTATAAATTTTCAAAATGGCGCCTGTAAATGGGGGAAAAAAGGGGGGATGTGTGTATTTTTTTCTTTTATCTTAGCAATATGGGTACCAATTGAAAGGTCGTAAAAAGATCTTTTCAAAAATATAAATATCATGTTACTTTTTTAACAATAAATGGCCGTCTCATTTCTGTACCATAAACTAAAACTAAAGTCTTAAATAAAATTATTAAAATAAAAACAAAAAACCCGACAGCTTAGAAGTAAGTTCATAACTTCTAAACAGTCGGGTTTTTTGTTTTTATAATAATCCCCCTTATGTGGGGAAACTGGAAATGCATTATGAATGTAGAGTACAATTCAATTGTTCTCATATAAACGGTATAAATATCGTTCGATTGAAACATGTTGGAACTACTCTACGCGTATTACTCGTACTTCATAGTTGTAATACATTAGTACTTTATCGGCACTAATTGGGGCTTATTCCGTCCTATTAGTGTAGAGATATTGTTTACGCAATCGAGTGTTCCGTGATTTGTGCGTACAATTATTTTATTATAAATATAGGTACGAGTAATTAATACTTTGATCACATTTTAAATAATTTCTCACTTGTATACCTAATAGAAACAATAATATTATTTCCACTGACTAATTTTAATGAAATAAACAACTCTTATCTTTTTGTATTATTAGCTAGGTAATATTTATTTTTACAGTTAATTTTTTCTTTTCAGCAATTATTACGCGTATCGTACCTAACTATTTTTTTGAAATGGTACCTGCTGCTGTAGTAGTGATCTATTTGACAAGGCTTTCGAAACGATGAAAAAATTCGGTGCGTTGTGTGAGAACGTCGTATAGCAAATTGCTCGCCGCGTGTCTTGTTGCCATTTTAACGTCTATTTATTGGTTACAAAAATATTTCCTTTTTAAACCCAATTGTAACCCAGATTAAAAACATAGTCTCATAATTGAAATTAAAAGAGCTAACTAATTTTAACGGCTGAATATCCTACGACCGACCACCTACTATCCGAGTAGGGTGTTAACTAGCCGCGGCCGAAGCGTCCCACCAGCCAGACCTGGATCAATTTAGAAATTCTAATCGGCCCAGCCGGGAATCGAAACCAGGACCTCCGTCTTATAAATAAACTGTGAATACCACTGCGCCCATGAAGCCCATTAAAATACGAAGCTAAAAGTTTAGAGTAAAATATCTCTTTCTATTCAAATTACAAAGCAAGAAAAAGCTACTATCTAGTTATATTTGTTGCCTAAAGTACATTTCCAATACAATTTGATTTATATTCAAATTCACGGAACTGCAAAATATTAGTCAGTCCATTACGGATCAGTATGTAGCAGTGATCCATCCAGGTAATAACAGAATATTGTATTTCGTTCATTACGAATTTCTCAGTTTGTCCGCGATATGTGATATAGTAACTATTAACTAGGCAACTTTGTACCGGGAATTTAAATACAATGTTTTCCACGTACAATCACTACCGGTTGTATTCCTGTTCCACGTATATATTTGCCAGCTATCATTAACGAAGTGTTTTAGAATTAATGATTTTGAAAGTAAGAAAAATAAGCGTTGTGAATATTGACACATACGACAAAGAAGGTTTAAATTATTTATTTTAACGATATGTGTTATTGTTTATTGCTGCTTGACACATTCAAAAATCACTAAAATGTGTGAAAATGACCAATTATTAATTTTTATTATACATGACCAAAAATCGAACTTTTGCCAATAACTTTGCCCAGAGCAATCCTACGACGATTATGCCATGTAAACTATTGATTCAAATTTGTTGATGTAATGATATTTACCAGTGATTATTGTCGGCGGATACTTTCAAAATCATCGATAAAATGTACGAAAATTATGAATCTTAAAACTTGTAGATTTCAGCTTGGTACACTCCTATAACTTTGCTGCCATATTTATTAGTGCTGCGATTGGCTAGTTCAAACGATATGGTTTTTGTCGGCCGGCACTTTCAGAAGAGGCCCAAAATGAATGATTTCCTTTGACTACTTTTTATTGGAGATGTTAAACTTTTTAGGTAACAAAAAGTAATTATTAAAAACTAGCTGTACTGCACCCAGCCACCGTGAAGCCATTGTGTTGCCTGTTGTAGGGACAAGAAAAAATATATAAAACTTATGCAAAAAATTTTTACATAGTATAAAACAAAGTCGCTTGCCATCGTCAGTACGTTTAGAACTTTTCAACTACGTATTGTTTAATAAGGAAAACCGTAGTTCAGAGTTTCCAAGCGGATGAAGTTGCTAGTTAATAATATAAAGGGTGTTGTAAATTATGTGAAAATTTGAGTACAAGCTGTATAAACGTTTTGCAAAATTTTTATACTTTAAATGTACGCGGATATCCTCTACTACGACTACGAGTGTATGTGCTCGTTCATTTAGGCATCACGCTAAAACCACTCAACGGTTGTTTCAACAGTTTAGAAGCTTGAGCTCTAACTAGAAATCTGTGTCACGTTTCATCTAATTCCATCTAATAGAGCCCGAGATATGCTGCATAGTAACGACGTAGTAGGGATATCGGTTTTACATAAAGCTTCGCATAAACTAATGTTTGACGTATGCTAGGGTTGTAGTATAAAATCATCGTCATTATTATCATTAAGAGCCCACTACAGGGTAGGCCTTCCTCCTTATAGTATAGGGAATATGAAGCATAGACCCACCACGCTGCTCCAATGCGGGTTGGCGGGCTTAGGGTGAAAATGTTTCATTTACTATCTATTATTACCAAATTTTGATGATAGTGACCGAGACGGAAGCCTTAAATTGCTCTTCGAGGCAGAGGGTGTAACACAATCACCTTCTCGACTCCAGGCTAAGATTGTACTAAAAATTATTTAGAGGAAGAAAAACTTCTTTGTTATTCCAGTTAACGATACTGGGGTGGAGTGATCCGAAAACACACTTACTGACCAATGTTTGTTCATTGGTAGTAGGTAGGACTTGGATTTGGACTATAAAGGGAAATAGTTAAACTATAATCCTAATTAAAATAACCGCTATATGCAAACACTATTCGAGCAACAATACACAAAATCAATACGGCATTTTAATTAATCAGTTACAAACCAATTCATTAAAAGAGCGAACTGCACAATGTTAAGTGCATAATTATATTAGATGAGAATTGTATCAAACAACGCGAACAGCAATAAAACCACCACCACTTTAAAACAAATATTTTCCATGATGTACACTTTGTAGCAATTAAAATTTTTTTATACCACTATAAACCTCGCGAACTTAGTTCATTTACAATAAAGTAAAAAAGTCAAGTGACATTTCTTCATACATACTTACATAAATACATACATCACGCCTCGTTCCCGTAGGAGTAGGCAGAGACGACGTCCTTCCACTTGCGACGATCAATGCATATCTCTGTCGCGTCCTCCACTTTCATTGACACTATTTACTTGCGGCTACTTCTCCTGCGAGGGTTATGTGTATTACCTTCCACGAACACCAAGAAAAAATTGTATGTGACCCTTTTTTAAAAATCAAATGGGTGTAGCTAGCTCTCGTTAAAAGATAGATACATATATGCCATTGGGGATATTTTTGTATTCCTAATAAAGAGAAACGATTCTTCAGTACACTCTTTTGTTATATCTCAAAGAGTTTCGGCAGCATTTTTATTAAAAGCTTCCAGTCGGCATGTCACTTCCGACTATATACTAAAAAAAAGGAAGGAATCACTCTATTTATTAGTAAAAAACTGAACAAAATCGTACCGTAAGAAAAACACCGAAGAGAAACAAACGCGATGAAAACTTTGATTTATAATATGTAATGATAGTGACAAGTGTTTGTAGTGACGACCTTGCTTCCTTAAGTCGTAACACAAACCAAGTAGTGATATCTTTCGATCCTAGGCGCGCATTTTGTCAGCGTGTCAAGTTTTACTATCTCCTTGGTCTAGTGGATTGGCCTGGCTTCCGATACTGGGCCGGGTATAATAATAATTCTGAGTATGGTTTTCTTTTAAGATATTTTCAGTAAATTCGATGCCTGGAGTCGGGAATTTGTTGGTGCAACACGTCCGTGCCTTTGAGAACACGCTGAGCCCACGGTCTCAGTCACTATCATAAACATTTGATAGTAATCGCAATAAATTAACCTTATTACCCTAAGCCCATCGACCATCATTGAGAGCGAGATGCCTGGCCCTGTAGTGATCTGTCAATAGAATGACAATGATGATGATGATGATGTTAATTTTTAAGCAAATATATCCCTTGCTGTAACGGTAAAGAAAGACATTGTAAGGTAACCTGTTGAATCTACATAATATTCTCAAGTAAGTCCTCCAAGCCGCACTTGGCTAGCGTAGCGTAGCTTTTCTCATCCGATACTCTTCTGAGACGCAACTCCTGCTCATTAGTATGTCGATGAAGGCTTGATATTCTAATAATCTAACTCGGAATGTATGTTAAAATAAACCAATTGAATTTTTTTTATTAAATTTTTTTAATTATATATTCACAGCCTGGTGTAATCCCTTTCACACGTACAGAACGTTTTGATTGCTTTTTCTTACTTCGTTTTGCAATGTGATGCATTTGAAATTATTCTTACGCTCTACGTAATTATCACCTATAGAAAATATTTCATCGCTTTACGTACGACATACTCAAGTTTACATAAAATATGCATCTATTAGATAGACCAGTTAAATAATGTCTGAAATCAAAATTTTAATTACAACTTTGTGATTTGGATATAATATAGGCATTCTTTTTATTCAAAGTTGTAATCACGATTACTTGAAAATGGTAAAAGTTACACAAAATTGGTCCAAATAAAAAATGTAGAAATTATAATTTTACAACTGAGTAACTAAGCTAACTTTAAAGTTATTTTAGTCTTTAGTTTTCGTCTGCCTGTCTGTCAGTTTGTTCCGGCTAATTTCAAAAATTTCCAGTCGGATTTTAATTGTTTTTTTCGTTTACTATAGCTATACTCAAAATGAAAGCGCTTAATTTGTATCCTGAACGGAAACTACGCGGGTGACACCGTGGCCGTCTGCTAGTTTAAAATATAATACCGTCTCGTTGGTGGGTAAGATCTTTAGCGGCTTACCTATCGTTAATTGGTGAAATCCTTTGAGGATTCTGCGATTTAAGTCTTTACTAGATTCCCTATCAAGTAGAGCGAGCTCTGGAATAACCAGGAATGGGAGTTAGAAATCCCAATGATTCTTTATTAATTATTATTATTTGTTCTCAGTAAAAAAGAGAAAAGTTTTTTAACCTAGAAGAAATTTTGTTTATTTAAGCGTGATTTCAGTCCAGAGCCAACTTGTAGTGAGTTAGTTGGCTCTGGACTGAAATCACGCTCGATGGTAAGTGATGATACAATCTAATATGCTTCTAATAATGTAATAAATTTTTAGGAGTAGGATGAATTCCACACCCGTTTCGGTTTCTACAAGACATCGCACCGGAAGGCTAAATCGCTTGGCGATACGCCTTTGTCGATAGGGTGGTAACTAGCCAAAACGAAGCATCCCACCAGCCAGACCTTTTTTTACGCAGGGAAATCCTCACCCGCTCGCCATATATCTGAATTTCGTCAGAAACTCAAGTGGCTTCCTATTAGACGTCGCCGGGATCTACATATTCTTTCTCTTCTGTACTGTGTGCTATTTCATAAAAATTCTCCTTCATATCTTAAGGATAAATTTTCATTCCTGGGAGTGCAATCTGAGCTTAGACCTTGTCGGGCCCTAACTCTGTGCATGCCTTACCATCGAAGTAAGTTTTGTAAAAACTCATTTGCAGTGCGTGCAGTAGAGCTGTGGAATGCACTCCCTGTTGGCATTCGTGAATTGAAATCAATTTTCATTTTTAAAAAGGCCGTTAAATCCTATTATTTTACAAACTAAAGATGACTATTAGTTTATGTTCTTCCTATGATGTATTAATGTAGGTATATATATTAGTTTATTTTATGATATATATTTTAGTTAATATTGGTGTTATTTGTGTAGTCTGGTTTATGTATTAGTGTGTAATTATTTGAATTTATGTATATTTTATAAGTATACCATCTGCAGTCTTTTTCTTTATACTTTCCTAAGCCTAAGGTTGCCTCGCAGAGATCGCTGCTAAGCGATAAGGCCGCCTGTTGTATCCTACATATATATTTTTTAAGTTATCTCTGTACTGTTTTTTTTTATTATTGTGTGTGGAATACAAATAAAGAATAAAGAATGGGGACAATCAGGTTATGTCGGACTCCTACCGACTAAAACCACACGTTTTAACACCCTTATATCTAAATCGGAAGTTGAACTTTACCTTATAAATCCACTGCAACTACGCCGTAACACTTAAAAACTTTAAAGTAGAAGAAATATTTATGTATGAAACTATACAAACAAATAAAATTGAAATGTCTGTTTGTAATTTCATGCTAACAGCTTTTCAATAAATCCATATAGAGGTTTCCCCATCGGTAATTGCTAAAACCTATTGAGGATTCTTCGAATCAAATCTCTACTAGATTTCCTTGAGTAACCATAACTTGAAACGGAAGTTCGAAATCCCAGCTATTCCTTATAAATTATTATTTACTTTCAGTATAAAAGAGAAAAGCTTTTCAACCTAGAAGAAATATTTTTATTGGAATATGAAATAGACTAGCAGTCGCCCGCGACTTCGTTCGCGTGGAAACCTCTTAGGTACCCTTCTAATTTTAAAGACAGACTTTCATATAAAGTGTGCAAATTCCCCGCTCCCGCTCTCAATTTAATTTTTTAATAGTTTCCCGTCAAGCAATATCCTCCATCCCGTCCCGTGTACTAAAGATCTACATTTTAGTTAAACATTGTACGACATTTCAGTACATTAACATTAACAATATATATTTATGGCAAGCTGTGATGGGTATAAATTGATATTAAAGTGTATATTTCACTCTTGAGTCTAGTCTTCAGAATAAACAAAAATAATTTTACAATCCGACACACAGATCTAGAGATTAGCCCGTTTAAACAAACTCTTCCGCGTACTATATAGATATTTGAACAAAGATGGAATTCTAAATCCATCACCGTATTAACATTTCTATTATGAAAGCATATCAGTGCTAAAATGCTGACCTCTATTCAGCGAAGGAGATCAACTAAATTTGGATGCTATTTATTAACTTATTTATTTTGATAAGGATTTAAATTAAGTTGTATAAATAATGACGTAAACTTAAGCATATGAATTTAATGATTTATTACAGTGTCACGCTTTTTAGAAATTTTGTAATATCTCCGAAACTATATAACCAATTAACAGTATGTTAAAAGGCAAATCTTATCTCTAATATCCTTGTGATTACTTAATAATTTGTTTTGATAAGGATTTAATTTTAGTTGTATAAATGATGACGTGAACGTAAGCATATGAATTAAATGATAAAAGATAGATATATGCTGTCGCGGACTTTTTTGTAGATCTTTTTGAGATAAAGTCCCCATACATTGCTTTCAATTATTCTTAATAGTTAAGGCAGCGCATGCGCATAAAACCGATTTAACAGATTTTTGCGATCTGACTTGCGCGACAAAAACTGCGATAACTCGGTTCATATATACAATATAAAATACAAATATAATATATAGCCTATTTATTATACTTGAAAGAATTTTTTAAATCGGATCAGTAGTTCCAAAGATTAGCTCCAACAGATCTTTATTTACAAACTTACAAACTTTACCTCTTTTTAATATATATGTAGTATAGATAAGTAATAAGATAAGTATATATATATAGTTAATAAGATAAGTAATAAGGGTAAAAATATCCCACTAGTAGTCGCCCGACGTGACCCTTTTTAAAGTAAAGATTTAGTATAGCAAGTTCTCGTTAAAAGATAGATATATGCCTGCGCAGAGATTTTTGTAGTCAGTGAAGAAGAATAATCCCTCCATACATTGTTATATGGGCAAAGTTTTCAATGAATGCTCCCAGGCAGTACGACTCAGTACAAAACCTTGAGAAATTATGTACGAAAACCTTCCTCAGGAATTACTCTAATATATTGGTGAATACCGCAATATTATAAGTAGTCTTTGAGTGTATCTTGAACAGACAGACGGACGCAGCGGGGAACTTTCTTATATAAATTGTAGCCATATAAGAATACTTGTACATATCCGTTGCCAGTACGAATTTAATGAAAACTGTTTTTAGAATAATATATAAAAAATAAAAAGGTTTTTTGCTGAAGCTGCACTCTTCCTCTACAAAGTAAATGTCATCGGTTTGCTTGTTAATTTAAAAACACGCGTTATTAATTGCTCATCAGAAGAGAAATGCTCATCAGAAGAAAACATATATCGCACAAAAGAATATTCCTGAATCGAGCATGGGACCGTAAAATACGTATAAATACCCGGCAAAAGTACACGGTCCGCGCGTCGCAAAGGGTTTTCCATTTGAACTCTTTGTCACTAAATCCTCAGTAAACGTATGAATAAAGTGTTCGCGTCTACATATTCAAAGGAGGTTTAAAGATAATTCACATTCAACTATGTCGTAGCTTGCGCACACGTGTAAAATTGCAGGCACACACCATATTGCTAGCTGGGATTTTGAAGTCATGAATTTTATTATTATTATTTATTTGTGACTACAATCTAAACATCTTCAAGGCAAGAGTGAATAGACATCTTCTAGCGCGTTCCAACATTTGATCTCATCACTGCTTTCCATCACACGTGATTGTAGTCAAGCGGCAACCTATCTACTCGCACCATAAAAAAAAATTGCTTCATAGTAAGTTTCATCACTCGTGAATTAGCATGATAAGTTTCGTAGTTTTGCTTATTAGCTGACCGAACTAAACATTCAATAATATAGTTTCTCTAATACAAGTAGAAGTGCTTTAGACGACAATGTTTCTAGATCACAATAGACCGAACCATACTGTACCTTTTGTAATACAAGACAACCTCGTTTCGTTATTGTCATCTGCCTGACAAACTCTGATATGCCGGTGCTCAAGCTTCGAGTAGCGCAATCGATATTTATTTCATTACTAGCTGACGTTTGCGACTACACCAGCGAGCTAAATAGCAGCAAACTTCTAAAGACATCCAACACAGAAAAAAAATAGATTTTTTAGGAAAGAATACGCATTATAGGTCTGGAATGCCCTTCCGAGGTAAGTTTTTCGTTATTCTTATAACTGGGGTATCTTTAAAACAAGAGTGGATAGCCATTTTCTAAGCAAGAACGTCCCACCTTAGATCACATCTACACTTACCATCAAGTGATATAGTGGTCAAGCGCGAGCTTATTTAAAAAAAATACTTTGCAAGAGCGAGCTATCCGTAAGAGATAGATATATGCCGTCGCGGATTTTTTGTAGTCATAACAGTCCTTATATACATTATTTTGTATTATCTGTAACAGATTAGGCAGCTCTTAATAGAAGCTCCTAAGCGATGCGACTCCTCAATTTATACAAAACCTTCTTCAGGAACTTCTTCTTACTGGTAAAAACCGCAAAAATTCCGTTTAGTAACCTTTGACTTTATCGCGAACAGACAAACAGAAACGGCGGAAATATGGATAAGTATAAGTAGAACCAAACCTGGTATTAAAATTTAAAATAATGCATTAAACTCGTAATCTAACGCGTCCATATGTTACTTTATAACAAAATGCGGAACAAAAGCTATGCTATCGTTACAATGTATAATTTTGATACGTTTTTGTTGTGGACACCAAACACATTCATAAATTATAATTTTGGTACAGCCCAAAGTGTACGCAGCTTAAAAATATGATCGTACTTTAAATCCAAATAACATCGTACCAAAAGATTTTATACGAACCGGCGTTTATCGTTTAATCTCCACCATGCAACCAATGTTGCTTCTGGTAGAATTTATTTAGTCAATACATAAAGCTTAAAAGGTGGCCAAGTTATTATATTTAAAAAGTATTGATAAAAGAAAGAAATCCGTGGCCCGGTGGATTTATAAGAAAGAGGTCTTGGGTTCGATTCCCGGCTGGGCCGTTTAAAATTTTCTAAATTTGTCCATGTCTGGCCGGTGGAAGGCTTAATCCGTGGTTAGTTGCCACCCTACTGACCAAGATATTTATTATTATATTAGATTCCATAAGCTATGATTGCTATCAAGGCCTAACTTGTAATGAATGAGGAAAATTACCACCTTGTCACTACTAATCTGATAGACATCGTTGTAATATAATACATCGATGGATGTGTGATTGTTACAGAATCAAAACGTTAATAATAGGGGGTTAAAGAATAAAATTGCCGTTTTATTGTAATAGGTACTTCGAATTGACATACGAGTAGAACCTTCATGGTTTAAGATTTTAAAGTGAAACTTTTTTCATACAGTACCTGTGTAGTTCTTCTTTTAAAAACTGTGCAACATTCGATTATCAACTTTCAGTTGTTTTTTTTATTCAGCTTAGACAACAAAGATGGATACTTCCAAAATACGTGTGATTTTTATATACGAGTTCCGACGCGGAACTAACGCGGCAGAAACAGCTCGCAATATTAATGTTGCGTTTGGAGAGGGGACTGATAGTCACCAGAGTTCTATCGCAAAGGCATAAATGAGCTTCCTATTAGATGGCAGCAATGTATAGATAATAATGGTAATTATTTTGAATAAAAAATATGTTAAATTAAAAAAAAAACGAATTTTTATTTTTCAGTACGAATCGGCAATTTCATACTTTAAACCCTGATATGTTAAAGGCCGTCAATCCCCATCGGTGTAGCAGGACGAGCTTTGGTTATGTTCTGCGGCTGGGGCTGGCCTTGTAGTGAAAATTACAAGGCTGAGATAATGCTATTGTTTTGTGTTCCAAGGATTGCCAAGTCACAACACGATTATCTGGCAGTCAAAAAGCGTTCCGTTGACAAATACTAATTGAACCCGCTTTGTGAACTGTACGTCTAACAAAATTGCTGATGGCGCAAACCGTGTGAATGTGTGAATGTATACCAACGTCCGTCTAGTGGTTATCCTATGTCCTTTCGATCACCTGGCTGGCTTTGAACCTTTGGTCGGATTGTGGAATAATTCTCTTTTTAAGATGTTTAGGGCATAATCACAATGTTAACTTCCGTGCCTCGGAGAACACGTCAAGCCTTCTGTCCTTGTTAATGAATTAAACATTATCACCCTATGTTCACCGAACAGCCTCATATCCTCTCTCTTGCAAGGAGAGTAAAGGCCCTGTTTGATGAATTTGAATTAATGATGAAGAACAGTAGGAATATCCAAAAATGTTACCCAAACGCAGGCAGTCAAAATATAATGTTCTCCGTGCTTACAAACCTAGACTGCTAGATTCGCAGAAGTGGTTTTCAAATGCAAAAGTTTGCAAAAGTTTATTATTTGTACGGAGTCTTTATGAAGAAATGGTATTTCGAAATTCATAAAACCGAGATTTGCGTTTATATCAAATATAAATAAACAAATATTATTAAATAAAGTAGTATGTGAAGATAAAAATAACGTAATATATTTTTAAGAAATTGTATGGAATCCAGTGTGTGATTTAGGATGGCTAAGATTGATATAAGTTTAATCATTATATTTATTAGCCTATTAATGGCCAACAACAGGGTCAGGCCTGTCTCCTTATAAAAGAGGGTAGAGTGTAGATCCACCACGCCGCTCCAATGCGGGTTGGTGGGTGTAGGGTGATAATGTTTCATTTATTAACGATCACTATCAGATGTTGATGATAGTGACCGAGAGCGACGGCTTAACCTGCTCTCAGAAGCACGGCAATGTAATACCACTAACTCTCCGAGATAGGGCATGGAATATACTGAAAATTTCATAGAAGAATGAAAACTCTGAATTATGCCGTGACCCGACCCAGGATTCGAATCCAAGACCTCGTGATCGAAGCGACAAAGGCTGTCCACTAGACCAACTAGGCAGTCAGATATAAGTTTACATTAAAATAATCGTATATTCAATGAGAACAATGCTCACTATTAGCAGGAATTCAATACACGTAATTGTATAGTAATAATGGTCATAGGTAAAATTAATTAATAATAAATATATGAGCTTCTACTGTTTAAACGGATATCTAAAAATGTGTAGGCGCATTGTTCTTCTAAACTATAACCAACCAACGCTTTGGTAGAGCTATTTTTTCATATAAAGTACAGTCTATGTAACGCGCTCAGTTTTTCATTATTGAACGAACTGTAATCCTGTTTTAATCTATCGTCAAATTCATGTTGACTAATTTTCAAATCCATGACAAAGTCGCTTTCAATGCAAAACTAAACAAAAAAGGAGAACCGATTGACGTTCGCTCGTAACAGTCGAGGCTGTGATTGGTCAGCGCGTATCAAGCTTTTGTCCTCTTCCCCCACCCCGTGAAATGTAACTATATTATTTGATTGTCCGAAAACTAAATGGCAATATTTATAAATGTTCGACTGAAACCAAATCCAAATTCATTAATGCCAAATTATAATTAAATATTTCGTCTAAAGTATGATCAATCTATTAATGTCTTCCTTATAGGAGAGGAGATATCAAGCGTAGATACACCACGCTGCTTCAATGCGTATCTGCGGCTTAGGCTCGCAATGTTTCATTTATTTATGATCACAATCAGATGTTGATGATAGTGACTGGTACAGATGGCTTAACGTGCGCTCCGAGGCACAGGGGTGTATTACCACCGACTTCCCAGACCGACCGGCCGGGTTTAGTAGTTACTGAAAATTTCATAGAAGAATGAAAAAACCCAGAAATATTCTGTGACCCGACAAAGGATTGGTATCCAGGACCTCGTGATCGAAGCCACATAAGCTAACCACTAGACTAACGAAGTAGTCAGTATTATTATTCATTATGAATTTTGGTTTGATTTATTACCTATTTCTTTTATCTTCCTAAGTAAAAAAATTCTTATCTCATTTTAGACTTATTTTACCCTGAACCGTGAAAAGTGAAAATTGTAGCCATTGCAGCAAAAACTTCATAAAGTTTGTAATTTTTTTAGTTGGGAGTAGATATCCTGTCCATTTTTTTATTTGTTCTGTGGTTCTTATCATTTATCCCCTTAAATTAATGATACTTAAGTGTAATCTTTATTTATAACAGAATATAAAATTGCATTTATAATAATATTCATTATTGTAATATTAGCAGCAATTTGTTAACAAACCTTAAAATAATAACTTCAGTCTTTGAGATATTTTAGTTATTGAAACATAGGATATTGTACTACCACCACCAGAAGTATAAAACCAGATACGAAATATGTATTATATTTATATATGTCTTAGATGTATATTTTACAGCATCTTCTTCAAATTGAGACAATATCTAGTCGATCATTAGCTTTTCAGGGAACACAATAACAAATTAATGTTAATTGCATAGGAACAACAAACGCTGTTCACAAGTTGCTCCATGTATTCCAATAATTTACTCCTCGTCTAGCTAGCGAACCTATGTCGTGATCTGTGTTTATATTAAACAATTTGTATTTCCTAGCAAAGTGTACGCTTTATTAGTTTATACGGAATTACTAACGGGAGAAAAAAATCACAGCCCCGCTCTGCACTACGTTTTAACAGCATCAGTCACTAATTCCATTAGGGCGGTGACGATGTCCTCGCATGCAAATTGTTTTACGGCGTACAAAGATATAAACAACTTTTTCAGCCGGTCACGAGACCGTTTTATATGTGGGCTGTGTAACGTGTTTATTGGTACTATTTTTATTTACTCTCACGCCATAATATCTCTATTATGACATTTTATAATAACATTCATATGCGTTCATAATTAAGTATTGACGGGATGTTTTCGTAAACTAAGAATCATGGAAAAATTTCGATATCTGTGAATTTTTAGTTAATTCAGCTTGAAAAATACCACCTGGAAAGAACATGACCAAAACTTGGCGGTCCTACTGGAACACCCAGGACACAAACAAGATCTGAACGACCAAGTTTCCACATTTCAAAATACAATTCACGCGTACTTTTCGGAATACTACCCACCACCGACTTGTTATGCTCAAAAACCTAAGGAAAACACGTTTAAATTGAGAATGCGGAGGAAGAAAAGGGAGTTAATAAAGAAGCTTCGTAAAGCAAAGTCTATGGGCGACAACCATCTTAGTCATCAACTGTCCAGAGCTTTACGATCAATCCTTAAACTCATTCAAGGAATATCTCTTCAAATATCAGAAAGCCGCGATAACTTATACAGGGCTAAACACGAAGTCAACTTTGATAAAAACCCCTTTGAGTACTCAAAAAGCATTTTCAAGGAAAAAAAGGGAAAACTTGTCCTAACCAATGAGCAGATTTACGACCACTTTAAAAGCACATATGAGGTACCAAGACAGGGGAGGCTATATTCAGATCCTCATACACTAAGGCCTAACAATCCTCTAGCAAACTTTCAAAGTATTCCACCCACCATAGAGGAAATAAACAATACTATCAGGAAGAAAACATCTAAATCTGCACCAGGCCCTGATGGCATCCCCTATATTGTGTACAAAAAATGTGCTTCAGTCCGTAAACATCTCTTAAACATATTTAATAAGATCTGGCTAGGACAACAAATACCAGTGACATTTGGCGAAGCGATTCTTGTCCTCATCCCAAAAAAAGTCGAAGTAACTCATCCAAAGGACACTAGACCGATAGCTCTAACTAATACTATTTCCAAATTATTTTTCAGTATATTGCAAACAAAAATGACAAAGCACATGATAAACAATAGGTATTTCAGGCCTAATCACCAGAAAGGGTTTTTGCCCGGAATTTCTGGTTGCCTGGAGCACAATTCACTTCTAGGCGAAAGTCTCAAGGATGCTAGAAAATATGAAAGGCAAATTACGATCTGCTGGATAGACCTAGAAAATGCGTTTGGTTCTGTCCAGCATGATCTATTGACTTTCGCCTTGAGGTGGTACAATTTTCCTGATCTAGTTATTGATTTAATCACTTCTTACTATTCAAAATTGAAATTCACCATAGCAGTAAACAATGAGTACTCAAAACCCTTACATTACAATGTGGGGCTGTTTCAAGGTTGCTGCTTATCTCCAATAGCTTTTAATGTAGTCATCAATATTCTAATAGATGAATTAATTGTTCAAGAAAAGAAATGGGGCTATCGGTTTAAAATCAACAATAAATATACAGAGTCCATCTTAGCTTTTGCAGATGACCTTGCTTTACTGACACGAAACCCAAAACACTGTCAGGAGCTATTGAATGTAGTGGATGAGTTCTGCTCATGGACTGGTGGGCTGAGGGTAAAGCCAAGCAAATGTCACTGTCTATGTCTGGGGAGACGAAATACTAAATTTACATCTTATGATCCGGGTCTCTCTATTAGTGGCCAAAGTGTAACCACCATTGCTGAAGCATTGCCTTTTAAGTTCCTCGGTAGAAAGATTGATTACAAAGGACGCACTCCATCCCTTGAGGTAGTCGTCGATAACGTCATAAATGACCTCAATAAGGTAGACCAACAGCCCATTAACAATATAAAAAAAGCGTGGGTCTATGACAACTATCTCACTTCACGTCTGACTTGGCCATTCCTCGTTTATGATATTGGCAGAACCCATCTGGCAAAACTAGATGCAAATGTCATAAAAACATTGAAGTCTTGGTTTGGTCTAGCACTCTCGGCTGACCCTTCAACTCAATTTAGAGATTACAATAATTTTGGGTTAAAACTAAAAAGGCCATTGGAACTCTATAAACACCTCAGGGTTACCAGAACGCACATTCTAGTTAAGTCCCAGGACGAACTAGTTGCATCACTTCCTAAAGACGAGGGTGCCGGAAAACTTGACTCTAGGCTTCAATTTTACAAACAATTTATGGCAGGGGCTCAGGTAAATAGAACCGGGTTGGGTGCAAGACGTAAAAAGGAAGACCAAGACATAATAAAATCTTTTCTTAAACAAGATGAGGACGACAACTACAAAGTGCATGCCATGAACCTAGAAATGCAAAACGAGTGGTTAAACTTAGGCGAGTTCTGCATCCCTCTGGCTCTGAAGTGGCGCGCCTTGCTGTACGATTGGTCTCCTGCCTTATTGAAATTTTATCTTAATGCCTTTCAACTGACTCTCCCAGATCAGAGTAACCTAGTAAGATGGGGAAAAGCCTCGGAAAAATCTTGCTATACCTGTGGTGAGGCAGTGGGCACTGCAAGGCACTTATTGGTAGGATGCAAGGTGCTCCTGGACAGGGGTCTCTACTCACGCCGCCACGACAGAGTACTAGAAATCATACGTGAAGCTATAAGCCTTTCAGTAGCTAGGGCTCAAAAAGGATTGACGACGAATAAAAGACAAACTAACTTCGTTAAAGCAGGCTCAAGTACAAATTCCACCAGCAAGCCTTATTCAATTCTAGGCTCTGCCCCTGATTGGACTATATTAATGGACACGTATGAAAAGCACTATAAAATCCCGGAAGAATTAGCTATTACGACATCTAGACCGGACATATTTCTTTTTTCCAAACAAATCAAACGTATAGTACTTGTTGAGCTTACAGTGCCGTGGGAAACAAACATCCCTAAAGACCATGTATTCAAAGTGAATAAATACTATGACCTTACTAACGAACTAACCAAAAATGGCTATGTGGTTAGTTTATACGCGGTAGAAGTGGGTGCGAGGGGTATACCAGCGAAGTCTCTCTACAACCTGCTAAAAGACCTTGGCCTTACTAGAAGTGCAGTAAGCTCCATATTGGAACGAGTGTCCAAAGCTGCTCTAGTAGGGTCCTTCCGAATATGGTTGGGCAGGGAGAATAACTTGAACAGAGGAGGTGAGTGTTGACGCGCGTCACTAAGGGTACCCTTAAACCTACACCCGAGTCACAAGTCTCGGGCTCTGTTCGGAGTTTTTCTCTCAGCCACGCGATGGACCCGGCACCCGCACGGTGAATCCATGGAATGCTAAGATATTCGTCTCATCATGTAATAAAAATATTTTTAATAATACACACTTACCCTTACTTTTTTTACTTTTTCAATCAACGCGTAAATGTATTAAATTGAAATTCATATCATTTACTTGGTTCTATAATACCTTTAAGCTGTAACAAAATAAAACTTCTAAGACAACACAGTCAAAAGATACATAAGCCGCATATTTAACGCTCAACTACTCGCAACTAGTCCTAGAATCTTGAAATTTTGTTTAGGAATGATTTCGAAAACCTTAAAATTTACGGAACCCCCGGTGCGTGAGTCCGACTCGTACTTGGCCGTTTCTTTTCTTTAATTTTTGTACGTTTTGAATGATCTCCTTTCGGAAAGTTATTTACGTAATTTTTAATGGTCGCTTTTCGCTTAAAAGTTTAGTATGATGAGATAATATAAAGTAGAGAATTAAAGCTCTCGTGTGGTGTAATAAAATTTCCTTCGTTTTATAAAATCGAGGTTCATTACTTCCTAGATGTTGTAATTGTTTCATAATCTAGTATTATTTCGCTTACAACGTCTGATTTCCCTGGAGTTAAGTTCCTATTCCTCAGGCTAATTGGCTGTGATACCAGCAAAGGTAGTAGCCAATAATAAAATAATTACAATTTTCTCAATTCTAATGAACGCTAATGAATTGTAATGACTAGACTAACAAGGACACTGACATAACATTGCAGCCGTTTTGCGTTAACGACGTCGTAACATAGTGTTGGAGTTAAAACCTTAGATGCATGCGAAGAGATATTTCGTGTAGACATTCTGGTCTGGCTGGTGGAAGACTTTGGCCGTGGCTAGTTACCACCCTGCAAAGACGTACCTCCTAGCGATTTAGTGTTCCGGTACGATGTCGTGCAGAAACTAAAAGGAATGTGGATGTTTCATCTTACTCCAAACAAGTTAGCCCTCTTCCATCTTAGATTACATCAACACTTACCATCAGGTATGATTTATAGTCAAGGTCTTAGTTATAATTAAAAAAAAATTGGTTGTCTGTTAAGTCGGTTTACTGAGGATAGTTGAACGTGACAACTTAAGAAAATACTGATGGAATGGTAGCATTTAATTGGTTATTAAAATTTTTAATCTAAGTATATTTTTATAAATATAAATTTAAATTAATAAAATAATTGATTTTGATTTTATAAATTTATAATAAATATATTAATTTTTAATTTAAAATTAATATATTTAATAATTATATTTAATAGACGGATGTCGAACGCTGCCGAACGCAAAGGCCGATTGTGCTTCTTTGTCGCTCGTTCCGCGCTCTCGCTTGCACTTCAAGCCTTACATGGAATGCCTCAAAGCGAGGTAACGCCGCATGAGTCATGTTTTTTCGTGCGTGCAGCCGGCTCTATCGAATTATAAGACGTTGTCACGTCAACAAATTATAATCATAGGCTAACAAGTTAAATCGCAGAGATCCTGTCATTAAAAAAAACACGAAAGTTTGCTTTTATAGTATTACTTGTACTAGAGGATGTGACAGTACCGGCCACTCGGAACGGTGAGTACCGTATGCCGGCTAACTGTAGCTAGTTTCGCCCTCACTCGTGGGCCAAATCAAATAGTGCGCGCCACCTCAACTTCCTTTTTCACACTTCCGTCCCATTTCACGACATCACTTCCACGGATTGCAGGAAAACGAGAGGAGCAATGTTACACGTCAATGAACTATCAATTCCAATAACTGTCATTTACGATCAGATATCCGTATCGTTTGAATATAGTATATTTTATCTAAAAGAAATTTTTATTTATACTTAGATACTTAGCTTTTTCTTTCTGGCCAAAAAGTTCTGATTCTAGTCTTATCATTTAATGGTAATTACGGCTTTCGTGGCGCAATAGTATGTGTAGTGTAGATTTATAAAACGGAGGTCCTCGGTTCGGATCCCGGCTGGGCCGATTTAGATTTCCTAAATTGGTCCAAGACTGGCTGGGAGGGAGGCTTCATTGGCTAGTTACCACCTAAAGTCGTATCGCCAAGCGATTCAGCGTTTTGGTACGATATCGTTTAGAAACTGAAAAGAGAGTGGACTTCATCCTACTCCTAACAAATTAGCTCGATTCAATCTTCGATTGCATCATCACTTACCATCAGGTGCGATTGCAGTCAAGGGCTAACTTGTAATTAATAATTATAAAAAATGACGTTCACGATGTTACTCCTACAATTAATTTTTTTTAACCCTCGACGCAAAAACGACGGGGTGTTATAAGTTTGATGTGCCCATGTAAATGTGTATGTGTTGGTCTGTGGTATCGTAACTCCCAAACGATTTTAATGCGTTTTTTTTTTGTTTGAAAGCTATGTCAGTCGAGAGTTTTCTAAGTTCTTTGGTGGAAATCGGTTCTGGTCTTTAAGGTCATCAGATCGTTTGTTAGGTGTGATAGAAATGTTACACGCTCAGTTTGCTTGAAAGCATGTGTGTGATCTGACATTTGAAACACTAATGTCTTCTGGAACCACTGAGCTGGTCTGATGATAAAGCTCGAAGGTAGGAGACGTAACCCTGGTCTACCTTTTTAGTAAACCCATCGAGTTTGTGCTCGTTGAATTTTCTTGACTGGTTCTTTTCATGTTTCTAATTGACATGATTAATTGATATTTTTCTTGTAATTTCATTTTTTTTAATTAAATTTTTTTTTAATTTAATCGGTGCAAAATGTGTATCTTGTTTTAATGTAAATATCTTTTTATGTCGTGAAAGGGCTTGAATAGTAGAATACTACACTATGAAAAGTTTAAAATCCAAGATGGCCAAAAAAATGGTAATTTCATTTAAGTCGGGGGTTTTTAAATTTTTAATTTAATAGTTATTATTTGTAGTAATTATTGACGGACCAAGCACATGACCTACGTGATGGTCAACTGGAAAACAATCATCCCCATACATAGGCACAACTAATACATACACAAGCTCGAAAACAAACCCTCTTTCGACAGTCGGTTAAAAAGCAGTGCCGAACGATGTACCTAAATTTTCATGCTACAAATTTCCCAACCCCATTGAGAGGAGGTAAGTATAATCCGATTTGGGGACCCGAAGTTTCCTGTTCACATTTTACAAAAATACGTTCTACTTTATAGAGATATATTTTTAAACCGATTAAAATGTGTCGGATGATATAAACTTAATTTACTTTTAAAGTAATATTATATCCCGGAGTCTATAAATAATATATCTATACATAAAAAACTAAATAGCAGTCAGTATAGGCAGGAGCAGGAACAATTATTATTGATGTCATGAGACTAAAAGAAGCGACGGAACACGAGAGGGAGTTGGCAGCGGATGCTCCACTGATTCGCAGAAGAAGGACAGGTGGCAGACGACGTAGGTTTGCCCATTTGGTGCCTCTAGCGTAAGAAAGAGAGGAATGCGTCGAGATGCCAATGTAGAATATCTAAGTATGATCCATTGGCACATCACCTAAAGACGCGGCGGGTTACGCTGGGTTTTAGTGGGTATTCTGGTCACTTCGACCAGCGAGTCCCACATACCCTCTGGGAGCTCTCGCTCTTGCGAAGGCTCCCCTAACGGATGCGTAAATGCATTTCCCAGCGAGAAAAAAAAAGGAACAATTATTATATAAATATATCATATTGAAATATCTATTTAATAAAATAAATCTTAGAATCTGGTCTAGACTAACATATATAATGCAATTATATGATTTTATATACTTTTAAGTCGATTAAGAGTCAGAATTTCAAGCTATTCCAGTTGGCGCTGTGAACAAATCGCACAGAGACATCGAGACCACATCGAACGATTAATTACCCTATGTTATAACTACCTACTATTAACCTCGTAATAACTTCTATTCGTATAAATAATAACTTGTTAAGTTGTATGAATAGTGATCAACTGACTTATTGTACTCGTGTAAAGGATAACAATAGAAATTAAAATAAATCCGAACACCATTGTGTATATTAATAACGTATGATAATTGCCTCGTTCTCTAGCCTATGTGGTTTATAATATCTGGGTTCGAGTCCTAGGTATATTACAAAATATGGATCTCTTGTTACATCCAATCAATCCTATGAAAATTCCCAACCTCAACCCAGAGTTGGGTTTACACCACCGATCCGCGGAAAGCATGTTAAGCCAGCGGTTTCGGTCATTACCGTTGACATCTGGTAGTCATTTATCTTACACTTAAAATATCATTCATTTACTTAAACACGCCAATCAGCAACGAAGCAGTGTGCTGATTCTACGCTAATTATTTATTTGTTACATAAATTGAGACATAAGTACAATAATAAAATCAGGTACAAAAGGCGGCCTTATCGCTTAATAACGATTTCTTCCAGGCAAACTTAGGTTTAGGAAAACATTACGATACTAGAACTCAGGTGGTGAATAATACGTATGAAATACATTAAATACATATACATTAATTCGCAAACAATTACAGAATATACTTCTACAATAATTATGAAACTAAAGAATCTTTTATATTAATAATTTCATCAAGGGGTACGGTAGACTCGATCGAAACCTTATTCGACCGACCGATTTCAAGTTGACAACATATATCCGTAAAATTCGGATTAAGGAGAATTTTGTTAAATTCTAATGATACTGACAAACAGATCGTAGTTGCTATCCAAACAAACTGCAGGCGCCATCTTAGATACGCCTCGCCAATTAACACATCGAACATCATGTGTCAAACGAAACGTCTTGCCGGAAACATTGAGTGAATCCAGTGTTGTCAGAAGCAGATGTAGAGAGGTAAGAAAATTGCATTTCAATATCGATGATGCGGATAATCGATATTAAAATGCATTTTCAATATCCATGCGGATCGTATCCTGTCAACTACATAAACGATGTCTCGTTGTTCTTTGGTGGATAGAAGGACGAACTAGTTGGTGTAGTTCAAAGTGTATTCGGTATCAAGTCGATAGACAGGCGACGTAGCAACGGTGCTGTGAGTTTACAATTTCCTGTTTCATTGCTTCATAAACTAGACCAGTGCAGATAGCTTTAAAAATAATAAAAAGTAAAAAAAACGTAGTAGGATGAAAACCATTTTAAAAGGAGGAGAATATTATAAAAATGAAAGGAAAAATAAATTACGTTACGAGGTCGGGAAGGGGTAAGGGGTAGGGTTTTAGGGGTAAAAACGGATTTTCTCGATTTCAGGCAAAACTAAGTCCTATGGAAAAGAGTTATGTGGGAAAGTTGTATGTAATAAAAAATTTAACCGACTTCAAAACGCACTGAAAAGTTAAAAATAAATGCGTCATTTAGTTTAATTTACTTAACTATATCTATAAACTCGGTGCCATCCAAGTTAAAGGAAAGTTTATTTAAAAAAGTAGCAAAGCACTTTGTGTGAGTTGGGTATCGTCTTTAAAGTAGAAAGCTTACAGATGGCACCGACTTCATAGATATGGTTAAGATAATTAAAGTAACTAAATGACGCATTTATTTTTTACTTATCAGTGCGTTTTGAAGTCGGTTTAACTTTTTTTTATCATACTTTTTAGTGGTTTATCGACAAACATACAACCTACTCGTTCTAAACTAAAAGTAGAGGTTTCTACGAACAGAAAGCTCTCTAACTTTTTGAAAAAAGCTGATTATTATGACTGTCGTGTAATTTTCGGTTGAAAATTAGGTTACTTTTTCGATATTCATTCAAAATAAGGCGTAAAACGTAAATATGCCAATTTGAGAATGCTAAACTATTGCAGAGCAGTTGTTCTGTCCAAAATATCATAAATGTAAGGGCAAAAGGTGGACTTCAGATGATAGATACAGGAAGATAAGAATAGGTGAGCGGCATGTGCCACATCTTCGTTACTCTACGATCTTTCAGATCCTATTACCTACTTGTATCTTACTACGTATTTGTAGGTACATATTATCGGAGTCGGCATCTATCTACCATGAAATTACTGCGTGTTTACTGAAGCCCAATTGATAGCGTTTAGGGGGCGTTTTGGAATGTTTGCAGTGAGTTTGAAAGCTTTATAGAGCTAGATTTTACGCTGCGTTTGAAACGGGGAAAACAGTAGGATCAAAGGGCCAAAAGATATTTTTTTACAGCTATGGTAAACTGAACGGGCACGCTTTCACTTTGGTGTCAGATTTTTGCTTTGATGTATATCGATGTTTGACGTAATAAATATTTTCCTACAATAGATTTTCACAGCCCATGTTCAATGGATATCTATCTGTTGAAATATTTATGAAAAAAGAAATACTTATTTTCCTTGGTTATTTTTTATGATTTCTTATACATTGCAGACGTTTCTTACGGAATGAAAGTTCGAAAAAATTGCAATGAGATTAATGATCGGAAAACTTAACGACTGTTAATATATTTTATCGAATGCATACAATAAGTTGTCTCTATCGTTGTTTGACCATTTTATTCGTACATATTTATAAGAATACTAGCAGACGCCTAGGACTTCGCTTTCGAGCAAACTAAGATACTGCAAACATCCAAGAACACTGAAAATGCAAAAAAAAAAGAAACAACACGCGTGACCTTTTTTTAAGAAAAGAATGATTATACACATTGTTTTGCTTTGTCGGCAACGGACTCTTCCAACAATTATCGTCATATATGAGCCAATTTCTAGAAAACCATGACAAATGATATACTAAAACCTTCCTCAGGAATTACTCTAAATATTGAAGTAAACCGCAACCATACTCTTAAAGTTTATAGCGAACAGACAGAGAGACGCGGCGGCGGCGGCCTTTATTTTATAACATGTACAACTCCGTCTGCGTGGAATTAGTTATTAAGGCTGCCTAATTTTTCTAAACTTTGAATGTCATATTTATTAATATCTAATCAACTGCCCAAAAATACGCTTTAAGCTTCTAGCCTAACAAAATGACGATACTGTCATACAACATTTCGTCCCCGCTTTTAGCCCCATGACTTTATCGGTACGTCGTCTGTCTCGCTTTCACGTAAAAACTACTGAACCGATTAGTAGTTTTTACGTGAAAGCGAGACAGTCAGACGGACAGAGTTACTATCGCATTTATAATGTTAGATAAGATTGATGATAGTGATGATAGCCAAAATGTATTTCTAAAGTTTGCCTAGAGAGTAAATTATTGCGATTTGATATATCACAATATTAGTTACCGTACTCCTTCGAAACGGCTTTACCGATTTTTACCAAATTTTGTATGCGTATTCAGCAGGTCTGAGAATCGGCTACTATCTAATTTTCATCTAAACTTTTTTTTTAATTTTTAATGCAAAACAACGTTTGCCGGGTCAGCTACTCTTATGTGTAAAATCTCGGATCAGAGTGTTACCATAGTCCTCCGAAATGGCTTGACCGATTTTTATGAAATTTTATATGCATATTCAGTATGTCTGAGAATCGGCTATCTATTTTTCATACCCCTAAGTGATAAGGGTTGTCCACCCCTAACATTTAAATTTAATTTTTTTTAAAATGTTTCCTAGAAATAATATACATGGCAAAACAACGTTCGCCGGGTACAGCTAGGATATATATACTATTATTATCATCAATTTTTATTTTAAAATATCAAAGAACCACTCATCCAAAATTTATAAGTATATAAAATATAACGGAAATAAAACATTGGAATATTTTACAAGTGTGTACATTTTAAAAGTATGACTGAAATGAACACGTTATTGGAAACTCAATATTGTGAAAACCTTTTTGTACAAAGCCTTTGGTACAGTTTCTGTCAACAGATACCCTGCGCTGGTGATAATAATAATGAGAATAGTATGAGTTGATCGACTAGGTACTGGTAGTGTGAAAAGTATTTTCTAAAGCTCGATATTATTTGCGACTTTATCGTTCCAATAAACATCAAAGAACCACCCAATAATAACATGTTTTGCACGCTTGTTACGAACGATATTTCATCCTCCGTCTTTATGCAGTTTTTTCTCATTATTTCTAAGACGTCAGACTTTCTTGACACTAGTTACGTGTATTTGTAAGCCATACTTGAGATTGTATACGGCATACATTAATGTACGAGTCAAACGAGCTTTGAACTTATTGCGTAGGTTTGTAATGTATATGAAAAAAGTATAATAAAAATATAATTAATGCAGATTTTTTATTGTTGAATTTTTATATTTTATGTTCTCCCCAAATAAAGTTTAATTTGGTCAAAAGATAAATAAAAACTAGGCGACAAAGCGTAAAATATGAGTCTTCAAATACAATACGAATGTAAATATAATCCCAGCTAGCTGCATTAAGTTCTTATTTAAACATTAACATGTAGTTTTCTTTATACGAGAACTTATCTATAAGGCTTTCAATTTCCTTTGCTCTTGTCCAGAAGCAAGACGTAATAGGAAATTAATAGACTGCCTTTACCGTGTAATGACGTCTAATCCTAGGACTCGATGTTAGGAACTTAATCTTTTACTTTGTGCGTCTTTATCAAGGAAACCATAAATTAATAAATGATTCCTTTTATTGGAGAACTCCTTAATCCTATTGCATGGCGCGTTTAATCGTGGAGATGACTTTTGGTGGTAAATTAATTTATAGGCATTTTGCCTATGAAATATTGTTGATACGGGGAACTATTGTTGATTTTTGATTTTACCTATACTATAATCAAAAAATCAACAATAGTTTCCCGTCTAACAAAATATTATTTTAGCATTGAAATCATATCATATTTGTTTTTATTTCTATTCATGGGATTTATATCGAACTAGCTGACGCCCGCGACTCCGTTCGCGAGAAATATTTTTTATTATACTTCAAAAAAGTAGCAAACGTTGAATGTCATATTTATTAATATCTAATGAACCATCTTAATACGTTTTGAGCTTCTAGCTTTAAAAATGAAGATACTTTATACAACATTTCAAGTAATGTAAAAATAATTGCAGGTAAACACTGCATGCGCCTAATTAAACCTTAATTATTATATTTACAAAAGTTACTAGGTATATATAAACAAGAAAAGAAATATTGAAATTACATAGCATTTAATTCTAATTGTTAACCCTAACACTGCCTCGGGATTGGTGAGTTAGCACCTTTAATGTTTAACTGTGGATCGATGAGGGAAAGACAGAAAAACATTCTTTAGTTTTCTTGGACAACTTACCGGAACTCTTATCTTAAAACATTCTATCATTCATCACCTTTTGTGATGTTTATGAGGTCTACAGAAAATCCGCGATGGCATATATGTATCTTAGTATACCCATTATTTTAAATAAGCTCAGGTCAGAGAAGGGCTTCCAGCCGTTCACACTCCTGTATTTCTGCTACGCCCGACATTGAACCCAATGTTATACTTTACTTAAATACCAACCATCGTACTTTTTACGTCGCGCATGCCTTTTCTTAGCATTTTCACTTGATTTTTCTTCCTTCGGTTTAAAAATTTGAATCGGAAGTTATATATTGTAAACAATTTTATGTCTATAAACATATAGAAACATTTTTGTTTCAACAATACCATCAAAAATTTGCATTGTTAGGATGCTTTTCGCAATTTTCACTCACTTCCGGATGTAGCTAAGAACACTTCTTAGACTTTTTCCTACAAGGATATGTCATCATATCGGTTCAGTACACTGTCGTAACCGAAATTTCGTAACCAGTTACGAACATGGATGGAACATGTTTATAACTGGTTACGAAATTTCGGTTACGAAAGTGGACTGAACCCTCCTAACAAGTTAGCCCGCTTCCATCTTAGATTGCATCATCATTTACCATCATGTGTGAGTGCAGTCAAGAGCTAACTTGTAGAGGATTAAAAAAACCAAATAAAAATCCAGGTTTTTTTCTCCATTAACTGGTTACGAAAGACAGTTATGAAAGTGGCCAAATTTTTCTTAATCAATAACCAGGTACGAAAATGGAAATAAAAATCTTCTTTCGTAGCTGGTTACGAAACTTGGTTACGAAAACGACAAATTAATTCCGTTTTCGTTGCTGGTTATCAAAGGAAGAAAAAAATTCCATGTTTATAAATGGTTACGAAACTTCGGTTACGAAAGTGGACTGAACCATCATATCGGGGATCAGCCAAAGCCGTTTGGGAGTTGCAATGCAAGGGAACATGCGCGGACAACAACAATAATTTAAAGCATTCCACAGAAATGCAAAATAAGGGTTACGTACCATGTTTTTTCTTTTGATGTTCTTGTGAGGCTTCACACTTTTTCTTGGAAGGATTCAAGTTAGTTCATCTATACTAATATTATAAAGAGGAAAACTTTGTTTGTTTGTAATGAATAGGCTCAAAAACTACTGGACCGTTTTTAAATATTCTTTCACCATTCGAAAGCTACATTATCCACGAGTAACATAGGCTAAATTTTATTTTGGAAAAAAATAGGGTTCCGTAAAATATTTGGGTTTTTCGGACACAAGGTGTAAAAAATCAACCAGAAAAGTTAATTATTGCGTACGCTGCCTAAACTATAAAAGATAGAACCATAAAATGTTCTAATTAATTGGAGATCTTATAAATATCTACAAAAAAGTCCGCGACACACTATACCTATCTATGTCGAGTGAGGCACAACAACCATTTTTTTATTTAAAAATCTTGAATTTTTTTTGGACTACATTTAAACGCATTTATTTTACTCATGCTATTAATCCTTATCAAAATAAATTATTTCATCACTAAGTACATACTACAAGTTTATGTAGATAATATTTGGTATTTAAAAGATTAAAATTAGACTTTTGGTTTTGAAGTTATGGCGAAATTAAAATATTACTATTTCTGCGTTGCGAAGTGAGCGTCACCAAGGCGGGGGCGCGCGTGCGGGAGGGGAGTTTAGATCTATGTTATATATACGATGATGAATTAAGAATTCGATCTTTGTTCAAATATCTATTTAGTACACGGAAGAGTTTGTTCGTTTGTTTAAACGGGCTAATTTCTATCTGCGTGTCAGATTGTAAAATTATTTTTGTTTATTCTGAAGGCTAGGCTCAAGAGTGAAATATACTATTTAATATCAATTTATACCCATCCGCTTGCCATAAATATATATTTTTAATGTTAATGTACTGAAATGTCATACAATGTTTAACAAAAATGTAGACCTTTAGTGCACGGGACGGGACAGAGAATATTGCTTCACGGGAAACTATAAAAAAATTAAATTGAGAGGGGGAGCGGGGAATGAGCACACTACATGTGCCTTTACACATTTTGTATGAAAGTCTGTCTTTAAAATTAGAAGGGTACCTAAGAGGTTTTCACGCGGACGAAGTCGCGGGCGACTGCTAGTAATATATATATTTACACGCAGCGTGGGTGTTGTTGAGTTGTAATGTACTGTCACATAGAGATCGGCGTGACATTCAGCTTAATAACTTTTATCTCTAGTGGAAAAGAAAACTAATAACGTAAAACGCGCTTTGAAAATAACGTGCCCTTTTGATTATTATTTGCATATTTTATTCCATTTTCTTCGTCGGTCCTGTGCTTGCCTATGTGGCTATCAGATAACCAAGTCTAGGTTCGAGTCCTGAGTATAATGGAATGGAATAATTATGAGGTTTTCCTTTTAAAAAAAGGTTCCTTTTAAGTATTGGAACAACGTGGTTACTCTAATTGCCTTATCCCTTCTCCTTAAAGAAGGGAGGCCTGGCCCTTTAGTGGGCCGTTAATAGGTTAATGATGGTGATGATCAGTCTATTGGGAAGGTTTACTAAAGATTAAAGATTTTTTATTTGCTATATTTCAGGTTCGTGATATTGAAATACGTGAGGCGGGATCTCATCAGCAGCCTTCCGCTCCCGAGGCGACTCTTGGACTACCTGAGCACCACCCACTACTACTCGGAGCTTCTTGCCGAGATCTAAGCTCTGTAGATGCTTTGTAAGGAGTTGTAAGTCGTACCATGACCGCACTTATCCTTTCTATACCGTGATAGAAATAATGATACCAGTTATCTTAAATGAGCATATCACATTAAAAAAATATACGCGATATTCCGTTTTAAGAAATGCTATACGAGTGTTATTTTGAATATGGACTAACCATTATCATTGTTTGGATACAGTAGCACAACTCGATAGTGCGAGCTTCGAATTAGTCTCTATGCCTGTCTGTGGTACCTATCGTGTTATACAGTGAGAGATAGAGACGAATTCGAACGACTTACAGATAGATAAAGACATTCTGAGATACTCTTCAGACGATTATTACCGCTTCGAAACAAAGGTCTAATCTGTAGATATTTTTCTGTTGCAACACGCATTGTCAAGTAAATAGAAGTCTAGTCTCCGACGTGTAAAAACAGATGTTTAAGTTTCAGCCGTATCTTGAACCACAGTTGAGATTAACGTTCCAATATTCGTCATTAATATATCAGCTCAGTAAATTCATGACTGTACCACTGTACCTCTGAATTTTTACACACACTGAGTAGTTCCCAGTGGGGGGTGGTGTGTAGCTTCACCATGGCTGTTTAACTTATTTATGGGCAACTGCTTGACAGCCGTTCTCCGCCGCGTCAGTTGTGACAAAGATTGTTGTTATTGCATTCCCTTATTCTTTGTATAGACATTTATCTTTCTGGTCAAATGTGGTTAGCCACAAAAACACCAGTGTTCTAGATATACACCAAGCGGACTTTCCCGTTTTCGTTCACCCGCTTGTCAGCAAACATACCAAGCATCCATTCATCAATCATCATCATCAATATCTCCTAACATCACACAAGTGCCTGTGCAAGTGGTTCTCGCTCATTCGGTTCACATTTATTCAGCACATCACGCAGACTTTCCCTAAACTCATCTGCCTCATGTTTGATTTTAGTTGACTTTCTCGCACTAGTGGTTTGTAGGAGCATAAATAACTAAAGTCAAAGATCCGAGTAAGTCCTAGTAAGTTCTTCCACACAATCCACCATTAATACTTGCCATCCAAGTATGATACCAAGTCCCTGACAGGCTCTTTTATTTTTTGGATACACCAGACCAGTACATATATGGGCTATGTTTCGTGATATCACACCAATTCTTCTTTGTCATTCACGCAGAACGATAGCATTATTGTACATTTAGACAAGTCTCGTCTTGGCTCCTGCTAGCCAACCGATAGACGGGGTTTATGTTAGTGTTTAGAGAAACTTTCATTCGCACTGGGCCGCGGCTGGGGGTCATTCCCTCCTTAAAAGAGGGGCACAACAAATTTTACCACCGCTGTTACTTTTAATTTAGCTCCCTTTCCTGGAATTATCCATAAAAGTGACGACGTGACGTGAAGTTGACGTACATTGGTGTTTGTGTTGATTGAGTGTATTTGGTGTTGTTGATTCTGCTGTTTCAGCTACTGCTGCTGCTACTGCAGCTGCTGCTGACTTCGTTATGCATGAGGAACACTGCGATAAGATTGACGTTTTTTTTTAATCTAAACGTACCAGCCGTTAATTTAGTTTTTTTTTATATTCACCATTAAAAAAAACATCTCGCATACATGGGCAACAAATCCTTTGATAATTATAATCACTATAATTTATATCGAAAGAATAGAATGAAACTTTGACATTCATTTGACACCTTACATTCGGAATTATTTCTTATAAACACACCGGCATATTTAGCGGAACATAAGAAAGGTCCATAATTTAAAAAATATGGTTTTATTTTAAAATCTACTTACTACACTTATTTTGTTATTTAAAGTTTAATTTGTTTTACTTAAAATGAGATCACATTAAGAACAGATTTTGCGAGCAAAGGCTATTAGTGAATAATGGTACATTTTTAAACTTTTCATGTAACCGGGAAAAGTGAAAATTAATACTAAAATAACAATTAATTAAATTAGAAAAATGGTGATTAAAATCGCGTATTTCCTCCACGTGCTCTTATTAAAGATTCTACCCGTCTAGGCGTACTGAGAATGATGTTATCGATGGTCTCCTGGGATAGTCTCCGCCATTCCTCAACTACGGCGATTCGCAGTTCACACGTTGGCAGGGGCTGGAATTCTGGACCTACTTTTCTTTTCAGCAAGTCCCAAACGTGCTCTATTGGGTTCATATCCGGTGATCTCGCTGGCCACTCCATAACAGTGATATTCATATCATTAAGATAAGCTTGAGTTACCCGAGCGGTATGCGGCCGAGCATTATCCTGTATAAAAACAAAATCCACACCGATATATGGGGCAAACGGTACGACATTTTCTTCTATAACTTCTCTGATATAGCGGTCTGCAGTCAGACTCCCTCTGTCAATCACTACCAAGTCTGTGCGAGCTCTCAAACAAATGGCCGTCCAAACCATTATTTATCCATCACCGTATGCAACTGTAGTTTCAAAATTTGAGCGTATCGTTCTCCTTTGCGTCTATATAATGATGATAATGAATCTCAATTGTGGTTCAAGCATAGGCTTGAACACGTTTTATAACACCTATGTACGTTTCTCTTGTATAATCTTCATGGATTTTAAAAATTTACTGAGTGTCAATATTGGATATAATTCATGATTAATTTATTAAGATTTTATAAACATACATTATTACATATTTATAAATACATACGGTCATGGCACAATTACGTGTTTCCGCCCACATTTCGTAACTGACTGTTTGTAGAAGTTCATAAAATGATTAAAGTCAGTGTATTCTGGAGTCACTATAAAATGTCGGTTACTGATTGTTATAATTGAACGTGGGCGCAAAGTTTTAATGGCAAGCGGAGTTTAGGCCTTCCGAATTAAAAAATACTGAGTCTCAAGTGTGTGTTGACTCTTACTTCGATTGTATATTCTTATAGTACAAGTAATACAACAACACACTCTTACCATTCTATACGCAGCCTATTAAAACTCCTGCTTTTACATTTCAAATACGTCCACTATATTTTCAACTTAGGGCCTATAACATAATAAACCTAACGTGTATAATTAATTATTATTATGAATATTCTGGATAGTGATTATTGTATTACTTAATAAACAAAATAATTTATTATTGTGTTTAACAGACGGGATACTAAAAGCTTATATACGAATTAGTTAATTGAGGTAGCGCTTTTTTAGTATTGAATTTTTGTGCCGAATGTAGAATGCACGTTACACAGTAATTAATAAAAAAAAACACAGACATATATTTTCTCAAGTTTTTACTTAGGCTTATTTATTCTGCACTTGTAACCAGTATACTCGTTAAATACAATCAAATATATTTTTATTATCTACAATGGTTATTTATATACGAGCTTGTAAACTGATTTTCTTTAATTTTGTACCAGTTTTCCTGAAGAATATAAACCAATTAGTTGACGAGTTTTTCTGTATCCATTATACATTCAACAGGCTGTGCAAATAAACAGTATTATAACATAAACACAATCGATTAAAGCATTATAAGATCGACGTTAAAGAAATATTATGAATAGATAATTGAAGCATTAGAATATTTTTTTTCAGTTAACGACGACATTGATTAGCAAATACATGTTTTCTATTTTTTTAGCATCGTAAAGTTTAAATATTTTAAACATAATTAATTTTAAACAGTTGACACAAATTTATTTATAAGAATAATTACTGTAAGAAATCAATGGCATAATTTAAAACATGTATTTGATACTAATACGCACAATATATCCGTTATTTGCCTGATATTGTTTTTTGCGTCTTATTTATTTTAATTAAGGTTACAGCGACGGGACGGGACGGCAACGCGACGCTGGCGCCAGTTATTTGGATGTAATATACAAGTAAAATACACGAGTAGACCACGTGCTAAGAGTCTTCACGCCAGCGTCACGTCACCGCTCTGTCCTCTCCTCTGTATGGCGAAACCATTATTCATAATTTTCACGTATTTGTCGCTAAATGTATCCATTATTTATTATTATTAATTTAATATTTTTACGTCTCTTATTTAATTCAGTTATTTATAATTTGCATAATATTTTCACGAACGTAAATTGACTCATAATAGAAGGTAATGATTTGCATAATAACTTAGTTTATTTTGCGTTTTATAATACGTGTTCTTGCAAAATAACATTATTTAAAAAGGTTTAAACGAAAGCTTGAAGATTGGTTACGAATTGATGAACGGAATTAGAGAAGAGGAATCTTTTTTACTTAAGAGCCATTTCTAAAATTAGTGTCTTTTAGATCTGGCCCTTGATCAGATCGGAGGCTAAGTGAAAGCATTTTGAGATTTACATCAAAGCTTTTTTTAAACTTTTACATGTAGTATAACATAAAAAAAATATGTCGTGTATATAAAATGTTGTTTGTGCATTACGTAAATGATTTTTGTTTGTAAATTGTTAGCTTCGTTTAATATGCACGTAATAACGCTTTCTTGTTGTTTTAGCATCATATTTCTTTTATTTATAATTATATTTAAGTTTTGATTTTCACCAAAGATGATTTTGTATTAAGTAAATAAATTATTAAGTTATCATCACAATATATGATTTATTTATGCAACTCTCCTCAAAACCTATTCATATTAGTCAATACTATTCATAATCATTTTCATTAAGTCGACATTACTGGATATATAATCATATCAATTATACTTAGGTAACGCTTACAATGAATACTGAGTCTTATATGATATGAGTATTTACATACAATCCAATATATACTAATGCTATCAAGTATTTATTTAGCACAAAGACCTTTTTAATTATTAAATTTTATGATCTCGTCAAGCGTATTAAATCTTTCTTTCAAGTAATTTTAACGGGACATGGAAGTTAATTCGGTTGTACAAATATCTAAATTAAACTGATCTGTAAAACCTAAAGCATTCACCAATAGGGTATCAACGCGAACCGTTTATTGTTAACCTTAGACTACTACAACACTAGGCTACTAGAAATTCTAGATTATCATTTGTACTAAAATAGATATTAATTTTATTTCTATTTAGGCCAATCTTGGGACTGAAGTAATATTTCTCTAAAATGTGCTATGAAAGGGGAGCGCTTATAACAAAAACGCCTAGGCGTAATTAATAGCAATTACGCGATTCTGTCACGTTATTTTACTAAGCGTTATTTCTCACGGTATTTTTTTATTTTAGGCTATGAGTACGTTTACGTCCTGGATCGGGACAGTATCTATTTCATTTTTATTTCTTTCCATTACGTCCCTTTATGTAAGCTCTGGACGTCATATAATAGTAGGCTGTTATAATGTACCTATCTATTCTCTTTATTTCAGAAGACAAGATTCCATTATATTTAATGTACCTAAATATCGTTCTGTTTATAATGTATCGCTTCTAAAGTTCACTCTATTTTCATTCACGCGTGATTTACTCTGTAAATTTAAGACGCGATTCGTACCATGTCCTTTACTTGGAAACGAGTCTGTCCATCCAATAACTCGCAACGTTACGCAGATTGATTTACAATTAATGAAGTTATAATAATATCAGTAGAAGAGTAAAACCGCTGTTTTTTATTACCTCAATTATCATATGAAATCAGATTGGTTCAATTTAAATATTTTTGTACATCAGTACTAAGCATGTACTAAGTACATTAAAAATAAGACAACAGACATATCACTTTATTGATAGTAAAAATAATGTACTTACTTAATTGGTTAATATAATCAGATTAATAGAATTATCTTTGTCATGGTTGATTCTATATGGACCGATATAGATAAAAGCATTCTACCGGCAGAGATTTTGCGCTCGCTCGAACCCACTGTCAATCCGGTGCGGTCTTATAACGCAGTTAACGGCAATCAGACCAATCAGAATAAGATGCACGAGAAACTTTTTTGAAAATACACAAATACCAGTATGCCGGCATATTTACTTTGGCTGCTCTACCTAGTGCTTTTCATATTACTCCTGCTTCGCTTCCGATTGTAACGCAGCATGCTATTGATATACGAAAGTATTTTGAGGGGATGGAAAGTTTCACTTATAAAAAGCATTTAGCCTGTGTTATAACTACGGTGCGACAATACTGCTACACTATAGTCGACGCATTTTAATTTGAGTCGTCGAGCAATAAATTTCACTGATTGTATATAGGTAATTAAACGCAGTCTTGGGATATTCTGTTTAACAAAATTAAAACGCCTGGTAGTGATATTTGGATACGATTGACTGTAAATGCAGACAGCTGTTAAGCAACGTTATTTATTACTGTTACTGACCGAGCCGACGACTCAGTTTATAATGCATCGACAATAGCAACGAGCTAGAAGCACGAAGTTGTCGAATCGTTATGATTTGTGAGGATACTTCGTCATCGTTCACTCTAGGATATTAAAGACAATAGAAGAACGCGGAGAGGCTCTTTAACACATTTAAAAGCTTTTAATTTACTCTGTTATTATTATGTGAATGGTGGAATTTTGAAAGCATGCACTATTGTCTCTTAGCTTTGGCATGCTTGTTGTTATAGACAAAATATTAAAATTATCAAAATAATTTGCTGCATCCGGATAGTCTCCTTTTCTCTGGGAGGGAATAGTCTTTAACAGTTAGTAATACTGATATACAAATACGCTTACTTCTGTCTGTTATTGGTGATGTGGTCAGAACATCTTTCTCATGAGAATACTTATTAATCTACAATGATGTCATTGTGTTGTATTTGCATTTTATTTTGTAAAAGATAAAAATAAAAAACAAGAAAGTAGGTTTTTTTAATTTTTCACGTAAATTTTAAGGTTATGTGAAAAAAATGTAAATACAAAAGTTTTAGATCTTTTTATTACCTACAACCTTGTCATATAACTATTTTCCATAGGACTTTTAGTTTTGCTAAAAATCGAGAAAATCCGATTTTTACCCCTAAAACCTTACCCCTTCCCGACCTCATTTTTCCTTTCATTTTTATAATATTCTGCTCCTTTTCCAATGGGTTTCATCCTACTGCGTTTTTTTTTGGTTTCAAAATTAAATGCACTGGTCTATAAGTGAATATGATTGATATTGTTTATGTTGCGTAATGTTCTATAGATAGTTGAAATCAACTTTGCGCGCGACGCTATGTGTGGGTGACACTTGTACATATACAATGATATTGAATGCGTGTCTCGTATTGTCTGCATGATGGCTGACGCGACACTGACACACAAATTAAAGCTGTATTTTTAAAAACACATACACACGGCGCCGCGCGCAATAATGAGATGAATCCTCTATAGCAGTTATCGGGTACTTTGCGAATGTATTTAGTTTGATATTTTTATTTCGGTCATAAAAAGAAAGTATTATGTTAAGAAGGATATGATTTTTTCATGTTAAAAAGAGCATTTAGTTCTCATAGACATTCCGATTAGTATATAATTTATTATCAAAAGAATAATTAATAATTCTCGAAAATCACATATTTTTCTTATATGTTTATTTTATGTAACATATAGGATATTCATTACGATACAATTTATTTTCTCTCTAAATTACAGTTTAAGTTGATGCGTCATATATAAATATGTATTTAAAACTGTAGGATTTTATAATGTGTCTGGTTATTGTACGTGTGGACTGGTCAAGCCCGGGTACACTGTGATTCACTGTATCTGGCCAAGTATGTTATCGGTGTACATGAGTACATGTTTGTGTCTAATGGGTAATCATTTCTCGATATAAACTAATTGTAAGTCTATGTATAATAAACTCGTCTATAGTGAAACGTACAAATATGTGCAATGAATACAACTATGTGCTCTTATGCTGTAATGAATTATTTATAGGGAATTAGAGCTTAATTTGGTGATAGGTGCAATAATTCGTTATCGTTATAATAGTTCTGCTGACATATCACTACATCGTTACGGGGTGCGGAAACTTATGATTTTGTGAACAGAGTTCCAAAACGACCTCTATCTAGATTGTCGTGGAATTCATCAGCTCACAACTAAACAAGACTTTGTATAAAGAACACCAATTTTAATAGAGTTTATATTAGTTACGCCTCGCAAAATGGCATTACCGTGCGTCTTTAGAGTGAGTGCCAGTTTAAAGAACGTTATTATTAAAAGTGTTACTGGAGTAGATATATAATAGTCATAATGTTATTATGTTAATGTTTTGATCGATCTATCTTTTTATCTAAAATATTATATATAATAAGAATATCTAATATAGCTATTTAAAGGAGCCATTCTTGTATATATGAGTGATACAATGTCGAATTTAAGTTTCAACTGTATTGCTAGTTGTAGAACAGAAATAGAGTAAACATTCTTATGAAAAATCCTTACATAAGAATATTGTGTTAAGCGAAGTTAAAGAAGAAACTAAATGACAAACACACGTGGGTTAAAATATTTGTCTATTTCAATATAATTTAAGTAATAAAAAAGGTATGACTACACTGTTAAGGCAAATGCACACGATTAACACTGAATGACTTTTTGAATGCGCCGAATGTAATTGAGTTTTGATTTCGTCTCTATCCCTCTCAACCAGTAGTATCGTGTTAGACAGAGAGAGCTAAGGACGAACTCATAAACAACATCTTTTGCATTTCAACGAATCAACGGATTTTTCAAGTCCGTTATGAGCGTTGAAATCGCAGGGCGTGTTAAGGCATGTTGTGCATTTGCTTATGCTAGAACGTGACCTTAATAACTACAATGTTATGGGACCTGAGATAGTTCTGAAAGGTCTGGCCTTTGATCTCGCTCCCCTGTCTGGAATAATCGTAGAGGCAGTTCGCTTGGTTGATGAAAGAACATTGTAGTCGTGTTCGCAGACATGGCTTGTATTCTCTTTTATTATTATAAAAACAAGAAAGAAAGCGCATGCTACCCACGCCCTGACACTCGACTCTCGCACGCACTCTATGTTATTTTACCTCGATTAGTGTAGTAACTCCGACTGGCATGGAATAAAATAAGAATTTACATAAGACGTTGAATATTATAGAATGTGAAATATTACTTATGCTGTAATTTTAACTTTATTGTTATGGACCTGAGTAATTTTACGAAATTATGTTAAAAACTTCGAACAATATTGATCTATGTATACTGAGATCGTAAAGGATTGACCAGTGGATGTTCCAGTAAGTGTGTGCTAGTGGACAGAGGAAACTTTCTGACTACTCCATTGAAGTCCGCCAATATGCGCTGGCCATACTATGTTTTCGAATCTTGTATGTTATGTAAAATATAATGATTGTTGATTTAAGACAGTACTAGACCGAACGTAACTTCATGAGTAATAAAACACAGAACAACAATATTAAGCAATAATAGTTTTACAACTGTATTAGCGTTAATGATTTGTTCAGCTCAGAATCCGTAGAACAACGCAGAATATCGTCATTACCATGGTTACCATGTGGTTAATTAGACGGCTTCTTATTTTATACCTGTTCGCCGGGGCAGCTAGATAGTAATAATAGTCATGGTCGCTTAAAGACATAAGTAATTGTTTTTACTTACACTTTTACCCCTTACAGTGTATTTTGTATACTTAGAAAATATATCTCCTTTACAGCTGAAATAATAGGAATTGATTAATTTTACCGCTAATCTACATCACCCTCACCGCTGTGTAACACGCACTTATTCGCACATGAGTACAAATAGAATTCTTGCCAAAGTAGCGTAATGTTAATTAAATGTTTATAATTCTTTGGATGGCTTGTGTATACTTAATCTACTCTACGACTGCGAGGAATACATGTAATGTTTAGTATAATATATAGTAACTTCTAGTCATCTCTGCGCGTGGATCTATGTGTGGGTAATTATATAAGTATGTATAGTGGCTTTGTATTCGTGATATATGTTGCTCGGGCGTCGCTGCAGACCCCGCGCGCACAGATGAGTTGAACTATCTATACCTTGCTAGATCTTATTGAGGACAGTTACTCGTTAACGACGCAAGAGTTCTATTGAATAATGGAACGTAACTTATTTAGCTGTGTAAGAAATCTTCTGCTGTACAGACTGGTTCTTTAACACATATTGATGCGAACTATACTACAACAACAAAAACTAAATCGCCGCTCAATTAATTCGCTACTGAAACACTTTGAAGGTCGCCTTTAGGGCTTAAACTGGTTTTATGAAATAAAATGGCTATAAATGAATTAATTAACGTTTAATTGTATTAACGTCAATATGTTGTTAAGACAGTTTGCTACGGCTGCAAAAGATTTGAAAAAGCAGATGCAATGGACAACCGTCTATGTATAAAATTCAATGACTGTATTTTTTTATTGACATAGATACAGCAAATAAATTTGAAACAGGTATTTATTGTTTCATGCATAAGGTTCATAGGAGATGTGTCTCGCAGTGATTGTATATTTTGTATCCCTATCGTAACTTAGGGTAAATCATATTGACTAGTTATAAAGTCTTTGTACTCTATGACGTACATATTCTTGTAAAAGAATAACAAAATTGGTGACACCGAAAAATTTTAGACCAATTATTTTGATCTTTGTTTTTTTTTTCTTATTTAACAATAGAAAATATACTTTGTACACTATCAACCTTGAATTTGGTAAGACAAGAAGTTGAAAAGACGTAGATGGGAAGAAAATTGGATCATGTCCATAGACCGATCGTTTTCTTCGTTCGTTCGTTGCTAACTTTTATAACGAAAATTGAATTGAAATAGATATGGTTTGCCTGTCGGATATGCCAGGCCCTTACTGTGATAAGGGCCAAGCCACATTTGACCGAATTGATATCACCGGTGATAGCAGGAAACCTGATCAGTACATTATGTGCTTAAATTAATTTTAAATTTAGATAAATTCCACTACGAATAGATATATTTTATGGTATATTTTTATTTCACTTTTTCCCATTATATGTTTTATTGCTGCCAATTATAAAAAATATGTGAGAATGTAAATAAAACTAGCTATAATTTACTTTGTAGTCTTTTACATAATATTACATCCATAAAATATAATATTCATTTTATATGAAGAAGCGGACGGCCCAAGTAATTCTAACATAATTTGGTCATTCGTAACACTGGTGTGATGTATCTAAGTAAATTACTCGATTGTTATGTATAATATACTTATATATAAAAAGAAACTAAGACCATATATAGCTCAGCATATTTTATAGAAACTTTTTTGAGACCTCTATTAATCGCAAATGTTATTTGTATGAGACAAAAATAAGGCCTCGAACTCGTTGTTCACTATAGACCTTTCTTGTATAAGGACATTTACAAGAGTTCTACAGTATAGTGATGCCTATTATTGCAATGCGACAAACTGATATTGTTGGAATTACGCTTATAGTATAATACCTTTGTACGTTAATTCGTTGAAGGTTATTGTTACGATATGCAGCGCTCTTTCGAGGCCTTCGTGGTTTGAACATAATATGAACATGATTGAAAATAATCAAAAGTTGTTTGTATCGCTCGACGTTCAAGTTCACGGTTCGACGTCATCGTTTTGATGTTTATATTGTGATTTTTCTGACACCGTTATTCTACCTATAGTCCAGTCATTTGGTGGTAGAAAAGCTGCACAAACAAAATGCTTCACAGAAACTACCTGGAAAGTGGTTGTGTCTTTGCGACACTCGTACTCAGAAACTAATATGTAAATTTTTCTCGTAAAATATACTTGATAATATAAGGTAATATAAGGATATTACCAAAAACTGATGGCGCCATTTTTTTTAAATGGCGTGGTGGCAATTTTGAGAATTCTATTGCTACAGGAAATCTTTCCAGGTAAAACTGCGGAATGACCGTATTATAAGGTAAATAATTAGGTGAATTAAAATTCACTATTTACGTAATTAGCTTGAATAAGTGGCTGTGGGAAAAATAACAAATGTAAAGTGATTGTACCTACTGGGCATGTAATTTAGTGTGTAATATTTATAAGCAAGCAGTAGATAAGTTTTTATACTAATGATTGTTAAGCAGCCAGGGCTAAATGTGCCCTTGAATAAGAGTTACATAAATGATAAGCCTCATATCTGCAACTTCACCGGCGCCCAAACCGATAGACAGATGCAGAAAGCAGATTGACTCCACGAACGGGCCCTCTCAAGTAGAGTAGGTATTCATTTCAAACTATACATACTATCTAATATATAAAATTTCCCTGTCACAATGTTAGTTACCGTACTCCAATACGGCTTTACCGATTTTTACCAAATTTTGTATGCGTATTCAGCAGGTCTGAGAATCGGTTACTATCTAGTTTTCATCAAATTTTCTTTTTTTTAATTATTAATGCAAAACAACGTTTGCCGGGTCAGCTAGTAATTATATAATTATTTTGTGTTTCTACTATTTGGCCCCCTAACACGTTCACACATTTTGTTTGCCTCTATGAACGAATGTTAAGGAATCCCGACACCTTCAATAAGATTGTCAATCTTATTGGCTTCACCGTACCTTGTTTGAGGTGCGTTGGTTCTTATGGTAAAGAACGATAAGAATATGAATTATACGATATACGTGTTAGGTAAATGGTATAACATCCCGAAACGTACTGATATATTTTGATCTTGGTAACATTTCTATGTATAAAATAATTATTTTAATTAAAAAAATCCATACTAAATTTTAAAATACACGACGACATGCGTTAGCCCAGTAAGTAACTTTCGTATATTAACAACCGACAACGTACCGAGCGTGCAGAGTAGTAGAGTATCTAAATGAAATGTTTTCTTTCTTTACAAACTAGGGATACGTATTCATAGTTATCATTACATTTCCATTAGATAAATGAGCCCGTTGTGTATATATGCTGGGTGCTGGTTGAACAGGAGTTGATACATCTTATGAAATTGCCTTCGTAGTTTTTAACTTTTTAGATGCTTAATAAATACTAGATACCTCATACATGCCTGTTGAACAAATCGTTTTAATGTTCGTAATACGTTGTTAAGGTACATTTCTTATGGAGAGTTCAAACGTGTAGTAAATGCTAGTTAAAACGTTACAGCCGTGACTAACAAATTCGCGCTGAGAGAATGGGGTACGCATGACATTCATCTAAAGTTCCATTCATCGAAAGAATACTTTTTTGACAACTCGTAATCTAACGAGGTAACCTTGAACCACAGTTAAATTCAAATAGAAACTATAGTTGAGCCGTCGAAAGGACATTACACAAATGAGTCATTCTTGAACATCTGACACTATGTTTGCTTACGTAAGATAAGGACAAAGATAATATTGCTTTCACATATCGGTCCTTCGTCATGTTGTTTCGACAGCTCAACTATAGCTCATTTAAAAACGAAAAAAATTTAAACCAAATCATAAAAGAATAACTTTTTAAATTGGTTTAGCTATAACTTATTTACAATAATTCTAAACTAATTAACAAAATATTATTTGAGTGTCCTACCGACTTATTAACATTAATTTGTCCCAAAGAAATAAATAGAAAAAAAAAGTAAAAGTTTTTTCTAAAACCACACTGTGCTATATCAAAGTAATGTCAATTTAGATAAACTCTTTACGGCCTTTTTAAGACTACAATATTAATTTAAACGCAGCTGTAACTGAAATGTTTATTTCATATCTTATTTTACTGGACTACATGTCAGAGACGTATTCTTTCTGCAGATGATTGTATATTATACAATTGTTATCTACCTCGTTCTTGTGCGCGTCTAACACGTTTGCGTCTGTAATGTAAATATAATATAATTATTAAGTTTACATACATAATATGGGGATGGTCTATATCCATCAGTGTTAGTGTAAAAGTATGTGTAATTCTTCTAATATCATCCGCAAAACCTTTAATTAATTTAAAGTGAATCAACTTAGAAAGAAACATTGACTTTTAACAGCCTTAAGGTAAGAAGTGTTACTGTGTCTCGGGGAGGCCACCAGTACGATCCTCCAGTAGGTAAATGCTCGCCAAACCGTCAAACAAAGGGCTGTTAAAACAAATTACCTACTTAAAGATGCAAGTTTGTAGCCGACGCAGCTTGATGATAATAGGAATTGTGTTATTCTTTATTCAAATTCGACGGTGTGACTTTTGAATCCGTCTCGCTCTCTATATCCATATTATAGTGTTAGTCAGGAAGAAATTGAGGGGACTTCGATCTCTGTCTCGACTCTCGATTTGCACTGTCGAATTTCGTTAAAAAATAGTGCTACAGCGCTTAGTTTGCTTCAATTGGAGTACTATTTTTAATATTGACCATCCCTGGTAGCGACATGCAACTGTAGGCAGGTATACAGGAGAAGTGTTTATGATCAACATCAAGATTGGTTACTGAAAATACGTTGCACGCTTAGGAATATAGTGACCTAATTCTAAATTTTATTTACATTTCTTTTTCAAATCTTTAACAATTTTCCATATAATACAAAATATATAAAAAAACACTATTAAAAATTTATAAAAAAAAATCTGCTCCACCATTTGCGGGGCCTTTGAGAGCCCAAGCAACCAGTGGTCAGGGTTCCAGAGTGAGGAACCTCCTCACAATACGCGTATCCGACCCTGTATCCGACCCTTGATCCAACAACTAAACGAAAGCTTCTTAAGGTGTAGGTCGAAGCTTTTCGCAAAAAGACCATTGACTGAAATGACTATCGGAACAATAATAGTTGACTCAACATTCCACATGGCGGAAATCTCGTGAGCAAGGTTTTGACCTTTATTATTAAAACGACCTAAATGCAATACCTATGCATCAACCCATAAGAATAAACCTACCGACCAGTCGAGAACCATTTTATGCTATCCAAACGAAGATCACGCCTTTCAAATTTAACGATGCTTATGTTGAATTAAGGCAGTTTTATTAATACATATCAAAAACACTAAATTTTAAATTAGGTCACTACATTCCTAAGCGTGTATCCAATATAAATACTAAGTTTTACAGTACAACGACATTAATGTTCGTTCAGCTAAAATTTATAGTCTAAACACATCCTGTATACTTTTTGTAAGGTAATAATTAATAGATAGTATAAGATATCGCGTTATCTGTGTTAACTTTAAGTAGGTACAATCACGGAACATCGTACAAAATACAAAAATTGTACTATGTACAATGAACGAGACCTTAAGAGTACCTAATTTTCGTACAATTACAGTACATAAATGGCAATATAATGTAATATGTGTTGTTTAAGATATTATATGTTGTGCATATTATTGTAAGGGTACCGAAATTTCCCATGTTAAGGTAGAGTTTCGAATAAAAAAACATTGACCACAAATTGGATACCCAACAGAAGTACAGAACACTAGACTGGACTAGAGCCATTTCTAAAAATTTTCTAGTCGTAATGTCAATTTTAAAGGGAAAACCTTAAAAAATGGAAGGAAAATATAACAGTTCTTTCAAATTTTATAATATTTTACAAAATATCATAAGAACCATTTTTGTAAAACAAAATTAAAACATTCAACTTTGTTTGATACAAACATACCATTTTTGAGTACATTAATAACAACTTTCCTAGCATTTATGAGTTCGATGGGGACTTTTAAGTTTTTTTCTGTTACCCCAACCCAATATTTCCACAGAATTTTGGCTGTAACGGAATTAATGTTATTTGACCACTATTTTAATGTCTAAAATGTCTGGACTAACAATAGTTCGGCTACTATGTAACTGTTAGACATATTCAGTAATGGTTTAAGACTAAGTAACACAAGGGGACACACTATCACTAACTAAGTACTCCTAGCTAAGTACCCTGACTTCGTTCTGAACGCTGTAAAGACATAAATATTACTTTTTTCAATTTATCGAAATTCTACCTTAAGCCATTGGGTTTATAGCACATTGTAATGCAAATTTTCTTCTATAATCACCGTAGTGTAATAGGACAAAATTTGCAAAGCGATGCACCGAGAGTATGGCTGCCTTTCCACCAGTGCGAGGGTGTGAAACAGTTAACGAAAGATAAACGAGTGACCCGCTATTCCGCCGGTTTATATAGCAGATGGTGCTTTATTTCGACTATAATAAGTAAAAATATTTTCTTAGCAAAAAGTGTTAAATTAGATCTCTGGAAATTGTCGATTGACTGATATTTATTACATATCTTCTATATAAATCAAATTCAATTGCCGCTTGTTTGTCTCGCTAAAACTTGAGACCGGCTGAGACGATTTAGCATTACTTGAAAAATTTTGTCGTAGTCCAAAGAAATTTAGAAGAAAGTGACAAAATACACAATTCTTATATGTTTTTCAGTCAATTTTTATTGGCGGCACAAAATTCGTCAGGTCAGCTAATTCTTTAAAATTTCTTTTAAAATTATATTAGTTCACTCATAATAGCGGTCATAGCGGTCAAATATCACGTCGGGACACATAGGCTCACAATTTAATTATCTCGCCCTCCTGGTGAAATGGCAGCCTAAAGTACCTGAAGCTTAATATTACAAGTACAATATTAATTACATGCTCTGAACGTTTAGAGCCATCTAGTGATAAAAGTTTCATGTTAATAATGCCAATTACGCTTTAGAACGCATGTTATGGTTGTATTTATCGCCGCCATTTGGCTTTGAAAAAACATTGTACGCAATTACAACTGAGCCATTATGACGACACACTTTACAGTAGTGGTTTTTTATTTAAAGCTAGACATGACTTGGAAAATGGAGTAGATATCGGTCGCCTATTATAAAGTCGTTACACTTGCATTGTGGGGGTCTGAGTAGGTGAACATAACCATGAAAAATATTTGGTTATAGCATTGTTCTACAAGGTCTTGTTAGTGTTGTAGTTAGTACAGAAACGTGTAAAGACCAGAGTTAAGCATGTTCTGATCGTCTTTAAAAAATGTTATCAGTGATTTTTCCGTTCTTTTACTTTAGGTTTTTTGCCTATTATAGGTTCCAAGATTTCGTCGAAATGCATTGGGCATTATCATCATCGTCATCTTCAAGAGGCCGTACCCCGAAAGGATTTGTAGAAAATTAACTTACATTAAAATGCTTTGAATACCTTATTTATTTGGAACATCCGACGTCGCACACTGAGGGAGCTTCGTAATATCCACGCAATAAAAATTGAATTGCAGACGAATTTTGAATTAAAAATAAATAAATGTGTATCGGAAATTATTGCACCACCAACCTTTTCCTTCCAATTTGAAAGAAAAAAAACATTTTAATTGAGTGTTAGATATAATATACAATATCTACTTGTGACTCTTATATATGTAGCTATCTTAAATGTCTATCTGTCAAGTAAGTTTTAACCATATCTAAGAAAGTATTATAATAATAACTGACAGACTACTAAGAAAATAAATCGTATTTCGATAATGCATGCCATATTTATGAAGTAGAAAGATGTATTCAAATATAATTTGATGTCTAGAAAAATGGTTTCATTTTTTCAAATAGTCCCATTTTTATTTTTTATATATGTCTCCCTATGTGCAATAGAGATTCTGATCAGCTGTTTAGGTTGTCTCACGATATTGATTTTTATTGATCGAAACTAGCAGCGCCATCTACATTACGTGACATCATTGTATTGTGGATTGCATGACTTAGTCCAAAATTGTCGGTGCCTCGACAATAGATTTTGCATTTATTATTATTTTCTATTAAGATCCATTTTTCCAATCCTCACATTTTTATTTCTTACACACCAGATATTATTAATCCCTCCATGTGCGACTCGGATTGAGATACACTGTATTGGTGGACTCACGATAATGATTTTTATCGATCGAAACTGGCAGCGCCATCTACATTACGGGATCTCATTCTACATGTTGAGATTGCAAAACCTAAAAATGTCGGCACTTCGACAATAGATGGTGCTGTTTCGATTATTTATTTATCACTCAAATAAATCTTAAAACTTTTTCTAGGTTTGCTTAATTGTTTAGACTTCATTGTATACATTGTACCTCCGTAAAGTGTGTCGTTCATTATGCCTTATCAATTTATGATATTCAACTAAATGCCTTACGGTTTATATCAGGATATATTATATTTTCAATACATTTACCCGTAAGTTATAATCTAGTGTTAAACGATACGAGTCATGCCTCTAAGCGAAATTAAAGTTCGAGTTTGGAAATGGAAATTTTCGCCTAACGAAATCCAGAAATATTTCATGTAGGTAGATATAAAAATAATATATAAGTCGTCAGTAATCAATGTCTGTTCAATTAAGGGAACATGGCGCTTATTCCACCGATATGATGACTCGAGGGACAAGTGTGAGTTTTTCACAGAATGACTGCCTAAAAATTGTAACCACGTGTAGTAATCTCAAATTATATAGAAAAAGTGTTTATTCACGCTATAACTAGATGGCGCTGCTTTAATTCCGTACAAATTTGCGTTACGTTTTCACTCAGGGACTCGTAAAAAAACTCACACTAGGCACACAGCTATAATACGAGTACGTACTTTTATTTCGCTTAGTCGACAACCGTAGAGGGTATATAAGTAATAATTAGTCTACAACACTTACATTTATATCTAATGTGAATTTGTGACTTACGATGTGATTTATATTGACAAAATAATTGTATAACGAGTATTATTTGTATTTTACTTATTATATCACTTCCTAACTTGTAGGTATATTATGTATTAGATCGGCGATTACCATTAATATAACTAACTACTTATTTTTTAGAAAAAATAATTGGTTTTAGCACTCAATAATCCTATGTTAATGAAACTAAACCTATATTTTGATTTTCCAAGCCTAATCCCCACTTCCTGTGATAACGGCATGAAAATCTATTTAGTAGGTAAAAAAGTAAGGGTAAATGAATAGAAAAGATATAGCATTTTTATAAAAATTCTATTTTTTTCAATTATTGGTGATATTCAATGTAGGCTCGACATCTATTGAATAATTATAATATTATGGATGGATAAAATGGATCGCCGAGCTAAGATGTATTAATACCAATGCCTACCAATAATAGTTCGTTATTAACGCTTGGCTTAACGTGGCGTATTAAGAAGCATGCAGCCAGAGCCTAAGTCGCTGTTGGCTGCAAAGTTTGATTACATGAAGTTTATATATACTCGTATGTATAATATTCACTGCGAATGTTACATTACGCCCCGTTACGCCGGTAAGTGTACACCTTAATACTTTCGAAGTATATGTAAATTAACCTGATTCAACTACGCTTATTTCGATAACTCGGAATAGTGACATAAAACGTTTTCTACCGAAATCTAGTTATCGGAAGTTTCAAATTCTTCTAATCCACCCGTCCGGGCCACGTATTAGATCAAATGGTCTCGATGTATTTAAACTAACTTAAATATTAAACTTTTATTTATTTTATATTTTTAACTAGTTTAGATAAGTCTACATATTATATTATGTTGAAAATTGTTAGTTTTTTGAAGAAGGATTGAACACGTGCTTTATTAATTGAAAATAGTCAAAATTATTTAAATATAACATAGAAAAGCTAACCTCACCTAACCTTATTGCATTAAAAGTTTTTTTTTCTTTAACAAAATTTGAAGATTAAGAACAATCAAATCAAAACATAAAAGTCAGAAATTTTTAAGCTGCCTGGGAGATTTCATCGAAATCTATTTAAGATATAACGAAACAATGTATGGAAGAATATTGTTAGCGTTGGTAACATCTATCTTTTGATGATAACTTGCTATTCCCATTAAAAAAAACGATTACGTACATTCTTATTTTTGGCGTTTTTTGATGGCACAATGTTTACTACGCAGGCTAAGTCGCGGGCGTCTACTAGTTAATGCATAATTTACCTATAATTTGCTTTCGTATAAAACTTAATGAGATAAGGTAAGGTGCAGATCGACAAGGTAGATGTTTTGCGTGTTCTACTTTTCCTCAAAAGACTGACAATTCACCTAAACCTTCATTTTTGTAATTCGTCACCTGTTGCTTTCGATGATGTTAATAAATAATGTGTCTCAACGTACTGTTCGTATAATGTTAAGTGACTTATTTAATTATTTATTTACTTACCAACGGTAACACGTACTGCCGGTTTGTTACAAAATTATACATTATACCTTTTTGCATACATCGTAATGCATTCACGTAAACACTTATATTAAAGTAAGTTAGACATTCTGTTTTATAAAATATGGAATAAATGGATTCCCATTAAATGTCTTTGTTTTATTTACACTTTCCCAATCCTTTTTAATATTATAAATGCAAAAGTTTTTATGTATAGGTAGATGTTTGCTAAAGTAATACTTTTTTTTATCGACTACAAATTGGCCCTTGACTGCTATAACACCTGATGTTAAGTGACGATGCAGTCTAAGATGGAAGCGAGCTAACTTGTTAGGAGTGGGACGAAAATCCATACCCGTTTCGGTTTCTACGCGACATCGTACCGGAACGCTGAATCGCTTGGCGATACGTCTTTGTCGGTAGGGTGGTAACTAGCCACGGCGAAAGCCTCCCACCAGCCAGACCAAGATAAATTAAGAAAAATCTCAATCTGCCCCGCCGGGAATCGAACCTCCTCCTCCTTCTTATAAATTCACCGCGCATACTACTGCGCCACGGAGGTTGTCAAAAACAACAAATACTGAATGGCTAATGATTAAACTTCATCAGCGCAATCTGTAGTTAGCAACGCAATCTACAATGAATTTATTCGATGTTATTTTCATGAATTATGAATGATTGTAATATTATCATAGATTATAATATTACAATATATAAACACACCGGCATATTTAGCGGAACATAAGAAAGGTCCATAATTAAAAAATATGGTTTTATTTTAAAATCTACTTATCTACTACACTTCTTTTGTTATTTTTATTGCATTTCTACGGAATGCTACAATTATTGTTGTCTGTCTGTCTGTTCGCGCTATTAATATGTTCCCGTACAACTTCCAAACGGTTTGGCCGATCCCCGATATAATGACATATTCTTATAGGAAAAGGAATAAGGAGGGTTTTAGCTTTTTTTTACCCGACTGCGTCAGAAAGAGGGAAATGTTTTTTAAGTGTGTTCGCGGATTTTGATGATTCTTTTCTTGTTGGAAAGGAAAGGCCCACTAGAAGAACCTGACGCCCTGACTTGTGTGGAATATCTGGGGCTTCATCGTCATCATTATCAGCCTATTAACCGCCCACTACAGGGCCAGGCCTCACTCCTTATAGGAGAAGGGATGTGGAGCGTACACCCACCACGCTGCTCCAATGCGGGTTGACGGGCTTAGGGTATTAATGTTTCATTTATTAACAATCCCAATCAGATGTTGATGATAGTGACCGGGACCAACGGCTTAACGTGCTCTCCGAGGTACGGGGGTGTAACACCACCAACTTCCAAACTCCGGGCTTGGAATGTACTTAACAATTCATAGAAGAATGAAAAAGCTCAGAATTATTCCATGACCCGACCCAGGAATCGAACCTAGGACCTCGTGATCGAAGCCAAATAGGCTAACCACTAGACCAACGAGGCAGTCTGGGGCTCAGTCCCACCATATTGCTCCAGTGTGGGTTGGCGGGCTTAGGGACATAATAGTTTTACCCTGGGTTCGGCAGCGTGAGGTTGATATTTAAGTAAAGTAGGTATAACATTAGGTTCAATATAGGGCATAGCAGAATGAAAGAGTGTGAACGGCTCTCCGGCCCAAGCTTATTTGTAGATCTATATATCTAATCTATCTATCTACTACCTTAAAATGAGCAATTCTTATCATAACTAATATTATAAATGCGAAAGTAACTCTGCCCATATGTCTCGCTTTCACGCTAGAACTTCTGAACCGATTTAAATAAAATTTGGTACACAGATAGTCTGGAGCCTGAAACAGGACATAGGCTACTTTTAATTAGAAAAAAAAGTGTTGTAAGGGGTTAAAAGGGTGATGAAATGTTGTATGAAAGTATCATCATTTTTACAGCTAAAAGCTTAAAACGTATTATTCAGGCAGTTGATTAGATATTAATAAATATTACACAAAAAGTTTTTCAAGAATTTGGCAGCCGTACTAAACTAATTGAGAAAATCTTTCTAAGTATACACTCTCAGAAGCGATTTTGTACAAAATTTTCAGAACTAGCTATAAGTACTTAATTAAAAACCTAATACTTCAAGGTAGGATATATCAATCCAGTAGGTGATCATGAATTTAATATAAGATAATTTTGATTGACGTCGCATTAAATGTGAAACCAATTTCGTTAAAGGGAATCATACAATACTATTTTTAACCACATAGGCCATACAAATGCTCAATTCTTTTTGAACGGCTCTAACATTCCCGAATCCTTTTCTATCCAAGAGCCCTTCAAGCATCGGATCTATTAAGAAATAAATATTTTACAGCAGAGACTAAGGCAAAAGCTGGCTGTTTTATCTTTTATGGACCCTTAGACCGCCCCACCCACAACAGAAAGTTATAGATCATTTTTTGGCCTTTGGGGGATTCAAGTTTAAAAGCTAAAGTTACGCCCGTGGGTACCTATCTACGTTTTTGGGGACTTTTTGGATCTGGAATTAACTAATAGGTATGTGTTTATTGCAATTGCAAGGTCTTCAATTTCTAATGGTCTCCTATCTGCTATTGAGATACAAAATATTAAATATTGTTTCCAAACGGTTAAAACGGTTAAAGTTTCAATTGGAAAAGTCGTCACCTACTTTTTAAACGACTTCAAAAAAAAAAGGCGTTTCTCAATTCGACCGTATATATATATATTTTTTTTTTATGTGTGTTCGCGCATAACTTCGTCGTTTATGAACCGATTTTGATAATTTTTTTTTTGTTGGAAAGAAGATAGTCCGGTGGTGGTACCATGACAAGGAAACCAGGATCTGATGATGGGATCCTGGAGAAAACGAGGGGAACTTTCAAAAATTGTAGGGACAACAAGTACGTTTGTTAATTTTTCCGGTAAGTATTTAAAAGCACTACAATTTGATGAAGGTTTGGAGTCGATCTGATGATGGAGCCGATTTACATATAAGAGAACTCCTTGTCGATTTACTGCATTTACCTTGTGTTTGGGCTCGATTAATTTGTCTTGATAAGCACTTTACATTTAGATGTGCTGTGACTGTCATTGAGGGTCTGGTGATGAAGGCAAAGTACAGTTAAGGGAGCTCCGTAACTGCTTACAGTAGCTACCTTGTGTTTGGGCTTGGTTAATTTGTCTCAATGAGAAATTTACATTTAGATGGACTGTGACTGTCATTGAGGGTCTGGTGATGAAGACGAAGTACAGTTAAGGGAGCTCCGTAACGTTTTACAGTAGCTACCTTGTGTTTGGGCTTGATTAATTTGTCTCAATAAGAACTTTACATTTAGATGGGCTGTGACTGTCATTGAGGGTCTGGTGATGAAGACGACGTACAGTTAAGGGAGCTCCGTAACGTTTTACAGTAGCTACCTTGTGTTTGGGCTCGATTAATTTGTTTCAATGAGAACTTTACATTTAGATGGGCTGTGACTGTCATTAAGGGTCTGGCGATGAAGACGAGGGACAGCTGAGGGAGCTCTTTAACGGTTTACAGTAGCTACCTTGTGTTTGGGCTCGATTAATTTGTGTCAATGAGAACTTTATATTTAGATGGGCTGTGACTGTCATTAAGGGTCTGGCGATGAAGACGAGGGACAGCTGAGGGAGCTCTTTAACGGTTTACAGTAGCTACCTTGTGTTTGGGCTCGATTAATTTGTCTCAATGAGAACTTTACATTTAGATGGGCTGTGACTGTCATTAAGGGTCTGGCAATGAAGACGAGGGACAGCTGAGGGAGCTCTTTACCGGTTTACAGTAGCTACCTTGTGTTTGGGCTCGATTAATTTGTGTCAATGAGAACTTTATATTTAGATGGGCTGTGACTGTCATTGAGGGTCTGGCGATGAAGAAGAAGGACAGTTGAGGGAGCTATTTAACGGTTTACAGTAGCTACTTTGTGATTGGGCTCGATTAATTTATGTCTCAATAAGAAGTTTGAAAAGTTATAGTTTCCAGTTAGTTTAATGTTTACTATTTCATGATCCAATGATGAGATCTACGAAAACTCGAGGAAACTCTTCAAACTTTATATTTGGTTTAGTTCGAGTAGGTTTATTAGTATGTTCGTTGTTGATAAAGCACTAAAAAGTATGAAATAAATAATTTTTAACAAAAATAAAAACGCCTTCAAAACGCACTAAAAAGCAAAAAATAACTACGTCATTTACTTACTTTAATTTACTTAATCACATCTATGAAGTCGGTGCCACCCGAGCTTTCTACTTTAAAGTCTTTACCTAAACTTGGATGGCACCGACTTCATAGATGTGGTTAAGTAAATTAAAGTAAGTAAATGACGTAGTTATTTTTTGCTTTTTAGTGCGTTTTGAAGGCGTTTTTATTTTTGTTAAAAAAATTTTTTAAAATATTTATTTGTTTATAGAAGTTAAACTAAATTAATAGTCAAGGATTTAGACGACTATTATGTAAGAAATTCTTAAATGCTGTAAGCCGTAATATTCTTATTTATTTTTGACTGAATTCAAAAAAGGAGTATATGTAATATTGTTATAATTGCAGTTTTTATTATATGTTAGCTAAGACCAGCTTCTAAACATAAGTTCCAAAGCCGCTTTATTATTTTGTTTCTATTTATATAAATTATCTTTAATGACGGAGTAAAAGGTATATACCTATATATTCAAATAACAAAAGCATAGTAAGTACATAGATATATTCATACTGACAACATTCGTTTCATGTTGGCTCTCATATATCTCGCATGTCATATATCAGATAAATCGCTCGCTAGTTATAGCATGAATGTTTTTATTTCGTTTTCATGATCATCAGAAATAGACAATGCGAGACGTGTATAATTTTAAAAAGTTAAAAATAATAATATTTATAAAAGGAATAAGCACCATAGATAAGGAAATTAAGTAAAAATACACTTTATTGTACACCATATTAACAAATAACAGAAAGAAGATAAACATACATGTACAATAGACGACCTCTACCAGGCGACCTAATAGAGGATTAAGTAAACAGATGTAGGGAAAGAGAAGAAAATTAAAAAAAAATGGAAGGACTGAGGAGTTAAAATATAATCGTAGATAGGTATAGGTCCGTAGACCTAAACCATTTTACCTTAAAAGTCATCCAAGCTTCCCTGCCTTAACAGAAATCGCTTAAACTTTTACCACAGTTAGAAAAGCTTGACCACTGATAGACATGATTGTCGGCTAGCCACTATTCAATGCAAGTACTCGTGAGTATGAACACAGAGGTTAAGGTTCCACTGTTATCGAGAATGCCTAATGACGCTTGTGGTATACTAGTTAACGAGCAATGACGCCTCCGGGCAATCACCCAATGAAATGTCTTAGAATAGAGGGTGATATTTACGCCACGCCCCTTGTGAGTTTCTACCCCCATCCCAAACCGCCCTGACGGACGGTGTTGAAAGTTGGAACACACCACTCGCAGTTAGGTTGAGGTTTCGAGATCACTGCCACCTGTAAGTGCTTTTAACCTTTTTTTACATATATACTTTTTATGCAATTTTCATGTTTCATATATCTTGTGTGTGGTAACTATTGCCCCAGTTTTCGGATATTAATTATATTGATTAGAAAGGTACTAATGATTATTGTATTTTATGTGACTATTTGGACGTGTTTACTTTGTCGAATGGGTAATAATATTTTATTTATTAATGTTAGATTAAGTTCTATCATTTATTTATTTACATTGTTTTTTTAATTTTCAACAATGCTCATAAAATTTATAAAAAAAACGCCTGCTGCGGGGCTCGAAGGCTAAAACAACCGGTGGTCAGGGCTCCAGAGTGAGGAACCTCCTCACTATACCTACGCGCCGTCTCAAGAATTATCGCCTTCTGTATCCTTATCCTTGTTCTAACAGCCAAGCGAAAGCTTTAATTAATTATTATATTAATATCATCTTAATCCGTGTTTACATTATGGTGCCCATTTATTTATACTGTAATCGTATATTTGCGAAGTCTATAAGAACTACCTACGTACAATATCGACGATATATCTTAAAACGTTGAAATCAATTATCTGTTTAATAAGTACCAGTTAGGGATCGTATTTGATTAATCAATACTAATAAAGATGAAGAGTTTGTTTGTTAGTTTAAACTCGCTAATCTCAGGAACTACTGAATAATTATAAATTAAAAAGAATATCTACTCCCGAAGTTGTCTCATATAATTTTCTCAAAATCATAATAAAAACTCATTATACGTACACACTCAACGAAATTTTCTATTTTTGTTTTTAACCGACTTCAAAAAAAAGGAGGTTATCTTGACACTTTTTTTCGTAGTGTTAGATACTGCTACTATGTAGAATATTCTTAATTACTATTAAGTATGTATCCTGGGCCGATATATCAGACTCGTCACCATCATCTGAAAAAGAATCAATTCCTAATAATATTATATGTCAAGACTTTTGGCCGCGAAGCGATTGTAGAACATGAACTAAATACAGAATAATTATTATAATTTGTTTGTTTTTCTTAAAATAAAATGTCATCGTTCACATTGTGCTATCTACTACTCGGTAACGAATTCGCAAGTACGAAAACATCCGAAACTGTTATTATTTATAATGCGCCTTACCTCGTATATGGTTTATTTCCTATTTAAAATTTCATCCCGTCTTGTGTGTAGAAAGAAAAGCCGATTTGCTTCCAAGAATCTTTGTCGTTAAAGATTCTTGAAAGCAATCTTCTATTACCGTCTTTATCTACCATAAAGGCACACAGGGCCTATAAAGACCAAAAATTTCTTTCACATATTTATTCTAAAAAAAAAGACCAGCAACGTAGATCAATTACTCATTAAGGGTAATCAAAAATGGGTAAGGTGAAGTGGCCCTAAATTCTTGTGGGCCCATGGGCCCTAACCCAGCTTAACAAGGCCTTGCTCACGGGGAGTGCTAATAATTCTGTAATTAAATAACTTTGCCATATCGTTGCCAAATTCCAGACCCATACAGCCATTCCGACGGCCTAAACTTTCGAATTTATAATATTAGTAGATATATACCTAATAAATTTATAATAAGTATACATAGTTGGCAAAAAAATTATATGACGCACCTGCTGGTGATTCTGTGTCTCAGGAAATTTGAAAAAAACCAATTCAAAACTGATGAGTAAGTTGTAAAAACCATGGTCTATATATAATATTTAAGAGTACCTGGCAGAGCCTTTTTAACGAGCTTTTCCGTAGGAAGTAATCATTAAACTTGCATGGCAGCCTGGCATTTTTGTCTGGAGAGCTTGGTCGCATGATGTAATTACAGTCACATGAGATGAGGCATAACACCTACGCCTCAGGTTGATGGACACAGGACGGCACTTTATAGGTTCTGTTAAGTAATAGGCGATGGCTTTCCACTTACGATATGATGGTCCAAATACTTGGTCCATTAAATATTACTATAACAAAATAAAACAGAACATTATTCTGTTATCTAAATTACAAACACGATTGTCAAAAGTATTGTTTTTTCTCGCGTTTTTTATTATTTTCTTATTGCCACATTTAATTCATTTATTTCAAATTTAGTCTTATATATACCAACTACCTACTATATATAACAACTTATATGCAGTCTTTAATATCTTATATTTTATTAAATAATAGCTAGTAGTTTAAAGACAAAATACTTTATAGTTAAAAAAGAAACAGTTAAACATCAACTCCAAACAAAGAATGGCGCATCTACCAAACACATTAGGGCATGTTATCACCAATCAAAAAGACATCATCAACATTACACAACAACACATAAAAAATTTTTGCAGGTCAAGTATCAAACATGTTAAGTAACAATAACAAAAACTCTTCCGAACTGAACGAGTTTTTCGAATCAGTACCAGATAGTACTGAATACATCGAAGAGACTCATACACTCCACTAAATAAAACTGTAAAAGATACGACCCTATAAAGAGGTCACTGAATAGGGACTCTGAAGAAGCTGCAGTTACAGCACAAATTGCTAAGGTTTAGCGAAAACTGACCAAACTTAAAACGCCGGACAGTGTCACCACGTGCGATTTCTCCCCTCATACCAACGAGGCGGAACCTAAACTAGCAAATCCAAACCTGGTCGATCAAAGTCCGGAGGGTCAACGTCTTATTAATAAGGACGGATGAAAAAACATACCTTACGAAACGTTTAGAAATCTATTCACGCTACGCCTGTGTTGGCACTGAAGGATTATGGTCATCTAGCAGCTAAAAACCCTAACTGGAATCTAGCCTCATAGCTAGAAAAATCAGACATGGTCTTGGAGGCCGTAACATATGGCTTATAACTACAAAGGCAGACCTTTAAAGAAACTTGTCAAAAAATGGACACAAACCCCCAGACAGATTGCCAAGCTAAACACATATCGCAGAAAATCAATTTAGGAAGATATCGGAGGCCTTTTACAATATTCTTATGGTAGAAGACCTGAAATCATTTCAACCCGAAAAGGCTACTAAGCCATCTAATAAAGCATTGAGCAACATCCTACATGATGTACCACCAAGAAATTCGCACTTCTCTGATGAAAACCTATCTCAGGTGATCAAAGATCAGGGGGGGAGGAGTCATCTTAATAAGTCTTCAAAGGAAGAACCAACTCCAAAAGTATCTAAAAGTTATATTATCCTTATCACTTTGCCACGTGACCACAAAAAAGAAAAAACGGCCAACACGACTTTCTTGTGATTTTTGAAACAAGTTTGGTTTCTTTCGGCTAAAACCTAAAAATACGTTTTTTACCGTTCAGGGGAAAAACGGTTCTATAACTCTCCGGTATAACATTTAATATTTATTTATTCTGTGCCGATACAATTTATTATGTGCAATGTGTGGGATGACTCTAACTAGGATGTAATGGGAGAGATGAGTTCGTGGTCATCAGCGAACAACTCGGGAAGCCAGGACCAAGTTGCTGGCGCCTTCCATAGAAGGTTAGGCAATTCGCAAGGGTTGCATGAAGGTCGCCCCGCAGCTACACGGAGGTCTACCATTGTGGTTGCCAGTCTACCAAAGAACAGTCGTTGGCGAGCTACTTAAATTCAACTACGATTTAATTATTATAACTTTGTTAACACATAATTCCTTAAATATTATCTTTAATTCCTTTTTTTTCTTGTTCCGTCCCATAGATTAATGATTAATCTCCACGGGCGAAACCAATGTAAAATGACGGCGCGATGCATTTATTCGACGGAGGTCCCGGGTTCAGTTCCCGACAGGGCCGATTGAGATTTTCTGAATTGATTCACGTCTAGCTGGTAGGGGGCCTCGGCCATGGCTAGTTACCACCCTACCAACAAAGACGTGCCGCCATACGCTTTTGCGTTGCGGTACGATGTCGTGTAGAAACTGAAGATGGGTGGATAATATCCAACTCCTAACAAGTTAGGTTACTTCCATCTTCGATTGCATCATTAATTACCATCAGGTGTGTCAAGTTGAAATTATTAAAAAATAAAAAAAAATACTATTTGCTTACACTCTTACTTTTCAACATATAAAGTTAGATTTGACTAAGCCAAAATAGCAATTACATCATTAATAGATAATTAGTGAGTTGTGAACTTCCGCGGCTTCCAGCATACGGTGTAATTGTGACACGGCGTCACGCCACAATTACGAAAACATGTTAGCGTTTTGCCGACGTTTGACTATCCACGAAGCAGGGGTGGTGAACCTTTGACACGCTTGCTGTAAATATACGATAGGGGTGCTTTAGATGTTCCTATCGACAAATAAAAAGACTTAAGTATATGTACAAATTATATGGTACTAGCGGAAGCCAGCGACTTCGTAGGTGTGGAATTGAAATAGATAAGATTACGAAAAAAAAAATGGCCTACGTTACTCATAACTATTAATAATTTTCCATATTTTTCATTTATTCCTCCTATTGGTTGTAGCGTGATGTCATATCCTCGATAAATTTACTATTAAACACAAAAATAATTTATCAATTAGAATCTGTAGTCCCTGAGATTAGCGCGTTATTAAAATAAAAAAATAAACAACTTAACTCTATATAAAATTAACTTATAATCTAAACTATAAATAGACTATTATTATAGACTATGTATTAAACATTGGTTCCGCAGTCCGCTCCGTAGAGCTCAGCGAGATGTTGTTCATCCGATGTTTTAATGTATGGCTGAAAGGTGGCTTCCACCTTGACTATACTAAAGCCAAACTCGATTGAGAATGCTTGTCAACATACAAATTAAAAATGAAGGTAGAAATCACTAGTCATTTTACACCTAATTTTTTAAAATTAACTAGCTAATGACGATTCATGACAGTAAATTAGATTAGTAAGCTTAAAACTAATTAATATATTCAGTATATATATTCATTCAGTCTTTTAAATAATATTTTTAAAGTAACAAAACATACTTTTAAACTTATGAGGCATAAAATGTGTTGCATTTTCTAACCCCATTTTAAATTTGTTTGTTGACAAGCATTCTCAATCGAGTTTGGCTTTAGTATAGTGACCATCCTACCGACAAAGAGATACTTCCACGCGATTCAACGTTCATCCTACTTCTAACAAGTTAGCCCGCTTTTTTCTTAGATTGCACCAAAAGTAACCATCAGTGGTAATTGCAGTTAAGGGCTAACTTATAATTAAAAAAAGATTATACAGTGGTTTTATTCAAATTCAAATGCGTTTATTTCTAGTAGGCTCAAGTCAAGTTTACTATTTGTTGAACCGCCAAAGTATGTCTTTATAATGAAGTAGTAATTCTTTACAATATTAGTTCTATTGTAAAGACACTACTAGTACACACTACAGTACTACAGTAGTGTATTGTATCTATAGTAATTAGTACTTATGTTTAAAAGTAAAACGTTTGACGGTGTTTGATTATTTTTTTTCAATTTTCTGTTTACTTTAAATATCGTATTAAAAATATATATGACATGAGATTTCAAGCTTTTGAAATAATAAAATAAACAGAAACAAAAAATTCATTTATTTCCAGTAGGCTGTTTTCCAAGCACTTTTTAAACGTCAAGTCTTTCAGTATCCTTCCCAGCTATATCTTACTATAGGTTGCCATTACTTCGGATATCACTCCACTGCATTGCACTTTATTCTTTAAGCCAACTAAGCACTTTCATCTTCTCAAACAATTATATTACGAACTTTTAGTTAACCAAGTTTCTTAACGCATGGGTAAATGAAACAACACTAAATAATTATATTTTCTCGCAATGGCAAAAGGAGGTCTGGCCCTACTGTTGACCGTTGAAATAGGATAATGAAGATGATAAAACTTAGTATTGATATATATAAATATAATATTAATGATAACTGTTAATAATGATGAAACTTAGGTATTGAATAATGTATTGGAACGTCACAATGATAGTCGTTATAAATTATTTAATAAGGCACGTTCGCCACCCCTGTCGAAATCAATAGCTTGGGGAAGTAATACGTCAGTAGCGTGCCACGCGTAGGTCATTATGTTTTGACTTTTCGAGCACCTGTAGGGGGAGGTTAGGTCAATGGTTACTTGCAATATGGTCTAATAGGTACCGCGTAAAGATCCTAAGCTTTTGATATTTAATGGTGCTAATAACTAATGATTTAGATTGTAAACTTGATATTTATTAATTACCTAGATAATAATTGGCTGGTGGAAGGCTTTCACCGTGGCCGTTACCGCCCTATCGACAAAGACGTATCGCCAAGCGATTCAGCGTTCCGGTACGATGTTGTGTAGAAACCGAAAGGTGTGTGGATTTCATCCTACTCCTAACAAGTTAGCTTGCTTCCATCTTAGATTGCATCATTACTTAACATCAGGTGTGATAGCAGTCAAGGGCCACTTGTAGTCGAAAAAAAATATTTTAATCTGGTTTGAAAAAAATATCGCGTCCACAGTGTTTGTCAAACTCATCGAAACAACCAAACCATTTAATTATTCCACAGCGAAACTAAAACAGCATTTCAAGTTTTAGGGGCTAAAGTCTTTAATTATCCCTTAGTTTAACGCAGGTGAAGTTGTAAACTAGTATAAAAAATCACAGTATTTGTGAACAAAAATTTTATCGATGTTTAAGAAATTTTCGTGTATATTTCAGTAGGTCTGATTATATAGGCCGTAGCTCGTAGGTCATTTTTAGTATCCCTAGATAGTAAGTCCCTCTCCAGGGTTTAATTTTTTTTTCTATAGTTAGGTATCGATATGTACTACTAGAGGTCGCCTGATGTTAAATTTTACAAATTTTATAGGCACACTTGAAGCGATTTCGGTTTTTGGGTAAATATCGGTAGCTTTTTGGCTACAAGTGCCGTATAATATACTATAAAGTATATTACTATAAACTATAAAGTATAGTAGAGTACGTTACGTGGCGATAAATCACTAAAAAGTAAGAAATAAAAATTTTTAACAAAAAATAGATCCGACTCAAACCGCACTAAAAAGTAAAAAAATAAAGTATTTACTACGTTAAATAAATGTTCCTTAAACTTGCTGGCACCGACTTCATAGATATGCTTAAGTAAATTAAACCAAGTAAATGACACAATTATTTTATACTTTTTGAGTCGGTTCTACATTTTGTTTAAACATGAAGGCAACGGTTGACCGTTTGCCATCGCCATTTTTGTCTTGGAGAGTATTGAAGAGCAATATACTAATTATTCAATTGTAAAGCCATTGGTTTTTCTTTAAAATTATAAAGTAGTTCAAAAGAACTGCAAGGCATGTCTTTAATCAAATTATAAAAACAATAAAACTTCTTCAAATTGTAAAAAACACAATTGGTTAGTAATAACGTGTATATTACATAACCTCAAGCTTTGAACGACGACTTATTAGGGTACCGTTTCACTCAGTTTGTTCGTTAAAATGCACCTTACGATCATAATAACATCGACAATAGCCTTAAGTCAACTACCTTCAAGAGCTTCGTGGGAGATACTGCACGTGGTTCTATTAAAAATACAACCCACTATGAACTTTACTGTCTTTGCAATTAGGACTAATTTACTACAACCTTATTATAATGAACTCAAACACCCACGAATATCAAATGCGATAGACTGGAATAAAGTAGTACATACATATGATTCAAACAAATCATCATTGGTTAATTGAAGTATACTTTTTACCTTTATCAGGCCGTAGGAGTGGCAGTGCAAATTCAAAAGCCGTTTGTAACAACTACTTATCATATTATGTATGTCCCGGACATTTTAAATAATGGCCAGGTCAAGAGTACCTTAAAACGTCGAACTTGTATGAAAGGATTAATGAGAGTAAAAGAAGCTAAGCAAGTATACAAGGACTGTGGCAAGTGGAGGGATGCGGTCACTGCCTACCCCTGCGGGAATAAGGATGTTATATATATATGTATGTGTGTTGTTTTTATCTATGTATGGTCGACGATTATTGTTCCAATGATTAAAATTATTTAGACATTGGTTTCACTCCGGCAAGATGTATCATTAATCTATGCCTTTTCTCTTAGGTAAATGAGAAAAGAAGACATCCTTATCCCTAGCAAACATTCTCCATTATTTATGAGCTGGAATGGTTCAAAACTCTTCCTCTAAAATGGCTGCACGTGTATTGAACACATCAAAATGTCATTTTGAATGAATATTTACATTAAAAATAATTCACCCGTTCCCTTCTTATATGCATTATGAATCGTTTTTTAATACGACGAAGCCGATGATGCGACAAAATTCTTTCAAAGTTGCAAATTCTCGGGCGCGTTGACGCAAAATTGATTGAGGTATTGTATAAAAAATATTTCGTATGCGCATACATTTTATACTTATAAAAGATCCATGCATTTATTTACGTTTGACAGTTCGGGTTAGTGATGTACTGTTGGCAATGTGTTCGGATTCGATGATGAAAATTAAACATTCGATTATGACTTCCAAGCGATTTAACGGACCGATTTATTTTTCGTTGATGGATGATAAATCCTAATAATAAAAACGAAAGTTTGTGTGTTTGTTCTTCACGCCCTAACTATTGATCTGATTTGACAAAAATTTGCATTAGCGATAGATTGTTCCCTATATTGAAACGTGGGTATCTTTTGCCGCAATTTTTCTTTATAGATGTATATTTATTACTCTTTCACGTAAAACTACTGAATGGATTTTCATGAAACTTCACAAAAAATACAGTTCATACATAAGAATAACACAAAGGCTATATTATTTTAAATTAAGCTAGGCATCTTTTTAATTAGGCATATTATTTAAAACTAGTTTAAAATAATTTAATTACCTATTTGCCAAGATGGCAGAGCAAGTCGGGACTAGATTTAAAATAACATATTGTATCATTCACAAAACCATATTTGAGCACATATATGTAGGTATCATATTTTATGAATGGAATGCTTTATAATGACAGTATTAGAAGTATTAAAATAAATTTATATGTACACCACAACGAAGAAAAACATAGGACAAAGACATAAAGAGCGTTAAATAGAACTGGTCAAAAGGCGCCCTTATCGCTAAACAGCGATTTCTTCTATAATGTATAATTAAAATATTAGGACACTGGAATAAATTAAATAAATACTCTTATATTTATTTTTCGCAGATATTTTGTTACATAATCCGACGGAGCAAATATATCTCAACAAGCCACTTCACTATCTACAGAAATGAATGAAATTGAAGTGTGTTTGTAATTTCAAATAAACAGCTTTTTACTAAACGCATTTTTTACACATATTACACTAAAATACAATTTTTTCTCTGGCTGTCTGTTTGTTTTGGCTATACATCGTACCAGACCGCTAAATTGCTTGGCGGTTAATCTTAGACCCCCTCCCCCCTCATGAGTAAGCTATAGATCGATTTTGTACCCTTGGACCCCCGATGCGAAATCTTAGTGGTCAGGCATAAGCTCCAAATTCCTTTTCTTTCATAAATTCTTCAAATTCTTTTTCTTTTATAAGATACTCATAGAAGAGACATGTCGTGTAAGGAAAACGATAAACATCGTCCGATAGAGCGCAATCAGCGCTACAACTAAGAGATGTAGTATATTTATATCAAAATTACCGAAAGAGAGACCTATATTTTTAATTTCACGGCTATTCAACGACCTTTGTCATTTTTCTAAACGATATAATATGTCTTCCTTGCGTGCTTAAGCCAAAATTCTATAGGGCTATTCAAATAGGCTGAAATTTTTTTGATAACTAAAATCCGTTGTGAATGGTACACTAACATGGCTAAAAATAATATTCTGATTCGGCATCCAGTAATACGGGTTTTCCACCTAGTACATGGACCCTTGATGTTTATTTTTAAGACTAATTAGTTAATGAATAAAGATTTTTTCGTTTTTATTAGAAAATGGAAGCCAAGCCTGAAGCGCTGTGTCGAGTCTGCGGTGACAAAGCGTCAGGCAAGCATTACGGGGTGCCCTCCTGCGACGGCTGTAGAGGATTCTTCAAACGAAGTATAAGACGGTGAGGTGCATCAGAATATCTAATTATAATATTTATTATACATTTGTTTTATTGTAAAACTAGCGGACGCCCGTGACACCGCCTGCGTTTGAAATAGCGTTGTGTAATCTTCAAAGAATACCAAAAAAAATTGACTCGAAACTATTTTTTACAACAACAACCTTAGAAGATAGACCTATGCCAACGGAGACTTTTTGAATTCCTAATAAAGAGGAATAATATCTGTCTATTCACGATAAACTCAAAGAGTACTGATTGGATTTGCATGCGTGTTACAGCTATGAGTGATTCTTGAGAAAGGTTTTAGTATTAAGTACAGGACTACAAAAAAGTCAATCCCACCATAAAAGTCAGGCCCATACAAAAAATATAGCCTGTACAAAGTGCCGGCTAAATTTCAATTTCAATGGAAACTTCAATATCAATGGAAGTAAAAGTTTTACAGCATTGATGTTAAAGTTACTATCGATTCATAAATAAAATTCTCATTTAATTAGTTCAATTCAGTTCAGTTATTAGTTCAATATCAATTAAAGCAAAGGTTACTGTCTTAGTAAACATGTTTATATAATTTCGAAATAGAAATCTCGGAAAAATTCTGCATTTTCAAACTTCAATATCACCGAAGGTAAAGCTTTTACAGCATTACTGTTGCAATGAAAAATGTTTGGAATAACAAAATCTATCCATTTGAAAACAAAATTCCCATTTAACTTTTTAAATTAAATATGAGAGTAAGTAACGGTTTCAAATCATTGCTGTCAAAGTAAAAAATGTTTGTATTAACAACGCCTATCTGCTTAAAAACAAAATTCTCGGAAAAATTCTTCAAATCAACTTTCGGTGATTTTAAACCTTCAATATTACTGAAAGTATTGCTGCCTTAGTGAAAAATGTTCAAAATAATACCTCCGATACCTAACTTTTTTTCTTTGGCCGGCACTTCGAAATTATGATACGTTTTGAATGATCTCCTAAAATTATGTTTTATTTTTTTATAAAATCTTATTTAAAAGATTTTTAAGAAGAAAGAAGTTTAAAACTACTTAATATATTCAATTAAGTAGTTTTAAACTTACAATCTAATTTATTGTCTTGTATTCGTCATTAACAAGTCAATTAAAAAAATTAGGAGTTAAATGACTAGTGATTTATTTGTTTGCTGATAAGCATTCTCCATCGAGTATAGGTAGTAATGTTAACGCAGAGAAAGATATAATAGAAAAGTTAGTAGAGAAAATATTTTCTATATGTAATAATCACAAAAATCCTCTTTAGTAATCTTGACTACGTATGCAAGGAAAATGGGAGGTGTGTTGTGGACGTAAGCAGACGAAATCAATGTCAAGCATGCCGCTTCTCTAAATGTCTACGCGTCAATATGAAGAAAGATGGTATGATTTATTATACATAACATTTAGAATATCTCTTATTTATTAGCCGTGGCTACCGTCAAGGACGCATCGCCAAGCAATTTAGCGTTCCGGTACGAGATCGTTTAGAAACCGAAAGGGGTGTGGATTTCATCCTACTCCTAACAAGTTAGCCCGATTCCATCTGAGATAGCATCATTACTTGCATCAGATGTGGTTGTGATGAAGAGCTAATTTGTAATGAATAAAAAAAATCATATTGCGAACTACCAACTTCAGAATAGGTGAATAATATAGATTATAAATTACCAAACCCAATGTAATCGACATATTTAGTTCAACGAGTCGCGGAGCTGAAGTGGGTGAAACATAGCATTGCATAGTCCCAAGAGACGATGTACGTTGGTACGAGTATGCCAAAGTGACGACCTTCGTGGCGCGGTGGTATGCGCGGTGGATTTATAAGACGGAGGTCCTGGGTTCGATTCCCGGCGGGGCAGATAGAGATTTTTCTTAATTTGTCTTGGTCTGGCTGGTCGGAGGCTTTCGCCGTGGCTAGTTACCACCCTACCGACAAAGACGTACCGCCAAGCGATTTAGCGTTCCGGTACGATGTCGTGTAGAAACCGATAGGGGTGTGGATTTTCGTCCCACTCCTAACAAGTTAGCCCGCTTCCATCTTAGACTGCATCATCACTTAACATCAGGTGTGATAGCAGTCAAGGGCCGACTTGTAGTCGATAAAAAAAAGTACTGAAATTGCGCCTAAAAGTGCAGTGTTGGTCAAAACTTTTGTAATATATTGATAAAACTCATCCACATGGAATGTTTCGTATGCAATGCCCGTTGTCTTCTTGAAGCTTATTTATCTTCTACGTAAGCGCATTGCAACTAAGTACTAATTTTCATCATTGCTGTCGAGGCATAATAACAACCGACCCATCGCAATACTAGATACTGTTGCGTGAAAAAAAATATCTCGCCATGTTCCGCTCATAAAGTAATAGCTCTATAAAGAATTTCTCGCCCCCATTCATATATACTTAGACACAAATCCCGATTTTTTGAGATCGTTTATACTAAATTGAACGCGAATAGAACAAGTGGGCACTTGTCTCAATAAAGTATTTATTCAGGCATCCTCCTAGCAGCATGTCTTTTCCATTAGGAGACATTTCAAGTATTTGCGGTACACAAGTGTCAGAGAGTGACGGGAAAAAAGCCGAGGGGGGAGGCTTGCGGCCGCCCTCCGATCACACCGCGGGTTGCCGTTCACACGCGCTCGATTTTCCTCTACCTATTCTATGGTATAGAAATTGGACACGTAAAATATAAAATCCATTAGATATTGAGATGAACGCTCAACTTCACTTTTTTTTGTTAATGTTTATATGTGCCCGGTTTCAATTATGAAATATCCATTTCCGTTGATGGAAATGGATTTTTCTAAAACTTCTCAATAATATAGCTTACATATCAGAATAATACTTAGGCCAAATTTTAATCCGAAATTTCCACGGGAATGAGAATTACGCGAGTGAAACCGCGGGCATCCTCTACTAATAATATAAGGATGAAGGTTTGGTGTTGAAATCACAAACAGGTTTTAATTTTTCAAATAGAAATATAAATTATATCCTGGATTAAAATTGAGGCTAATTTTTATCCCGGAAAATTAAGTACATAGTTCCGGGATTCCAGGGCGGTTAAAATTCTAAATTCATGCAGACGCGTGCGACCACGGTACCTATTATAAACCGACTTCAAAAAGAGGAGGAATGTTTAATTTTTTTTAGGCATTTTCCTGATTACTCGAATACGGCTAAACCGATTATTTGGAATATTTCTTTTTTGTTTAAAAGGTTTGTAGTGATAGTTTATAGGCACTACGACTTATGATGCTTGTTTCGCTGTTGAACTGTAAAAGTTCTCTGTTACGATCAACCTCAACATTGAATACCTGAGACGATGGCCCTAGTGGTGATGAAACTCTAAAGTGCTCACTTAGCTTTATTTTGGAAAGAACACCTCGCGACAATCACCGGTATACTCGGCTGAATATTTAATTTATTTTAGTTGAATAAATTAATTAATTATTGTATACCAAATTAAAAAAACTTACGAAGACAAAATGAAAACCAAAGAACAATAATTTAATATAGAGTTCTTCTTGACGCTAATGAGCGATGTTTTCCAGGCAGGTTATATACCTACTGAATTTGATTTTCAAAACTTTGTAAAATGCTTTTCGGACCTAAGACAACCAATTACGAGTATATCTATCTTAATTTATGGACTTTGTTATAGGAGAGTAGGAACCGACGAATCGGGGTGATAAAAGAAAAACAGCAGTATATAAAAATCTGTTTGTTCGCGAGGAAACTTTTAACAACCCTTTTTTTACTCCAGGCGTTAAAAATACTATGAAATCAAGGTTACAGGAGAGCACTTCGCCAACTTCCGTATAAACCCTTGCGGCAAACGGTGGGAGATTTCCTCCTCGCGATGTCACTTGATAAGTAAAGTGTCACCCGCACACTCAGTGTTTATATTTGCACATCAAATTGATCGCTCAACTCGAAAGCTTGCACACCTGCTATCTAGTGTGAATGTTAACTTTGCAGTATGAACTACACACAGCATTTTACTTGTCATAATATTTCTATACACTCATTGATTTATTAGTTCGATTCTTACACTCGTACCTAATTGAACCGCATTTATAGAAGTAAAACTTTAATAAGCAAACTCCTTTTCAAAGAAATTAGCAGCATTGATAATATATTAAATAAAACTAATTGAAAATGGGTTATTTACAAAATAGGCCTTCAGACACTACAACGTTGTTAATTTATACTAATATTCTAAAGCTGAAGAGTTAGTTTGTTTGAACGCGGCAATCTCAGGAATTACTTGTTCTAATTGAGTCATTGTTTTTTAGTTGGATAGTCCATTTATCGGTAAAGGATTAAGGCTATTTTTAACATCACGCTGCAACCAATAGGAGCAAAGAATCGAAGATGTGGGAAAAAACGTAGAAAAATATTCATTTTTGAGGGCTAATATATTGTAATAATGCGCCTGACACGCGGACGAAGTCTAGTTATTTCAAAAGCTCTGTCTCGTTCTCAGACCTTGATTCCTCTAGAAGCATTAAACACTCATGATAGTTTTAAGGCTGGCATATTGAGAATTTCTTGAAAGTAAGAAAAGGGTATTTCATACCCTGTCAAGTGTTACATGAATCAAACGCGAGTAATTTGATGATAAATTAAAAAATCAAAATATCTTTAATCAGTGAAATTTTTCAGATTATTTTGTATCGTCAATATGTAATTTTAAGATTATTTAAATATAAATATTATAGTGATAATTTTTGGATACTTAAAATTAAAGCTACGAGAGTTCCAAACATGCCTTGGCAATGAAGCGGGCTACCTTTTTGGAGTAGAATAATATTCACACGTTTTCAGTTTCTATACGACGGCTTGGCGGTACGTCTTTGTCGGTAGGGTGGTAGGTACCCACGGTCGAGGCCTCCCACCAGCCAGACCTGGACTAATTCATAAAATCTCAATCGGCCCTGTTGGGTATCGAAGCCATGACCACCATCCTCCTGCGCATACCACTGCGCCATGGAGGCTTAATTCTCTTATCCAAACAGTCTCTTTTTAGTACGGTTCAATAAAGCTGACTATTATAGTGTAATCATTTTATATTTGATTCCGAGATCTATTTAGCTAGATCTTTTTATATTTTACTTTCGTTTCAGCGGTACAGCACGAGAGAGCTCCACGGCCAGTAGTCGACCAGCATCAGCTTGCTTTTCAAAAACTGAGATACAGTTTATCACGACAAGCACCGTTCTTACCGACACCCAACCGAGTAACGCTACCCAACATACCACCATCATATCCTTACACTGCGCTTTCCGATAGAATGCATAACTCAGTTTTAGAAAATGTGCCGTTTGCCAACATTTCGAGGGTGACTGAAGCCATGTCCATGGATGTCTCCAACATGGGAATTCTCAACAATTCCAGTCCACTCGGAGCCTTGAATCCGTTCAAGATTCCGCTATTCCCGACCCCAGTGCATTACCCTATGACGCATCCCGGATATTTGCCGCCAAATATATTTTATCCTCCCATAATAAACTCCGAGAACACGTTGTGTGCTGATTCACAAAGTAAGTATACCTACCTACTTATTTTGTAAGTTTGCTTGTATATCAGCAGCTACCTTTGCTGCTACCGGTGATGACAGCACATATAACTTTAAATACAATACAGTTTATTAAAAGCGAAAAACGGAGGTTCTAAATTCGACGCGTATATATTTTTTTATGTATGACCAAACTGACTTATAATAAAAATCGTGCCTTGGCTGGCATCGTCATCATCACGTGGTGCCATCCTCTAAACGAAGTTTGGCGGTCATTATGCGAAAAGCTTTCCTATTTTCTACAACTCTCTTTAGTTGCGGGTAATTGAGTCCGGTCCACTCTCTTATGTCGTCCAACCATTTTCGCCTTTGACCACCAGGTGCTCTGTTGCCCTATAGCTTTCCTTCCAAAATTAACCTTGGAAAGGAAAACTTAGCTTTCTTTGCATGAGTCTCCTCTTTCTAAACGACTTCAAAAAAAAGGAGTTTCTTAATTCGACCGTATTTATATATTTTTCATTCTGTTCCAGGAGATTTTAAACATTTTAAAAACTTGCAGCCTGTTTACTGCTTCTTTTTTAAAGACCCAAGTCTCACAACCATACAAGAGAGTGGACCACACAACATTTCATAAGGCGACATCTTAATTTAAGATTTAACTTTGAGTTGCATAAAGTCTTTGACAACTTATGAAAAACATTCTTAGCTTGACCTATTCTACATTTTATATTTTGAAGGTGATCCAAGTCTGACGTAAAATTATATGCTTAAGTAAATTAAGTAAATTTTTAGTGCGTTTCGAAGTCTATTATTTTTTTATATAATCATGAATCATTTAATATTCTTCATTCAAATTTGAAACAAGGTATGGAATACAGTAACAATATTTTTGTCTAGAAAATAATATAACTATTTGAAATTAAAAGCTAGCAAGATAACTGTGAACTGTTATAACTACTTGTTTAAATGTTGTTTTGGCCCCAAAAAGGGTGACACCAGGTACGGACCGCCCTCCACCTCCCATCGCCCTTGCTACGCCACTGTTCGCTGTGGTAGCTAATGATTATTATCTAGACTTTTAAAAATGCACGAATATCGTCCTTTTAATTATTGTCCTGTACTATCACTGCATATTATAAAACAATGTCCTACTCCCACGCCGCGTTTAACTGTTTGCCTGTTCGCGATAAACTCGAAGATTACTGAACGGATTTCGTTGCGGTTTTTAAAAATGGATTGGTGTTCGAGGAAGGTTTTAGTCAAAGTTTGGTGATTATTATTGGAAAAGTCGGAGAAATTTAAGCTGTCTGGGAGCTTTCATCGATAACGCTGCTTTATCAATTTGAAATATAAGAATTGTATGCAAGAATTTTTCTATATCAATCTCTTGATGAAAACTTGCTATACCCATTTTTCTTAAAAAAACGATGTTGAACTGCCTCGTCGATCAGTCGTTAGCTTATGTTGCTTCGAATGACAAACCACAGTACTGGGTTTGAGTCCCGGTTCTTGCTGTAAAGTTCTAAGCTTCTTTTCCTTACAAGAAGCTCTGTAAATATAACCCATTTATTTTTATTTCAGAATCAATTTCGAATAGCTTGAACTGCTCTTTATATCAATCACTGTATCACAATGATCTACCTGTAAAACCAGATTCTCAACTTCCCGAAAAAGTAAAAGAAGACGAAGTTTCTAGTTCGGAAGAGGCGAGCAAAAATACTTATCGCAAGGACGATACAAGTAAGAAATATTTTTTGTGCTTTATATTTTACTAACTTTTGCCCGCGACTTCGTCCGCGTGGAATTAGTTATTACGGCAGCCTAATTTTTCTAAGCTTTGAATGTCATATTTATTAATATCTAATCAACTGCCTAAGAAATAGGTCTTAAGCTTTCAAAATGACGACACTTTCATACAACATTTCATCCCCCCTTTAACCTCTTACAACTCTTTTTTCGCAATTAAAAGTAGTCTATGTCCTTTTTCAGGCTCTAGACTTACTGTGTACCAAATTTCATTTAAATCGGTCCAGTAGTTGTAGAGTGAAAGCAAGACAGACAAACAGATAGACAGACAGACAGAGTTACTTTCGCATTTATAATATTAGTTAGGATAGTTAGGATGAAGTAAGCATGCCTCTATGAGCGCTCAGCTCTTTGTCTTGTGGGTGTTTTTGTGTACCTAATGAGATTGACCCGGCACAATCGGCTATGCAACGCTCGTTCAAGTAGATACAAAGTATCCCTGGGTACATGCCAGAAATGGACCCTTTTTGGAAAAAAAATAGTTGTATTTCGTTTAACCTCGCCTTGATGAGATTTGCACTTAATTTTTTTATTAATTTGTTAACAATTGGTTGTGAGATCGTTGGCATAATATAAAAGTTACTCGCCCACTGCCATAATGGGTAACCGATTATTTGTAGAAGAAAAATATAGCGTATCAGTAAGCAACTCATACTTCCTACAAATAGTTGGTCTAATATAAGTACTATGTACGAATATAAATGTGTCCGATTATCGGTCAATTAATAAATCGATCACCGACTGTCGGACGAGGGCAGGCAGCCTTATGTGTCAAATAACTTAAGAGAAATCCTAATCTAATACTAACATTATTAAGCGATTCACCTTGCAAACATTTGCGAACGTTATATTATTGAGATTGTTTATTTTTCAGTAATGAAATCCGCAATGCGATTGCTCTTGCGAATTATTTTTTTTATAAAATTATGTTATGTACCTACCTATAAATACTAAAGCTTCATTCACATTGCCGCAAAGTTAAATAGAAGCGTCGTAATTGTTTTTATACAGAATACATAGTGTGATTTTTTATCGAAACTGCGAAGAAACGGAATTACACGTATTGTCAATGAAATGTTTTTAAGCGGCGACTCGGTAAATATCTTTCACTCAGTACATGGTATTATCTATATAAATAGTATAAAGCTGAAGAGTTTGTTGGTTTGAACGCGCTTCTACTGGTTCTAATTGTTATTGTGTGTTACTAATATTTTTGTGTTAGATTCCATTATCTAGAACCCACAAAGTGCTTTGCTACTTCGTTCAATAAAAGTTCCTTAAACTTGGATGGCACCGACTTTAAGGTAGATAAAATTAAAAAAAAATTCAAAATCATTTATTTCAAGTAGGCCAATTATAAGCACTGTTGAAACGTCAAATTAGACTATTTGTACTGACTCTACCACCGGCTCGGAAGGCAGGTCCTGTTGAGAAGAACCGGCAAGAAACTCAAAAGTTGCTCTTTTAAAATCATTAATTTTTACAATATTAACTATATTGTTACATAAAATTATTTATTCTACTACTTGTGGGAAGTTGTAGAATAAATAATTTTATGTAACAATACATGTAAGATATGCAAGTAAATTAAAGGAACTAAATGACCCAATTACTTTTTAGTGCGTTTTGAAGTCGGTTCAATTTTTTTATTTTTTTTATTTTTGTAATCTTATGTATTTTAATCATTATTAGCATGTAATAATTATATTAGCAAAAGAGCATGTTTTATACGGAAGGTACTTTTAATATATTTATAAATAATAGTACTTGTGATCAACTCAGCCTCACTGGTTTTACACTATCGTACAAAACGTTCTTTGCGCCAATGTGAATGAAGCCTTATCTTAAATAGACAGGCGCACAAATCATTGATTGCCAAGATTTTAAGAACCACGACACTTGATATATATTTCAGATTACAGTATTCAACATTCGCCGTGCAATTTTGAACTGCCACCGCATTACATCTCGAAACATTCTGAGAAATACCAACACGCAGCGAAAACCGTCAAAAATGGCTCCATTACAGTAGAACAGATGAACATCACCAGAGCAGATATACTAGCAGATAAACGTGATGACAATAATGAATATAAGATAAAACAGCACTACTCTATGATACCAGATATAGAGTTATACGACCCGTCAGCCAAATTGTTAGTAGCTATGATGAAATGGCTGCACACGGTTACGTCGTTCGAACAAATGACTTATGGCGAACAAACCTGCTTGCTTCACAGCAATTGGAAGGAGCTTTTCATTTTGCACGCGGCGCAGTGCTCCTTTTATTTTGACGAAGGTGAGTCTGTCTATAACAAACCTTTGATGGATTTTAATAGTGTACGGCCTTCATGGCACAGTGGTATACTCGTATAGTTCTACACTCACAGTAAAAATGCAGTATGTCAAATAGAAGTGGAATACAGATAGTGGGAAGGCGGCGTTAGCGCTTAGCAGCGATCTCTCCCAGGCAACCTTAGGCTTGGAAAACTATACCTAAAATAAGAGACTTCGATTCCCAGCTTCCGCCATGAATGCAGCAGCGTGATCAATTAAAAAAATATATTGAATGAATATGGTAACGAAAGTCACTTTTGTTTAATTATTTGATTTTTCTAGATCACGTGTCATCAGTCATCACTTCAAAGCGCCCAAACATCAAAGAAGAACTGAGAAAAATGTCAACACTTTTTAAGAAGATTGCTTTATGCCGACTAGATAAAACTGAGTTCGATTGTTTGAAGACATCATTATTGTTTCGCACAGGTGATTTACCCTATGTTAGTGTATTTTAAAATCGGTTATATTTTCGTTCATAATTTTTAATAACATGCGAACGAAGTCGCTGGCCTCCGCTAATATACACAAATAATGATATTACTTTAACTTTTTGAAAAGATAAGATTTATTTATATATCTATTTAGTAAAACAACATTACGGTCAGAACAAAAGGAACAACAAATTCAACACTCAAAGTGTATATTTCAGGTATTAAATGTTTTACATCGAAATAATAATACATATTAATAGTTTACAATTAATATCATTAACCATGTAGATAAAATTTGCCGCTAGGCGTGAAATATAAAAAATATAAAGGATTTCACATACATTTAACTCATATTCTTTAAAAATACTTAACTGTTATCGGTATATTTTTTTGTTCTAGAAATAAGAATATGACATTTAATTAAATTTACTGTGTTATCATAAAATGAATATTAAAATTGAAATTTTGTCAATTATGATTTTCCTAATCATAATAATCTACCAACCAAGTGAAAATAATATATTTAATTTTCAGATGCCTTAGACTTCTCGCGACAGACACAAATAGAAGCTCATCAAGAGAAGACGTTAAGTCAACTGCAACGTCATTGCGCAGAGAAGGAAGCATGTAGATTCGGCAAACTGTTGCTACTCCTACCCAGCGTGTGTTTCGTAGCCAGCCGAGGCCACCTCGAACAGCTGTTGTTCTCAACTCCACCGCCCGAAGACGTCAACGCAATCCTCACTCGAATATTCATTTATACCACCATGTGAACTCTCATACTTGTGCTCAGTGAGATCGTTATGTTTGAAAGTGTTTAGTTTACATGTTTTTTAAAGTACCAACTCGAATGAACTTTGTATAGGATTAGAGTAAGATGTTAGGAGGTTCCGGAGGCGGTTGTTGAGTCGCTCAAGCGAAGCAAGCGGAGCAATCGGTTTTTTAACCGATGAAAAAAAACGGAGGAGGTTCTCAATTCGACACGTATATTTTTTTTTTTTTTTTTATGTATGACCACGCATAACTTTTTACAGAGTTGTCCGATTTTGATAATTCTTTTTTTATTAGAAAGGGCATACATTCAAGGTGGTCCCATTGTCCTCATGTTAGGATCTGATGATGATATCCTGGGGAAATTGAAGGAACTCTTCAAATTTTGGAGGCACGCTTACAGCGATTTCGGTTTTTGACTCGGTATCAGTAGCTTTTTGGCTACTAGTGCCATATAATTTACTATGACAGTATAGTACGAGTACGCTTCGTGGCGATAAATCACTAAAAAGTAAGAAATAAAAATTTTTAACAAAAAATATAACCGACTCAAAACGCACTAAAAAGTAAATAATAATTGTGTAATTTAGTTGCTTTAATTTACTTAAGCATATCTATGAAGTCGGTGCCAGCAAGTTTAAGGAACATTTATTTTACGTAGTAAAGCAATTTGTGGGTTCTAGGTAACATCCTTGAAAGTAGAAACCTTGGCTGGCACCGACTCCTAGATATGCTTAAGTAAATTAAAGCAACTAAATTACACAATTATTATTTACTTTTTAGTGCGTTTTGAGTCGGTTATATTTTTTGTTAAAAAATTTTTAATATCAGCGTTATTAGAAATATTGAAAAATTATCTGTAAATAAACAATAAGTAAATTAGTAAGAATAACTATGAACACATTTCGTAGTCGACCGTTGGATATGGCTACGACACTTCGTCTGCCTCTGCTGTTATAATATACAATAGACTACGAACCGACACTCTTAGATATAACTACTTCGATGGATTGTAAAGAAAATAAATAGAAGGTAGACAACATTGCATATCATCGGCACTAAATATTATAAGTACTCGTGTTAATTGCAATAATCTATGTACACTAATATTATAAAGAGGTAAAGTTTGTAAGTTAAGAGGATCTGTTGGGGCTAATCTTCGGAACTACCGATTTAAAAAAATATTTTACCAGTAGAATGCTACACTATCGGGGAGTGACATAGGCTATATTTTATATTTGTATTATTTATAATAGCCAAGTTATCAAAGTTTTTGTCGCGTCGGATCGTCGGAAGTCGGATCGCAAAAATCTGTTAAATCGGCTTTATGCGCGTGCGCTGCCTTAACTATTGGATATAATTTATAGTAACGTATGGAGACTCTGTGTCTCACGTGGTCAAACGTCATCCTTAGGAAGATTATTTTGTAACTGAAATCTTGATATCTAAATATACAGTGACCGGGACCGGCGGTCACTATCAGATGACAGTGACCAGGACCGGCGGCTTGATTGTTTAAGCCCAAGCGTATCCATTGCCATCTGCATAACTGCCGATTCGAATTGCACTCCTTGGATACAGCACGCGCGGCGTTGATAACCGTACCTTAGAATGATTTCTTCAATAAGTATCTACTACCTAAGCGCAGGCTTCTGAGGTAGTTTAAGCTTATGGGAATACTTCTACCCGTCTACTCGCCGTGTCTTCCACCAGAAAAATTTACGTATCCCTCTTACTGCCTCAGGTCTCGCGAGTCGCGCCAGGCACTGAGTCTGGGGAAAACACGCATTTCATAAGATTGCGCGGGTGCTAAAAGGATCGCGCTACCCGGGAGGATATTCAAAGGATCCCACTCCAAGTCATACATTAATAATTAATAATAATAATTACGTATTATACGTATAAATTATTAATAATAATTTAATTTATTTCCTGGCTATCTACATTCAATTAAGAATGGTGTGGCTCCAAAAATTCTAAGTACGAGAAGACGTAATAAAACCTCAACCTCATCTATAGGTTTTTTAAGAACACAACGATATTTTTTGTTACAGCGCCATCTAGTTACGCTAGTACTAATTCAATTAGATACTCAACAGTATTGCATAACTCGGTATGTTTCTTCGCGACGACTGAATGAATTTTCATGCGGTTTTTACCAAAGGTTAGAGTGATTCCTGAGGAAGGTTCCTGTATATAGAGGTTATTCCTTCTCTGATAATAAATACCTAATTTGATTATAAATTTAAAATGTATTATGAATTCTTTTTTACAAGTAAGAGTTTATTTTATTTCTATCAAAGGTTTAACAACTGTATGTACATATACCTAAATAGATATTTAATAGTTAAAAAATAAATGAACAATTAGATGGCTTATTCTTTTTGTAAATATCTTGTTTTATTCTCATTTCTTTTTTTTTATTAAAATTCCGGTTTATTATCTCTATGATTTGTTAAGATTTTGTGTAAATTGGCCCAATAGTAATAAGAATTGTGGAAAGTTTGGCGCCGCCTGGAAGTTTTCATTGAAGACGCTGGCTGATTCCTTTGAGATATAACAAAATAATCTATATTCGGACTACAAAAAGTTTGTAATAGCAGATACCTATATTTTAAGGATAGCTTGCTATATCCATTTCGTCTCATTGCACCATCCCGCTTAGGATACACATTTCCTAGAGTTGCCTGTAAGAGATTGCTTCTAGCAATAAGGCCGCCTTTGCATATTTTATTTTAATCCTTTTTCTCATGCATCTATTATCTTTATTTTTATGTGCAATAAAGTGTTTCTTCTTCTTCTTTCATTTATTGACTTTTTATATTATATTGCCTGCCTCGTTGGTCTACTGGTTAGCCTAATTGGTTTCGATCACGGGGTCCTGGGTTCGAATCCTGGGTCGGCTCGTGGAATAGTTCTGAGTTTTTTATTCTTCTATGAAGTTTTCTGTTCATTCAAAGACGGTACCCAGTGCCTTAAGTTGACGGATACACCCCTTGGCTCGGAGAACACGTTAAGCCACCGGCCAGACTCGCTGTCATCAAAATCTGGTAGTGATCATTAATAAATGAAACTTTATCACTCTAAGCCCGCCAATCTGTATTGGAGCGGGGTGGGTTTACCCTCCATATCTCCACTCCTATAAGGAGGGATGCCTTGGAGTGGGCTGTTTATAGGCTGATAGTGATGATGATGACTATTTACCGCGAAAAATCAACGAGTAAGCGACAAAGTCACTCAGATCCGACTGAAAGCCCTCTCGGTACCTGATTACTTACATATGTTTCAATCCGTAATTAAACATTTAAATGGGATCACAAATAGGTATCTCATTTCATATTAGAGAAACGTAGTAATTTATAATAAAATTCGCCTAGTTGGTCAATTATCCGCACGGTGATTATACTTGCTTTCTAAAAAAATTTAAAAAAAAAACGATATCCAAAAAAAGTAAAAGAAAATAAATTCTTTATTCATCAATATCAACCTATTATAGGGCCTTCTATAGGGCCAGGCCTCGTTATAGGAGAAGGGATATGGAGCGTAGGCCCACCACGCTGCTCCAATGCGAATTGGCACTTTGGAATTGCATTTCCTAGATAGAATAAGCACTACGGAACCATTTCAACCAGAAGTTGTGCAATCCATCCGGACCTGGACATTTCCAGTTGGAAGCCGGCCGAATGTACAACCTACGTCTTCCGCAGTTATGGTTATTGGAACCATTTGTTCTACCATCGCGCATTTCTCCTTGACAATATTCGTCCAAACGACGATTGTGTGATCAATGGGGGCCGACCAGATGCTACGCCAGAAATCTGACATAGCATCAGAAGTTGGAAACTCCCCATTAGTCACACACACACTAGATTGCTCCCAGTTCCTAGATACTTTCCGTTGGTCACTTTGAAAGATCCGATTCTGATAGTATCGGTCATTGCTCTCTTTGTAACGCCTGATACGTTTTGCCCATGCATAGACTGTCTGCTTTAGGAAGTCAACGCATTCCATGACACAGTCCAAGTACTGGGACGAACGTGTATCAGTCCCAGCAAAAGCCTGGTTCACGAATCGCATGACCCTAGGGCGGTTATTGCCCTCCTTAAAGCAGATTAGCTTAGCAATGAGAGTTCTAGCCAGTGTGATACGCCTTTCGATTCTGGTCTGCCAAGCTGGAGCTTGACCCGTCCTCTGCGGAGCCGTGCGTGGTTCAGGGAATCTAACTCCCGCGATTCGACACGCCGCATCGACTACACAGTATCGAATGCGTATCATTTAGGTCCTCAGATGTTAAAAGGTAATTATCTAATATCTGGTCTAGAACTCTCACTAATGCCATATTTCTTCTATGTATAGGCAACCGAGGCAAACGTGGACTTAAATTAAGAGGCATATACCTGTACATCAGAATCGCAACCTCCAAATTTCTACTCAGTTGCTCATCATCCTGGTTACTTACTGTCAGATCGATATCACTCTGTAACTCCTCTTGAATGTTAATTTGCAATGCTCGGTTCTCAGTTGGTATTGCTTGCTGAGGTCAGTTACAAGTGGTATTAACCTGTGGTAGAGTTGAACACAGCTGTTCAAGTAGAGCCTCATCCAGCAGATGACGTCGCTGGATGGCCTATACTTGATCCGCCAATCGTTGTGCAGTCAAGGTCAGGTGTTTCATTCAAACGCCTGAAACAGAGACAGCTTTCTTGCACGGTACGCAGTGAGGTTAGTTCTGTCAATATTATTATATAATAATATTATATATAATATCACAAGGTCCCACGACAAAGGGAATTGTCGTGGGACTCACTTCCTTCCATATACATAGCTACATTATACATTACTTACTTATACATATACGTCTTAGCAATAATTAGCCGAAATATTAAAAAAAACAATACAAATATAACTTAGTACTTGCTAAGAGTAGGTACCTAGTAATTTACATACATAATTTAAAAAGATGCAACACTAACGTTAAAAAAGGACAATACCTAGGCACACCTATAGGCTATACCTAGTTAATAATACCTACCGACAAAGACGTACCACCAAGCGGTGATGTCGTGTAGAAACCGAAAGAAGTATGGATTGCATCTTACTATCATGTTAGTGAACTTATATCTTAGATTGCATCATCACTTAACATTAGGTGTAATAGCAGATAAGGGCCAACATGTAATAGAAAAAAAATATATTATAAATGCAAGCTGCTTCCCACGACTTCGTTTGAATTAATTTGATTATTACTTATGTAGTACCTATTAAAAACCTAGTTTACATCTACAATAATGTATTATTAAAAATATTTGTTTTTCAGGTATAATTTTCGTACCTAAGTAGGTTTACTCAATTTCTATATTGAATCTACACATAAAATATGGGAAAGCAAAGACACCAGTGCCATCTAGTACAGAGGATGTGTAAACTCCTAAAAAACTGATTCCCAGTGGCGGATCTATATGAGTTTATAATTATGCTTCTTCCCGTACTGATGCCAGTTTGTAATCGCTTTGAAATTTGTATATATATTTTTACAATAGTATCTTAATAGCTAGGTTAGGTCAGTTATGTTGATAGAACGTTTTTTTAAGATAGGATAATAGATGGCGTTCCTTTGTCATAATTACTTTATATACCATTATTTAATTTATATACCTACCAAAGAAAGTAATGGCGTAAATATCAAGACATTATAATAAGCTCTTAACTTTTATTTTTTTTTAATACAGGTAAGAATATATCATACAGATTAAAAATCATATCATAATAAGTAATTATAATAAATATATCGAGGGTAGTTTATAGTACCGAGGTAAATTTTTTTAAATTTTTTTCTTTTCTGTCAAACTTAAACTACATGGCTAGTGGCTTTTTGCAATTTCCTATTGTAAATTTGTTAAATTTAGAATTTTATCTTAAAATGACGTCCAACAAGATTGTCGAAGGCTCTGCTGTAACTGCAAGTAACTCTTGGGAAACTACGACCAATGAGGTAATCAAACATTTACTATTTGTAGGCCGTGTAAAGTTATATAGCACGCCATTTTATAGGTTAGGTTAGTTGCGTAATTAGTTAGTTAGTTATATAATTAGGCAAATAAAATAATTATATTTCATAGGAAATTGTACAGTGTGTAACAGTCAGCGTCGTAAGCGAAAAATAAAATAATATAATGTGTAGGTTAAATGCATCGATCTTTCTCTTGATCAAAACGTGACTTAAAAAATCAAATCGATTTCATTAAACTTTCTTGAACTTAGTACGAACCTTTGCATCTCATAAATGTTAGTGGACGAAAAATTATCAAAACTTAACGCGCATTTTATGCATGTTGATAATTTTTTTGTAAGATATAGGTTATATAGTCTCGTACCAGGGAGGCGTGGCGTAGTAGCGGGCCGTAAATATGCTTATTCCGTAGGCCGTAAATATGAATATAGCCTCTAAGTGACTTAGTGTATTGAAATATTGCTTTAAGTTTTAAAGTAAAACACCAGTCAACATCACCGTGTGAAGTTAAGTTTTATAACACTTCGAATAGTGAATAACCTTAACTTATATACTTTACTTAATAAAGTTAACCTTAACCTTATGAACCTAGTACCTACTATCGTCCCGCTTTTAAATAAACCTTAAACGTTCCGCGCGGGACACGCTCAGTCCCGCTTTTCAGAGATAACTCCAACGCCACATTTTTCCAATCATCCAATGACGAGCTTTTATTGTATTATAATATTATTTTATGTGTATATGTGTGTACGCGCGCGCGCGTGTGTGTGTGTGTGTGAGTGTGTGCGTGTGAGAAAATATTATAAAGATTTATTCTTTATATAGATTTAAAATATGATATTTCATTACTAAAGTAGGTAAGTACATACCTACTACCTAACTATGAGGATTTCTTTTTGTCCTTTTCCCGATTGCCAAGAAGGGTTAATTATGTTTTCGCGCGTATCTTGTATGTATGTATGTGAGCGTGTGAAAAATATTATATAGATGACCAAAGTAGGTACATACCCAAATACTACCTTCCTACCTACCCACTATGTATTTATGTATGTATGTACTTATGTAGGTATATTAGTATGTGTTATATGTGTATGTGAGCATGTATGTTTTATGTAGGATGTAAGTATTTTATGTAAGTATATTTTTATATTCAATAATAAAATGTCTTCAGTACATCTTTATTTGTGTGTAGGTACGTATACGGTATACGCGAACCTCCTCCTATGTAGAGTCATTCGGGGTAACCGAGCGCAGTGGGTAAGTGAGCGCACTGCTTCTATCTCCAGGAAGGGGCACTGGAGGTGAGGAGTGTGTTTTGGTCAATCAGGGGCACCGGTAAGGTGAATTAGTTTTGACATGCCCAAACGCCTTACTATGTGCACTCTGTTAGTAATTGTCAAAAAAGTATTTTTGTCGATTTAATTTTAATTTTTTAGCGTGTTGGAAAACACGGATACTTCTAAAATTGTTATGTGAAGACGGTAAGCGACGTTTTAGTTTATGAAGTGCATATTCTCCTGTCTTTTTTAAATCATTATTTAAGGTTAAGTTGAGTGTTTGCAAGTCGGCGGCCATTTGTTTGATATTAGGCATTCTGGGTAAAGTGTGCGCGGATAAGTGTGCGCATGCGCTCACTTACCCGCGCGCTTAAACTAAGAAAAAACCTTTTAAAGTTAGACTTAGCCCAATATTATTCCCCGTTACCTATGTCAAGATAAATATGTTGACCAACAGAAGAATGTATTCAATGCGTAAATAATAAGGATTGATGGCATGAATTGTGTGTTTCTCAGGAAGGTGATAATAGCATATTTGTTTGTGATTATTCTTCCAATTTGATTTAATTCAAATTTTTGAACATGATATTGTCATTCATATCAACAGGTTTAATGTTAAAATACTTTGTTTGTAGTGTTGATTGTTTTATTTGTGTACTAGAGATAAGAATATTCATGAAGATTTAATAACAGATAGATCTCCATCGCAAGACTTAATGTTAGATTTTAAGATACTTTTGACTGTGTTTAAATGAAAACTAAATATTTCGTTAAGATGGCTTTATATTTTTTGTTGGATGATCTAAGTTTCATTTCAATTTATTTGTTATATATTGATTATTTATCAAATGCGCTCACTTACCCTATTGCATCTACTTACCCCACAGGGCTGCGTACACTTACCCGCAATACGGGTCAAGTGTCCGCATTCCGACTTACTATCAAAATTTTGATTTTTTTTGTTAACTATGGAACAGGATGTTTTATTTTCTGTTTCAATTTGTAGGCTAATAAACATTCTTTTCGAAAAATTTTTTTTATTTTCCAATTTCTTCTTTAGTTCTGCTCTGTGAGGCTATAAACAGTAAAGTGCGCGCACTTGACCCGAATGACTCTATGCAGTTATCCTCATCAATATAATTGGTCGTCTAAAAGAGATCACTCATTAGCGATAAGACCGCCTCAAAAAAGAATATTTCATTCATTCATACCTGGTATCTTCCGAACCGGTGATTTTTTTATAATTAAGATATTAAAGATAGATAATGATGGGAGGCTTCGGCCGTGGCTAGTTAACACCCTACTGACAAAGACGTACCGTTAAGCGAGTTAGCGTACCGGTACGATGTCGCGTAGAAACCGAAGGGCTGTGGATTTCTACCTAATCCTAACAAGTTAGCCTACCTACTTCCATCATAGATTGCATCATCACTTACCATGAGGTGTGATTGCGGTCAAGGCTAACTTTTTAGCCTTATTAAATTAATTTTAATTAATTAAAAACTAGTTTCGACGACATATCTTCATCAACCATCATCATCATCTAAAATCATTTTTTTTTCAGGATACTAATTCGCGGCTGCAGGCTATTCTCAACAAAAAAGCGGTATTCGAAGAAGGTAGGTTTTTACACAAACGTTATGTGTGTGTTTGACGAGTGGCTGTGAGTAGTGACCCTGCTTCTACGTCTTAGGCTGTGGATTCGATTCCCACATCTGGACAAATGTTTGTGTCAACATGGATGTTGTCCAGTATATGGGTGTCTATCTATATATTATAAAATATTTATATATATATATTACTTCTATATCTATACTAACATTATAAAGAGGAAGAGTTTGTGAGTTTGTGATCTTGTGTCGTTGTAAGGGGTAATCTCTGGATTTACTGAACCAATTTTGAAAATTATTTTATCAATAGAAAGCTAAGTCATTGTAGAGTGTCATAGGCTATAAAAATTTCCACAATTACTTTACTTAAATTTGAATTATGTAATCAAAGTTGGAAAAAAATTTCTTTAATCGCGTGCGCTGCGAAAACTATTAAGGATAGAACAAAACAATGTACTACAATATTGAAGAACGTATCAAAATCAGTAAAAAAGTCCGCGATAGCATATGCCTATCTCCTACAGATAACTCACAATAACTGCTTTTTTCTGTTTAAAGTGAGGATTAAAAATAATTAATTTTTGTAAAGCTTATTTATAGCCCATATGATATTAATCTATATCTTTATAAATATGTTTGTTAGAACGGAAATTTAATGTAGAATATTTGTGCCCTTTACTCTATACAGTTTAAACAATTATTATCAAATATATTAGCAAATTAAAACCGTGCGGTGCGCGCCGCCCCGGCCGATATAGGCAGTTATACATTTAATTCTTTGTTTTCCCAACAACTTCGTTTTTTAGTTCTACTAAATTTACTAATTTCTTCAATCAAGGTATTTTCTACTCAAATTTTTTTTTTTAATTTCTAATAAGGACCGTTTGATTATTTGAAGTAATCGCATTGTCCTGATGAAATAACGTCAGAATGCCTAAAACAAAATCATAACTATATAGACATACATCTCAGATAAGAGCGACCACTGTACGTCGAATAGGAGAAACTTCTTTTGAGTATGCACGGCGTCTTGCGAATGAAAGAGAATATCGCGAGCATCTTCTAGAGAGTCTAGCACCAAATGGTCTCAACGACTGACTAACCAGAGACAGAATATGTCAGACATACGTAAAAGAGAATCTAGGACCGAACGTTCGCAGCGGCTTGCCAGCGAAAGAGCTATTACCTCTACAGGACGTGTAGAGAGTCCAGCACTGAAAGGTCTCAGAAACTGGCTAACCACAGAATAAATATTTCGAATATAGGTAATAGGGAATCTAGAACCGAACGTCCGCAGCGGCTTGCCAGGCAAAGAGCTATTACCTCTGCTGGAGGTGTGTGAGAGTCTAGCACTGAAAGGTCTCAGCGACTGGCTAACCGCAGACATCATACGTCGAACAAACGTGATAGGGAATCTAGCACCGAACGTCCGCAGCGGCTTGCCAGGCAAAGAGCTATTACCTCTGCTGGAGGTGTGTGAGAGTCTAGCACTGAAAGGTCTCAGCGACTGGCTAACCGCAGACATCATACGTCGAACAAACGTGATAGGGAATCTAGCACCGAACGTCCGCAGCGGCTTGCCAGGCAAAGAGCTATTACCTCTGCTGGAGGTGTGTGAGAGTCTAGCACTGAAAGGTCTCAGCGACTGGCTAACCGCAGACATCATACGTCGAACAAACGTGATAGGGAATCTAGCACCGAACGTCCGCAGCGGCTTGCCAGGCAAAGAGCTATTACCTCTGCTGGAGGTGTGTGAGATTCTAGCACTGAAAGGTCTCAGCGACTGGCTAACCGCAGACATCATACGTCGAACAAACGTGATAGGGAATCTAGCACCGAACGTCCGCAGCGGCTTGCCAGGCAAAGAGCTATTACCTCTGCTGGAGGTGTGTGAGAGTCTAGCACTGAAAGGTCTCAGCGACTGGCTAACCGCAGACATCATACGTCGAACAAACGTGATAGGGAATCTAGCACCGAACGTCCGCAGCGGCTTGCCAGGCAAAGAGCTATTACCTCTGCTGGAGGTGTGTGAGAGTCTAGCACTGAAAGGTCTCAGCGACTGGCTAACCGCAGACATCATACGTCGAACAAACGTGATAGGGAATCTAGAACCGAACGTCCGCAGCGGCTTGCCAGGCAAAGAGCTATTACCTCTGCTGGAGGTGTGTGAGAGTCTAGCACTGAAAGGTCTCAGCGACTGGCTAACCGCAGACATCATACGTCGAACAAACGTGATAGGGAATCTAGAACCGAACGTCCGCAGCGGCTTGCCAGGCAAAGAGCTATTACCTCTGCTGGAGGTGTGTGAGAGTCTAGCACTGAAAGGTCTCAGCGACTGGCTAACCGCAGACATCATACGTCGAACAAACGTGATAGGGAATCTAGAACCGAACGTCCGCAGCGTCTTGCCAGGCAAAGAGCTATTACCTCTGCTGGAGGTGTGTGAGAGTCTAGCACTGAAAGGTCTCAGCGACTGGCTAACCGCAGACATCATACGTCGAACAAACGTGATAGGGAATCTAGAACCGAACGTCCGCAGCGTCTTGCCAGGCAAAGAGCTATTACCTCTGCTGGAGGTGTGTGAGAGTCTAGCACTGAAAGGTCTCAGCGACTGGCTAACCGCAGACATCATACGTCGAACAAACGTGATAGGGAATCTAGAACCGAACGTCCGCAGCGGCTTGCCAGGCAAAGAGCTATTACCTCTGCTGGAGGTGTGTGAGAGTCTAGCACTGAAAGGTCTCAGCGACTGGCTAACCGCAGACATCATACGTCGAACAAACGTGATAGGGAATCTAGAACCGACCGTCCGCAGCGGCTTGCCAGGCAAAGAGCTATTACCTCTGCTGGAGGTGTGTGAGAGTCTAGCACTGAAAGGTCTCAGCGACTGGCTAACCGCAGACATCATACGTCGAACAAACGTGATAGGGAATCTAGCTCCGAACGTTCGCAGCGGCTTGCCAGCAAAAGAGCAAGTACATCTACTAGACTTGTTATCATCATCATAATTTTTATTTATCCCGAACTTTCTACCTGAAGTATTATACGGCACAAACGGGTCAGGACAAAAATATTTCTAACGCGGAGCGGAGTCCGCGAGCACTGCTAGTCGTTAATAAATTAGAAATTATCACCTTAAGCTCGCCAACTGGCTTTGGAGCAGTGTGGTGGGTTAACGCTCCATATCCTCTCTCCTATGCGAGGGAGGCCTGGCCCTATAGCGGGCCGTTAGTAGGCTGATAATTATTTATACAGCAAGGGAATGATTCGGTCGGACTAATATGTAGGTATGTTACAAAAACGCTGTAAAAGTTGCGTAACTATATCAAAACTTTAACATTTCCAAATTTCAGAGCTTTTGACTGCCATGAAAAGAGACCCGGCGATTGTGGATGCAAAGATAACCTTTGGAGATCCAAATGGCCAAGGTCCGCGTAAGTTATATGTATCTATTAAAGTACTTTCTACTCATAATAGGTAGGTTCCCGGTAAGGATCGTAAGGTGGATTCGAGTTCTGGGTCGTACTACGAAAATGATGTCATTGGGCTTCCCTTTTTTGTAAATAAATATTCAGTAATTGGAGTTGAAAAGTCAGTGATGTTACTATTCATGCCTACTTAAATCTTCGATTCAGAAAATTTCTGAAGAGCATCGTATTATCTTGAAGTCTGGCAGGTATTATAAAAAAATATAGCCCTATGCAACTCTCCTACTATTACTGAATAGCAGTATTGAAGTCGATTCAGACTTGATGATGCAATATCCACTCGCGATTCGCCCAAAAGTATCTGTGTATACGTATAATTAAAATATAAACGGCTGGAACTCACGTCACTGTTGTCAGAGTATTCCCGACTAGTTTCCCATACGAAGTCCTGAGCCATCAGTTTGCTTCACCCCGTGATACTCGGACAAGCATACTCATGGCTAAGTATGGGTGAACTATAGCATATATATGTGTATCCATGCAGGTAAAGAGGCAGAGATTAAGCCTAATTTGAGGATCGATATGAAAAAGTTAAAAGAGCGTGCAGGGTTGTGGTCTCTGACGCCGAAACAATTCAATCTTCTGCTGGGATACATCGACAATCTGCAACAGAAGACCGATCTGCAACAGAAGATCCAGCTGCAACTGAACTTCGAGCAGCAACAGAAACTCGAGCAGCAACAGAAACCCGAGCTGCAACAGAAGCTCGAGCCGGAAGTACCGCCACCGAAGCAAGTCGTAAGTTATTTGTTATATTATCTAACTAGGGGACGCCTGCGACTTCGTCCGCGTTGACTTTCAACCCTTTTCTTAAGGGAATCCTATATCCTTCCTCGTAGTATGAACTCTAATCGTGCCAAGTTTCGTTTGAATTCATGTATCACTTTAGTCGCGGCTCGCGGCTAGGTCCGTAGTGAAATTCAGTTTTTTTGAAATATCTTTTTTCTAACGTCCCATCTCCATGAAACAAAGCCAAAAGCCTGCCCAGAACTAAGCGTAATCCATCATTGAAAACCGTATGTAGAGAACCGGATGAGAGAAATATTATAAAGAGGTAAAATGAGTAAGTTTGTAAATTTCTAAGTTTGTAAATGGATCTGTTGGGGCTAATCTTCGGAACTACAGATCCGATTTAAAAAAATGATGATGATGAGATGAACCGGAGAGACATTTAGTTTTCGCATTATTGTAAGGTTAAATATTAGGTTAATTGATTAACTACTTAAAGGTTAAATATTGGCGTCAAAAGACATTAAAACACGGGGGCGTCAAAAAGACATTATAATACAGTTGTCTCGGCACTCAATATAAATTAATTTCTTTTGGGGTCGAAACACAGGGTCCGTGGGGCAGAAGCTCTCAGTTGATCCACGAGAAATTAAGCAGGCGTCTCAAGGACGCAACACGCAACCCTTGGGCAAGCAGCTTTCTCTCGCAACGAAAATGTACGAGTAATGTGGGCTCTACACTCGCGGTGCGAACGGCCGCGAAAGCCCGCGACAACTGCGAATCACGAATCACGAGTTTAGATGTTGTTCACGGCTTCGCGGTCGCGCTTCGCGATCAGTATCGGTTTTTTGGTCCGCGACAAAGGGTTTGCGGCGCGGACGTGAACGCATCTACGTCGTCGTCCATAGTCACGAACAAGACTGTGAAGATTTGCGAGTGTGGAGGGACACAGTTCACGCGTAGATCGCGGCATACATTCACGGCGTGAAATAACGGCGCAACTTTACTTGCGTGTGTAGAGCCGGCTTATCGCAATTCAGCGCGGGAATGCTGCCTGCTTGAAAGGAGCAACATTTACAGCTATTTTTATAGTTAGGTTAGTTAGTTATTTGGTTTATTAGATATAATTTTCGTACCTAAGTAGGTTTAATCTATTCCTATTAATACTATTAATATTAATTTACAGGAATGTGGGTTTTGCCGCAATCACCGCCGGCCGGAAGATTGGTACAAATCCCACGCGTTCAAGGACGCCAAGGGGCACGTGGCCTGTCCCATCCTGCGCAACCTGGTCTGCTCTAGGTGCGGGGCTACCGGCGACAACGCGCACACCGTCTCGCATTGCCCCAAGCCGCGAAAATAGTCTATAACTTGGTCGTTTTCATTAAAAGTTTGTTACGAGTAAAAACAAATTTGTACAAAGTGTAAAAAGAAATTTGTAAAAAGTTAAAATTGGTTTGTTATTTTCAAGAAAAACCTAAAACACATAGGTACTAGTATAGGAATACTAATATAGGATCGACCAAATAGAAGGTACAGCATATGGTACCTATATAGAGTACCATCGCAAATTACCCCCGCTCGTGCGATATATAAATAGATCCACGGCCTGGTTCAAAATAAGGGTAAAAATTACAACTCTTGCAACAACAGACTAAGTTTTGAGACTAGCTGCAGACACCAGACAAATGTCTTTGTCCGCCCTTCATTTTTACCTATTTTTATGTATGTATTTTATCTATTCTTTGTGAACATTTGTATCAATAGCATAATTTTATTATTCTTAGATCGGCTTGGCCGCATATTGTATAAATTATTCTGTTAGAAAAATTCTGACGCCCGTCGATACGACGCTGCACACTTATCAGAGTGCCGAGTGTGAGTTTTCACCAAAACAAATCGAAAACTTCACATTCGCGTTAAGGGCATATTTATATGGAACTGAAGCAGCGCCCCTGGCGGAAGTGAGAGAAAACTCAAGTCATTCCGAATTACTTTGATCCTACATTTTTTCAATAATTCAAAATAATTCGTAATGACGAGTACGTCATTCTGAATCACTTTCCAACACCTTCCAGCTTTAGGATCAGATCAGCTCTTTCTTTATAATATTGCATTATCATATGCTTATAAAATTTCAAGAGTTCCCTTGAGTTTCCCAGTATTCCAATGGTGCCAACTAGAACCCTTCAAACAAAAAATTAATTCCAAATCGGTTTAGCCACCATCAAATAGTATAATTAGATCTCTTTTTACCAATTTTAGTTTTGTTTAAATTACAATTAGGTTTTTTTTCTAAAAATCTGTAAAAGTTTCTTCAAAATAATAATAAAAAAATTTAACTGACTTCAAAAAACACTAAAAAGTAAATAAATTAAAAGGAAAATCATTTTTTAAAAAGTTTTAATGTAACTTTCTACTGGTGAAAGAATTTCTTAAATCAGATCAGTACTTTTGAAGATTAACCCCAACAAATCTAACAAACTTTACCTCTTTATAATTTTAGTATAGATTGTAGAAATGCATTAAAAATGTCTATTCTGCTATCTTGTATGGTCCGCCATATTGGATTTAAAATGAACACACTATCATGCATTGTCATCCAAAGTAAGCGTGTACACAACATTTCAGCTTATTCGGTTGAAGACATCTATTTCAAAATTGAGCTCTAAGATTCCACCCGAACAAACATACTTACAATGTAAGTTAAAAAAAAAGCTTTTAAAAACAATTACGACATTTAGTTGATTTCACATCAACATTTAGTTTCATTAGTTTCCTATTTACCCGACTGCGTCAGAAGGGGGGTAATGTTTTTCGAGCGTATGTATGTGGGTATGTATGTATGTATGTCCATTTCTTTGGCACGCGCTGCACCTTAAACGGCTGGACGGATATTGACACACGAGGTGTCGTTGAATTGAAATTAGCAATATGGATATCACATGAAAGGTCGTAAAAAGACCATTTCAAATATATATATCTCATTATGTTTATATTACTGTTTTAACAAACCTGAACCTTCTCATTTCTATACCACAAATGAAAACTAAAAAGTCTCAAAAAAAATATTATTATAAAAACAAGAAACCCCGCTGCTTAGAAGTAATGAACTGAAAAGAGAAAAACAAAGATCACTCTATCAATATAAAATTTTAAATACTTTATGGTGCTGCAGGCGGGAACAAACGTAGTTTTAGTAAATCTTACTTTGCCCGTAGTAAAAAGTATTGTTTGTCCCGGCCTGCAGCACCATAAAGTATTTAAAAATTTATATTGATAGAGTGATCTTTGTTTTTCTCTTTTCAGTTCATTACTTCTAAGCAGCGGGGTTTCTTGTTTTTATATAATTTCAATCAATTTTTGCAATTATGGTTGGCAACATTGATGCTAAGATCACAAAGACTTGGATCTATACACAGATTATTATAATAGAGTGATTATCTGTATGACATGATGACTGACAGTGACACTTTGGTAGCCGTAGTAGCGGTACGCCAAGTCGCCAACAAAAAATATTTAATTTGGTTTTGTGCGATAATATTCCGTGAAATGTGTGACAATTAATATTATTATATTGCGGAATAAAATCATTAAACTCATGTGACAATGGCGGATACACAAGTAGCCAATATTGTGAATGAAATTTTGGTAAGTTTTGATATATTTATTACAATGATACAATAATACATTGTCTTACACATTTTGCTCACATATTAATTAAACGATGCAGGGGATTCATTTCCAGCGAGTGGAAACGGTTGAGGAAGCTTTCAGTGGTTTCTTAGTTCACAAACCAGAAGAAGAGAATGAGAGGTTAGCGACGTATCAAAAGAAACTTTGTGCCGTGATGACTACCAGTACCCCAGAAGTGCAGGAGACTGCAATCCGTCAATACATTACGCTGACTGCAGTGCTTACCAATAGGTATAGAATGAAACAGCTCCTGGGTCTACTAGAAAACTTGGTCAATACAAATGTATTGCAGGCAAGGTAAGCAATAACTATTTATATACTGGACATCAACATATTTTTTTATGTATGACCCAGCTCAGCCTACATCTGTATCTCAAGTTGCAATGTTTTGCTCTCTGCCATATGGTGGACCCGGCACCTCCATGGGACAACTAAGATTTCATCTCCCTAAAGGAGAGGGAATATGGGACTTATACTTACTAAACTGTTCCAGTGTGGGCTGGCACACTTACCTATGTAACTATAAGTACTAAATGTTAATGATAATGATGAGAAACCTCTCTCATTGTGCACTTTGCAGTAAGACTGGCAAGGCCACCATAAAATATAGCAGTAAAGTCAGTAACCAAGAGCTATTTGCCATGCAAACTATCCCAGGCAACTGATAATGTTAGATAAATAGCTCTTCTTTTTTGTCTATGGCACATTGTAATACAATTATTGTTTCACTATAATCCCACTATACAATATTTCCACAATGTGAATGTAGTAGAGAGGGTATTGTGATAGTTTTTCAATTGCACTTTCTTTATAATTATTATTCTTGATTATACAATCCACTTTTGGGTTGCCAGACCTTTTGATATACTGCAAGACAACATAAGCAGGCAGGTGAGACTTTTCGTTTGATAGAGTTGAAGGCGAATAGTAATCAAATCAAATCGTTTATTTGCTGATACAATTCTGTACTTTATGGTATTCATGATAATCTTGATAAGAGATATGCTACAAGAATATTTCTCTACAACATACATATGTAATATTAGTTTATGTTGTACTATCCATTTACACTTATATAACTTCTAACTAAACTATGCAAGTTGTCTGGAGGAGATCGTTTTCAGTGATAAGACCGCCCTTGTGCATATTTAATGTTCTTTTTCTGTAATATTTTATTTGTTATACTTTCTATGTGTGCAATAAAGACTTTACCTATGTATCTGTTAAATAATATTATTTGTTTTAGAATGCTCTGTGACTGTATATTAACAAATGAGAAGCTTGTCTATAAGAACAGTGACTACTGGATTGAATGTTTTAGTTTAATTAGAAGAATTATTGGCGGTGTTGACTATAAAGGTGTTAGAGAAATAATGAAGGTTTGTGGAACATTTTTTATAACTAGCCTTGTGCAGCGGTTTCATCTGCAAAGATGCCTTTCTAGTGGGAATATCAAAATATAACAGACTATTATCTATCTCTCTGTCATTTAGTTTAGCCGAGATTTATTAACAAATATCAATAAAATAGTTTTTATAGTTTACTATTCTACAAAACTTTCTTTTTTTTCATAAGATCCTTCTGACAATAACAAACAAAAGAATTAACAGATTCAATCCCGGTTTACATGTGACCAAGGGAAATAAGGATTAATTTTAATATATACTAGCATACACCTGCAAACCAAAAATGTATATTGCAAACATTGATGAACATGAAAAGCAAATAATATAATATGTGATACTTTTTTAAAAAAATAAATGAGTATTGAAAGCAAAGATAGATACTGATAGTTCAATTCATTAAGACGCGCCCCACTATTTCTCGCGAGGGGAAACCGAAGGATGCGGGGAGTACAGTTCGAACATCAGTCTCGAGTCGACCACTGCTCGGTGTACACGGGCTATTGTAGGTTCTATTGCTGCGTGTCATGACCGAACGGAATGATGCTCTACTTAATTTTTTTACCAATATTATATTTATAATGTCAAAAAAACGTATCGTATGATGATAAACTACACATTTAAATGTGACTTAGCCAGAAGAATCCTCCCGTTGCCCATTCCTTCAGGTTGACCGACTCGACTTTAATTTTTCTACAAAGGTCACTTGATTGGTTTGTTACTGCCAATATAGATTTTCCAAATAAGCTTAGCAAAATAGCTTTGGTATTTGTACTATATATACATTGGTACTATCCTACTAAAAAGACGTACCGGCAAGCGATTTAGCGTTCCGGTACGGTATCGTGTAGAAACTAAAGGAATGTAGCTACTCCTAACAAGTTAGCCCGCTTCCATCTTAGTCTACATAAACTAACTTGTAATGAATCAAAATAATAATAGATATCATGGGTTCACGCTTTACAAAAACGCTAGGGGTATGGTAGACAAGACAGCGTGGAGTTGAGCTCAATCATTAAACTGTTTAAACAAAAGAAAAATAGATATACTAGGTACCTATCTGAGATGATTGTGGGTATGTGTGTTTTTAAGATATTTTTAAATGGGTTAATATATATGTCGAAGGAATTAGACTAGAGACTTAGAATAGATTGTTGTAATATAGTAATAGACGTCATTGTTTATGGAAATGTTACTGTCTGTGGATGTAATTATTTTTGGTATGTCACGAGTTTTTTTATGAAAGTAATCGAAATAGAACTAATTGTTAATCATTTAATGAGAGATATGAGATAGGTGCTTACTTAAAACTTTAACACAAAGTTAAATTCAATTTGATTTGATAAATGAATGAATGATTGATTTGTTTTAATACTCCAACCAATAAAAGAGTCGGGCGCCAAAGTCCTAGTAGAGTATTTACACCATCTTGAGGGGAATAAAGGAGTTGGGTAGTTAGTTTGTCTGGAGTGCGGTGAGGATATTTGGTCGAGTTGGACCAGTGTAAAAGTGTTCTTAAGAAGTAAATTAAATTAGGGAGTAAAGTAAGATGGGTGTAAATAAACTACTGTTCTGAATCTTTATAATACGTCAGGAATTATAAAAATCTATTTAATGTATCAAAACATTGTGAATATATCTGTTCGTGAAGACAAAGTCTTTGTAACCCTAGAAAACGCCCAAGAGATTAAGAACCACTAAAGATGATGTCAAGGAGAATGGTGATACTCCGATATAAATATTAACCTATATCACAATATAATTTTGCTGTGCAGGACCAACACGACATATTCATTTTTAAAAAATGAGTTAAAATGAAGTAGAGCATACTGCTAGTCAAACATGACATTCTTGTTGACATAATTAACTTGACACTTTGTGTGAGTGTGCACACATTGGTACTCGTTACGTAGTAATAGAACTCACATTCTTGCAGTTTTTATTGCACACTTGCACTGTAAGCGTTTGAAAAACAAAAAACTACGAGCCATCGTGGATTGACCAAGCTATATATGCCGTTCCACTATTTTCTGTAGTTCTATTAAATAGTTCCTTTTTAAGTAAAACTAAGTATAACCCAATTATGGCGCAGTGGGTAGTGACCCAGCTTCTGCATCCCAAACTATGAGTTCAATGTATATTAAAAAAAAAAATTCTTCGATACATTGTATTGGTAAATCTCAAAATAAAGATGAAGCAGCCTTTTTGATTAAATCTCCCTGATGGCTTGAATTTTTCAATCTCTTTCAACAAGCATTATCTAATTTCTGGTAATTTATATAAAACCATAACAAATTATATAATAAAACCAACCTTAAGAACCATTCTACCACTTTGCGAAAACCATTATCATGAACTCACAGGCAGATAGAAGTGGCATTTGCTAACATGTCCAACATCATGAGAACTCTAAATGCATTTAGCTGACTTGAATTTGACATATCCCTTCTCTCATTCTTCAATGTAGACATTCACTGAGAATGGATTTCCCGATATATCCATTGAAATATAGTATGATAACAAACAATCATTATGTAATTTATAAACCATCCAATTTATTTTCAGGGCTGCAGGGAGAAGGCACAAACACTACCTGTGAGATTGAACTCAAGCACTTTACCACAAATGAAGGCATTGTACAATGTGATTGAATATATTTTTGATCGCAATGCTTCCTTGCTACCAGCATATTTCATTGTAACAGAAATTCAGAAGGCTTATCCAGATAATAACCACTGGCCACACTGGGTAAGATTTTTTACTAGTATTATACATAACTAATAAATAAATATTAGTCATAACTCCTAATATATTAAAAAAAAATCTATATTGTGTTCTAGCAGGTGCCAACTATTTATAGAACGTTATCAAACACAAAAATAATGTTTCAATTAGAACCAGTAGCTTGATATTAATATAGAGTTGCATTAAGTTTCAAATGTCTTACACAAATTATTTTGTCTTTTTTACAGAAACTGGCAAAATTGCTGTCAACATTTGTGGAAAGCTTCAAACCTTGCGCTCAAATGGTATCCATAATTGGTCACTCACAAATGCTTCCAGTAGTTGAGTTCTCTGGATATGCGGACCACCTTGTCAATCCGTGGCGGCTGGATCCCGCTACTTTAAGGTTCGCTTTGAAAGGGAATTTACCCTACGATGAAGAGTTGTTAAAGCCTCAGATTTCATTACTGAGACATGTGTTACAGCAACCCTACTCAAGAGACATGATGTGCTCAATGCTGGGCCTTCAGAAGCAACACAAGCAGAGATGCATTGCTTTAGAGGACCAACTAGTTGAGTTGATGATATTACCGATGGAACAATGCGAGCTAGAGACTGAAGAGGATGAAGTATCATCAACTCATTGGTGTTGGCTACATTTGTCATCTCAAGTGATATATCTAATACTTATAGGGTTCGCTTCGTTCCCTAATATTGTAATGGGACTTCATAACAAGCTTATAGGTCATGATTTGAAGAAAGGTCGGGATCATTTAATGTGGGTCCTTCTACAGTTTATCTCAGGGAGTATACAAAGGAACCCATTGTCTAACTTCTTGCCTATAATCAAACTGTACGAGTTGTTGTATCCGGAAAAGGAGCCGTTACCAGTGCCCGACTGTGCCAGGGCTCATTGCACACACCAAATGGCTGTTGTGTGTATTTGGATGCATTTACTAAAAAAAGCTGAATCTGAACTTAAAACCATGACATTGCCACAAAACCTGAAAGTACAGTATGAGTGAGTATTATCTTTATTTGTAAAAAGCTGACCTAATAGACAGGCTTAGCTCTAACATTGTTTTACAATTCATGAACTTTATTATATATTTCTTTTCCATTTTAAAAAGGTTTAAAATTATTTATGAAAGTTATCATACATGTCCATTAACACAGTCTAAAGGTGCAGTGGTTCATATATGGTGACGAACGAATATATTTGTATTATTAGAGCTGGAAATAATACATTTGTTATTATTACAATATCTTGCCTTTCCAGATACCTTCAACATCTGATGACATCTAACAATACCCCAACAATAATGGGTACAGACTATCGCATTGCTATGTTATGCAACGCATATTCAACCAATCAGGAATATTACTCCCGACCAATGGGCATAATCATAGAGTCACTGTTCGGTAGTCAGAAGGCTCTGCCGAATGGGAACCCGTCCACAAGCCCTCTACCGACCACACCATTGTCTATGTGTATACTAGACAGCTTGACGCTGCATTGTAAGATGTCACTGATACATTCAATAGTATCCCACGTGGCTAAGCTCGCGCAGAACAAGACCAATATACCAGGGAGCAGTATGATGGCACCAGCTTTGGTGGAAACATATAGCAGACTACTTGTTTACACTGAGATCGAGTCTTTGGGCATAAAGGGATTTATAAGTGAGTTATTATTATTATTTATTATTAAACATTTTTATCTGTTCTAATATCCTTACTAATGTTATAAAAGCGAAAGTTTGTATGTATGGATGGGTGGAAGTTTGTTACTCTTTCATGCAAAAATTACTAGATGGATTTTGATGAAACTTTACAATTTTATAGCTTACACAACAGTTTAACACATACGCTACATTATATCCCGAATTTTCCACGGGAGCGAGAACTACGCGAGTGATAACGCGGGCGTCCTTTAGTCATAAATAAAAAAAACATTCAAGGGCTACTTTAATGCTATGCTTTGGCTGGTGGGAGGCTTTCGCCGTGGCTAGTTACTACCCTACCAACAAAGACGTACCTACCGCCAAGGAATTTAGAGTTCCGGTACTTTGTTTTGTAGAAACCGAAAGAATTTTGCACTATCACTTAACATCAGGTGCGATAGCAGTCAGGGGCTAACTTGTAGTCGATAAAAAAATAATAATTAAATCTATCAATTTGCTAGAAGTAAAATTTTAAAACTGTTTAATTATTAGTAGTAGCTTCTTATCTAGGTTGCAGGAAGGAAATCGCCTGTTGGCGATAAAGCCGCCTATTGTGCATCTTTCAATTCTTGTATCTAATTATTTCGTATCTTTCCTGACTTGGTGTGTGCAAAAAAGTATATTTTCATTCATTTCATTTCGTTCGAAGCTGCCTTCCAATAATAAAATAACGTACTACTACATCGAAGAGAACAATGCTTAACTGTGTGTACTAATAGCACATCAGTACATCAGGAACATTTAATTACTTACTAGAGTGAAGCAGGGAAACTAATTGAAACATTTACCAAAAAATGTTGCCACATCCAAAAAAAATATTATCCTTACCATATTTTTAAAAACAAAGTCTCCCGCTGCGTTTGTCTGTTCGCTATAAAATCAAAGATTACTGAACGGATTTTGTTGCGGTTTTCACACATACATAGCCTGAAGAAGCTTTTAGTATACAATTTGTCAGGGTTCTATGTAAATTGGATCAAATAGTATGATAATTGTTAAAAAAGTCGGAGAATTTTAAGCCGCATAGCAGCTTTAATTAAAAATGCTGCTATATTACTTGAGATTTAATAAAACAATGTATGGAAGAATCGTTTCTCTTAGGAATTTTTGATTTTACTAATACTATGTTATGCTTCCTGTTTACAGACCAACTGCTACCAAACGTGTTCAAGTCCCACGCGTGGGGCATCTTCCACAATCTGCTCGACATGTTCTCGTACCGGATCCATCACATTCAGCCGCACTACAGGGTCACTCTGCTCTCGAACATACACTCGCTCGCCGCCTGCCCTCAACCCAACCAGACGCAATTGCAATTATGGTAATTAGAAAAAAAGAAAAAATAATATCTTTATTCATAAATTATGCCATACATTACAATTTTTCCGGTAGACCTCTGCATTGTGTAGCAAAACCTAAAAATAATCAATATTTTCAATATTTTTTTATTCTTATATTTTCACGGCCTCCGTGGCGCGGTGGTATGCGTGAATTTATAAGACGGAGGCCCCGGCAGGGCTGATTGAGATTTTCTGAATTAGTCAAGGTCTGGCTGGTGGAAAGGCCTCGGCCGCGGCTAATTACCACCGTACTGACAAAGACGTACCGTCAAGTGATTTAGCGTTCCGGTACGATGTAGTGTAGAAACCGAAAGGGATGTGGATTTCATCCATCATCACTTACCTTCAGGTGTGATTGTAAGGGCCAATTCAGAAAATCTTACTGCGTCATGGACGCCATATAAACTCCGTCTGGAATCTATCTTCAATTATCATTATTAGTGATAATCACTGACACCTAATAATGATAATAATTGGGACAGATAGCTTAACATACTCTCTAAATTCAGATATTTGTTTTCTTTAAATAAAATAAAATAACACTTTATTTTACAACGTATTGACAAATAAAAGTAAAATAACAGAACAGAACATGTACAGGCGGCCTTATCGCTAAAATAAAGACGAAAGTTTGTATGTATGTATGGTTGGGTTTTTGAACTCTATCACGCAATAACTACTAAATGGATTTTGGTGAAAATTCACAATAATATAGCTTACATATCAGAATAGTAATAAATAAAAATACAAATATTATGGTTTTTCTCTATTTCAGCTTTGAAAGCACCGCGTTACGTCTAATAACAAGTTTGGACAGTTCCGGCGTGCAGTTGCAAATGTCCCGCGTGTTTTCGGAGCCGAAGTCGCTTGTGTCCAGTGAGAGTGAAGAGCTCAACCGAGTTCTTGTTCTCACTCTAGCTCGGGGGATCTGCATGTCAGGAGCTGGTAAGTTTGACCCCTACAGGGCCAGGCTTCCCTTATAGGGGAAGGGATTTGGAGCTACTACGCTGCTCCGAAGCGGGATGGCGGGCGCTTTGATTTATCTATGTAACAGCAGACGCTCGCGACTTGCCCGCGTGGTAATACCTTTCAAAAATACAAAAAAGTACGTAACTTCGTAAAACTGGCGGTTCGAATCCCACTTCTGGAAAAACGTTTGTGTGGTGAGCATGGATGTTTTCCTGTGTCGCTCTCTATTGGTTGCAGCCTAAAGCCTCCTCGATAAATAGTCTATCTTATAAAGAATCTTTAAATTAGAACTTGAGAATTTCTTGAGATTAGCGCGTTCAAACACAGAAACCCTTAGCTTTAAAATGTTAGTATAGATAATAAATACATATAGGCATTCTCAGTGTTTTATGTTGGTTCATTCTTCACATTTTCACACGGTCACGGAATTTTATTTAGTCTTATATTTTATTCCGTTTACTTTAAAACTGTCGGTTAAAATTAACTTTACGAAGTACTAGCTTGACATAGGAAGAGTATTGAATTTTACAAGTGCGACCCATGAGTAAAATAGACAGATAGAAACGGCGGCGGACTTTGCTTTACAATATGTAGCATACTTCTATTCCCGGGACCCAATTACCAGGCGATTGGAAAGAACTGCATTGGGTTTTAGTGGTTATTCCAATTTTTCGGTTGAAAATTAGGTTATTTTTTCGATATTCATTCAAAATAAGGTAAAAAAAATAACTATTTCAAATCAAATAAATTATAGCGTATTTGGGACAAGTTTTCACCAAATTTTATGAAAATAAAATTTTATTTGTAAAAGATAAAAATAAAAAACGAAAGACTTGGTTTTTGAATTTTTTACATACATTTTGAGGTTATGTGAAAAAAGTGTAGGAATAAAAGTTTTAGATCTTTTTATTACCTACAACTTTGCCATTGAACTCTTTTCTGCAGGACTTTTAGTTTTGCCGGAAATCGAGAAAAACCGTTTACCCCTAAACCCTCTATCCCTTCCCGACCTTAGATCGCCCGTAATTTATTTTTCCTTTCATTTTTATGATATTCTCTTCCTTTTCCAACTGCGATGCGTTTCACCCTACTGCGATTTTTTGGTTTCAAAAATTAAATGCATGTGTCTATATAATTAACTAAGTAATATAACTGTCACACTTATAGTTTTTGGATAATTAAGTTGAAAGCGTAATTTAATACTATTCAAGCGTAGACTGGTATAATATGGCACCTACTGGCTATCACGCAGTGTAACTATACTAAAGCCAAACTCGATTGAGAATGCTTGTCAACAAACAAATTTAAAATGGAGGTAGAAAACGCAACACATTTTATGCCCAAAAAATTTAAAATTATGTTTTGTTATTTTAAAAATCTTATTTAAAAGACTTTGAATATATTAATTAGTTTTAAGCTTACTAATCTTATTAAATGTCATTAATTCATCATTAACTAGTTAATTAAAAAAAATAGGTGTGAAATGACTAATGATTACTACCTTCCTTTTTAATTTGTTTGTTGACAAGCATTCTCAATCGAGTTTGGCTTTAGTATAGATTAGTTCGTTTTTGGATTTTATCACTATATATTATAATATTAAATATATCCAATATATAAAAGGGCTAGTGCGTCTGAAACCCTTATGGTATCATATTTTCATTCCAAGTTAGCATGAATCTTTCATCAACTAAGCATTATGTAAAATCAGAGTCTATTGTTTAGTTTTCGTTAAATTTTAAAATAATGATTTCTCAGGCAATGATGGCGCTGCAGTGAAGGAGTTGCTTACGACCATAATGACGAATACTCCGCACCTGTGGTCACAGCACACGCTGCAGTGCTTCCCGCCTGTGCTTGTGGAGTTCTTTGCACAGGTTAGTGTTATCATATTCAGTCCCACGACAGACATATATATATATATATATATATATATATATATGATATCATCATCATTAGCCTATTGAAAAAATTTATAGAGGAATGAAAAACTTGGAAAAATTACTGAAAATATCATAGAAAAATGAACAACTCTGAATCAAGGAATATGATATGATATGTATCATCATCATCATCATCATCAGCCTATTGAAAAGATTTCATAGACGAATGAAAAACTATGAAAAAATACTGAAAATATCATAGAAAAATGAATAACTCTGAATCAAGGAATATGATATGATATGTATCATCATCATCATCATCATCAGCCTATTGAAAAGATTTCATAGACGAATGAAAAACTATGAAAAAATACTGAAAATATCATAGAAAAATGAAAAAGTCTGAATCAAGGCATATATATGATATGATATGTATCATCATCATCATCATCATCATCAGCCTATTGAGAAAAATTCATAGAGGAATGAAAAACTTTGAAAAAATACTGAAAATATCATAGAAAAATGAAAAAGTCTGAATCAAGGCATATATATGATATGATATGTATCATCATCATCATCATCATCATCAGCCTATTGAGAAAAATTCATAGAGGAATGAAAAACTTTGAAAAAATACTCAAAATAACATAGAAAAATGAACATATATATAATATCATAGAAAATAAAAAAAACTCACAATTATTCTCGACCCAGGATTCGAACCCAGGACCTCACGATCGAAGCCATATACGCTGGCAACTAGACCAGCGCGGCAGCCATTAGACTAGCGAGGCAATAATATTAAAAAACATTGTTGTATGAATTAATACATACCAATAAGGAAGGAGGTGGTTAAAGCTCAGTAGCATTTCAAATAAAGGGCCAGAGCCAAATCGAAGCGCTTCATCACCACTCGACTACTATCTATGGAATATAATAATTACTAGCAGTCGCCCGCGACTTCGTCCGCGTGTAAACCTCTTGCCCTTCTAATTTTCTATGACAGACTTTTATACAAATTTTCCTCACCTTATTGCTCTCTCTATTTATATTTCTGACAATACTGAATTTACTCAATGTTTCCAGCAAGACGTTTCGTTTGACACAGTCACATGTGTCACAGTTCTATGTGATGAATACTTTTTAAGCGCGACGCACGCGATGTGTTTGATTGGCGAGGCCTAACTAAGATGGCGACTGCAGTTTGTTTGGATAGCAACTACGGTTTTTACCGTTACGTTACGGATAGTACTTATTACCGTATACCGTACTATTACGGATAGTAGGTAATTACGGTTTTTTTTTACGGTACGGAGTCATTGGAATTTAACGAAATTCTCCTTAATTTGAATTTTACGGATATATATTGTCGACTCGAAATCAATTTTTTTATGTTTTGTTATTCATCAACGGTTTCGCTCGAGTCTACTGACGAAATTGACGAAATAATTGATATAGATATCCGTTTTTAGGACAGTCTGTTCATTTTGCGAATGGAGATAGGAGAATATTTTTCGTCATATAGCTTAGCGAATATTCTGTTTAACTTCTTCTAGAATCCTGCCCCAAAAGAGAACAAGCAGCTGCTGAAAAAATCCGTGGAAGAGGAATACAGGAAATGGACATCAATGGCGAACGACAACGACATTATATCACATTTTTCGGTCCCCGGGACGCCGTTGTTCCTCTGTTTACTTTGGAAAATGATCTTCGAGACCAACAGAATCAACCCTATCGCTTTCAAGTGAGTGAATTTATTTTTCAAGTAGAAACCGTTTTTCATCATCATCATCATCAGCCATCATGCATCCACTGTTGGACATAGGCCTCCTTCAAGCAGCGCCAACCCAGTCAACCCAGTCCGTTTTTAGGCGCCTTCAAAAAATGATGGAATTCGTGTCATCGTTACCTCATGTTTTCCATGAGTTAATATTTGGTGAATTAAAATTACTAGCCTAGGGTTGAAACTGCACCAAATTTAACGCATATAGATTATAATGGTGGCAAGAAATTGGTCTCAGAACCTTTAAAAAATTTGAAATCACAAAAAATCTATACTCTTACGATATTTTGTACCATCCAATCTCGGTAGGTAAGCAGGCACATAAAAGAATACTGAAAAGTTTATTGACCTTGGTACTACGATCAGCTGATTTAGTTCTAACCAATCGGTTAGGTTATATACTAATGTAAGGATGTGTAATCATGTATACTATATTTATATATGCACTCCAACGCTTATTTATTATTATACTTATTTTATAATTATTAACACATACTTAGGTACTTTAAGATAGAGTTTCTTTTATTATTTTTATTTTTTAATGGGAACTTGGGATTTTGTGTCGGGGGTTTTTTAAACTTCTAAGGCCGGCCACATATTTCAAGAATTTTTCTGTCAGAAAATTTCTGACGTCCGTCGGATGCTTTCTTGTTCATGTATATTGTTATACCCCGCATATTATCAGTATTCTGACGTCTCCACTTCTGATGAGCCCCGGATGCGAACGTTCGGACGGCAAAAAATTTTATGATCAGAAATTCGGAGGACGCACTTTCTACACATTTTGTGCTACACCCCGCACACCTATCAGAAATCCCCATTAGTTGTTGAACGGACGCCGTGGAGGATGCAGGTGTTTACTTTGTACTTTTGTGTCTCATTATCGCGTGCATCATGTGAAAAAAGCGGTCTTGCAATATCCTGAAATCAAGTGGATGAACCCAATATTGACGTTTTATTTTCCTTTTTTTAACAAAGTACATAGAACAATAACGCTAATAAAAGTAACGAATCGTCCATTTTGTTACTTTTTGTAAGCAGCCCAACTATGCTACCAGCTAGCCGCGAACTAAACTTAGACTCGCCGGATGGAAGAAACAGAAAAATTCTTACAATATGCGGCCAGCCTAAACGTAAATGTCGGTGTTTATAGAATCCTGGAGCGTATCGGCGCGCGCGCTCTGTCGGCGCACCTGCGCAAGTTCTGCGACTACCTCGTGTTCGAGGTGACCAACCCCGCCGGCGGGCCGCACATCAACAAGTGCGTGGACGCGATCAACGACATCATATGGAAATACAACATTGTCACCATTGACCGCCTCGTTTTGTGCCTCGTGAGTATTAACGGCCTCTTAAGGCGCTCGTTATTTATTTATTTACTAGCAGACGCTCGCGACTTTTCCCGCGGACACAGTAATGTATTACAAGAGAGAGACGAATATCTTAGCATTCCATGGATTCACCGTGCGGGTGCCGGGTCCATCGCGTGGCTGAGAGAAAAACTCCGAACAGAGCCCGAGACTTGTGACACGGGTGTAGGTTTAAGGGTACCCTTTGTGACGCGCATCAACACTCACCTCCTCTGTTCAAGTTATTCTCCCTGCCCAACCATATTCGGAAGGACCCTACTAGTGCAGCTTTGGACACTCGTTCCAATATGGAGCTTACTGCGCTTCTAGTAAGGCCAAGGTCTTTTAGCAGGTTGTAGAGAGACTTCGCTGGTATACCCCTCGCACCCACTTCTACCGCGTATAAACTAACCACATAGCCATTTTTGGTTAGTTCATTAGTAAGGTCATAGTATTTATTCACTTTGAATACATGGTCTTTAGGGATGTTTGTTTCCCACGGCACTGTAAGCTCGACAAGTACTATACGTTTTATTTGTTTGGAAAAAAGAAATATGTCCGGTCTATGTCGTAATAGCTAAGTCTTCCGGGATTTTATAGTGCTTTTCATACGTGTCCATTAATATAGTCCAATCAGGAGCAGAGCCCAGAATTGAATAAGGCTTGCTGGTGGAATTTGTACTTGAGCCTGCTTTAACGAAGTTAGTTTGTCTTTTATTCGTCGTCAACCCTTTTTGAGCCCTAGCTACTGAAAGGCTTATAGCTTCACGTATGATTTCTAGTACTCTGTCGTGGCGGCGTGAGTAGAGACCCCTGTCCAGGAGCACCTTGCATCCTACCAATATGTGCCTTGCAGTGCCCACTGCCTCACCACAGGTATAGCAAGATTTTTCCGAGGCTTTTCCCCATCTTACTAGGTTACTCTGATCTGGGAGAGTCAGTTGAAAGGCATTAAGGTAAAATTTCAATAAGGCAGGAGACCAATCGTACAGCAAGGCGCGCCACTTCAGAGCCAGAGGGATGCAGAACTCGCCTAAGTTTAACCACTCGTTTTGCATTTCTAGGTTCATGGCATGCACTTTGTAGTTGTCGTCCTCATCTTGTTTAAGAAAAGATTTTATTATGTCTTGGTCTTCCTTTTTACGTCTTGCACCCAACCCGGTTCTATTTACCTGAGCCCCTGCCATAAATTGTTTGTAAAATTGAAGCCTAGAGTCAAGTTTTCCGGCACCCTCGTCTTTAGGAAGTGATGCAACTAGTTCGTCCTGGGACTTAACTAGAATGTGCGTTCTGGTAACCCTGAGGTGTTTATAGAGTTCCGATGGTCTTTTTAGTTTTAACCCAAAATTGTTGTAATCTCTGAATAGAGTTGAAGGGTCAGCTGAGAGTGCTAGACCAAACCAAGACTTCAATGTTTTTATGACATTTGCATCTAGTTTTGCCAGATGGGTTCTGCCAATATCATAAACGAGGAATGGCCAAGTCAGACGTGAAGTGAGATAGTTGTCATAGACCCACGCTTTTTTTATATTGTTAATGGGCTGTTGGTCTACCTTATTGAGGTCATTTATGAAGTTATCGACGACTACCTTAAGGGATGGAGTGCGTCCTTTGTAATCAATCTTTCTACCGAGGAACTTAAAAGGCAATGCTTCAGCAATGGTGGTTACACTTTGGCCACTAATAGAGAGACCCGGATCATAAGATGTAAATTTAGTATTTCGTCTCCCCGGACATAGACAGTGACATTTGCTTGGCTTTACCCTCAGCCCACCAGTCCATGAGCAGAACTCATCCACTACATTCAATAGCTCCTGACAGTGTTTTGGGTTTCGTGTCAGTAAAGCAAGGTCATCTGCAAAAGCTAAGATGGACTCTGTATATTTATTGTTGATTTTAAACCGATAGCCCCATTTCTTTTCTTGAACAATTTTTTATTACCAAAATAAATACGTAAACCGATATTTTTTAAAAAATGGTGTATATTCTCTATTAACTCAATGACTACTGAACGGATTGTCATGTGGTTTTCACCTATAGATAGAGTGATTCCTGAGGAAGGTTTTGATATATAATTTGTTAAGGTTTTATGTAAATTCGTGTTCAATGTGACGATAGTTGTTGGAAAAATCGGAGATATTTTAAACCGCTTTCATCGGACCACTGCTTTAACTTTTTGAGATATAACGAATCAATGCATGTACGAATTGGTTCTCTTTGTTAGGATTACAAAAAAGTCCACAATGGTATGTCTTTTGAGAATAACTTGCTCTACTAGTGTATCGCAATTTATATAGAAGGTATTAATAACACAACCGACTCGGTCTGTACCTAGTTTATTACTGAGCGATAGACAAGTCGCTCGACTCAATATACTACATAGCTTCAACACTAGTTTGGAAACCTAAAACAAAATATGAATGCCGAATATTTTAACGAAATACATTTGTTTCTTACTTATAATACTGGCTATACTTATAGTCTGCAGGTTAAAATAAAATTCCTATAATAATTGAAGACTCCTAAGAAACTTTTGGCCCAAGCACGTTCGCGGGCGTGGGTGCTTTTAGTATAACTTCGACTTTTGTAGGACACGTTTTTAGCCCATTCTTATATATTATCGTATTTAGGGTAGGTACCCTAAATATGTCACGCTATTTTTGAAAAATATAATTGTAATATAAATATTTTAATATAAGGTGTAAAGATTCTCTCCCACACAACAGTTAAACGTAAATATCAATCAATGACGAAAAAATGTGCTTTATAGTTCAGTAAAAATGTGTCTTAACTTGTGTATACGGGTAATACTTCTAAAATATACCCCTCAACTTAAGCTTTACAATTTTCATTTCTCGTAGTTGTTCTCGTTATTATAACAATTTACAATTTATTGAAAGAAAGAATACGATACTTATTCTAATAACAAAGTATATATAATATAACTAGCAGTTGCCTGCGACTTCGTCCGCGTGAAAACCTCAATTTATTTTTTTTATAGTTTCCCGTGAAGCAATATTCTCCGACTCGTCCCGTGTACTAAAGATCTACATTTTTATAAAACATTACCATAGCAGTGCCATCTATTGATTACTTACTCAATCCAGTCGAAAAGTATCGACATCTGTTAGAATCTTTTGGAGTTAACAGATAATTGTGACTGTCAATTAATTATAGACAAATAATTTGCAAAAAATAAAATTGCGACTGTAATTAAAGATCTAAGGTATCTTACCTCTCAAGTTGGACCTAACTGCTTATTGCGTGCAAATTTGAACGAAATCTGTTAAGCGGTTTAGGAGCCCATCGCGGACAAACATCGTGACAGGAGATTTATATATATTAAGATATATTTTACTTTTTGTAAACGTAAACCTGCGTCTTGCAATTTACATAAAAACAATAGAAGCCTAGCCATAATATGTATTTCCTCTGTCAGTCCGTTTATACAGTCAACATCTAGCCATGTTTCAATAGATCTCCAAATATCGCCCGTGCATCAACGAGGCCGTAAACGAGTCAAGTGTAACAGTTAGTGTATCGGGAGGTGTTAATAAAACGACCGATTCGTTCTGTACCTAGTTTATTACCGAGTGATTGGCAAGTCTATACTCATATTTCTTCATAAATATAATTCATATTTCTTAAAAAAAAAGGATTTCGTGCATATTTTTGCTGTTTTCGCAAGGTTGCAACACAGTATTTGCCAGGCAGGCGAAGTCTCGAGTGTCTGCTAGTGAGTGAAGTAGAACTAAAAAGTGTATTGTATTAAATTGCACATTTGTTTCCAAGGTCTTACGTCCAAACCCCGATGGCAACGAGAGCCAAGTGTGCCTTTACATAATTCAACTGCTGTTGCTGAAGGGATCCGAACTTAGGAACAGGGCGCAGGACTTCGTCAAGGAAAACTCACCGGAGCACTGGAAGCAGAACAATTGGTAAATTAAACTTATCTACCTAATACCTTTTTCATATTTATAAAGCTGAAGAATTTGTTTGTTTGAACGTGCTAATGTCAGAAACTACTGAGCTAGATAGTCCATTTATCGAGGAAGGCATTAGGCTATAAACGATCACGCTATAACCAATAGATGCAAAGTATGGGGAGTGTGGAAAAAACGGGGAAAAGTAAGCGATTTATACTAAAGCCAAACTCGATTGAGAATGCTTGTCAACAAACAAATCAAAAATGAAGGTAGAAATCACTAGTCATTTTACACCTAATTTTTTTAATTAGCTATTTAATGAATTCATGACACTAAATTAGTTTAGAATTAATTAATATATTCAATATCTTTTAAATAAGATTTTTTAAAATAACAAAACATAATTTTAAATTTATGAGGCATAAAATGTGTTGCATTTTCTACCTTCATTTTAAATTTGTTTGTTGACAAGCATTCCCAATCGAGTTGGGCTTTAGTATAGTTAGGTTTCTTTATAAAAAATGTTGTTTTATTAGTGTTTTCAGGCAATGTAATATAGTTTTACTTTTTAAAAAAAATATAGTTTTACTATACCGACACAGCAACACCAAAGCTACTTAATAAATTATTGGCGTTATGTAAATTACAAGTCAAACAATTGCATCCAGGTACTGTTATAAAAGCGAAAGTTTGTGAGTGTGTATGTGCCTGTGTACGTGCGCGTGCGCGTGTCTGTGTTTGTTTGTTTATTTGTTCCTACACCAGGACACAATTGTTGACCCGATTTGGGCATAATATGAAGATTGAGAATATTTTTATATTTATTTTTTTGACGGCCTTTGTGTCGCAGTGCAATGCGCAATGAACTAATTTTATAAGAGGGAGGTCCTGGATTCGATTTCTAAGTTGATCCAGCTCTGGCTGGTAGGAGGCTTCGGCCGTGGCTAGTTTCCATCCTACCTACAAAGACGTATCGCCTAGCGTTTTAGCGTCCCGGTATGATGTCATGCAAAAGAGGTTGAATTCAACCTACTCCTAACAAGTTAACCTGCTTCCATCTTAGGTTGCATCATCACTTACCATCAGGTATGATTGTAGTCAAGGGCTAACTTTTCATATACGTACCGTATTCTAAGAAAAATTTATATACAAACATACCCTCGAAAACAATACCTTCCTTCTGACGCAGTCGGGTAAAAATAAACAATTGATTGAATGACATTGCAGGTATGAGAGACACTCGGCGTTCCACCGCAAGTACCCAGAGAAGTTCGCGCCGGAGGAGACGAGCGGCGCGTACGGCGGGCCCATTCCCGTATACCTGAGCAACGTGTGTCTCAGGTTCATTCCCGTCATGGACATCGTGGTGCACCGCTACCTGGAGATACCGCAAGTCAGCAAGAATCTCGAACAGCTGTTGGAGCATTTGGGCTATTTGTATAAATTCCATGGTGAGTTTCAATTCGATGTTATAGTCCGAACCATACAAATTATTATCCTACTTGATTTTAATATTCTTTTATTAATTCAATTTAATACAACATACCATTCTAACTTACTCATACTTCCGTTTTAATTACAAAACTTATCGCAAAGATTGACAAAGGGCGTAAAACTCTCGAGAGCAAAGAAGTAGACAAACTACTATCTCTCTTACCATTTGCTATCCACTCTAGAGCAAATCCAACTATATAAACGAATGTGTGTCGCGCGCAAAAAACGCGTGTGAGACGTGTATAAAAGGACATTGCCAAAATTTGCCCCAAGGTGTCCAAACGTATGCACATATTTAACTATTTTATTTAAATTCACAATGAATTTTAAACAACTACCCATGTTTCATAGCAATCACTTGAAAATATATCAAAAATATAAGAATTTCAATCGATTTTTTGTGTTCTGAATCACGTGACCGTCGTCGTAGTATGAAATTCAACTTGTATCAACCTTCATAACTTTTATCAGCGACTGCTTAGCTACTAGTAACTTTATTACTATTTAAATAGAAGATCTGTACTATTTAAAGACATATATCATCTCTGGGCATCTCTGGGGTAGACTTCCATACATTTTTTGCCTATGTCCTTTAGACCATGGGGCATCATAGTTGTCTAGTACGGGATGACGAAAATAAAAAAAAAAAATTTTGGCTTCATTTATATTTATTATATTACAGCAACTTCCGCATAGACTCTAAGTACTCGTTTTAAAATAACTTAGTGACTTTTTAGCGTAGTAATTTAGTGTTGTGCCGTTTTGTTCCGTACAAACTTAATTTTTTTACTCGCGTACATAAATTACTTTCACTGGCCGAGATTGGAACCAAACCAACTATACCCGACAACGCAGCAATCACAGTTGAGGTAGCAATGCTGACCGCAAATGTGGAACAGCTCAGCCGACACAGATCCGTGAGTCAGAAAACTAAAAAACCGCAAGTTGCGCAGGTGGGTGCTTGCATTGAAGGCGGAAACCACCTTATATGCGTCACAAACAAAGTTAATGGCGTACGTTATGTTAAAGTTGTTAGCGAGAACTTACCCGCTGACGGGTTATCGCGTATCGATACAATAATATGCCCATCCGTTCTCGATTTCGCAGAAGTGAGACGTGCACAAAAGGTCGACAAACAACTCGAAGATATAGTCCGTATATTATACTATTTTTTGTAATTCAATAAACAAAAGCTTGATTTTAACTATTGCTTTTATTTAAAATCTCTTTGACAGTAGAACGCGCAATCCTTAATAAACTGGTGGTTAATCGCATTCTGTATATATTAGTGATTAGTGGTAACCTCATAAATCCATTACAAATTGGTAACCATAAATCTCCATATCCTCCAATAAAAATATCTTCAATGTACCATATTGGACTTGTTACAGTATTATTTTTTCAAGCGTATGTATGTATGTAGGTATGTATGTATGTAGGTATGTATGTATGTATGTATGTATGTATGTATGTATGTATGTATGTTTGTATGTATGTATGTATGTATGTATGTATGCCCATTTCTTCGTCACGCGCTACAGCTTAAACGGCTGGACGGATTTTGACATATGAGGTGTCGTTGAATTTGTCAAAATTGTGGTAGTGACATAGGCTATATAAATGTTCAAAATAGCGGCTGTAAATAGGGGAAAAAGAGGGCGTGTGTATATTTTTATAGTACTTGGTTATCCAAATTTTGCTCGGATTTGGTTTTTGGGAAATTACTAGATACTAATCACCTTGCAACGCCATCTATTATTTAGTGTCGTTGCAGCGGTACAGGTTTTTATTGTCTGAAATCACTAATAAAACATCATTTCCTAATTTTATTTGAAGTCGGCTAGCTAATTGCCCCCGAAATCGCCTATCATGATAATCGTTAGAGCAGTTTCCATTCACATTCAGATTATGTATTTATGCATCATGCATGTAAATAAAATGATGATTATTATAGGCTCCAGCTCAGCAATAGGATGATTTTTTATATTTTGGCCACCAGGGAACGCCACTAAGAACTTTTTTATTTTTTATATTATTATTCGTCTATTTTAAATTTAAAAATCGGTGTGATAGCAAAATTTCTGATAATTTTTCTGCAGGCACATTTTCAATATTTTTGAAATTTTTATAATCACTTCCGATTGACGAATAGAAACCGGAAGTAGTTATCGCAGTACTCAGGACAATTGCTGATATTATACAACAACAATTTGAGCTAGATGTGTTCACACGAAAATTAACAGTCCAACAAACACAACAAATGCAGCGGCATTTAATAATTACATATAATTATTACATTACGTAACAACCACTGTTTAACCGTCTGTGCATAGTATGATATTAAAAAACTCTTTCTTCCTCATCGGGCTATGATTTCTTTTTTATCGTTTCCAGATCGACCAGTAACATTCCTGTACAACACACTTCACTACTACGAGTCTAAATTACGAGATAAACCTCTATTGAAGAGGAAACTCGTGAACGCAGTTTTGGGTGCTTTAAAGGATGTACGCGCTAACAACTGGGCCACGACCGAAGCGTTCCAGGGCTACTTGTCTAACAACGAACTCGATGTTACCACTTGGGCCCCAGAGCTCAATTATTACATGAGTCTAGTTAACCGAATGGTTGACAGTATCCTTTTAACACTTTTCATGCATTTGCATATTTAAAAGACTGCCTCGTTAGTTTATCGCGAGGTCCCGGGTTCGAATCCTTGGTCGAGTCACGGATTAATTAAGACTTTTTCATTCTTCTATGAATGTTCTAATATATTCCAAGCTCGTCGGGAAGCTGGTGACAACATCTAATAGTTATTGTTAATAAATGAAACATGATCATCCTAAGCCCGCCAACCCGCATTGGAGCAGCGTGGTGGGTGTACGCTCCATATCCCCTCTCCTATAAGGCGGGAGGCCTGGCCCTGTGCTAGGCCGTTAGTAGGCTGATAATTATTGCACAACAATTTAGTAGTATGGCTGATAACTTATTCAACATTGAGATTTTTCTTAATTTGTCTTGGTCTGGCTGGTGGGAGGCTTTCGCCGTGGCTAGTTACCACCCTACCGACAAAGGCGTACCGCCAAGCGATTTAGCGTTCCGGTACGATATCGTGTAGAAACCGAAAGGGGTGTGGATTTCATCCTACTCCTAACAAATACGCCCGCTTCCATCTTAGATTGCATCATCACTTAACATCAGGTGTGATAGCAGTCAAGGGCCAACTTGTAGTATATATAAAAAAAAAGAACTACCAAGATTTGCTCTAAAGGTGTTAGATTTCACATTATAACTGATTTCCCTAACCAATCGTAAAGCGATGAACGGTAACTCGCCTTTCCCGCCAACGGATTGGCGCTTCAACGAGTATCCCAACCCTTCGGCGCACTGCCTCTACGTGACGTGCGTCGAGCTGATGACTCTGCCAGTGCTGCCCAACGTCGTCGCGAATAATCTTCTGGAGGTTGCGACGAAAGGCTTCGTCGTCATCCCGGCGACGAAACTCCAGCTGTGGATCAACACTATCGGGATAATCATGGCGGCGTTACCCGATCCCTATTGGACAGTCATCCACGACAAGATATTCGAGCTGGTGACCAGCAGTGAGATGATTGAATGGGCGTACCCGTATACGCCGTTCCAGTTGTTCAACATGAGTTTGACCAATGACGCCATGTTGGAGAATAAATACAGCATGACGCTTGCGCTTGCGCATGCGGTGTGGTATCATGCCGGCGCCGGTCAAATCATGCAGATCCCCACGTAAGAGAATTTTATTTATTTATTACAAGTTATCCAGAGAGAATGGATGAAAGAAGTTTAACAAAAGAGATTTATGAGGCGAGAGTGAATGGAAATGTTGGAAGGGGAAGACCTAGGCGAATGTTCCTGGACCTAATTCAGGACATTTTAAACAATGGACAGGTCAAGAGTGCCCTAAACCGACGATCTTGTATGAAAGGATTAATGAGAGTGGAAGAAGCTAAAGAAGTATGCAAGGACCGTGGTAAATAGAAAGATGTAGTCTCTGCCTACCTCTATGGTAACGAGGCGTGATGCTATGTATGTATGTATCCCTTGACTATAACCACACCTGATGGTAAGTGATGCAATCGAATTCTGATTCGGTCATGCAGAGATACTCAGAGCATTGCCTGCTGGATAATTCTGAGCTTTCTTATGAGACCCGTAGTTAATTAGATATGAGAGTAGATAACCTCTATTTTACAATATATATATATATATATTTTATAGGATATATTTATTATACAGAATATATTTTGGAGAGTGCTCTCAGGAGTTATTTGACCTTGTTCCTCCTTCACCTATTTATTGACAGCCGAGTGGCGCAGTGGGTCGTGACCCTGCTTCTACGTCCTAGGCTGTGGGTTCGATTCCCACATCTGGAAAATGTTTGTGTGGTGAGCATGGATATTTTCCAGTGCCTGGGTGTTTATCTATATATTATAAGTATTTATATATAATATATATAAAAATATTCATCAGTTATCATAGCACCCATAACACAAGCTACTTACGAGTACGCTTACTTTAGGGCTATATAGCGATGTGTGTAATTGTCCTATAATATTTATTTATTTATTTATGTATTTATTTATTTATTTATTTAGACACCGGAAGGATCTTACTTCGTTGATGTTTCCAAGACTAATAACAAAGCGTTTTGCGTCATCTTTAATTATACGCATAGCTAAGGTCTAGAATGCCCTTCTGAAGTCTCTTTTTCCTTATTGTTCCAACATCTTTAAAACAAGAGTTTATAGGCATTTTTAGGCAAGCGCGACCTTAGACCACATCTACACTTAGCATCAAATAAAAAAAACAATTCCAGGTTCGTCAAAGAGAAGCTGACCCCAGAGATACAAACCGAGAGCCAGTTGATCTTCCTCTGTCACCTGGTGGGGCCATTCCTGCAGCGGTTCAACTCGGACGTCTCCAGAGCGGTTATGGACATCACCAAGACGCTGTACGACCTGCTGGCGCATCTGGACAAGACGCAGCCACATCTCCAGTATATAGACCCCGTCTGCGATTTGCTGTATCCTTTTTATTTTTATGAAAATTAAATTCTTCTTTCCTCAGCTTTAAGGATGGTGGCATCCTTCAACACCCACCCACAAAGCCTTCTTTATGGTGTTTCGCTATTTCTCTCTAATTGCAGTCGCGCGAATGGCATTTGAGATGGTCGCGTCCACTGCCTCCTTTACTTGGACCGTCCATCGACTCGGGATGCGTCCGCGGAATCTCTTTCCCTCGATCTTGCCAGTGACCACAAGATTTTCAATACTCTCCGCGTTTTTCCTGAAAATGTGACCGAAGTACTCGGGAGTTCTCCAGAGAAAAAAAAGTTGAGAGGTGTCAAGGGACACCCGGATGGAACGAAATTCCTTTCGATTAATTAGTGAAGGAATGGTAATAAAATTTTATTTTTTTTAAGTAATAATAATATTTTTTTTATTATTAACAAATATAATGTTATATAAACTTAAACGCGTACCACACACGCGTTTGTTGTTGTACACCGAAACACCACAGGGCGCCACGAGAGCGCGAGACAGCATACAGCGCGGGCGCCCCCGCCGCTCACGCGCACACACATCAAAGGCGGCGGCAAGATCCTTTGATCAAAATGTGTCGTGTCAACTTTTCGTACGAATTTTCTCCGTCTAGCCCCCTTTCACAACGCGCGATAAGGAACTTCGTTCCAAAATTAAATTAATAATTTTAAAAACCTTGACATTAAAGAATAAAAGACAAACATTATACGCCAGTCACTTAAAAAAAAATACGAAATTGCTGCACTTGTGCCTATAAAGTTTGATGAGTTGCTTATATTTCTCCAGGATCCATCATAATATCACCTATATAGGAATAGGCTTAGCTTTGATTTTCAGGCATGACCCCAGGGTGAGCTCATGGACTGATCGAGTACCTATGCGTTTGCGCTGTTCCACTACATATATCATAAAAAATATTATTAAATGTTAACTATACATATTTAGATTTCAAATTGTTCAAATTGTTCAAATTCTCATTAAAATTTTTGACATTTCGCTTTCCGTTCGAATGAATCATATAGTCGACAGTCCAATTTTTGAAATTCCAGTGTCATTCCATCGATTGTAAAAATAAAAAAACCTTTTTGTTTCTAAAATAATAACTTGAGTACGTCCGCGGTTTTGCCCGCGTAGCTCTCCCGTGGGAATTTCGGGTTAATATGTGGCCTATATGTTATTCTGATATGTAAGCTATATCATTGTAAAGTTTCAACAAAATCCATTCACTAGTTTTTGCGTGAAAGAATAACATACATTCATACATACATATACAATGTTATATTAAAAAGGATACATATTTTGATTAAATTAAAGAAAAATAATAATATACTAGCAGACGCCCGTGACTTCGCCTGCAAAGAAAATGTGTATTGCAATAAAAATATTTGACCATTTTTTTAACGAAAGTGACTATAATAAAATATACTTAAAATAGATGTAAATATCGTTGCGGACTTTTTTATAGTACTAATAAGGATAAGCAACCCTTCATTACATTTTGTTTTGTGATATCCCAAATACAGCGTTTTTAATTAAAGCTCCCAGGCAGTACGACTCTTCCACCAGTTAATTGATTAGTGATTGGTGAAAACCGCAAAAAAATCCGTTCAATAATTCAAATTCAAAATCATTTATTTCAAGTAGGCCAATTATAGGCACTTTTGAAACGTCAAATTAGACTATTTGTAGTGACTCTACCACCGGCTCGGAAGGCAGGTCCTGTTGAGAAGAGCCGGCAAGAAACTCAACAGTTGCTCTTTTAAAATTATTAATTTTTACAATATTAACTGTATTGTTACATAAAATTATTTATTCTACTACTTGTGTGAAGTTGAAAGCTGATCCAATTGCCTCTCAACATCTTTGTCATTTAAAAATTCATCTATAGTATAATAACCTTGACTCAGCAAGTGAGTTTTAACATATTGCTTAAACTTATGCAAAGGCAGATCTAAAACTGAGTTGGGCATCTTGTTGTCAATAGTCATACATACATACAAACTTTCGTCTATAGTAAGGATTTTTTGGTCGTTTAATAAAAAAAACCTTAACACGCATCCAGATATCACATAAAATACATGTTCGTCGGTGACACGATGAAGAGCGAAGTGGAGGGCGTGATAAGGAAACTTCGTCCAGCGCTGCAGATGCGCTTGCGCTTCATCACGCACTTGAACGTGGAGCAGATAAACACCGCCTAGCAGAACGACTACTACAGCTATACGCCGTCGAGTTCCAGCTCGAGCTCCGAATGACGTTTGTGCTGTAGTCCTAGCCCAAAGTCGGACAATGAACAAATAAATTAATAAATATTATAGGACAATCGCTTTTATAGCACCAAAGTATGAATGACATGAATAGTGCAAAGATAAGCAATTTTACTATAAGGTAATGTGTTTAAGTTACGTCACTTACTGTTTTTGGTCAGTATAGAAATATTAATAGTAGGGCTATAGGAATGGCGTGTTGCTGTTTTTTGACTGTTTATTATGTATTGGCCGTATATATATATATATATATAATATGACGACCTCCGTGGCGCAGTGGTATGCGCGGTGGATTTATAAGACGGAGGTCCTGGGTTCGATTCCCGGCGGGGCAGATTGAGATTTTTCTTAATTTGTCTTGGTCTGGCTGGTGGGAGGCTTTCGCCGTGGCTAGTTACCACCCTACCGACAAAGACGTATCGCCAAGCGATTTAGCGTTCCGGTACGATGTCGTGTAGAAACCGAAAGGGGTGTGGATTTCATCCTACTCCTAACAAGTTAGCCCGCTTCCATCTTAGACTGCATCATCACTTAACATCAGGTGTGATAGCAGTCAAGGGCCAACTTGTAGTCGATAAAAAAAAAAGTTATAATAATGTGGAGTCATATTCTTAGTCTTCGTTGTATAAGAAGCTTGATTTCAAGGTATTAGTCGATAAGTTTCTACATTTTGTAGTAGAACCCGCCATTTCTATAGTCTTATTTATTGAGCTTCTGTTAAAACCGCTGGTTGAAGCAATTATTGCGTTACTTATTTTTGAGGCTCATGCAATTGCGTTACTATTTTAAAATTGAAGTTAATATGTATTGTGACTGCCAACGATATAATAAATGATATATATTTATATATACTATATAATATAAATGTAACAAATCTATAAATTTATATCAATGAATAAATATATATTAAAACACAATAAAAATAATATATAATCTAATACAATACTATAAACAATATGATATATAATAAAGACAAAATAAGCCGAACTCGATGTTATGTCGTGTATAGAAAGAAACATACTTCTGACCAGTAGCCAAAATCGGAAATATTACCCCTCCTTTGGTTGCAATGGACGAAAGACAGCGATATATAGATTTGGCCGGTATAACTCAACAGAATGTCTGTTTCTCTACATTAGATTTGTCTGTTGACGCATCTTAAGCGTACTGAACTTCTATAATGTAAACAGTCATGATACTGATTATTACTTATTGCGTGATTACATTTAATATTTTATTAGTTATATAATAACTCCGGAGTCTCGAAAAATTAAAATAAACAAAATTCGTAAACCAACAAATATATTGCGTGTGGTTAAATAGTTTTTAACAAACACGTATTTTATTCAAAATAATGGATATAAATTTAGATAAATATACAATAAAAAATTATTAGTACAAAATTCTTAATAAGATGAGATAAGAGGGCTAACGTTTTGAAATCACCGGATGGCATTACTAAACTATTATAATATAATAAGTAAAATTTATTTATTACGAGCAACTAAGACTCAATTGCTGGGTTAGGCACAAAATTACTTAAAAACTATATTAGCGTGCTTTTAATCTAGCTTTTATAATTGAGAAATAAAAACTAGGTATTAAACTTAAATTTCTTTTGGATTGGCGAGTTTGCTTGCTATCATGTTTAGGATACTGATAGAGCTTGAGCGCAGTCTTGCCAGGAGAGATGACATCATTGCTCTAATGATGGCATTCAAATCATCAGTCATCTCCTGTTCAAACACAAGCAAGTTTGTAATTTTCTCCAGTAGTGCCATCTGAAAGTGAATTCAATTCTGACAGACCGTCGAGTGAATATAGTGATTACGAGTTAACTTAAAAGCAATAAATGAATTAAATAATATTTGTATAGCGCAAAAGAGATGGTGTCTATTGACAGGAACTTTATTTTGGTAAAAAGTTAGAATGTAATCTGTTGTTGGAATCAAGTGCGAAGATATAATAGTGGCATATATTTTTTGATAAATATTAATAGTGACACATATTTCTGACTTGCACAACGATTTTATAGTTGGTGTCGCGTAAATAGACCGCTGACCGACTATCTGCGTATTGAACGTATGCACTTTTCTTTTTGTAAATAATCTATCTTTTATTGTAATTAAGCCCGTAACGTGTAACTTTCACATTCATCTCAATTTATGTTAGTTTCTTATATGTGACTGTGTAATAAAGTTCTAATTAACAAATTAAAATAATGTGTAGGTTAAGTAGGTACTTGTATGATGTTGATTTACAACAGGGAATTTGACGATGATGAAATTTTTATTACTTGATTATAAAGTAGAATAAATATAATGTAGTGCGGTGAAAATAAAATTAAAATCCAACATATATATTCAAAGTTGTAAGCGCTTAAATACTGGAATAAGGGTCTTCTGTACTTTTCCTTCAAAATGAAAATTTAAAAAGTTATGACGTCACATTAGTGTATTGAGAGAGGCTATATCTATAAAATTATTAATATTTAAATTTTTATGGTATTTTATCAATTTCATTGGATTTTTCATATTTTTATTCTTTTATTTATTTATTTTAAATTCTTTTTAATTTTTTTAACTATGCTTATAAACATTATAAAAAGAAAACACTATTAAAAATTTATAAAAAATCCAGCCTTATGCATTTGTGTGTATTTTCAGCTATAATTTTAATTATTTTGTGAATCTAGAAATATTTTTACATATTTAAATTATTTTATGGTTTTTGATGATGTGTGTCAGACCGGTGGCTGGTGACATTTTTTTAAATCCAGATTTAATAAAGAATATAGAACTCCAGTATTATATAATGACAAGATAGATGGCTGATGTCAGGTACTCAATATTGACAAATCAAAGCAACGTTTTAAAATGTTTGAAAAGAACTGTCTGTAAGGTCTGTTAATGTAATATTAATCTAGGACAATTTATGTTATATAAATCGAATAATAATCCGTAATTATATTCTATTAGTGTTCATTTTACATGACACGACTTTTAATAGTAAATGTAAATTGTCATTATGTGTAATATACTAATGTATTGCTAACACCTATATTACACATACGAACATAACACAATGAACTCCATTATACATTAATTTTAAACACTTTATAACCGATAAAATTTTTCCACTTTATTTTAACATTAGTTTATTTATTATTAAATTTATTTTCTATTATATGATATAAGAGCATAATTTTAGTAATATTAAATAGTATTAAATTATGTACTTAGTGTTTAAGACTAGATAAGACTTCAGCATAATAAACTACAAATTAATCCTAGTTTTAAGGATTACTTTGGTTCTCAAGTTATTATAATTATTTTTGTTTACTTCGCTGGTTTGGTCCAAGGAGATTTTTTTTAATATTAATCCCGAGTGTTAAGTTACCATTTAACTTTATAGATTATCTAAGGTGTGATTTATAAATATACATACTGTACTATTAATTTAGGTATATCTTTATTTAAGACTAAATTCTAATACATTGTATTATTATTATGAAGCTGATAAATTCTAATACTTACTAATACCAGGATAAGATGATGATGATGATTTAATGTTATATTAAACAGTATACATATTTTGATTAAATTAAAGAAAAATAATAATATACTAGCAGACTCCCGCGACTTCGCCTGCAAAGAAAATGTGTATTGCAATAAAAATATTTGACCATTTTTTTAACGAAAGTAACTATAATAAAATATACTTAAAATAGATGTAAATATCGTCGCGGACTTTTTTGTAGTGCTAATAAGGATAAGAAACCCTTCATTACATTTTGTTTTGTGATATCTCAAATAGATTATACAGCGTTTTTAATTAAAGTTCCCAGGCGGTACGATTCTTCCAACAGTTATACTTATATTTGAGCCAATTTGTTCAAAACCTTAACAAATTATGTACCTAAACCTTACTCAGAAATCACTCCATCTATTGGTGAAAACCGCAAGAAAATCCGTTCAATAGTCTTTGGTTTTATCGCGAACACACAAACAAACAGACGCACGCGGGGATTCTATTTTATCATGTTATGTAGTGCTAATCACTACAAATTATTATTAATGTAAAGTACGTCAAACTGGACAAACTTTGACTGTGTTCTGTGGGGCAATTGTGAGTTTTTCACCGAGCGACTGCGTAAAAACGTAGTCACTCATAACGTTAAATTATATAGCAAAAAAGAGTTTACTCTCGCTATAACTAGATGGCGCTACTAGAATTCCATATAATTTGCGTTACGTTGTTACGCAGTCGCTCGGTAAGAAACTCACACTCGGCACTCTGTATTAAAACTGGCGGATGCCAGCGACTTCTCGTCCGTGTGGAATCGAAATAAATAAGATTACAAAAATAAAAATAGTCTAAGTTACTTCTTATAACTTATTATATTATATTAGCACTTGAATAATTTTCTAGTATTACTAAGTACATATTGTAACTTGAAAATGCACGACAGCGTCATCACCCTCCTAGTACGCTTTTTTGCACGTAGCTCCAATAACCATAAATGAATTCAGTAATTAAATTTATCATAAATGTTTAGGTAAAATATATACTAGGCTAAGACTGTATAAAAATTATTAAGTCATCATGTGTTTAATTAGATTGCACCTACTCAATATACGAAACACACAATGTACGCGTATAACATTATAAGTTAAATAAAATAAAACTATATGTACAATAAGATTATCTTTTCTGAGCGATCTCTTCCAAACAAACTGTGTATTTACAGTAAGTAAAATGTATTACATGTATTTACATACAAAACTGTAATATGGATTTTTTGCAAATGTAAATAATAAAGACTTATGTTTTCATAGGATTCTTAGCTGTTTTATTTTTATTTAAGTCCTGTGTAGACGACGCCTATAACCTTTCAGACCCATCTAACATTGAAAAATTTTTGACGTGACAACGTCTTATAATTCGATAGAGCCGGCTGCACGCACGGAAAAACATGACTCATGCGGCGTTACCTCGCTTTGAGGCGTTCCATGTAAGGCTTGAAGTGCAAGCGAGAGCGCGGAACGAGCGACAAAGAAGCACAATCGGCCTTTAATACTTAGGTGTAAGTTAGTTAGTTAGTTTCACTTCTTACGAGTGTACGCTAGTACACGCACAAATTTTTATTAAATATATTTATTTTAAATAAAAAATATATTTATTAATTAATATATTTATTATAAATTTAAAATATAAATTTATAAAATCAAAATCAATTATTTTATTGATTTAATTTAATATTTATAAAAATATACTTAAATTAAAAATTTTAATAACCAATTAATTTAAATTAAAAAAGTATTTTCTTAAGACGTTGTCACGTTCAACTATCGTCAGTAAACCGACTTTACAGACAACCAATTTTTTTAGATTCAAACCTGTACCTGAGATAAGCGAGCTCAAATAAACAAACTCTTCTGTTTTATAAAATCTGTACTATTATTATAAATGCGTAAGTAACTCTGTCTGTTTATTCTTCAATCACGCCTAAACTGTTTAACCGACTTATATACTATTTGATACAGAGATAGTCTTAAATAAAAGAGGCTAATTTATTTCGGATTATCACAAAACAGAATTTGACGCAAGCGACCGCTATCCTTACCAATATAATAGGAGCATAAGACGAAAGTTTGTATGTATGGGTGGATGTTTGTCACTCTTTCACGGAAATTGTTCTAACGATTTTCATTAACTTTTGTATGCAGGTAGTTTCGCGACGAACTTTTTGGATAGATAAAGACAAATATATATATACTTATATAAAGATTTTATTATTTATCCATTGCGAAATATATAACAAACGAGCATTTTTGAGTTCTTGCAGCTTGGAAAATTAATGATGCTGTTTATACCGGAATAAACATCCCATATAATACATCCGGTCAGTTAAATTAACAACTGCAACATAAATATAATAAAGAATTTTAAGCTTAGTATATACAATTATATTTATTTTAGTTATTACGTAATTTATCTCTGTTTATATTTCCAGTATCAAATAGTTAAAACACTGGTTTGATGCATCGGCAATCTCGGAAAGCGCCGCCATTTTGTAGAACGGTGTGGCGCGATTATTGAATAGCGTTAAAGCTAGCGTTGCAGGCGTTGCTGAGCAACGGACCCAGTTATATTCACTCTGCGTCTGCACTCAGTTCACTATCTGTGGCGGACCCTCGCGGTAGTCACTACAAGTTGCCAACGCGCTCTGTGTAGCGGCGGTGAATTAAAATTTGTAATAAACGCGTTTAATTTGTGCGTGAATTATTGAAACTTTGAAATACTTGTGCGGTCTTTTCGTGCACAATGGCTACTGAGGTAATAAATACTGTACCGGAGGCAGAGAAGGAGCAAAAGGAGGAGCCGGCGGCGGATAATGGCCAGACAAAAGACGAGACGCCGGCTGCAGGAGAAAAGACCGAAGAAAAGGTAGAGGAGAAAAAAGCCGAACCACCTGCACCGAAGCCGAATGTGCACAAAATTAATTTCGAGCAAGATGTCGTATATCTGTACCAATTCTCACGGACCCCTTTGTTGCCGTCGACTTCGCCCTACTGCTTGAAAGTTGAAACATGGCTGCGCCTTGCTGGCATCAAATACGAGGTAAGTGCTTTTTCGATAGAACACTACACACTACTTAACCATTTCACCAGTGTATTCGTTTCATTATTTTTTGTTTCGCTTGCGTGGTTATTGATCGTACGTAAGTTCCATGTTTGAATGAAGACAGTTTCAATTTTGTTTGAAGTATTAACTCGCGGCATTTCGGTTTTTGCATAAAACAAAAGAAATATGAATTAAAAGACTAACAAATCATGACAAATTCATAAAACATTTCTATTTTAAGTTTATGTTCTTTCATGGAACGTATTTTTTTGTACGTTGTAGTATTACTTTTTCATTCGGAAATTATTTTCGAAATAGATACCTACATACTGCCGCAGCTGCGAATTAGCTTGTGCGAATTAAAAATACGATATAATACACGTTATTTACGCACAGAATGTGGTATTTTTTTTAATGTATAGGCATTTTAATTTTTAACCGACTAAAAAACGGGGAGGTTCTTCAACGCGTACATATTATATGTTTTTATTTATGACCACGCATAACTTTTTACAGAGTAGTCCGATTTTGACAATTATTAGACACGGTATACATGTAGTCGTCCCATAGTCATCATGTCAGGATCTGATGGTGGGAACCTGGGAAAATTGAATGAAATCTTCAAACTGTACAAGCGCACTTACGCGGAATATTTTACGTGGCTGGCGTATAATGGCACTAATAGTTTAGTATTAGTAGGCTTTACATAGGTTTGTTATAGATAAATTGAACCATATATTATAATTTTAAATAAAATTATAGATACCTACACTAAGTATTAAAAAAATTTTAATGGAAAGCTAACTTCAAAACACACTAAAAAGTAAATAATAATTGCATCTTTTAGTTACTTTAATTTACTTAAACCTGCCTATGAAGTCGGTGCAACTCAAGGTATTACTACTTTAAGAATATTACCTAAAACCAACAAAACGAAACTCAGAAAGAAAAATATATTTATTCATACATTATTTAAAAGGCTTTGCTACTCTGTTAAATAAACCTTTTCTTAACAACTTTATCCGTTTTTATTTCTTAGAAAATCTTTGAAAATTCATATCATTTGAACCATTTATGTTTACTATAAAAAAACTTTTACAAAATTTCGTTAAATTTTCTTAAAGTACCTTTACTTTATACATATAGCAAAAGACCTATCTTTTGCTATATGTTCATATATTTTTACTAATATATTATGCCAGGCTCATAACGAAAATAAATGCCAAAATGATATCAAGAAATGAGTCACATGTGACTTTAACTTATTATTCCAAAAGTTCATTATGAGTCGTATTTGACTCATTGAACAGTGAAGTTGTTAAACTTGGGTGGCACTTTATTGATATGGTTAAGTAAATTCAAATAAGTGAAAGATGCATTTATTTTTTAATTTTTAGTAAATTTTGAATTTTACACTAAATGTTTTTGCATATAACGTATGTCAGACACTTTAAAGCTTCAGTTACACTATTATTTTAGTACCTATTGAATGTCTTTACATTTTTTCTAAATTTTCCATTCATAATTCAGATATTTTATAAATATAGAACTGATTTATTTCATAACTTGATTTGATTGATATAGATGCACAAATATTAATTATTAACATTCTTTTATCAATACTTAATAATTTAAAATTTAACAAAAAAATATTCAGAAAGAAAGATTCAAACATTATTATTTTTATCATAAGATTATTTTATTACTTAATACAAATAAAAAAATAAGCATACAATGATACTCAGTAGGCTTAATTTCATGCAGAATATAAACAATTGCATTGAATGAGTATTAAAATATCATACATGTATGAATAATGAATTATTCAAATAAACTTTTCATTGTTGCATGTTTGTATTGTAATAGTGTTTGCAATCAATAGGTAGGTGTAGTAGCAATCGTAGGTAGTACTAGGGTTTATGGGAATAATGAAAGAGGCCCTGGAACATGGTGAGAACAATATGGAGAATTGTTATGTATTAGTCATACATACATCATCATAAACGGCCGATTGAAGTCCACAGCTGGACATAGGTCTTTTTAGGGACCTTCAAACAATAATCCTGATATGCCTATAACCAGTGGCACCTTGCAACATGTATCATGTCGTCAGTCAATTAGTGCAGGGTTGCCATTGTAGTGCCTAAGGCCTGCAATGTCCATATCAGCTGTTCAAACCATGTGCCCCGCCCATTGCCAGTTCAGTTCTGTGACTTATTGAGCTATTTTAGATGGGAAGATATTGGATGACACGTTTTCTTTTTGTCTACACAACATATCTCTTCCGTGCACAGCTTAGGTTTGCTGTTAGGGGGTTAAGCAATTTTTTCTAGACCGCTCTGAATATATAATCACAAAAATTCTCCATACAAACCAGACTGATATTTTGAAAATGGGAAGATTTGTAACTTCATCACAGTGTCTTATAGTAATTTATCTATCTGATCCAATACACATAAATAGTTTGACGATTAATAATTACTGAAATTAGATCCTTACATATTACGATCATCATCATATAGTCCATCTTGTAAACTAAACCAAAAATGATATAACATTGTAGATCAAATCAAATCTGATGAACAAATCTGAAGGCATCATTTTTCAATTACAACAGAAATGATTTCTGACATAAGTCAGTGTTCTAGTTATTTGTGTCTGTTTCTGTTGGAAGATGTTAAAAATTTCATAATTAAAAATTTTCAAGTTTTAATAATACTATAATTGGCTATTATTAATGACACTTAGTAGGGGGTCAAAATTTACAAATGATTGGCCTGATTGCAACAACTTGATATATTCCGCATTCTCTATATTTATTTAATGAAGTCTGGTTTAATGGGGTTTGGATAATTCGATAAAAATTTTCACACTGACAGATTATAATGTATAAGATAATCTTGTCATAGAAACAGATATGGAATTTATTGACTACTTTTTATCCTCTAGGATATTAAAAAAAATTTACATTTGAATTATCCAACTGATATGCCTCCAAAATGATTATACGAGTATTAATCATTGTCAACTTTTTAACGGTCCACTACAGGGCCAGGCCTCTCTCCTTATTATTCTATTAGAGAGTTAGAGTATAATATCCTATTAGAGGGCATATGGAGCGTAGACCCTCCACGCTGCTCCAATGCGGGTTGGCGGGCTAAGGTCGATAATGTTTCATTTATCAACGATCACTATCAGATGGTGATGACCGGCTTGTCTTAACATGCTCTCCGCTGCCGCGCTGTAACACCACCAACTTCCCGACTCCGGGCTACGAGTATTAAAAAGACAATAATATACAAGTAGGTATTTCGATTTTTTTTGTAGTGCGAAGTGGATAATAGCTTCAATTTATTAAATTTTAATAACTAGAAAGTTAACTTTTGAGAGTTACGAAGACAAAACAATAGTTTTTCGAAGTCCATTCGGGCGTTTTATTATGGGTCTACATCGCGAAATATTTTTTACAACTAGGGTATTGTAGATAGGGCATAAAATATTTTTAAAATTTTTGCACAATTTTGGAAGCACATTACTGATTTTTTTAAAGATCGATTAAGTCTAGGAAGAAAGTGTTTATTTAAATGGGACTAAAAAACAAAATCCCCTACCTATAGATGAACAAAAAAATTGTACTTTTTATCTTTTTCCTAGAACTGTCGGTGTGCATACTCCTTTACAACTATTGAATTAAAATCAAAAAGAATCATGACTTTTTAGCTCCAACACTTAAAATATCACCACGTATTGAAAGGAACAAACCAGATTTCACTTGAGATAAACAAAATAGATTAACAAAACTTCCTTTACCGAAGCTGGCGTATCGACAACTACGCATTAACTCGAAGGCTAGTGGTTCTGGTCCATTCAACTGCGCCATCAAGGGCTAAAACTAGTTATGTATTTTAAACACGCATCGCTGCAAATGAGGTTTGATATGGTGCGACCTCTAATATTTGTGCATAATAAGAATATTTATACTACTTTGTAAACAATAGAGTACACCATTATAATGAACGACACGGGTAACGATGTTTATTTTGGATTACACATTTCTTGTCTATCCTGCGTCTCTTTAGCATTATTTGTTCTAATATTCGATGTCTACTAACTGTTTGTTTCTAGCCGCGTCAATTTTTTTTCTTTTCGCTTAGCTACGAGTATTTTTTTCTCATTTGGTTTTGATGAAACCATCTAATGTTGCTCAAGACTTCGCTTAATCTACCTATAACTTTTATTTTCTAAAATTGAAGTCACTCTTTTAAAAAATTGATGATTATTATCGACAGTTGTTTTTTATCTGCTCAATGCTTGTGCAGGTATTTTTCCGAGGGTTCCGTAAAATTTCCATTTTTCCATATTTTCTATAAAACATACCATATTTCAAGTTTTTAGAAGACTAGAAGTATTCTTTACATTTTAATTCTATTGCGGGTAGTTTGATTTTTCGCAGCTCCGTGGCACAATAGACTGATTGTTTGATATAAATTCAATATCAGCTTGATCCTCCGCGCGTTCCTGATAAAAATGGTCTTGACAAACAGACGAACGGCCAACAAAGTGATCCTCTAAGGGTACCGTTTATTCCTTTCAGATACGGAACCGTAAAAATCGATTCTCCCCCTTTCTTTCATTCTTAAAAGATACGGTTAATATTCTTTTGTTAAAAAAATAATAAAACGTTATGTCTTATCAAAATTTAAATAAGACGACGTGTGGGACGTGTATAAATACACATAGGTTATCACCACTTTCGGCCTATCGCTAACCGCAGTTCATAGGGATATGTGTACCGTGTACGTGATGATATGCCCAGTGCATTTTCTATTCCGTTTTCGCCATTGCCTAATATGTACTGAAGGGATTGTTTAGAAGAAATCGGCTTGGAATAAAAACTGTTTTCTACTCGCATTCTGTAATTTACGCAATACAAAATCTTAAACAAAAATACTACAGGTGGTTTAATAATAATGATTATTACCAAATGACTGAACCATGCTTTATAGAAAACTGGTCACATCGCGCATGCGCGGTACTCAATATCAGAATTTTAATTACAGCATCCGTGCGCCATCTTTAACTTTCATCCACACTTAAATAAATTTAAGTAATTGAATTTATTTTCATGTTCGTAGAAACCATTGTGTGCACGTTATTATGGCATACATAATCTGAAATCAAAATTTGCTTTCAATTTTGCTCTATAATGTAGCCTTATAAAGAAACTGAATCAATATGTAAAGGTTTAATTTTGCAACTCCCGGTAAGTATAATAAAAAAAAGGTTTTTATCGAAATTATCTGAAAACGGTAAAAATTTGAGACGGAAAAGGAATGGAAAAATTCGTAGGGATTGTTTTCATTTTTTCACACGAAATGTCTCTCCCTCTCTTCAAAATTAGAGAGGTCTTAAATTTAATTTATGAATGCTCAAATATTTCGGAATATTTTTCTACAATTTTCATTTAAAAGATTTTTGTCTAATTCTCAACGTTAATGAAAACTACATTTTATTAATTTTTCAACAATTGCCGGGGGTACCGCATATCAAAACCCATGTAATACCAAAATGTAAATGTGTCTAAAGTTAATCACAACTTTAGACACATTTACATTTTGGGTCTAATTTTACTGGACCACTAGCCATTGTAGCGGTGCGCCTTATGGTACAATTACTCGTGTTACAATGACTCTAATTCTACTTAACTAGGGCATAAATAATTACACTTAGCTATCCGACTCTATTTATTCTCTCCGTCCATCCAATCTCCCTTCAAGTTTAACTAATGGCGAAGAAATGTGTTAACATAAATATTTCACAGTACTTTGATTGTACCGCGCGCTATTATTACACGAGTTCTTTTACTGTCTCCGTTTACACTGCTCTCATCAAAGCATTTCAGAAAAAAAGGATTGCACAACTTACGAAGCGTGGCTGCCATATGTCGATGCTTTTTCGTATGATTCATAACGTCGTAACTGTATCTTAGGTCCGTATGAGACTTCGTATTTTGTGTTAACTGTTAAGGCAAATAGCTGTCTGTGTATCTGATCTTATAAGTACATAAAATATTAAAATTATGTATGTATGGATGGATGGATGTGTTTGTTGCTCTTTCACGTAAAAAATACTAAATGGATTTTGATGAAACTTCACAACGGGAACGAGAACTATGCGGGTGAAACCGTGGGCGTCCTCTTTTTTTTTTTTAGTTGTAGTCAATTTTTTTGATATGTAGTATAATATTTTAAAAAGGTTATTAAGATAGGTAGTCTTAATAGCTAATTCAATACTCTATACATGGTATAATATAAAATGCATATACAGGTTTAAGTCTACTATGATTTGTCGTGACCGATATTTGAGAACGTTATTTTACATTGTGATGTATCTGTAATTTAAAAGAAACATTAATTTTTCCCGTGGAAGCGTAATTAAAAGTGCATCGCATCTCCGCTGGGATGGCTTGACAAAGATCTGGGGATTCTGTTACCAAGGTCTAATTACTCGCTTCCATGAGTCGCTTTATTAATCCCGGGCTGATAAATTAAGTGAGTGGCTGAGTCGCTCTACGCCTATGGATATATACCTAATTCCTTAACTAACGCCTTTTTATGGGAAGTTTTTATTTAAACATCTTGGGTATGTTCAGTCGGTGCTTTTTTCAAGTTATTTAATATTTGAAACTTTATGAGCTAGTACATCGAACAAATACTACTCTCGGAAACTAATATTCGTGTAATTTTGTATTCATTTTTAGAAAACGAATAATTTCCAAAAAAATACCGAGCAGCGCTCAACCAGGTACTTACTTTTTTTTCAAATTTCCAAAATTTCATTGCCTACGAACGGTTTGACTAGTCTCCCGATTGCAATTAAAATTTCTATATTGGATTACATTAAGATTTTTTTGACATCTTGTGTAGGGTTCCACTTTTGTAAATTAAAATTAGCCTTGTTGCCTTTTATAGCAGAATAGCCACGATTTTTCTGTTATTGAGTTGGTAATCGTACGAAGGACAAAATGAGGTCGTTGAAACTTGACACAATAAAAAGAAAAAGTTTATTGAAGCGCCAAAATTGGGTCGAACGGGTTTCGGTGTTCGTTGAAGTGTAAATTTATTATTCATACTTTGTGCGGTAAGGTACTTTTTGTTGAACAACAAGAATAACATTTTTTTATACATAATTCTTCTTTTTTAATATGCGAAAATGCAAGCACAGTGCCGACTATTTATTATTTTTAGTATGGTGAGGCCCGTCATGGCGGATACACTTCGACCCTTTTAGATCTGTTGTACTCGTCTAGCCCTTACACCCCCTATATCAGTTCAATCACCCACTCTACAAGTTAGATCGTTGCTTTCAGGTTGGAAGCACAGCAAACCCCTGGTAGTTGACATGCTACCTCCAGGAGATCCATTCGCTTTCTAGCCAGTCCGTCACATTCACACAAGATGTGTTCCATGGATTCTGTGTCTTTATTAAAAGCCCTGTAGATAGGATCCTCAGAAATACCCATTATGCATAGACCTAGAGCTCTAATCTGTACGCTGCCATGACATACCGTACTTGGTTAAATTACCTTCGCTGAGCAGAATAAAGAAATTGATAGTATATAGGCCTTCTGTATTTTTGATTTAATTAAATAAAGTTTTGAAATATTTATCATCATGGTCATCATATCCACCGACAAACGTCTAATGCTGGATGTAGACATTTTAATGACGTGGCAGGAGGTTTCGGCCAAAGCTAGTTACTATTCTGAGGACAAGACGTACCGCCAAGCGATTTAGCCTTCATAGATGTCATATCGTAGAAACCGAAATGAGTGGGTATTTCATCCTACTCCTGACAAGTCAAGCTCGTCTCCATCTTATTTGATCTATTGGATTTACTTAATCTTTATCATAGGTATAACAGCTAAGAAACATCTCGTTCACGAAATCTTTAAAACAAAAAAGGCATAGGTAGAGTACCTATGCCTTTTTTGTTTGCTCTAATACAACAAATATTGTATTTGAATAGCCTAAAGAAGCTTACTTATCTTGCAACACAATGTCTTGTAGCTTTTAATAAAAATTGGACAAGAATTTTAAATAAGAATAACAAGGGAGTTGTCTTTTACCTAGATCCTTTAGCCAGGTAGCTAAAGGTATCGTATTTTAATGAACTGACAAGACATGCAAGGAAACTATCCGACCATTAGTAGTTTCAGCGGTATTCTTACAATATTTAATAAAACTTGCTTGTTATAATGTCGTTAGACGGGAATTTTAAATAAAAATACAAGCATATTTTTGCTGTATTTTAGTTAGGTACCAAAGGTTATCCTACTTTAATGACCTGGACGAGACTATCCCAGCGCTTTATCGTTAGAAGTTTCAACGAGCTCCTAATGATCTCATGTATCAAAGAAATAACGAAACATCACAGATGGACAAGCAAAAAGAATCACTGGCTTGGAAATAATGCTAAGTGTCCCATGGGAACTTGTAGATATATAATGACGTATTATGACTGTTTGTAATCTCGTGCAGGGGCATTGTATTGTTTATGATGAAACGAAATTACTTTTGTCACTAAAATTTTAACTTTATACGTATTTGACGGCCGAGTGGCGCAGTGGGTAGTGACTCTGTTTCTGCGTCCTAGGCTGTGTGTTCGATTCCTACGTCCGGAAAAATGTTTGTGCATGGATGTTTTCCAGTGTCTGTTTATCTACATATTAAAAGTGTTTATGTATAATATATATAAAATATTCATCAGTTATCATAGTACCCATAACACAAGATACCTAAGCTTACTCTCGGGCTATATAGCGATGTGTGTAATTGTCTTTTAACAATTATTAATGTTTATTTATTTATAGGTTCTAAATTTGCCATCCCCGGCAGATCTGCCATTATTTTAAAATCTGTATGTTATCTAAATAATAACCTGTTTTCGTGAAAAAGAATAACTTGAAAGGGAAATTGGTAGAAGAATGAATTTTAGCTTATACTGCGTTGTTTGCAAGTTATAAAATTATGGAAAAACTAGTTTCACCCGCGTAGTTCCCGTTCCCGTAAAAAATTCGGGATAAAAGTAGCCTATGTGTTGTTCTGACGTATACGAGCTGTATTATTTTTAAGTTTTGTCAAAATCTATTCAGTAGTTTTTGCGTGAAAGACCAAAATACGCCCTCACAAACTTTCGCGTTTATAATATTAGTAGGTATATCCTACTAATATTATCTCTAGTCGTCGTTAGTTAAGTACTTAATATATACATCAAATTTGTGTAATTATAAAAATAAATGCCTAGTATTGTAATAAACTATATATTTTAAATAGTTTTTTCCGTATTATACCGTACACACAGATTATGTTTATACACAGATTATCGCTTGCCAAAATATATTTTTATCTAGGATATTTTCTATAGTTAATTGTGTTTTAATATTAATATCCATATTTAAAAAAAACTTAACTTTAGAATAACTAAACATGGTCTTTTAACTGAAATATATTTCCATTAAAATATAAGTATTTGTAAGTTGATGTATATTTCCATTAATGTACGTATTTCTTAAAATAGCCGCTCTACCTTCACGCCGATATCTCTTTCCGTCATACACAATGCGTGATAGTTTGTATTACAAATGTTGTGGTTAAAGTATCCCATGTGCTGAGTGGCGGCGGGGAGAGGGAGGCCATTGCCCTCACTAACCTTATACGCGCTATCAACTAATAAAATGTACTGAACTAACTCTCTACGAAACACTTTCGATGCGTCGCTTTGCTTCACTGTATTGCTCGGTTATGGAAGATGCAGTGAAATAAACCGGGCCACTTATTCTGAACGTAATACATATTTATAGAGCGGGAGCCAGTGCTGGTCAGACTTTCGTCATTTTATTAAAGTTGGGTTGATAAACTGATCAGGCCGTTACAAATTCTGAATTTTATCTAAAGATTATTTTTTAAATTCATTACACAAATCAAAAACGAACAGTAGATTGTGTACCGACTTTGTGTTTTAAGATTGATTTTATTAAGGACACCCAGATTCATCCCGTTATTGGTGAATTCTAAAAATTCATTTTTACGAACAGTATTTAGGGCAGTGCGTTGAATAGTCATTCGGCCTTTTATTTCCTATATATTGTACAGATAGTTGTTGGCAATTTATACTCATTAAATTAATTACTGTTAAAAATATCAGCACCATAAGTTTTTGACTAGCTATTTTAGAAACGTTTGCTGATTTTACAATGTTACAAAGTTTAAATTATAACTTGATTGCTTTGACTTCAAAGTAGTTTTCATCAACACCTTCATTAGTATCCAATAAAGTTTAACAGCGTTTGTAGACGTTAGTTTAAGTTAAATTAAGAGAGTGTCTGCAAACTTTACAAAGAGTAAAAAGTTATGTGTAACATAAAATTGAGTTTCACAGTTCAAGTTTTCAAAAGTCCGACCTAGCTTGAAAGTTACGATCGAAGGTGTTCAAAAATACAAAGTTTTGAACTTAGTCAAATATTATGAGAGAATCTTTGTTTCATGTTTTGTGGTTAAAATTCATTTTTGTTTTTGTTCAAAGTGCTTTTACAATTTTAGATTTTTCTCCCGCATTACTCTTAGCACAAAAATTCTTACGTAATTAGGCTTGAATAGCTCGACAAAATAACTTGAAATTGTCTCGCTTAGTAATAATGGCTATTAATCGCCTTATAAAAACTAGATGGCTTATTTTTGGGCGTCGGCGTCTATTCAAATGTAACTAATTTTACTAATAGCTCGACATCGTAAAGCCGTTTGATGTTTGGACTTAATTAATTAGGCAAAGTTTTAGACTTGGGGGCCAATGACCTTATTGGTCATGTTTTATTGGATTCATTATTTTAATTATTCACACATGTCATTAATTGGTGACTCCCGCATAATACAATGAATTAATGCTCGTTAGTGTTACTTCATCTCGGCTCTCCCCTCACTTTTACTCCCCTGACTCCCCTTATGGTTCTGAATTTTTAATTTGTGAATGGTGTCGTGGTAAACTCTATTAAATAAGTAAACACTATAATATAAATTATGTTAAAAATGTGTAGTAGGAATAATTAATTAAATGGAAGTTGGTTATTTACAATTGTGTTTACCTAATTGTTTTTTGTTTAAATGTTAATTAAAATATAGGGGTTTTAAGTTGTTAATATTGAGATGTTGTTTAACTAGATTTTTTAAGTAATAAAATCGAATTTTAATATCAGTAAATTACAGTATGCAAGTTTCGAAGAAAGAAAAATACATGTTTTGATAAGCAGTTTTCTTTTAACACTATTTTGATTAGTTTTAGGCATAATTGATGATTTCTGGTGTGAAAACTACGGTTGTTGGTGGTATATAGGCTCAAAACATATACCTTTGGTTGTCGGATACAGAACAATGGACACTGCAAAATGTTGCTCTATTATAAATGTTGTTCTAATTAACATTAATATAACTATATTTATTACTTGACATTGTTTATTACCCCACTGTGTCAGAAGGAGGGTAATGTTTTTTGAGCGTATGTATGTATGTATGTACGTGGGTATGTATGTATGTCCATTTCCTTGGCACGCGCTACAGCCTAAACGGCTGGACGGATTTTGACAATGAGGTATCGTTGAATTTGTCAGAATTGTGGTGACATAGGCTACATAAATTTTCAAAATGGCGACTGTAAGTAGGGAAATAAGAGGGGGATATGTATATTTTTTTCTTATCTTAACAATATGGGTATCATATGAAAGATCGTAAAAAGACCATTTCAAATATATTTGAAACGGTGCTGCAGGCGGGGCTTTAGGCAGCAACATAAAGTGTATAAAATTTTATGTAGATAGAGTGATACTTGTTTTTCTCTTTTCAGTTCATTACTTCTAAGCAGTCGGGTTTTTGTTTTTATAACAATATTTCTTTTAAGGCTTAACTCAGGCGCAGAAACGAAGCGAAGCGTCCCGTTTTAATTTTCACTTATAGCAAATTCATCTCTATTTCCTAATCACTAAAAAACAAAGTTGTAAAATATTATAATTTGTCATTGACGAACTGAGTTAACCACTAACACAATCCATTTGTCTCTTAAGAAAAGTGAAACTTATTAAGCAGCCCTATGGCGCCGCGTTCATTGGTTTTAATTGTCCAGCCTTATAAATAAACCTAGGCCCATTATAATTAAGGTCATCCAATATTCTCCCACTTGCACAACTGTCCAGTTTTTATACTGAGTAACTACGTCTTTAAACATTTCAGATGAATATCTTTTGCCGGCGGTTTCACTCGTGTAGTTCCCATTCTCGTAACAATACCAAAATACAAATTAGCCTATAAACAAATACACTGACAGACAGACAGACAATTTTTTTTATGTAAATATTTATAATTATGTATTTTATTCAAAACACCGAAGCGTATATATATATATAATAAGTATAGTAATAATAATATTAGTAAATAATCGAACTAGTCTAGTTTCTAAAATCATTCATCTTTCTTTCTTAGATCTTTCATAGATTAGAAGGCATTTAGTGAGTCCAATACGGGTACGTGTGATCACTGGACGTAGATCAAGTAGTTTTGTAATTATGTGTACATTGAGATGAGATATAATTTATTAGGCAGCGTTTTCAACGGAAGAACTCAGGTGGTGCGACTCCTACATCTTCCAAATCTTAACAAATTGTACATATAAATATGTACTACAAACCTTCCAGAGGAATCAAACTATTGGTGAAACCCGCAAGCAAAACCGTTCTATAGTCCTTGAGTTTATCGCGTACAGACAGACCGACGTAAGGAAGGATATAGTTTTATAACATGTAGCGATGATAGTATATTTGTTATACCTTTGCACCTCCCCTCTCCCCACGATCAAGTATTTGGATTGCCACGCTGAAACTAAATGTCTGGATCAATGGAAACTGACCATTAAGGCTAGTCAATAAAAACTGTTGAATGTTGTCGCAGTCAATAAAATATTCATTAGTTAATGCGTGCCTGTCTTGCACGCTTGCGCATGCATTATAAAAAATATTCTAAGAATGTTATTCGCATCACAAATGCATGCTGCACACTAGGTACAGTCACTGTTTATATTGCCATGCATTCTTGTGCCCCTCTATTATACTATGTTTATCTTAATACGATGAGCTTATCATTAATTTATACTTCCATACTCTTATTATGAAAGCGAAGTCTATTTGTTACTCAATCGCGCCTACCACTGAATCGATTATAATAAAATTTGGCACAGAGATAGTCTGCAGCCTACTAAAGGACATAGGCTACGTTTTGTCGAATCATCACAAAACGAAATTCCTCGCTGACGGAGTCGGAGACGAGCGTACGCTAGTAATTAATATTTATGTACGCTTTTTTATTATTGAGAAAGAATATAATAAGGAACTTAAGCTAACTTAACCTAATAACTATACAAATCAAGCCCATGGGGGAATGGTGGCAAGAATACTGGCTGCATTTATGTACGTTATGGTTTTATTAATTACTGCTATATTATTTGACTTAAACGGAAAATGTGTAACTGTAGTATACGTATATTATTTTATATACGTTAGGCTCATCTCCTAAAAGGCCAGACAAACACAATTCAAATTCATTTGTTTGAAGTAGAATGTTATACAGTCAAGTCTGTTACTGTATCGTAGTAACTACCACCATCGAAAGGTAAAAACCATACACTTTTGGGTGTATAATTTAGAGCTTCAAATACAATTGAGTCCGGTAGATTTTATGAGAGAATAGGTTTGCCAAAGATATAGTACAAGGTCTATATTCGACAGGGGTAGTAGTTTTAACTATAGCGCCTGTGAGATTCATCACCGAGAGGTCATATGTTCGATCCTCGCCAGCTGGACTATTGTAGTACTTACTGCTTACAGAATCTACGAAAGGTAAGATACATTCGTCATATTAAAATAACTAGCAGACGTCCTCGATTTTATTTGGTGTACCTATTTGCGGGTGCATCACAGTAGTACCCCCTAATTTTAGTTCTATAGAACTGTTGATACGCCATATTAGTGCTTAGTGTCAAAATTAAAGAAATGTCGATATCAACATCTTGTTTGTACGTTACATATAAAATATCTATAGTTTTTATAAATATAATATGGAATCTCTTTTGATTGCAATAATAAATGTCCACTTAAATTTGAGAGCATCTACGAACATACTATATCGAATACAGCTTTGCTTAAATTGCACAAAACGTCTTTAAAATGGAATTGAGGTTTTTAATATAATTTTTTGTAGTCCTAATAGAGGAACAATCTTTCAATAAATTGTTTTGTTATATCTCAAATAGATTGGGCAGGGTTTTCAATGAAAGCTCCCAGACCGACCTTAACAAATTATAACTCTATTTATCGGTGAAAACGGCGTGGAATCCTTAGTGTTTGAGTCGTATCTGTTTGATAGACAAACAGACGCGACGGCGGAGTTTGTTTTATAATATGTAGTGATAGTGATATAGCTAATATTCTACAAAAAATAAACATTAATCTGTTATTGCAAAAACGATTTTCAAATTCCATTGACAGACATTTACAGATTTAGTTAAAACAAATGAAATATGAAAAATTATTTCTCTTCACAAATGTGGGGCATGTGGTTGGAACGAGTTGGTACGTCTAAGAAAGTATTACGTGTGGTCAAAGCAATAGCTTGCGGTTGGAGCTTTCCACGTTGTCTGCGAAATGTCTGCGTAAGTACATCTAAGCTCGCGACACACTTTCATCTTATACGCTACTTCTATAAGAAAGCAGTGAGGTGAGAACAACTGTGTGGGGACCTACTGATTCATATCTTATCTGCCGCGTATCATAACAGTTTAGATAATAAGTATAATTTAATAATAATGAGAACAAATATAAATTAAAATAAAAATAGATATTAACAAGAATCTAATTGTTCACGCTAAGACAATGTGTCCAACACACGGACGCTAGGTTTATTCTTTGGGTCAAATAAGCACCAACCAGCACGTTGGTCACCATACATGGATTAGTTATACATAATTTGTAATTTTATATTTTGAGTCGCTTTAATAAACAAGCTTAACCACGTTAAACGTCAACACGAAACGAATTATTAAAGTCAAAATTAAATTATTAATAAACAAGCGAAAATGACAAAAATGCGCAAATATCAGTCGATTTTTTTGTCTAGGCAGATTGGTGCCTAATATGTATAATAAGCACATTCTGTCTGGATTAACTAAAATAAGGTACAACATTGTAAATTTACGTAATTGTTGCAGCCTTTCAAAAACTCCAAAAATAAAAAAAAAGACTTTCTTTTAAGAAAATGGGTATAGCAAGTTGTCCTCAAAAATTATGCCATCGCGAACTTTTTGTTTCGTTATATCTCAAATAGATAAAGCAGCTGCGCCGGGGAACTTTGTAAAGATAACTTTATATACGACGGTATACAGTAAGTAGTATTTCAATGTTATATTACGATCTATTACGTGATTATCGTATATAGGTGATAAATTGTGTGCTAGGTGCGCCTTAACACAACCCGTTCCATTATAATTAAGGATAAAAGCTTTGTTATAGATATAGATATGTGTTAATTGCTGCGATATTAATCATCACTGATCGTACGGTGTACGTAGTAATTAGTTATAATTAAAAGGATAATGATAAACAACAGCAGCACACAATTAAATTATTATTATAGAACATTTCTTTTAAGCCGACGGTTTCGTGGTTTTGACATATTATATATGTCTCATACGGAGGTCTTGGGTACTATTCCCGGCTGGGCTGATCAAGATTTTCATAATTGGTCCAGGTTTACGTGACACAGACGTAACTACCTATTGGCAAACGAATTTGCGTTCCGTTATGATGTTGATAGAAAACGAAATGGGCGTGGATTTCATCCTACTCTTAGCATGTTAGCCCACTTCCATCTTAGATTGCATCGTTTACTTACCACTTGTAGGTATGCTTTCAATCAAGGGCTAACTTGTTTTTTTACAAAACTAAAGTCAACATCCAATAAGTAGGCGAAAATTGTGGGCAGACGAAAGGGAATTAATTATTGGAAATTGAATCGCGTGCTGAAACCTCCCACAGGGAATATAAAACTGGGCCTGGTACTAAGTAGATATTAGTTGACGTCGACACGCTACACCTCGAACATTACGCCACTTATAATGAATTAGGGGACATCTATTACGTGCCCTAACTATGCTTGTGTTTTTGTGGACCACGAATTTAAATTTGTTAATTACAAGAAGACTTTAAAAGCACTTTTAAAACGTCAAAGTAGAACCGGCTTTTCTGTCTAGAAATTAATTACAACATTCGATTTAAAAAGGATATTTTGTGTGCTTTAATAATTATTAGGATCTAAAACTCCTCATTGATGTGTGACGAAAGTTATGACCCAGTCAAGCACTCGCAGAATGCCCGAGTTGTACCTATTGTGAGAAGAAATACCGAATAGAATAATGAAAATAGCATTATTCTTGAAAAACTGACAACATTTTTGCTTACGGGAGATAGGGATTGAGATAATACTCGTTCGCTTTCGCATACCGATCCTTTGTTTACGTTTATTTTTTTATTAAAATGAACTGCAGATACTAGTCAGTTCCGTCAAAAATATCAACCTAGTAAAAGAGAGATCCATCATCATTGTCATTTTAATTCATAAAATGGCATGATATAAACGTCGTATTTTAATAACTGTCTATATGGATGGAACTTAAATCCACTATGCTGCTCTTCCTTTTTGTTTCAACTAATCCTGCTAGTAATAAGTATGACAATAATCCAATGGATCAAACCAGGAAGGGTTTACCTAGTAAATATAAAATTTATATCGAAATATATTAATATCTTCCGTAACGTTTCACCGCGCCTAATTGCCTCAACTGGTGACCGAAGGGCTGGCTCATTTTTTGCGCAAAGGATTAGCCTGGCTATCCAACGTGGAAATGCAGCCAGTATTCTTGCCACCATTCCACGTGGGCATGATTTGTATAGTTATTAGGATAAGTTAGCTTAAATTCCTTATTGTATTCTTTCTCAATAAAAAAAATAAATAAATATATATATATTTATATTTATATTCTAATCGAAAGTAATGTAATGTATATTATTATTTATTAAGAAAAACTTTAATAAAAGAAATGCGCATTCTATTCAAATGTTCGGACCTAATATATTATTCCTCTTTCCTCAAATAGCAAGCGAAACTAATAGATGCAAAATCCAATAGTGCGTGGTAGTATCATAAATAGTGCAATGGAGTAGGCGTTAAACTTATGACCTTTCAAATAAAAGTCGATCCTTCTGGCGTGGCGTGTTTAGGTTTCACCCGCGCAGATCCTTTTTCTGTAGTTATCGAGATATTAGATGTCTATGAGTTGTAGCAGAGTATAATATTTCTCTGTGACAAATATTTTAATAGGTACGCATTCAACCGTTCAGTCTATACAATTACATATGTGTATATATGTCGCTGGGTCTATGGGCTATCTCCATCAGGATTCAACCAGAATCTACAGAAAATTCAGAAATCAACCACATTTAGTTTATCACAATATTTATTACATAACTACCGTTTTTCTTTTTTGTTGATGATACATTGACAACTCTGTTATTATACTTATTTAATTCATAGTTTACAGCGCTGGCCATCAATACTAATTATGCGTAAAACTTTAAGCTAAGCTTGCTCCCCGACATTTAAATATATAGATAACAAACACAACAAAAAATAATTTGTCAAATCGGCCCAGTCGTTATTGTTTATTAATACATGATATTTATTAATATATATATATATACTTACTAGAAGTGCAGTAAGCTCCACATTGGAACGAGTGTCCAAAGCTGCTCTAGTAGGGTCCTTCCGAATATGGTTGGGCAGGGAGAATAACTTGAACAGAGGAGGTGAGTGTTGACGCGCGTCACAAAGGGTACCCTTAAACCTACACCCGAGTCACAAGTCTCGGGCTCTGTTCGGAGTTTTTCTCTCAGCCACGCGATGGACCCGGCACCCGCACGGTGAATCCATGGAATGCTAAGATATTCGTCTCTCTTTATTAATATTAACTAAAATTATTTTTTGAGCTTTTAACTTCCTGCTTTAATTTTAGCTAAGCAAAAGTAGAAAGTTCATAGCTTGTCACGTACAATATTGATTACGGATTAATGTATGTCGGTTAACAAATCAATAATGAATATTAATAACAAGTGACAGTTGCGAAGATGCGGCACCGGAGAACCTTTTGTATTAACGTATCAAGGTAGCTGATGCATTTATTAATATGTTATAAACTAAGAGCCTGTGACTGCCCGATCTTCGTCATTCTACAAAAGTTTGTCAGCTCATGCTCCTACCAATGGTAAGTACATTTTTGAACCCTAAATTCATATGTAAAATGTATTTTTTTTTACAATGATACCATGAGTAATCACGTCCCCACACGCCAGATATTTTGTTTCGTAGCAAGTTTTCGCTAGATACTCTTAGTTTGATTTTAAAGTTTGATTTTTAACAGTGTTCTTCGAAGGATTGCCACAAAGCTTAGTGGCTGGTGACTGCGTATATGAATTTTCACATTATCCCGGGGATAATTTTAAAACAAATACCTAAATAGGTAGGAGAATGAACTGTCAAACTTTTATTAAATGACGAAAGTCTGGCCGCCACAGGCTCTCAATATATAATTTATTATTCCGTTCGGGGTGTTTCGTGTGTACGTATTTGGTGGTGGAATGCGGGATGTAAGCACTCGTTGGCCTCAGTCGTCGCCTCGTCGGTCGCTGGGGCGCTGCGGATGCGCGGTTTTGACTGTTACTATACAGGATGCACTAAAAAATACGGATATTGCCAAGTTGTCCAATTATGATTGATGGCTTGGAAATGCGTTTAGTACTAGCAGTCTTTGAACCTGAAAGAACTGTTTTGGTAAAGTAATAAGTACGCTTTGTTATGACACTTTTGGACTTTATTTTAAAAAATAATATTAGACATATTTTTCGACTAACACTACCGATGTCCCTCCCTAGTCATAAAAACTGTATTAGGAACGGGTAAAACAATTGTCTAAGGACTGGAGATTGAACTGGTAAATTGTCGGTATTTCGTCTAGCTCCTTGAAAGAAACAGCTTTTTGGAGAAATTGAAGTTTTAAATTGTCGTGAATAGATTCATGACGACTAAAAGAAAGAAAATACGAGGAGCCACTTCATCGGACCACAATAATATTGCATTGTAACGCTATATACATATGCATCCAAAATTTCAGCTCAATCGGGAACCGGGAAGTAGATCAAATTGCAAGATTTCATTACAGACGAACACCAAGACAATTGAAACTAAGTAATATAAGATGATCATTAATTTTTGTTATGAAGTATTAGCACAGTATTTAACTTTTTTTTTCTGTTTTAACTCATGCGATCAGTCTGATGACTATGAGCAGAGTATTAAATTAACTGTATTTAAGTTGTTGAGATAATAATTATGATAGTTTGTGCGCAGCCTGTCATAGATCAGTAATGAGCGTAGACTCGATTGATTCATATTCTAATCACACCTCTTAATATAACCAACATGCACCGAATATAACCACCATGCAGTGTTGCGCATATTAATACAGATAACGCAACAGATCCCGATTAGGAGCGCTCAAGACCGATTGCAATTCAATAGTCCATCCTTGTCATGGCACACTTGACTAGTTCATAGTCTCTGATTGGTTACATTTTTTATTTATTTTTGAAGTGTAAACTTTTTAGCGCTTCGAGCACTTTTTGGGTGAACAAAAATCATGGAACCCGCGTCATCGTAACCGAACGTTTGCTATAAGCTATATATATATATATATATATATATATATATATATACTGTGTTACTTGTGTTATATATGTGTAATTTTATATGTATACCTATGTTTTTTTCTGTTTTTACTTCTATCTGCAGTCCTCAAAGACTGCTCCTTATTTCTTATACTCATAAGGACAGGAGACAAGAAATCAAAAGCTGAATGTTATTTGGCAATTCAGCAATAGTTCCCATAAGTCAATTTTTTCCTACTCAAGAGGGGTTGACGCAACATGTCGTTCCCTTCCATGCACTTCTTTCATGCGTCAAAGCATCACACACTCCCTTCACATACATATCTTATTTTACACACTTCACCCATGAGTCCTTTGCCTTCCTCTCCTATTGTGTCCTTCCACTGGCAAATTTAACATTCTTCTTGTATTATGCCTTCCATCCCTCCGCATCACGTGCTCATACCATGCTAACCTGTTACTCCTCAACTTTTCAGTCTGAAAGTGGTACTCTTGACCTGGCCATTATTTAAAATGTTAACACACTCATTTCGTTAAAAGCATTCTTCTTTTTCCATATCCTTCAAAATATTGAAGGAAAATAAAAATATAATACTAATTGTTAACTATCGGACAGCGCAACGTCAGCTAATACCACTACTGCAGGGCTAGACCTCCCTATTGCTGCATGAACTGATGATCAGTTGATTTATTTGGTTTGGTGGATAACAGCAATCTAATGTTTGTGCATTTCATATCATGATGATAATAAAATTATCGTTTAAGAAACGCAATTGCAACGCTTGGGAAAGTGAATGCCGCGGCCGCGTGACTTCATAGCTCAATGGCCAAACTGCTCGGGTTTCTCGTGTTGCAATACATTTGTGCATTATGTCCACTATCCTTAATACGATATCACATTTTTTCTTATAGCAAATACCGGTCAGACACGGCCCCGATGGTACAGACGACTGATGTGGCTTCCTGGGATGAATAATTGAGCTTCATTTTCTATCAAGAATTCTTAGCTCGGAGTTGAAAAATTCTGTGAAGTTATCTAAGTCTCTGACTCTATAAATAATTAGCTATTATTTGTTTGTGGTCATTATAATTAATATCCAATAGTGATCCTTACAATAGCGAAAAATAACAACCTAAGCCTGCCTATCCGCAACGGAGAAACGTATTAGTTCTAAGTTCCATATTCCAGAGCCTGGCCTGTGTAGTGAACCAGTAAAATATATTGTTGATTTAAATATCGCCTAGAGTAATTAGTTTGTTTAGACGCCAGGTCATTTACAGTCACCAGCTTAGGAAGTTTATATTGCTAAGACGATAACTATAGACGGTTTAGCATAAACAAAAATTAATTCCTAGAACTAAGTTTGCGACATCCTACTTTTCATCACAGACCTCATCTACAGACCTTTCAGACGTAAATAAAAATGTCAAAGATCCTCACTATCTTTGGGCACCGAGCATGGTCACCGAGCATGGTCACGGAGGCGTCAGCAATAATTCCCTTAAAGACCACCAGTCTCCGCCTAGACTGAGGATATAGATTTTACAGTTAGAGTAAAGTTCCTTTCCTTTACGTTCTGCCAAACCCACGGGCTCGACTCTGGCAGGTTTTACGTTTGCACTAACCTGACGGTTCAATGTTTCGGTTCCAGTCATGAGTAAATACGCAATCATAAATATGCAATCAGCAATAAAGATAAACGTTTTACAAGATTTAATGAAACACAATTTCCAGATTGCCAACACTACTATCTACCAATTCAATTAGTTATTGTTTTACTAACCCCTGTACCAACGAGGCAGTTAATTTATAACTCACTACCTCAATTCCTGGAACCTCTAGATAGAGAGAACCTGACCGCTTTTTAATCATAACAACATTAAATATTCATAACAACAATACCAAGACATTCGTTGGAACCTCTAGCTAGAACATTGTGTTTATTTATCAGTACGTTAAACGGTTAACTGTATAAAACATTAATTTCATTGAAAAACTCGACGAAGAAGGTGCAAGGTGTAGCATGTATGTCGGGTTCTTGTACATACTATACTATAAACGAAAGCAAAAAACGATGGCACACTGACACAGCTCGATCGGAAACTAGCGGCAAACTATCCCTTCCTATCGTGTTTACCGGTTTGCGCTTTCGCTTCGACTGTGTACTTTGTCTCTTTGCTTATTAATATGCATAAGTTTCTTTATTAGTTTACCTATATCAGAAAAGTTGGCATGCATACAAATGCTTGAAAGGTACTTCTTACTTTAACTCATATTCAAATAGCATATTACTCGGAAACGTGGAGGGCTTATGAGAGTAGTAACGTTTATAGACGTAATGCCAGAATGCTCAAACGCAACGCAAATTAAACTTAAGCTTAAAACTGTCAAATTAAGTCGACTCGAGACGTATTTAAATTTGATTCGTATTTAAAAGTATTCGGGCGATAATGTCTTAATCTGTAGAGAGCATGCGGGGCAATACTGAGCTGCTACTGACTTCTCAAATCTGGGATGCAATTGTGAATTCCAAAAAAAACGGAAACCGTGATATGGTCTTAAAATCCGCGATGGCCAGACTTGGATCATTTTACAAAAGCTATAGCAAGAGCTGACAAACTTTGCAAGGCTGGACACGTTTAAAGTTCATATCTATAACGGTATCTGGCAAAGAAGAAGAAGCTGTGATTAGCGACTAAGGACATGTGCACTGTTTGCTGACTACCACCAACTAAAAGTATTTTCCAATACTGAAAGTATTCGTTCGATTTTTCAATGCACTGACACTTTTGAGTAAAGTGCAATGCGTTGCGCATAGCTACGTCAAAGGAAAGCTGTGTGCAGGGACTGATTAGCATTAGTCTGGGATATCATTGCAATGCAAAGCAAAATATGTGCATTTTAATGCATACAGATAACAGTTGCCAGTTATGGATGCCGCTAAAAAACAATTTTGAAATATACCATGACGCAAAACTTAATGTAAAGCAATTTTTTACATTTGCAAGTTAAAAATTGAATGCGGTTGACGTTAAGGGACGACGTCTATGTTAGGTTCTACATGACATCGTATCAAATCGCTTAGCGATACGTCTTTGCAGGCAAAATCTAGCCGAGTCTACCTACACCTACTGTAGTTCCGATTGTAGTTCAGCTATCGAAACGTAAAAAAACAAATGAATCATTGTAAAAAAACGTGACAAAATTATTAGAAACTAGAGTATAATACTCGTACGATTTCACATATCGGCTTATAAATAAAATGGCCCAACTATAGACTAGACTAGAACCCATATTGAAAATACAAAAATCGACCTGAAAATCGAGCCTAAATCTTTATAGAGAAAACTTCGGCGCATAACCGTAAAAACAAGGCTTCTTCTATTTTGCCAAAGAGGTCGCCAGAAGAAATAAGTTTTCCTTCAGCTGGTTTGTGTACCAATAAAATTTTCTAGTCGAGTGTATCATTATCATGCAGTTATAATGTCGACACAAAGAGAAAATGAGTGGGAAAATAACTGCTTTAAGCCAAATGGTCTCCGTTTTTTTAAACGACGGTTAGCGTAAGCAATTACCGCGGCAAGAAATGTTATACGCCCCTAAACATTTTCTATATTTCAGTGCCGCGCTTTTCAATTTAAATATTGGAAGAGAATTTTTGCTTTTCTGGAAACTTCGTGTCTACAGCAAAAATCCATTAAAATGATGAAAACTTGAAAGAGTAGTGAAAACATGGCGCATTTAGAACTATAAATTAAGAAAAAATGTATATACTCGTATGATTTCTTTTTTAAATATAGTTTTTATTTCGTTACTTGCCATACTCATAAATCATAATTAACCGTATACAAGTATTAAGTCAAAGAAAATAAAATGGATGAATAATGATTAAATATTGAAGATATAGTAAACGAACGAGTTTCAGAAAATTCAATTTTCAAAGTGTTGCACTGTTGTTTTACTTCTTCAAACTATCTATCTGACACAAAACCAGCTTAACTGAAAGGAAGACCTTCCCTTCAATTAAAGTAAAGAAAGTGCCAAAATTCCGCGGAATTGGCACTTAAAAAAATCAATCTAAAAAACCTTGAGAAAGTTTGTATAAAAATCACGGCGCATTTTTAACCGACGAAAAAAAACGGAGGAGGTTCTCAATTCGACACGTATATTTTTATATGTATGACCACGCATAACTTTTTACAGTGTTGTCCGATTTTGATAATTCTTTTTTTATTAGAAAGGGTCCATCCAAGGTGGTCCCATTGTCCGCATGTTAGGATCTGATGACGATATCCTGGGGAAATTGAAGGAACTCTTCAAATTTTGGAGGCACGCTTACAGCGATTTCGGTTTTTGTCTCGGTATCGGTAGCTTTTTGGCTACTAGTGACGTATAATATACTATGACAGTATAGCACGAGTACGTTACGTGGCGATAAATCACTAAAAAGTAAGAAATCTACTCCTAGATATGCTTAAGTAAATTAAAGCAACTAAATGACACAGTTATTTTTTACTTTTTAGTGCGCTTGGAGTCGGTTCTATTTTTTGTTAAAAAATTTTATTTTATTTTCCGTCAAGAGAGGCACTGTTAATCGTACATATTCATCAACTAGATACCCACATATAAATTTAGAAATTTTCGTTGTATTGCAAGATGGATATTGATCGTATTCAAATTATTTCTATTTTTACAAAGAAACTTATTACTGTTTGTTTCATAGATCAGTATAAAATTACGCAAAGGTACTCTATTACTAGTGCTCTTTTATTATCCTCTTTAAAAAGGGAGACTAGTGTTGGTACCCTTGGTGGTTACTAATGTGAATTGGTTACTAATTCGCCTAATATGAGAGATTTGTGATTCATCCCACCACGTGTAAATTAAACTGAGCCGTAACCTCTTTAGTACTAGGCTCACCACATTATTCCGAGTAAAAACTCGGATACAGTCATTTAGTATTATTTTATTTTTTCTTTGTATTAGACATTTGACAAAACTAAGAATATTAAATATCAAGTTATCTTAATACGCGTCATGTCAGGTAAATTTAGTTGATTTGCTGCTGGTACCATGTTAGTTTAAAATATATTAAAATTGTATGGAGAAATGATAGAATAGTGGCTATATTCCGAGATCGGGATAATCCCTCCATAGCCAAAATTACGGTGACTCTAATGAATGCTAATTCTAAAACAATTGTTTATAATGTACGTGAGGTTTAATCAAATTTTCACTGTTTGTTGAATTACTGTGCTATTTCAATTAATAATATTTCGAAACTAGGGAAATACAAAGCAAAGCAATCAGACACGTGCCGTAAAACCTTGTTATTTGATATGGTATGTTAGAATATTTACTAAACTCAGTCTATAATTAATTATCGATTGACGTAAACAGACAGATAGAAGTATAAGAATGAGAAATTATTATTTAGAAATATTCATTTGCTTAATTACAATGATATCCTATCTTGTATCTGATCCTTAAACACGTTAAATCAGTAACTAAAGGGCCAGTGATTTCCACCTTTGCAATGAATAGCTGACTTTTTTATTGCTATCCCACATAGCCGTCATGTTATGCTGCTGTGCCACTCGTCATCCCTCGGTCCCTCCAGAGATCGAGTAAAGATTACGGGCCTCGAGTGAGAATCAGTAGGTACCCGGGTCATGCGTGTGGGAACTTGTCTCCCACGGTAAATATTCCAGCCCCTTTCGGGGCTGAGGCTTCTAGCCTATGGGTAGATGTAACCAACTTCCTAACATCACGAAATTTGAGTTGATTTTACTGCCTATGCGCGCCCATAGATGGCATGTTTAAAATCAATGTGTTAGATAGATTAAAAGTTGAAAACAAATTATCTTGAATCGATAATATACTAAGGAATCATTTACTCGGGCTGATTGATATACTTGGTCCAAGCTCGGTTTAAGAAAATCACTCAGTTATAATTTTTTCATATTTATATTCCTTTTTAAAAGCTTTTATTTAACTTGCATTGTTCGGTTGGAATTTTTGAGCTCAATTTTTAAGTAGATATCTTTCAGCCGATTGAGCTGAAATTTTGTATACACGTTAACTTTGGATAACAAAGCATAATATGGTGTGTGACATTATTCTAAATCCAATATGGCGGACCATACAAGATGGCAGAATAGATATTTTTAATACATTTCTACAATCTATACTAATATCTGTTGAGGTTAATCTCCGAAGCTACTGATCTGATTCAAAAATATTTCCCCAGTAGAAAGTTACATTATTGGGAAGTATTATAAGCTATATTTTATATTTTTATTATATATATTAGCCGAATTATCGAAAAATATGTTAAATGTAGTTTAACTGCATGCGCTGCCGTAACTATTGGGTATAATTGAAATGTATGACCACTTTATATATCTTAAAAAGTTCTTCAAAAAAGTCCGCGACACCATATATCTTTTATATTTTAGCAGATTTAGAACTTTTTGTGTTTTAATAAATCATTTAATTCGTATGCTTACGTTCACGTCTTTTTTATACAACTAAACTTAAATCCTTATCAAATATAAAATAATTTAATTAACACAAGGATATTATAGAGATAAGATTTGCCTTTTACAGTATGTTAATTAGTTATGTAGTTTAGGAGATAATACAAAATTTTTAAAAAGCGCAATATTGCCGCTTTTAAGTCCAAATTTGCTTGAACTCCTCCATACTACATTATACGTACTGAATAGGGGTCAACATTTTGGTAAGGATATTTTTTATGTTAGAAACGATAATACGGTGATGGGGTTTGAGAATACGATCTTTCTTCTTTTTAATTGGCATAGCAGACTATATATATACGAATCATAATATATAAAGTAGAAGAGTTTGTTTGTTTGTTTAATTGGGATAATTAATCTCTGGATCTAAGTGTATGACACTGATATACCATCCGTCCGTAACGACTTTGGTAAAGATGAAGTTCACCCAATTCAGCCACAGTCTGTACAATTTCCAGCCAAATATAGTCATAAAACCGCGGAACGAAGAAAGCTGCCAATTTAACTAGGTTGGGCTTGAACATTACACGAAATGCAAGGTAGCACTGTCGACTATGCGTCGTCTGACTAGGCTCGAAGGTCTTTGTTGCTGGTCAAGCATACGTGACCTTATGTAGGGTAAAAATATTGAAAGTTTCCTTATTGAAGAGCTGGACTGTCCGAAATTAATGATGCTTTAAAAGAGATGAACAGACTGAGAAACCTAGTCTGCGATAAAAATAAAAATAGCGCGATTAGATAGTAGTAGGTAAACTGATAATAATTTAGTTATGCAAATTGATCTGTAAACTATATTATATTTTCAATTTCAATTTAATTAAATACCTACTGATAAGTAATTAAACCTCGCGACAAGCTTTTATGATCATATAAATTGTATAAAATAAGTTGATAGTTAAAACGTTAAGGAAAAAAATATTTTTTTCTTTTTGAAGCATTTTAATAAAAGCTTCTTTTGAAAAAGTTTTTTTGCTTTTAATATTTTTACATATGACTTAGGAATTTTCTTGACCGAGCTTAGACCAAGTATATAACTGACTTTGTTACGAGTATAAGAATTCCCAAGTGATATATTGTTATTCTAATGCGACTTTATGAGGTGACTTTTATTTTCAAATGTCTGCTCTAGAAAATCTAAGAGCGGCGGCGAATTCCTGGTAGACAATATTAAAATCCTGCACTTATTACGATCCTGTTTCAAAGAATTCTTTATTTACTCGAGTATAAACAGATCTAGTAGGAAGCCGATTAAACGAACTCTAAGAAAACTGAAAAGCAAAGTAGATAAAAACATTTTCTATAATATAAATAAGTACTATAATTATAACCAATTGCTATGTATATCTACAAGGAATCCCGACATAATCACGTATAATTTTCCCTGATCGGACTTAAACGCTACTGTGTTGATTTTTTTTTATATTAACAAAAATTTGACAGTCAATAATGCTAATATATGTAGGATGGAAGACTGGATGGTTAAACAAAACTATAATATTGGGATGTCCCGTTCTTGCATTATGACTGATGGTCTATAGGAGCCGTTAGGGATTGATATAGGTATGCATAGCTACAACGGAAATCATTGGATAACGGCTAACCTTAATACGCAGTTAATTAAGAGTCTCTTGCATTGCTCGCCGCGTCAGCCAAGAGTACATTAACCTGTCTCGAGTGCCCTTCTGTCTAATGTAGGTATTTTGTAGCTAATTACATGTATCACAGAGATTTCCAGTCTTATGGTTCAACAGCATCAAGTGCTGCCAACTCTCCGGTTGATCCTTTCTAACGTTGATGCTATTATCCGTAGATAACAACATATTAGCAGGGTTTTTTGTCCAAGAGCTCATGCAGGGAATTCTTACAACCATGCTTATCGCCAAACTGTGTACTAGTTTAAAAGCCGTATTTTGAGGTGTGAGTACAGACGCGAGATGAACACGCCTCGCCTAAAGGTAGGGTAATAAGGGATAGGGTAACACTTTGTAACTATGTCGTCACTGTTACACATATAGAATAACACAACTAACTATATTAAGCCGTTAATAGGCTGATAATGATCATATTAAGTTAACATTATATGACTTTATTTTCGCCTGGGGCTGCTAAACAGTTGATAGAGCAACATAATCCTGTCAATTATGAAATCTGTGACTTTTTGCAATAACGCGCTGAGTAGGAGTATGATTCGGAAGATGTGGATCCAAGGTTTAGCAGAGTTTCGTAATATATTAATAATTAAATGTTAATTTCTTAATGTAGGCACTTCCTCAGCTAATACGATATCTTGTGTAATCGGATCCGTGTTGCAATGATGTAGGTACACTCATTGTAAGACGTATGCCACCCATTCGCGTGCTTTCATACTATGAATAAGCGTGTGGGTTTGGAACTCTACGAGTAAACCTTTCTTTGATAGTATAAAGGGGACAATCATTCCATTACAGCTCATTAGAAAGCAATTGACTTTAATATAGTTCTTCCCTCACGCTTCTACACAACTTTTGTTAATCCACAATTTGAAAAGTACTGTGTATGTTTTATACTTAGTATTTATAAAAAGTATTTTTTGTAGATCATTTATTAATTGGTAAATATAAGCAATGTAATTCTATACTAATATTATTAAAACAAAATAAATGAAGAACTAAAATAACTCAATAATCGTGCTACTATGCAGGAAACTAACAATTAATATTTTCTAGTATGAATTGGTGTTTCCCATGGGCATATATGTTCGTAATTATGTTTACATTTACCACACACGTATTCATTAATAAGAGGTAGAGTAGGTACTTTGAAGTACACGAACATCTTAGACATAGTTATACCACATGAAACTTAATATAACTACTTTATTAGAATCCGTTTGGTGGAGCCCGTAAGGTAATGAGTTAGGTAGCCACTTTTTTAAAAGGTATACTGAGCAATAAAAGTAAGAAGATTAAGAAGGATTTCCTAAAGTAAACTTAGTACTATAGTACCATTTTCAAGATTACTCTGATTCCCGAAATCTGAAATATTTCGTCTAACAAAAGTTCAATCTTTTATAAAACGTCGCGACTTCCCTTTTGTATAGTTCTTCTTTATCATTGAATCTTGTAAAATTATTTTTTAAATAAAAGAAATATAGTATATTCTCTTGGAAATTGAGAAGTGGTTTTATAATAGACCGTCTAGACGTCTTGAGGAGTTCTGAATTGAGTTACTGCCTAAGTGAACAAAAGGTTCAGCATTAATATGTAATTCTTTGTACTGGAATATGAAAGCGTCGGACAGACAATTCATAATATGGTGTGGACTATTTTATTTTTGTATTAATAATCATACTAAGCCCGCTTTACACGCTTGTTTTAATTAGATTAATTAATTATATATTAATTACAATTTAAAGCAAATTAGACGAAACAAAGTAACAAATTTACAATAACGTAACAAATCATGTACTAAACCTTCCTCAGTCTCTATCTACTGGTGAAAACGGCATGACAGTCACTTCAGTTGTCTTGGAGTGACTGTATAATTGCGAATAGACGCGGCGGAGGATTTTGTGTTATAATATGCAAGGAAGACTGGAATCGATAGGTAAAAGTGCCATACGAGGCACGGTATTGGAACACCCACAACTCCTAAACTCCTGTCTGATCTATACTAATATTATAATGCTGAAGAGTTTGTTTGTTTGAGCGAACATCACGCTAATCTCAGGAGCTTCTGGTTTTTATTGAAAAATTGTTTGTGTTTGGGATAGTCTATTTATCGCGGAAGGCTTTGGGCTATATAACATCAAGCTGCAACCAATAAGAGCAAAGAATCAGTATAAAATGTGAAGAAAACGGGGAAAATTATTTATATTTGAGGGCTAATATAATGTAATACGTCATAAGGACTAACTCAGGCTATTTTTATTTTCGTAACCTTAATTATTTTAATTTCCCGCGGACGAAGTAGTTGTTCACCGGCAGTATGTTATATGCACCGGTATTTTTAAACACTCCTAAACATTTAGACACAAATCTGGAAAGTTTTGCAATATTTTCAGTTAAACGTCCGTACTGTCATTTTTTTCACACCCGAGTTCATAATTCAATGAATTTTAACAAGCTTTTAGCGCGCAGACAGAAAGAGTTCAAGCATAAAGTTCTACTTTCCGCGCTACGTTTGTGATTATTCGTTTTTAACTCTATATAAAAGCTCGTGTTTTAATTTAATTTTTTAGGATAACTTTTTCTTCCTGAACATCCAGGTTTTTATCCGAATAATGCGAAAAGGAATAAAGTTGTTATGGTTAGATATGCCTATAATATGTTGCTTTATATACTTTCCTTTGTTTAATATTCAAATGAAATTTTGCCGAAACTCGTTGAATAAATTACTAAAACTATTTTTTGTATTTCTGTTATTTTTTTATATATATCTTACACTCCAATTTCGCAAATGTTTATATTTCATATACATTACATTACATATATAGGTACTCTATTTTACCGTAATTGTTTTTTCTTTTTAGATAGACATTTCAAGAAGAAGAAAGATGATAAGTCAGTTGAATTTCTTACAATTAAGTTTTTGGTAAACTTAAAATTCAAATTCATAATTGAGTTTTTATCTACTACCTAATAGCTAAACACGACTAAGTCCTGTCAAATTTTAACACGACTGTGAATACACCATTACCCTGCGGTTGCAGTTGATGACTCACTGCATTCTTAACGCGAACAAGTATAAACTTATCTTTATGAGAGACGAATATCTTAGCATTCCATGGATTCACCGTGCGGGTGCCGGGTCCATCGCGTGAAAAACTCCGAACAGAGCCCGAGACTTGTGACTCGGGTGTAGGTTTAAGAGAACCCTTAGTGACGCGCGTCAACACTCACCTCCTCTGTTTGAGTTATTCTCCCTGCCTAGCCAAATTCGGAAGGACCCTACTAGAGCAGCTTTGGACACTCGTTCCAATGTGGAGCTTACTGCACTTCTAGTAAGGCCAAGGTCTTTTAGCAAGTTGTAGAGAGACTTCGCTGGTATACCCCTCGCACCCACTTCTACCGCGTATAAACTAACCACATAGCCATTTTTGGTTAGTTCATTAGTAAGGTCATAATATTTTGACAAAATGTAATAGATGCATCCTGTTTGACAGGCACGCACAGTTAGTATGAGATAATAAAACAGTACTTCCTTTACTACACCAATTACAATTTTTTGGACTTATAAAATGGACTTGTAAAATACTTCAATTAGGCAAATCGGTCCAGCCGATTTTTCGTGAGAATAAGATACGTCAATTCATTTAATATACGTGTACAGATTATGATGTTTCTTTAAAGCATCATTGTAGAAGGTAGGTATCAGCTTATCAACGTTGAATGTTTCCCCGAAAGCTCGATGTTTGAGCAACAGAGCGCATTGTGATGCCTTGTTTACACTTATCGCCAACGTCCGCTGGTAAAATTAACTCCGATTCAGTTATTAGTGGCGAGTATAGTGGCACGGTATCTATGTAATTAGTGATGTTACGTTAACGCAAGCAACAGGGCCTCGTTGTTGCTCTGTTGATTGTAAGGTCAACGGCTTGTCTGTTTCTGTATGCGGGCGCATACTTGGGAATGATTCGCGATTGATTTGTCTCATATACTGTTTATTGTACCGGCTCGATCATTTGCATAACATTGATATATATATTGAAAAGAAAAATTAAAAGTATTTTTTGGGTGGACAAAAATCATGAAACCCCACGCCATCGCCACCGAACGCTTGCCATAAAATAAATGTATTTTCGGCGATACAAATTACTAGTTAGTTTTCACTTCTACCGGTAGTCCCTAGCTAGCTAATTTAGAATGGGTATAGTTGGTTTAACTCACTCCCGTTTAGCTTATGGCAACATTATGAAGGAACAATTTACTTTCGTAATTGGTATATATTCTTTTTAGCGGTATATGACACGTTTTGTTTCTAAGAAAGTACCTTGCCGATGCCAGAACGTCAGATCAAATTGTTGTCAAATGAAAAATTGTAATTTAGGATTTCCTAGTTTATTTAGGAATGGTGTAATATACAGTAATAGTAAAATTGTTCTACTTAATAATTACGTCATTATTATCAACACATTTGAATGGCCCACTATAGGTAGACATGGAGCTTAGACCCGCCAAGCTGGCGTGTGAGCATATGTATCTATCTTAGGCTTATATATCTTAGGCTTATACTTGTATATATATTTTGTAATAGTAATGATCAATGATCACATGTATATAATTATAATCTCTGCTCTTGTTTCCGAAGGGAACTCCACCAGCTGTCTGAAACTGCGCGCAAATTATATCGATTGACCAGTACTTAAGTATTCAAATTGCCTTTACAGCTGTTAATTTGTTCACGATTCCCATTAAATATGTTCCGATTTGACATAATTGTGCCGTAATTATTCATCAAAAATAATTTCTTACACGCCCTCTTAACCCAGCTGGAAAGCTTCAGCAGTTTAGCTTGAATAATTTCAGGTATATTCAGGTAGGTAAGTTTATTTATAGTTAAAACACAATACCGGGAGTAGCAATCATTTTTACGTGGTTGTCTATTTATCTTTTCCGGATCGCAAGGCAATAAACGTATAGTGTCAAGTTATAGACGAGCAAGTAATTATACGTGAGCGCATAGTCGGGGGTCGGCAACCGGGAGGGCTTCGACCTGACTGGGGCGCCTGCGCGACCCCAGCGGCCATCGACCAACCCCACCCAGCCGCGCGGCATCGCTCCAGCCCCGCCGGGGTGCGCCCGGGACAATAATCATGTCTGAGCTGCTATCTGTCCCTAGGTGTACATATAGCGGCTATTTAACTTGGGCGTCCCGGCTAGTCTCGCTCCTCCAGCTAACTTCATATAACTTCATTGAAGAAACCAACTAACTTACTGAAAGTATAAAAACGCTTTCATGTTGGGAATGTTTACCAATTATAATCATACTATTTATTTATTCAAGCATTCTTCAAAACATTACACGAACTTAAACGTGTTTGTAAATTCGATGCTATTACTGACATTTTAATTTTTTAGTAATAGAAAGACTACTAATTTTTGTTGTGTTATTCGTCTGTTTGGTAAAATTTTGCAAACGTGTGTAAATGTGTTGTCATATCATAACATTAGTATGTTTCTTTTATAGTATTTATAATTTAAAATACCTTTTTCATACACAAATAGTTTAATAAAAGTATTTTTTTCACATTCCTTTAGAGTCTTTCTACAATATATTATCCAAAATGCAAAGTTGTTACCTACTATCAATTTTGTTTTACATATTATTGGTTTAATGTAAAAGAATTCAAAATAGTCAAAACATTGAACACAACTCTCCGTGGCGGGTCAAGTTCATCAAAAGATAACACCAGATTAAACTGTCACTAACTTAAAACAATGAACTTATTTATTAACGCTACTTTGAATAAGTGTTCTATTGATACGATACATAATAGTGTAATGAATCATATGCTTTTTCAACCGGTTTTCAAGGAAGATATATTTTGATTCGTTGTCGCAAATTAGTATAGCGTGAAGTTTATTATAAAATTAGAGGAAGCGGTTCGAACCACTAGTTCCATTTCCCGTAAAAATTTCAGGATGAAAAAGTAGCCTATGTGATATTCTGATATATAAGCTTTATAATTGTCAAGTTTCATCAAAATCCATTTTTTATCAACTACAAGTTAGCCCTTGACTGCTATGACAAGTGATGTTGAGTGATGTTTTCTAGTTAACTAACATTCATCTATACATAAAAACTTTTGCGTTTGTAATATTAGTAAGGATAATGTCTGGGCCCCGCGTAGATCCCGTTAATTCGAATCCCGAATATCGGAAAATCTGTTCTTAGTAAGCGGCTACATCACATGATATGAAAAGAGTAAATATGCTTCAAATCGAGTCATAAGTAATTGATGTGTGATAAATCGAAAAATATGGTTAGAACTTGAATCAGTGACCTATATCCTGATCGCACTACTACCGGGATCTAAGTAATTATGAAACTAATCAACCGAGCTATTTTATAAATATCAACCTACCAATTTACCGGAGCAAAGCACGTGGGTTGAATTTTTTTTATAAAATATAATATGTAACTTCTCATTGTTACTCAATTGTGATCTGTTACTAAAATACTAATATGTTGATATTAGAATTATGAATCTAAACTCATTCTACAGCTTAAAAAATATCTTAAAAATCATTTACTCATTCTAAGTTCTAATAAAGTTAGTGACTATTTATTAACGAAAAACGATGGAAGCAATCTTTTCTTTCTATTGTGTGTTGAAGGGATTACTAAAATTGTAAACTGTAAAATACATATTGTAAATTGTTTTTTAAAAGAGCAAGTGCTGAGTTTTTAGCCATCTCTTCTTGGCAGGATCCTTCCGAACTGGTGTTTGTAAAACATTCTACTTTAAATGTTTTTTGATTCTTAAAATAGTTTTCATCTGCAGTGTTGCTAGACTAAAAAGACCCCTGTACTTAAAGCAAACATAATATAGCTTTATATTCCTGTAATTTAAGAGGGCTCTCGGTTAAAATCCGACGCGTCGAGAACTGGGTCGACTTAAATTCCTAACTAACATGAAAAGTTAACAATAAACCGCTTACAGTATAGAATAATGGTTTTAACGCTTTTGTGTAGCTTGAAGTGTCTTACTCGTACCTGCTGTAACGTACACGTACAGGGGAAATAGAATTTTAATTATACGTTCTAGTTAGAAATGTGCTTTTATTTTCGAGTAATAACTAAATTAGTTGAAAATGTTTTGTTTTTTTTTATTCATTACAAGTTAGCCCTTGATTGGAATCACTCCTGATGGTAAGTGATAATGCAATCTAAGATTAAAAGCAAGCTAACTTGTTAGGATTATGAAGAAATTCACACCCTTTCGGTTTCTACTCGGTGAGATTAGATGTGGCTATTATTTAAATTTCTATGTATTACCTGAAAAAAAAAACAGTCCTTTTAAGCTAGTAATAATAGAAACTATTTATGGCTAGTTAAGTCTTACTTGACGCGGAGCGGTTTCAACTGCTAAGATAGTTTGAGAGATCTCGTGCGATAAGCGAAATACCATTGACTGACTCGCAGTGGTTATTGGACCATATATAGGTTCCGTTTATCCTTTTGAGGTACGAACCCTTAAAAAAAGATTGAAACAAGAAAATAATTTAGGTACTAATTTTGAAATGCGTAGGTACAATTTTTTTTAAAGTATAGCTGTGCTGGCTCGCTTTATACCATTTTTGTTTAATGGAGATGTTCCTGAATTATGAACATCGTCATAGTACAGTAAGTGCGACAGTTGAACATTCAAACTTATATAAATATCCTGCCAAAATCATTACCCTTGCTTCGCTGTAGCTGAATATAATAAACATAATCTGTATGTATCAGCACGTCATTTCTCGTAATGTTAATGAACAAAATATACTTTTAAATTTCACAAGCCATAATTCCGATATCTTAAATTTTTGTTTGGGTATATTATGTTTGTTTATACAAAATTATTTCTGGGAAAGTAAGCAACACTTTTGTTTATCCTTCAAGTTAGGTATCTCCAACAATGAAGTTGCTTATCCATGTTTCTTGGTACGATTATAATTGTTTATAAGTAGATCTATTGAATACATGGAAAAAGTATTAAAATATAAATTAAAGAAAAAAAATTTTTTAAACGAAGTTTTTTAAAAAAAGTTCCATAAAAATTTTAGCTATCAACTTATAACTGCATTACGTAAAATTTATATGATCATAAATGCTTGTTGCGAGGTTTAATTATCTATCAGTATTTAATTAAATTGAAATTAAAAATATAATAAAATTAGCAGATCAATTTACATAATTGAATTTATACTAGTTTATTTACAAATCGCGCGATATGCTTTTATGATCATATAAATTTTATATAATGGGGTTATAAGTTAATAGTTAAAATTTTTAGGAAAAATTTATTTTCTTATTTTTAGAGCGTTTAAATGAAAGCTTCTTTTAAAAAAGTTTTTTCTTTTAATTTATTTTTTTTTAGTTATCTGGCTAGGTTTCACAGTCTGTCCATCTCATTCAAGACATCATTGTTGCGGTTAATTTCGGACAGTCCAGCTTTTCAATAAGGAGACTTCCAAATGTTTTTACCCTAGTTAAGGCCACATATGCTTGACCAGCAGCAAAGACCTTCGAGCCCAAGTAAATAACGGCGTAGTCAACAATGCTACCTTGCATTTCGTGTACTGTACAAGCCCAACATAATACCATTGGCAGCATTCTTCGTTCCGCGGTTTCGTGGCTGTATATAGCTGGAAAATGCACAGGCTTGGGCTGAATTGGGTTAACTTCGTTTTTACTAAAGTCCATACGGGCGGATAGTATATCAGTGTCATACATTTGCGATTTTCGGAAGCAGGGCCATATAATTTCTGTAATATGTCCAATGGCACCATTCACCAGACCTTTGGCGACATCTACATTGTAACGCAACATCACCTTGGTCCCAGTGATTATTTCTAGCTCCTTAGGTAGCCCTCCTGTCTTGTTTTTATCGGATGGTATAATATTATTTAGATCTAAGTTGATAGTTTTTTAGTACGATCTACTAGACTATTCTTGTCTTGTGTGTATGGGAGAACTGCCACTTATGTCAGCTTGAAGGTTACTGAGGAAACACAGTTCCGAGTTTGATTTTGGAGTTGTCCTTCTCCTAAACAGGTTGCAGACCAATGCTAATGACGCCCATCTCACCAAAACACACAAGTCAAACTTATTTCAGATATTACTTTTCACACCCACAGATTAATTAACTCGTTTAAATAAGAACAAGAAGAACAAACTTTTCCACTTTATATTATTATTTAAAGTGGAAGAGACTGTATAGATATGGTCTGCTATGCCAAATAAATTAAAGAAAGATTAAATTCTCAACCCCATCACTGAAAGAATATCCTTACCAAAATGCTGATCCCTATTTATTACGTAATTTAGTTGTATAAATAAAGACGTAAACGTAAGCATACGAATTAAATGATTTATTAAAACACAAAAAGTTCTATATCTGCTAAAATATAAGAGATAGATATATGACTTTTTTGTAGTACTTTTTAAGATATATAAAGTCTTCATACATTATTTTCAATTATACCCAATAGTTACGGCAGCGCATGCGGATAAACCCGATTTAATATATTTTTCGGTCCGATTTACGCGACAAAAACTTCGATAATTCGGCTAATATATAAAATACAAATATAAAATATAGCTTATAACACTTCCTAAGAATGTAACTTTCTACTGGCAAAAGAATTTATTTAATCAGATCAGTAGTTTCGAAGATTAACCCCAACAGACTTTTTTACAAACATACAAAGTTACAAACGAACAAACTTTACCTCTATATAATTTTAGTATAGATTGTAGAAATGCATTAAAAATATCTATTCTGCCATTTTGTATGGTCCGCCATAATGAATTTAGAATGATGTCACACTATATCATGCATTGTCATCCAAAGTAAACGTGTATACAAAATTTCAGCTCAATCGGTTGAAGGTATCTATTTCAAAATTGAGCTCAAAGATTCCATCCGAACAAAGATACTTACAATGCAAGTTAAATAAAAGCCTTTAACAAGTGTTAACGCAAATATGTCATTGTTATAAAGGAGTGGAGGAGGAACTAATAAGAATTAATTATTGCGTAACTATCATACATTTTCTAATGAAAAGCGTTATATTGAACAATCGAATTGTTTGTCTCATCATAACTTTTTATTGTTCAACGATTATTACAAATTCCCGACTAACAAGAATTCATAACAGCGAAACGCGAAACGCTATTGCAAAATTTTTTTAATAAAAATAGAACCGACTCAAAACGCACTAAAAAGTAAAAAATAGCTGTGTCATTTAGTTTTGTTTAGTGTAAGTTCTATTTTTTGTTAAAAAATTTTATTTCTTCCTTTTTAGTGATTTATCGCCACGTAACGTACTCGTACTATACTGTCATAGTATTTATTATACGGTTTATAGATTATACGGCACTAGAAGCCAAAAAGCTACCGATACCGAGACAAAAACCGAAATCGCTGTAAGCGTGCCTCCAAAATTTGAAGAGTTCCTTCAATTTCCTCAGGATATCATCATCAGATCCTAACATGATGACAATGGGACTACCTTGGATGTATGCTCTTTCCAATAAAAAAAGAATTATCAAAATCGGACATTTCTGTAATAAGTTATGCGTGGTCATACATAAAAAATATATATATATATAAGTGTCAAATTGAGAACCTCCTCCGTTTTTTTTCGTCGGTTAAAAAGCGGTCCATTTTTCAAACAATCAAATTATGGGTCTCATCAGAACTTTATTTGTTAACTAATAAGGATTGTATAATATCATATAAAACGTCCTAAACGTTCGACCATAACTTGCAGATAAAAAAACTTAATAAATTCTAGTTTTATAGCATAGAGGTTTTTTAATAACTGTACCCGGGATTAATGTAACACAGTTCTCGAGCGGTAAAAGAATTTTAAATGCTCCGCCGCGAAAACCGGTATCTGAGGACAACTATATAAATGGGATGTTAAAATCAAGCCTTTTAGAATGCTCTTCAATAAGACTGGCGTGGCTTTCATTCCTGCTCCACAGTTAGAGTTCTTTTCATTTAGTTTCTTTTTTTGGTTAGAGAAAATTAGCTTTTTGAACATGAACATTGCCTTTTCACCTTCTTATGGCAGAGATGAAACCCTTTCGCCCGAATACTCAAACGGGTACTTTACAATAAAAATCTATCAAAATAAGGTGACTCGAGAAGTACTTTGATTTGCATTTGATTATTCGAACGTTAGCTACTCTGAGTTGAATCCGTGAACCATACAACATCAAAGATTATACTTGTCGGTTTGTATGTTGCTTTTATTTACAATACATATTATGTTAAAATAATATACAGTATATGTCCGTGAACCTGGCCTAGTGGGTCTCAGCTATACCTCACCTAAAACTAAGAGAGGTATGTGCGTGAAGTTGGTCGTTAAGATACAATACTTATATGTATGTATGTATTATATATAACTTAATGACTTAAAATTTTTATTTCTTTTTTTTGTAATACAGACTACAGTAGGTACTATCTCTTGGAACAGTATTCTTTGAGTTTATCGCAAACAGAAAGACAGACTGACGCGACGCAGGACTTTGTTATAATATTTATAATACATGTATTATGTACTGATAAGATATGTATTTTGTGCTCTCAATATCATCTTTTGCTTTTAAATATTTTACATCTTTACTACCACTAACACTAACGTATAAAAGCAGCAACGATTACTTTTTACTATGTTACACTATCACTCTCTCATATATATATATATATATATATATATATATATATATATATATATATATATATATATAATATGTAAGATGGGTATACTCAAAGACTACTGAACGAATTATGTTACGGTGTTCAAGAATAAATAGAGTGATTCCTGAGGAAGGTTTTAATATGTAATTTGTTTAGGCTTTTTGTAGATTGGCACAGATGTGACGATGATAGTGGTCGCGGCGCCTGCGAGTTCAAATATAAAACGCTCTCTAATTCCTTGGAGATAGATAACAGTGTATGGAAGAATTGTTCTTTACGAATATTAGGACTACAAAAAAATCCACAATGGCATTATGTCTTGTAACGATAGCTTACTACACCCTTCTTTCTTTCTTTAATATGATCGCTAAAAAATGGGTCACATAAATTATTTTTCATTGATGTTCTTGGAAGGTTGTAAACACAATTATTCGCGCGAGCATAGTCGCGGGCTTCTGCTAGTAAAATACTATTTGATTATTCAAAGTTTTCTGCTCGTATAACTGTACATAGTACAGTAATCGTCTCCCTCGGGAATCTGTTTATGATTCAGGAAGCTCCGTTTGCAAGATATGCTAATCTCAGGCAATGGCCTACCACTTGCGGAATTTCAAGTTGATACGTAAGTACTCAGCTTAGCTCGCGTGACTATGGTAATTGGCGAAAGATAGAACGCGTTGAATTATCATGTTTGTATTACTTTTTGTCCAAGAACAAGTAAACTATTTCCTAATTAATTTAAATCATTAAAGATGTAACTTTTTAAAATTAAATTATTATACATTGTATTGACATTTTAGGTTTATATAACAATACCATTTTTTTGTAAAGGTTCTCTTTATACAACGGCAGAATATAATAAGGCACTTAAGGAAACTTATCTTTATAACTATACCAATTACCAATTGAACCCATGTGGATTGGTGGCAAGAATATTGGCTGCATTTCCGCGTTGGATAGCCAAGCTGACCCTTAGCGCAGAACGTGCCAGCCTTTCTGTTCTAGGCAATAAGCGTAATAAAATATTGCAGTAGAATATTTTGGCACTGAGATTTCAACGCCCAACGGGTTCCACGGCAAATATGTTTGCACGGTACCTCAGTCAGAGACGCATACTGCTCTCTGACTTGATCTTGTCTCCCGCATATGACACGCAGTCCATGTGTCAACGTAAGTAGCTTCCCACATTAATACTATCATGTTTTTGGGTAACAGTAAACGATGACAACAAAGGAGGTCTTGCTGTTTATCTTTTCTAGAGAATTATAAATAAGTAGCAATTTTTTTAACTGCAAATATATCATACCGTTTACTGAAAAAAGTAGAAAAAAAGTATACAGCTTTTTTTAAAAAATTCGACAGGGCTGTTGTTCATGACTTATTATAGAAGTACCTCAGTCCTCCCATCTGATAGTGATCTGTATGAAGTCAAACATTATTATCACTATGTCCGCGTGCATTTTAGTGGGTCTTAAGCTCCATATAGTCTTGGCTATAAGGAGGAAGATCTAATCAATTTCGGGAGGAGGGTTTAGGGATTTTTAATATCAAACCATGCATTCGCAAACAAGTTCAATTTGAATATATCAATACATCAACATATATGGACTTACTATAATAATGTGCTGATCTTATTAAAATGCTTTTGCTTTTGTTTGGTTTTTCTGGTCCGAGAGTAATTATGATACGGGCGTCTTAGATAAAAGAATTGATAAATTATGACTATTTTGGGTGGTCTAAATCCACCGAGAGTTCTTAATGTGAGCATTTATCAGTATTAGAAATGATACCTTAATAGTATGTCAATTAATTTAATTATAATATGTTTTATATTTTCATGTCAAAGATAACGAGTGGGCAAAATAATAACAACCTTAAAATAAACGGATGTGTTAACCAAACATATATGTTAGTTTTTAAGATAATAATAATAAAGCCTTTATTTCCAATTTAAATTATACATTTCATTGATTCTAACATGTAGTTTTTAGTTCTTGAAAATATAATATTATTGCGTCATTTTTCTATCACTTTTCTCATTGGAATACCAATTTTGAGCGTAGGCCTCCTCCATCCTTTTCTATATACATCTATCTCTCGCCTACCTCGTCCAGGTGTACCCCGCAGCATCGGCAATATCATCGCACCAGCGCCGTCTCGGCCGATCATTTGACCGGCGTTTGTCTCGTGGGTATCAATGCAGCACCTTCTCCGTCCACCGTCGTCCGTTGTTCTCGCGATGTGTCCGGCCCAGCGCCATTTGAGAAGACATGTTAGTTTTGCCGCGTCTAAGATTTTTGTCTTATTTCTTACAGTTGTGTTTTTAAGATACTTTGAGATAAAGTAAATCGATTTTATTTAAGTAATTAAAACCAATATAAGCATAATTCAACATATTTTTATTTTAAGGAATGATTTTTGGATGGATTTGACATTTTCTGATTTTGTATAAAATTTTGTCCTTTATATTATATCTTTAAACGAATAATTGTATATTTATATTCGGAATCACGGAAACGGCTCCAATGAAATTTTCATGAAATTTTAAATTTGAATTGAAATTGTATACAAGGGGTAATCTAATTACGATTAGATTCGAATTAATTTTAGAATACGCATAGTTTCCAAAAAAAACTCTGAGCAAGGTCGACCAGGTACTTTTATCTTTAATAAGAGTATTAATGCATAATAAAAATTAAGGCCGAACATTTAATCTCTATATCCACATCCTGTTTGAGTAGTCAAGTTGTTATCGGTTACATCCAAACCGGCCATTCAGTTATCACACTTTTTTTAGGTAGCTTCGGTACTCATACATGGCAGCTGTAAGTTCGTAGCGCTGGGATGTTGCTGGGTGATAACGTGGTGTGAGGTTAAGGGGAGGCCGGGGTGGTTCGGCCGGTGAACTCTACGAAATCAATACAGCTGCCGGCAGCCGCCTGCTCCCCGCCCAGATTCTGGAGCTCGCTCTAGCTCGTCACTATGGCAACGAGCCGAGCTTAACCATTCACACAAATACATATTTTGTTTACGACTATGTATGTGTGAATCGTAATTTACAGTTGCCGACCGAATTTAACTGAAGTGGTTTATCTTTACATGTTTTAGGAATGAATACGAACTTATGTTATTTTTCGAGTATTAAAAGTTGTTTTGCGTTTACGTCCAATACCTATGTCATCGAAGTACTAAGTACTACTTAATATTGGAAAATAAAACAAATTATTAATTTAATCAAGTGAAATAGTAAGAACAACTTCTGGTTGTGGCATCGTTGATGAAATTTAGGTACAGACACCAATTTCATTTCAAATTTAATAATTTAAAATTTTAAAAAAATATATTGTGCTATAGGTATGTACGTATTTTTCCTATATTGTCTGATAATGAAAATGTCATCATTGCATAGTAATTTAATTCTAGTTAATTAAAATAATTAATTCTTATTAGTTATGTCAGGCGTATAAAATAACTTTGTAATAAATAATTGTCTATATAATTCAGTATGGTCCAAACGCCTAAAAAGCTTTATCTTGCCTGTTGAATCAATGGTCAGATTCGTAAGGCGCGTATAACGAGACCCGGTTTTACACTCTGAATCGCTGACCCCCGTTTATCCGGAACTGCACCCGGAAGAATAATGTTAACTAGCAGTTGCCCGCGACTTCGTCCGCGTGAAAAACACTTGCCCTTCTATTTTTCTATGGCAGACTTTCATACCAATTGTCTTACCTATTGCTCTCTCTATGTCTGCTTCTGACAACACTGGATTCACTCAATGTTTCCGGCAAGACGTTTCGTTTGACATATGATGTTTGATGTGTTAATTGGCGACGCGTATCTAAGATGGCGACTGCAGCTTGTTTGGATAGCAGATATTACGGACATATGACATATGAAATTAATATTTTTTTTGTTTATTTATTTATCTTAGGTTTCGACCGAGTCTACCGTACCCCTTGACGAAATTATTAATATAGATATCGTATTTGATGCTGCTTAATAAATATATATGTTTTAAGTGAAAGAATGGGAGAAAATATCCCTAATAATATAATCGGGCAACATTGTCTGAGCATATATGGAGATGTAGCAATGTCGACCCCGTTGGCCACGCGAGTTCATCCCCCTTCCCCTCTAACCCGCCCGATCTGTCTGTACGACGCCCGGTCATGACCTGCTCAGCTCCCTGGGCAAACCGAATCCCCCCCCCCCCCCTACCGATTTCATCGACATGACAACCTGTTGGATGCATCTATGCATTCAAGAGAACAAAATATATCCGTACTTGCATTACTCGTACATACCTACAAATTTATACAAAAGGAAATTCTTTGAATGTAAGCGACAGTTTCATTACTAGTCTGTAGGAACACTATTTCAATAAGATTGTTTCCTAGTATACTATTCGATATACTGTGTCTTGAAGTTTTTGTTGTTTATTTCAAATAGGCTTAGTAAAATATCGCATTATTGAAGTGTAAAGTTGGACTGTGAGGCTAGAGAAAGCTGGAGGCCTGTTCGGGAGGCACATTTCTACTTAGAACTAATTATTACGTTATAATTATTGTTTATTGTTCATGAAGAAATTTTCGGTTTTGTTAACATTTGTTGGGTAGGGTCGGTGAATAAATACATATTACTTAACGTTTCTCGGCTGGGTGAACTCCACTTTCATTAAGAGGGAGAGCTTAGACAAGTTTTTGAACAATGCTCTTGTAATGTAGGTTAACAGGACTAAAATATGAACTGCGACTTAGCTATCGATTAGGCTTTTGGAAAGGTTTAGTTATTAGCTATGTAAGTACTATTGGTGCCCTATTCTATCGGATCATAACATAAGTAGTTAGATTATATAGGCTATACGTACTAGGTGCTTTTATAATGCAATGTATCGTCGATCGCCTTTTCGATTCAGCAACGCCGGTGGGAAAAGTCGTTCGCACAACATAACGCACCTCTTGAAAGTTGAAGGACTAATGGAGAGGCAATGTTTTATATTGTTAAAAGAAGATACATATTTACAAAAATAATAAGCCATCTAATTGTTCACCCAAAGGCAAGTTGCCCAACACACTGGCGTTGCTTCTTCTCTAAATAAGAAAGCTTATTCTTTGGCCCAAATAAGCACAAGTACGTTGGTCAGTTGTTTAGGTCAGTTAAATTTGTAGATTAGCTAAAGTATGTTCAAAACTTCGGGCGTCTTCATCACGCGAGTTTGCGTGGTCTTAATTGGGTTCAGGGTGAAAGGAGAAGCATGAGGTAGCAGTTAGATATTGACAGTGATGATGATACGAATTATTCGCTTTTTAGTAAGACGTCACGTCTTTTTACTTAACCATCTTTGTGTTTCTAGAGTATCATCTATACTTGATATTATAAAGAGGTAAAGTTTGTAAGTTTGTAAATAAAGATCTGTTGAGGCTAATCTTCGGTACTACAGATCTGATTAAAAAAATTCTTTCACCATTAGAATGCTATGTTATCGGTGAGTGTCATAGGCTATATTTTATATTTGTTTTGTATATATTAACCGAGTTATCACAGTTTTTGTCGCGCAAGTCGGATCGCAAAAATCTGTTAAATCTGCTTTATGCGCGTGCGCTGCCTTAACTATTGGGAATAATTGAAAGCAATGTATGGGAACTTTATTTATCTTAAAAAGTTCTACAAAAAAGTCCGCGACATCTATCTTTTATCGCTATGGCGTCCAAATTTAGTTGATTTTCTCCGTGTTATATTATACGTACGGAATAGAGGTCAGAATTTTGGTACTGATATGCTTTCATGATAGAAAGGTTAATACGGTGAAGGATTTAGACTTTGATTTTTGTCTCAATATTTATATAGTATACGGAAGAGTTTGTTCGTTTGCTTAAACGGGCTAATCTCTAGATCTGCGTATCGGATTGTAAAAATATTTTTTTTGTTCTGAAGGCTAGACTCAAGATTGAAATATATATTTAATCGATTTATACCCATCAGCTTGCTATAAATATATATTGTTAATGTTAATGTACTGAAATATCGTACAATGTTTAACTTAAACGTAGATCTTTAGTAGATACACGGGACGGAGGATATTGCTTAACGGGAAACTATAAAAAAATTTAATTGAGAGGGGGAGCGGGGAATGAGCACACTTTATATGAAAGTCTGTCTTTAAAATTAGAAGGGTACCTAAGAGGTTTCACGCGAACGAAGTCGCGGGCGACTGCTAGTTGGTATATATATACCAATCGATCCATCTATGAAATAAATGATAAAAATTTTACCCTACCTTCCTAACCGAAAATCAGTTGATATTTTTGAAATAACCTGTACATAATCTACTTTGAGAGTGTTGTGTAAATGAGTTAAGGTGCTAGGTAAAAATAATTTACATACATAATCTACTTGTTCTTTGTTTGATGTAGTACAAAATTGTATCCTACCTCCGTAATCGAAAATCGATTAATATTGAGTAAGTAGACTGTGCATAATTTGCTTGTTATTCGTTTGGCGAGACATAAATATTGTGCTGCCATCGTAATCGAAAATCAATTGATATTTTTGGAATCGCCTGTACAGGGTAGTTTCCTAGCTAGCGATGTACGTCACGGACGCCGGGGCTCAGGTCAAGCTTACTGCGCATGCTCGCAGTCTAGGCTGGGCTGTTGCTAGGTCGCCTGCTCGTGTAAGGCTCCCTTCACACAAGTGCAGAATCGATGCTTCCCGTCATGTTCATTATAGTATATTGAACTCTATCTGGATTTATTAAAGCACTGTGTTGAGTATATATATAAAGGGATATAGCCACACTCGATAATACACGTCTGCTAGTGTTTGAGCGAATAGGCGTGTCGCTCCGTGGACATAAATGGCAAAAGAGTTCAATATACCCTAAATGTCTGCAACCAAATTTGTGCAGGCTCATATTCTTTACATCTGTATGGTCGTTCCTTTATGCTTGAAGATGGTGATCCTGGTACGATACGTACTAATCTCGAAAGGTTCTATCTTCACTAGCATATAGAATGTAGTATGTTTGTATTTGCTTAGCTGGTCAGGTGTGTGATCGTGTAGGTGAACGACCCCGAAATCTTATTCCGTCCGCGTTATTATCAGCTTTACCAAACTGAAGTTCTCCCGACTCACTGTGGGCCCAAAAAGCTTATAACATAAAAATAAGAGCCTACCCTTACCCTATTCCGAGCTGCGATAGAATAGATACGTTTGCACGCTAAGCTGTCCAAGAAATTCTTTCCATGCGCCTCCAACGCCCCATCTCGAACGCGTTTATTCTTTTCCTTTCCAAAAGATGGAGAAGATTAAGGCACTTAGGGACACGGGCATTTTTTCGATTTTTTTAAGTATACATGAGATATATGTAGAGAAAAACTAAACCATTAACCGAATGTATAAATTAAAATGCTAATAAATATTATTGCATGCATTAATTCTGGAAACAAAACCAATCTCCCACATTGTAATAAATCAAGTAATTTCTTTCTAAACAGAGGTCCTTCACATTACGGCTAATTAATGTTTTAAAATAATAGCGCAGTCGTTTTTATGAAGTATGCAATATGTAAATGAAAAAAAGAACACGTAGAGCCCCCTTCTAGACGCCTTATTTTATGTCATACTTGTACGTTTTTGAGATCTGTTTTTGTTCTAGAAATAAAAAAATTAATTGTTTGAAATTACAAAAACAGAGGGTAGACATAAAAATAAACCTTTACGATACCTATATAGGTATAGGTGTCTAGAAGCCTACACCTATATAGTATAGGTTCCGGTATACCTATAAATATATAGATAAACTGTATATTACTTACTCAGCGATATGATTTTAAAATAAGTTGCTACACAGTTAAACACACACAATACTGAACTATCACTAAGAGACGTGAATGAGAAATAATGAACAGGCCCCAAACAACAACGACAAGAATAGAAAAGCTGAATATTTTATAGCCTCACCTAAAAATCGAACTCAGGACCTTGTGATCAGGAGCCACATAGGCTGACCACTGAACCAACGAAGCAGGTCCTACACAAGAGTATAAAGATAAATTTATTTTAATTAGGCTTAGTTCACAAGAACTTTAATAACGTCAAGTTAGACTATTTGTAGTGACTACCATACTCTGTGCCATATGTATTATAAGAGAGCTACAATATAATATATCAGCTTATGTCGTTCAAAATATTTGCTCTAATAATATATTGCACGAGAATGTTTGAAGTTTTGATTGCACAAAAGAATAGGGAGCATTTTTTTCAAATTAAATCAAGTTCATTTAAAATTGTAGCTTGCATGTTTATATTTATAAAAATGTAGGTGTAGTTTATTTTAATTTGACTAATTAAAATGGAAAATATGTTGTCGGACAAATTGTTATTGTTTACATGTGCGACTGAAATTTACTTGGAACAAATATTTTCTTTATATTTATAGTAATATCATATAATCATTATCATATTGTTATCGACCCACAACAGGTCCAGGCCTCCCTAAATGTTGGAGAGGGGATATGGAGCGTGGACCCACAAAGCTGCCCCAGTACGGGTTGGCGGGTGATAATGTTTCTTACATTAATGATCGCTATCAGATGTGACCGGCACCGACAGCTTAACGTGCTCTCCAAGACACGAGGCTGTAACATCTCCAGCTTCCTAACACCGGGCTTGGACTGTGCTGGAAATCACATAGAAGAATAATAAATTCAGAATTTTTCCGATTTGTCAGATTAGTTTAAGCTTATTTAAAAAGGCAACGGCTTGGCACAAAAAAGCTATGTGTTTTTGACCTATTGCGATAATGAGGCGATTTTATTCATATGTACCGTCTATGTTTATTAAATTTAGTCTTGTTTTTTAATTATCTGGTTAGACCAAAATAATATTTTTATTAAGAAATCGTTTTTATTTTAATAGAGATCTTTCTAAATTAAAAAAAATCAATGTTTCGTTCTCATAATGGACACCTATACCATATTAGAATTTAAACTATCGCGAATGTTATCCATATTATTAAAAACGGCTGAAACTCACGTCGCGGTTGTCGGACGTTTGCTTCGTGCCGCGTTACCGAAACAAGCTAGCTCATGACTAAGGACCCCATATGGGTTCAAAACTAGTCGGGCGTACTCCGACAACCGTGACTTGAGTTTCAGCCGTTATATTTTTAATGACACACCAATCATGTTTCGAAAGTAATAGTACTAGTTCTGCCCTGAGACCTCACCCTCATTCATCCTGATACCGCTGGAATACCGGATCTAAGTAGCATATTTGCAATTAACTTGACCAGATCGGTACAGCCGCTTTGTATTAATTAATGGTGGGATTTTGCAACTAAGCTACCTTTTTTTATCGACTACAAAACATATTTAATGATTAAAGTTTCATCACAATCCATTCAGTAGTTTTTGCGTAAAAGAATAACAAATATCCATTCATCCATACATACCAATATTCGCCTTTAATTAATATAAGTAAGGATTTACGCTGTGTGTGCTCCATTGAAGTTATATGTTATTAGTAACAATTGGACCGCTCGCGAAGTTTGATTTTACTTTCGTGTGAAATTGTGTTGCCTTTGCTTTCTTCAATATGGTTCTGAAATTTTATCTAAAAATCGTCGCCATTCAGATACAGTTTATAGTATAATTTTAGATACATTTACCTTATTACATTTAGTATTATAATAATGACTTTTCCCACGTGTATTTTCTTAATAATTTTAACCACATCATTAAAATATGTTTTCTTTACTATTGTTCTAGAATGTCGATCATAAGGCAAAATTCCGTTCCAAAAAGGGCCAGCTTCCCTTCGTCGAGTTGAATGGAGAGGAGATTGCTGATAGCACCTTCATTATCAAGCAGATCTCGGAGAAATTCGACAAAGATTTAGATGCTGGTAAGTTGCATTATAATTTTACTTTTCATTTACGATTAAAGTTTTTTATTTTAAGGGTACTTTATTCTATGAAAACTTATTTATACATGCACGGCGGCCTCTTTAGGCGTGTTCTATTTCATCATTTTATTTCTATATAATATACTTCAAAGGCATAAACTTCATCTCATAATAATTAAGTAGGCGATGAAGAGGCGGAAGCTGCGTTTTATAATAATTATGAGAGATATAATGTTGGCGGACCTGGGTCAAGTAAAAATCAATAGATATAGCTGGCTGGGTATCTCCCGGGCTAGGTGAATGCCCGGCATGACCTATAACTCTATATACGCCTAGATAGCAGTATCTAGGGTACCTGGAGGACGTCGCGCATGTGCATTGATGCAGCGCATAGTTGTTCAAAACCACCTTTTCTAGGTCTGTCGGCCGACCAACGCGTTGTGACTCACGCTATGATCTCTATGATCGAGAACCATCTCTCGTGGGTCATCTTTTGGTGGCGCGCCAAGTATCCGGACAGCGTGCTCAAGGGGTACCAGATGAATCTCCAGAATGCGCTGAACACGCGTCTGCCTACACCGATCCTGAACTTCTGCTACAAGTTCAACTCCGGCCGTAAGGTAAGCTGCATTGAAACTCCCAATGTTTGAGGTTTTGTTGAACAGATGGCGGATTATTCTTTCGCACCCACGCGCGCTGTCTAAACAATAGGAATAACTGTTACATTCACCATTCAAAGTTGGCAAACCTTTTTGGATGCTATGTTTATAAAATTTTTTTATTCAAACTTGCATTCATTGTTCATTACGTGACGCGGTTCAAAGCTTTTGTTGATATATTTCACCATTTTGTTCCTAAATTGTGTGTAGAAGTTTTGTTTAAAACAGATTAACGTTTTTTTTAATAACTAAATTATTTCATCAACCATCTTAAATTGGTTGCTTATTTTTTAAAAAATCGTCTCGCGCAGCTTTTCCGATGTCTGGGATAGTTTGACCTATAGATAGAAGCATCCCCCTCCCCGTAGCATACGCGAGCGTCGGCGTTACCTAGCGCAACTACAGCATTCACCCCCCTTACCCCATAGCGTCTGCAGTCGCCATATTGCCATCGGCGGTAGTTAAATATCCCGGCACCTGTTGATGCTAACCTAGTAGATCCCGGACCGTGATAGCGAAACGTTCATAATGGTTAGTTCACATAAATTAATTATGTAATTAGTTTTTATTTTTCATTTGTTGTTTTAGTGTTTGCGGGATGACTTTTAACGGCGTTGTATTTATAAATCGGCTGCTGCGTCTCCCGGAAGGGAGTATATTAATTTTTTCGCTACCGGCGAGCGGATTTTGTGAAGTTCTTTGTTTTTTTGTTGACCTTTACTAAATTAGTACTAATATGCGGATAGATATGGAAGTAAATGGAATTAATTTTAAATTATTTTTATAGGGTATGAAGAAGGCAAAGGCTCACGGCATCGGCGTCCACAGCCAGGACGAGATTATCGAGTTCGGGAACAACGATCTTCGTGTGCTCTCCGACCTGCTCTCCGATAAGCCGTTCTTCTTCGGTGACGAGCCAACTCTTGTAAGTGTTTCATACTTCATAGCTCTATTTTTAGATGGCTCCCTGGTTCCGTGGCTAGCAAGGCACGAGGCACGTACGCAACAATGTCGTCTGTGGTAAGGAGTTAGTTATTTTATCATTATTTATTTTTAACAGGTTGCAGCATTAGTTAAAGATGGTGCTACATCGTTGGTTTAATGATTAGTTTATTCGGTTGCGGTTTATGAAGTCCAAAGAGTACACACCGCGCGTAATGTTTAGACACAAATCTCAAGTTAAAGAAAATTATCACTTAAATAAAATTATTACATATTACAGAACAAAGTCCTCCGCTGCATCTCTCTGTTTATGATTAATCTTAAAAGACTTGAATAGGTTTTCATGCGGAATTCACCAATAGAGTTATTCCTGAGTACGGTTTCAGTATATTTTTTAGGTTTTGTATAAAATGGCGTAATTATAATGACGATTGTCTTCGCTCTTTAATCCCTTTGAGATGTAACAAAAAATGTAGCTATGGAAGGATTGTCCGTCTTAATTAGAACTGCGTAAAAATCCGCGATGGCATAGATGTAGCTTTGAAGAACAGCTTGTTGTACATACACAATCTTTATTCACAAAATGTCACCTACATTTTTTGGTGTTAGAAGATTGTAATACACAGTTTTACTCCCAGGCGAAGTCTCAAGCGACTGCTGGTTTAAATAAAAAATTGAACAACTATTAAATTAATCCTTAAATGTCATCTAAAAATATCAAGTTAGAAAGAAATTCTCCTTTGTTCCGTCCATTATCCGCCCCCGCTATCCTGTTAACTGAGCTGACACTAACAATGAAATCTTAGAAGAATCTTTTCTAAAGGAAATCCTTTACCGGAGAATAGTTAGCAGTTAATACCTATTTCGTTATTTTATAAAATTGACCTAGCTAGGGTATTATGTTATATGCATCACAGTGCATTGTTTTCTTAACAAAGCGATCCTTTGTATAATTTTATAAATTTTCTTTCTTAAATTTCTCTCGTTTACTACTTTTCAATATTATATTTTAAACCCTCCCCCTCCCCCTTTCTCCAACAGCCAAGCGAAAGCTTCTTAAGGTAGAAGTTCTTTCTTTTTATTATTTTTGTTAACTAAATAATAGCGCATGCTTTATACGGATTCTTATTTTCGATGGGACGTCATTCCAGTAAACGTGATCGGTTTTCCTTTGTTCGGACTTGGCAATAGTCCTAATTTATCTTCTTAAAAACAATTTGTTAAACGAAATTAATTATGAAATTTATATAAAGAATGTCTAAAAGAAGGAATTGTTCGCAGTAAACATCGTGCATATTTTCATACACATTTATACTCGACTGTCAGTTAACGTGACGCGGTGCTAAAAACTTTGAAGCTGGAACCTGATCGCAACGCCAACTACCTAGTTCAAATCTAAATATTGTTCTGAATCGCTAAAACACTCTAGATGTCGATCCACTCATATGATCAACATCATCAACAACTATCAGATGTCGATGACAGTGGCCGGGGCCGACGGCTTAACGTGCTCTCCAAGGCACGGGGGTGTAACACCACCAACTTCCTGATTCCGAGCTTGAAATGTACTGAAAATTTCATAGAAGAATGAACGCAGAATTATCCGTGATCCGACACAGGATTCGAAACCAGGACCTCCTGATCGAAGCCCGCCAATCCACACTGGGGTAGCGTGGTGGGTCTACGCTCCCCACTTCTATATCTGACCCTGTAGTAGGCCATTAATAAGCTGATAATGATGATGATGTTACAGTTGAATCTGATCAGCTTTGTACGAGTATATGAATTTCCATGCAAAAGTATAAAAGAATTATGAACATTAAATGAAAATTTCCCAGAATAGTCTAGAGTTTAGTTTCTTGAACGAAATAAAAGTATGGTACAATGGTTTTGAACGATGGATCAGATTTACAGATGGAATAAAAATAGATATTCTCAGAGTAGTACAAAGTTTAGATACTTAAAAAATATTATAAAATGGAAGAAAAGTTATAAACGATGGTTCGTATTTTTAGAAATAAGAATATGTATTTCTCAGAATTTTATTCCGTGATTAATATTTTTCAACTACGGACGCCCACGACTCCGCCCGCGTGCAATTTTGTTTTGCGATAGTTCAGCAAAAAGTAGCCAAACCTAACCCTATAACCTATGTCTATACCAAATTGCATTTAAATCGGTTTAGTAGCTTAGACGTGAGAGTCACAAACAAACAGTTACTTGACAACATTAGATTAGTAGATAGTAGATAGATCTTTATTATATTTACAAAAAATAATCAGCTGACTGTAGAGGTTAAGTTATAGATTACCTATAATTTGAATGATTCAATATGAAACTGAAAATGATTTTTTGTTTCTGAGAACATCTCCTCAACAAACTGCATAAAACAACACTGCCACGCACCTTACAAGTTTTGGGCCAAAAAATAGACTACCGAATTTTGCTCCTAGCTTGGAAATCATCATTTTTGACTGGGCTAAAATTTTCGAATTTTGATGTGACAGGTATACAATTATTAAATATATTATTTAGCACCTTTATTACGCTTTAATCGTAACGCATATTAGGTACCTTAAAAAAATATAGCTGATATGAGCCAAGTTTCATCGAATAAACACAGAGCATGGTTCATAATACCTTTATTCGCCTAATTTCACCCTTTCCTTTGCCGCTGTCAGCCCCACTTCGTACTTTCAATACGTTATAAATAGAGTGCGGAGTGAGCTCGTCTAAGACGTCAATAGGAATCGATTTCGCGGCGCCAAAGCCTCTTTATTTATTGCCCGGTAACAGTTTGTCTGGAGTATACCCAGGTCGTGAACCCACAACCTATACGTATCTCCTTTATTTGTACTACTATCTTATTGTGTCTGCCCTTCGTTGAGATATTTGCTCTCAATACAATAGTCTGGTATGGAATTTATATCTGAGTAAAAAAGCTGCGTGTGTTTTTGTAATAAAAATCTTTTTAAACTTTTTTTCATTTGTAGATTTTTTATAATGTTACTTAAATACATTTAAATATAACTCGAAAAATTACAATAACATAGATGTGTAGCTCCATTTAATTCACAAATTAGTGTAATACTAGCTGACACCCGTGACTTTGCTCCCATAAAAAGTAGTGTATGCAACCTTCCAATAACATTAAAGAAAAATAATTAATTGTACGTGACCGTTTTTTAAAGAAAAATTGGCTATGGTATACTATCCTTAAAAGATAGATATATTCCGTCGCGGATTTTTTTGTCCTAGTAAAGAGAAAAAATCTTTTCAAAATCTAGTCACGCGACTCTTTCCACTAATATCGCCATAAATTAACCAATTTACACAAAATCTTAACAAATTATATACTAAAACTTTTTTCTCACTCTATATATTTATGAAGTAGATTTAGCTATGTCTAAAATAAAACATTTTTGGACAGTACAATACGATTTACATGCCATTAACGCGTCAATACTTTATAATGCACTTCACTACCCCTTGTGGCTGTAACAGGTAATCAAAATTCGGAGTTACTTTATTTTTCATGTGCGAAGTGGAGTGGAATTCGTCCTCAATAATTCAAAACTGTAAAAGCGAGTGTGTACTTACAGCTTTCAAATGTAATGGTTAAAACTATCGTATCTTTGTTTATTTACTCTTCATTTGTATACCGCAACGAAGAAGGCGTATAACATACATAAAATTCAAGCAGAACTGGTACAAAAGGCGGCCTTATCACTAAATAGCGATTTCTTCCTGGCAACTTTAGAAAAACATTAGGACACTAGAAAGCAGGTGGTAAATGTAGGACTTATTGAAAAATACACACTAATACATAAACAATTACTATAATAGATAACTTAATATAGACTAATACATATATATTTAATTTAATATAATATATATTTCATGTTTTCAAAGAAATTTTGTCATTGTGGTAATGTCTTAGTACTTTTAAGCTTTTTTTAGTTGTAAAAAGCTATACTTTCATACAACATTTCATCCCCCCTTTTAAACCCCTTACAACCATTTTGTTCGCAATTAAAAGTAGCTTATGTCCTTTTTCAGGCTCAAGACTATTTGTGTACCAAATTTCATTTAAATCGATAGTTTTAACGTAAAATCGAAACAGACAGACAGATAGACTTAGTTACTTTCGCATTTAGGACTATGTCTATCAAATATTAATGACAATGACGAGATGGCTTTATGTGCTCCGACGTAAACAGGGTAACTTCCCCACTTCGAGTTAAGAATTTTTATGGAAAATTTCTTGGAGAAAACAAATACCGGATACAAAGTAGCGGATGTACGGATACACAGTAGCGAGCTTCCGCTAATACACGTATAATTCAATGCTTTCTAATTAAATGTTATATTTTAAACTATCGTGCTAACATTTATATAATTTGTAATGTCTTTCCGTTGGAAATATGCACCTATTTTCCACTTAAAATTGTCGTGCCATGCATGTTTACCCGCGTAGATACCGCTCCCGTGATAATATCGGGAAAACAGTTTTAGTGAGCGTCCACGTCGCAAAATGAGTATTTAAACTTTTGAGGTCAATCGAGAGTATAAATTTGGATAACTTAAGATAAGTCAGTGATATTTCGCGCATATATGTATAAGTATATGTAGATTGTAAGATATACTAGCTACTCCGCGCAAAATTCTGTTTAGTGATAGTTCGAAAAAAGTAGTCCTTTCTCAGGCTCTAAAGTATATCCGTACCATTTCATTTAAATCGGTTCAATAGTTTAGGCGCGATTGAACTACTACACCAGGCTCCATCATAATACACATTCTAATATGAGCGTATTATCAGCACCAATATTTTGTCATGATTGAGATTTTAAGATCACGGTACGAGTAAATCGATTATGATAAAATTTCATATCAAACAAGTACATGTTTGATGATCTACCTTCTCAATTTTGATTGAACAAATAAGACCATGCCGAGATGGAATTAATGTTAATTTACGTACGAAATATAAATACAATGATTTAAAAAACAACACAGTGACCAAGTGCGAGTCGAATTCGCACACCGAAGGTTCTGTAAAAATCTATAGGTATATTTATTAAGTTGCAGCTTAAAGGTATTATAGACCTGAGTATTTGATATGAATTTCAATTAAATACACGCTTTACGTTTTTATGAGGAAAGGGGTAGTAAGTTTATAAATTACGGTATCCACAATTTTTCATTTATCTGTGCTTCATACCAAATTACAAGATTCTGAGTTCACGGCAAGTACTCTGCAGGTTTTCATTTCTTTAGGAGTGTCGAAAATTTGGGACATAAAAGACTGTATCTTTTGATGACGTACAACAGTGTTTATCCTTTCGAGGTACGGAACCCTAAAACACCAAGCCGTTCCTTTCGCCCAGATATAGTTTATACATATCTACATTACAACATAATACATTTCTAACATAGCAATCATTTCCATCAACAGCTCGATGTGGTCGCTTTCGCGAACCTCGCGCAGCTGCACTTCATAGACAAAGAGGTGCAGCATGCTTTGCGCGACTCTCTGAACGAGTCGTTCCCGAACCTCGTCGGCCTGGTTTCTCGCCTCAAGGAGCGAGCCTTCCCCGACTGGGAGGAGCTCTGCGCGCCGGAAGTGCCTGCTCCGCCGGCGAAGAAGGAAAAGGAGGTCAAGGAGGGAACGGGGCCCGCTGAGAAACAACCGCTGCCCGAGGACGCTGAGAAGGGAAAGGTATAATGCGTTATTATCATCATCAACAACTTTTCATAGACTCTGTTTAGAATTTTATATTTTCTAAATTGGCTCAAGTCTGGACTAATGCTAGACTCGACCGTGGCTGGATACCTTCCTACAGGGCTTACAGACGTACCGTCAAGCAGTTTTGCAATCCGGTATGATGCCACTTAGAGAACATTTGGAGGACCTCTTTTGGCCCGCTAACTATTGAGTCTGCATCGTCTCTTAGCGTCAGATGAGATCACAGTTAAGGCCTGACTTGTCACTATATAAAATCTTCCTGTGCTATTTTCATTCAGAAGTAATATTAAAACAGTTTTAGGAAAATGTTTGTCTTTTATATATGTAAAGATGTCACTGCCTTCTGTTAGGGGTCACTACAAACTTGACGTTTTATATGTGACATATGATGCTAAGCTAATGTATAACTTTATACATTAGCTTACTACAACATTTTCATAGTAAGAATAAATTTATTAATTACAACTACGTATATTGAGGAAGAGAGATTTGAGAGGAAGCATGGAAGTAAAAAAAATGCAGTAGAAATGAGAGCATTGAGAAGTATGAGTGGAGTAAAACTGAGCAACAGGATTAAGAATATGTGATAAAAGAGCAGTGTGGTATAAAAGAAGACGTAGTTACTGAAATCGAGAAAGGTATACAGAAATAAAGACTGAAAGATAACTTACGAAAGCAATATATAAGGCGAGAGTGAATGGGAATATTGGAAGGGAAAGACCAAGGCGAACATTCTTGGGCCAAATCCACATACGTACTCATCAGGACATAGTAGTGAAAGGTCAATTCACCCTACGACAAACTTGTATGAAAGAATAAATAAAATTGGAGTAAGATTTGCATGGATCGTGGCAAGTGGAAGGACGTGTTCTCTACCTATTCCTATGGGAACGATGCATAATGTTATATTGCATGTATGTATGAATGTGCATTGTTAAGTGTGATGATGAAGTACAGACTTTTACTACAAGTTGGCCCTTGACTGCTATCACACCTGATGTTAAGTGATGATGCAGTCTAAGATAGAAGCGGGCTAACTTGTTAGGAGTGGGACGAAAATCCACACCCCATCGTACCGGAACGCTAAATCGGAAGGGTGGTAACTAGCCACGGCGAAAGCCTCCCACCAGCCGGACCAAGGCAAATTAAGAAAAATCTCAATCTGCCCCGCCGGGAATCGAACCCAGGACCTCCGACTTATAAATCCACCGCTCATACCACTGCGCCACGGAGGCCGTCAATGTTGATGTTTAGTTCCCCATTGATACGGTATTTAAAATATGATATCAGCTTTTTGTTTCTTCTTTATAGGGTGACGAGAAGGAGAAGGAGCCGGAGGAGAAAGAGAAGGAAAAGGAGAAGGAGACGGAGAAGGAAAAGGAGAAGTAAACGCGATTATGAGCGATACAGTGGCGATACGGCCACTAAACTTAGATTATAACATACATTAGTTAAGAGCTGGTGGTAATCAGATTAAAATGATTTCATCTTTTTATTTCATAAGTTTTGTTTGATACTTTATAGTTTTAACCAATTGTAAATTCCATTGAAAATATTTTATATGTCACAAAGTGAATGAATTTATTAATTATGACAATGAATTGAATTTGAATTTATTATGAATTATTTATTTATAATATTTTTTTGTATTTAGTTATGGTAAGGCCCGCCATTTCGAGGCACTTCGACCCTTTTGATCTTTTGCACTCGTTTTTCGTAATTTATTAGAACTATTAATAGGCAGAAACAACTTTACATGATTAAAATGAAGTCAAATAATGTCGTTATAATTTCATAAAATTTATGAGAATATAAAAGTTAATTTCATGGAATCATGTAACCTCAGGCCACCAGCTCTATTAGTTATTTATTTTCTGTATCTTTAGCTACAAGTTGTTTATAGTTTAAGTGACACTCGAATGCAATTTGTATATTGTAAGAGTGTAAATCCATTTGTCTTTCCCATTCTATCATTTTGACGAGATCGTCTTTAGACTCGTTTGTGCCCATAACACAATTTGTTACTTAGAATTATCCAAAAGTTTTAGGTGCCGTCACTTTAAAAACAAAAATTTTACCAAACATAGACAATATCGATCCACATAAAGAAAAATATTTGTGGATCGATATGAGATCTACAAACATTTTCTTTCAACTTTTTTCGAATCAATTTCCTTAAAACTTTGGCGTTTAAAGTTCATATGTCATTTTATATAGACTGCCAAACGTCAGATTTTTTTAATTTTACGCGACTTTATGAGTCTGACAGAAGTGACACCTGGTAACTCAAGAACTTGGTATATTGTACAATCTACGTTTTATAAAAAAAATTATATAGTCTTGATCATAAACACAACTATTGCGAATGTCAAGAAATTACGTACTTTGCGAATTTCTTACAGATAGTGTAACATTGACACTTACTCGGTTTACACAAACTTGAAATTGACGTCTCTTCTATCCGTATTCATACGGTATAGAAAAGAATACCAAATTTGTCTTAAAGTTTAGGTTACACACAGCGAACGAGACGGCACGGCAACGCGAGAATAGCTCGACTCGACTTCTAATATACTATAGTTCGTTCGCGTTATGAATGCAGTAACTCATCATTTTTCGCCGGCCCTACCCCGTTCCCTAACCAATGAAATCTTTTCAATTACAACGTCAAGTTCACAACCAATAGTTGATATGTGACGCACGTAATTTGAAAAGATTTGATTAGATAGGGAGCGGGGTTAGGTCGGCGATTAATGATGAGTCACTGCATTCTTAACGCAAACGAACTATGGCTAAAATAGAACACATCACTCAGAGTCGTCGCGTTCGGTGTGACTTTTTATACAACATAGTATATTACAATGAATAACGTCGTGCCAGAGTAGCGTCGCCGTCGCGCCCGTCAGCTGTGTGTGTGTGACGTTAAGGATTTTGTGCTCAGCCCAGTAGACATTAATCATTATCATCCTCATCATGGTGTTTATTTGGTTGAATGCGAATCTGGATCCCAAACTATATTCGGATGAATCATTTTTACAAAATCGACCACGAGTTCTCGAAAATCATTATTATTAATTGAATTATTAATAATAAATTGATGATTAATTTACCGGACTAAGACAAACACTCCCGATACAAGCATAGCGGTCGTCCGTAGGTTCTCTATCTCTACGAAAAGTTCGATATCACATTGACGGCCTCAGTGGTATGCAGTCAATTCATAAGATGAACGGGAAATTCGATTATGTGCGGGGCCGATTCAGATTTTCTTAATCAGACGCGCCGCCAAGCAAATTAGCGTTCCAGCACGATGTCGTGCAAAAACCGAAAGAGACAAATTAGCCCGCTTCCGTCTTAGATTGCTTCGACACTTACCATCAGATGTGATTGCAGTCAAGGGCTAACTTGTATTATTAAAAAAAACGATCAACACAAGACAGTCATTATATGAAGTGTTTCAGTTATTTTTATACGAGTTGTTTCTCTTTCTTTGTCTTCATAAGTATTTTTTATACATCACCCTTTCATTTAATTTCATATTCATTGTGATAATCTCTCATAGACAATGTATTCTAACAAATAATACAACTGGAGAGAATATCGTGTACATTCAGACATCGACATTATCAATCTCATCTCATAATCACCCAATCACATTTTTTGCAATAAGACCATTTTATGATTTCACGTAAACAATTCATGCGGGGTACGTTGGAAATACATTATTGCAAAAAATAATAATTTACAATATTTATAAAGATGTAGGAAGAAAAAGGACTTATATAATTAAAATTCTTTCTGACGCTTCTTGGTTGCTTTTGATCTTACACTAAACATGTATCGGGTTCGACTCCCAGATTGGGCTAATTCAGAATTTGACATGTTCCAAAATTTTCCAAGATCTGTGAGGTAAAAGCTGAGCAGAGGCCAAGGCTAGTTACTTATCTACCGCGATAGTCGCACGGCCCAGCGATTTATCGTTCCGGTACGACAACAGTTAGTAACCAGTAGATGAACTGAGTGCCGAGTGTGAGTTTTCACCAAAACAAATCGAAAACTTCACATTCGCGTTAAGGGCATATTTATATGGAACTGAAGCAGCGCCCCTGGCGGAAGTGAGAGAAAACTCAAATGGGCGAGTGTCAGTGTTGAGTTTTCTCACACTTCCGCCAGGGGCGCTGCTTCAGTTCCATATAAATATGCCCTTAACGCGAATGTGAAGTTTTCGATTTGTTTTGGTGAAAACTCACACTCGGCACTCCGTACCTGTATTGTCCTTCCTTCGTTACTTATTATCGAGAGAGATGGCAGTCGAGCGTCAGTTCGTCGATTAATTTTTAAATCTAAACCCGGGAATCTGGGACGACCATAAAAAGAATAAGAAAGAGAACTTAATACAGTAATAGAACATAATATTGGCGGATATATTTTAAAACAATTGTTGTTGTGGGCCTAAAATGTTTATATTAAATTGCGCTTTATATTTTTCATACGTTATCATTAGATTAGGCTCAATGTCGTGTGCCCGTTGCGTCGTTCCTCCATGTTGTTTCACGTCTTCTGTGCTTCTAATAGTTGAATTCCATGTATTCCATTGCTTTGTCCAAATCGTAATTTTCTATATATAATTTAAATATTATTTTTTATGAATTATAATATAATAGGTATACGTAAGTTAAAGTATCTCAGTGGAGTAGATAAACATATTGTAATCGAATAAATTATAATTATGGTATATAATTAATTATTATATTATTATAATAAGTAATATGTCGGCACTGCTATATGTCAGCGCCAGGCTGTATTGACTAAGTACTATGTTAGGGAGCTTCAAATCATTTCACCTTGTAATCCATCGATTAGACTAACATTATATTTAATTGTAATCGAAAATAAATGATTAATTGATTTGGAAATCCGATTCGTACATCTGGAAGTTGTGACAATTATTTAATTAAGACTAGGTGTAACTTATACCAAAAAATTGTCTGAGGTTTTTTAGATATTTGGAATGTATTTGACGCAGCGACAGCGAATTTTCGAATGAGCTGTTGTTACTTTTAGAATGTTTTGAGATACTTCTACTCTATTGTTTTGTTTTTTACTAATAAAAAAAAAGAATTTACAATTTACAAAATTTTGATATAACGACAACGCCTGGAAGACTGTTTTTTAATAGTCTGTAATGTTTTGATATTGTATTAGTTTTTAAGGTTAAGGTATATTCAAGTTATATATATACAATATCGCTCACTCGGTCCGCGTCGTTGCACTATACTCGTCGCGTCGCATTTCTAGCGAATTTTCTGCGTCTATTTTCCATCAGCATCGTCATTGCCCCTCTCATCTCCAGAACTTACTTTTGTTTCATCACAATCACCAATCAATCAACTTAAAACACGATTCGTACATGCATATTTTTGAAAAGCTCCTTCGCACTGGCATTTCCCCGTAAGGTACATCTGCCTGAACAAGGCCTTAGGACCCAATGTTATAGGTACGCCGCGTGCTTAGTCTTAATAGATTAAAGGAGTTATGAAATTACATCTCCCACTCTATTATTTCCATACATTCATTCCATCCATGTTATACGTATTTTAATTTGTAAGTAAATTTTTGTCGTTCGGTCAACATCAATTTGTTATCACTGAAACAGGCTTGTCTATAACGAAAAAAAAACCATTCGAGTAGGTAATTAGTTGAAGTTTGAGTTTTTCCAACAGTCGTCAGACCTGTATAGCAGCAAAGGGGCGTAGAAACGTTTTCACTGGCGTCCATCATCAACCCCGAGGGACGTCCGCGAAATACCTGTCTTGATTATTCAGGGTCTGCAGAAAGAGGCGGGAAGCAAACTTTTTGGTCCGCACGACTTATTACGTTTGTTTTCCCGACAAGTCGCGCGAGTTAGCAACGCCGCGCAACGAGACGCGGTTGCGAACTCGTGCATCCTACATTATCGTCCTTCACCGATAGACGCTAGGCTGTTCGCTAGCCGAAGGACCCACGGTCCCCGATAGCTCCGATATACTTGTACACCTTCACACTTCTTCTTATATATAAATAATTACGAGTAACTCTAGGTTAGTAGAATATGTAAATTTGATCAAGTCTAACGATGTTCATAAAGAGTAGATATCATATTAAGTGTTCCGTTTTCCCCCGCCCACTGAGGCATGGTACGGAGCACTAAATGATATTAGATTAAGGAGAATATTGTAACCGTAGAGTGCTGGCGCCGTACACCGGGCTGCCGGATGTAAGGACAGGGCGACGCGGCTTGGGTTCGTCCCGCTCAGTGAGGGCGCGTTTCCATTGCCATCGAGGCGAACCACGCGCATTGAACGATCGCGCGAAACCGATGGGATTATTGAGTGTTGGCGTGATTTATCATTACCCTCATCATACCAACATCTCAGATGTGGATAACAGCCTCGTATCATAACTGTTTGGTAACTATAACACGCCATCTCTCACTAATCCTATTGGTCCTTTCTCGATTGAAACGCTCCTCGGCGAGTTGCATTGGTTCTGCAAGCGAGCTCCAATATTTGTAGTTGGGGTGTGTTTTTTGACAGTAACGGCAAAGGAGTTGTGGACTGACTCCAGTCGACGATTCCATTGACTATAAATGTGCAGTTGGCTTACAAATCCATGCGACCGTTCAAAATTTAGATTTTACATAGACGCTAAGGCACGGTGATGTGACGAATGTTATCGTATTAGTAACGACAGATTTACGCATTTCGCTTTTAAAATTATCGCACACACAAAATTCATATAGGATACAAAAGAATATTTTAATTTAAAAATTGATATATAAAACTAGTAAAGTCCGCCTAAAGTTTTAACACGAGTAAGTCTGATTGATTTGTAATAAAGTAATTTTTAGAGAACTCATCCAAAGATCACGCAGGGCAGGCAATAGATAACAGGTGTCGTTACATCACTACGAGTATAACTATAATATAATATAAAATTAATTAGTTCAGACGTTTGAGTTGATGTTAAGAATTTTGATTTGAAATTTTTGGGGTATGGTTGACGTAAGGGTCCCTCCCGACAACTGCTGACCATCACTGCCATTAGCCTCGGATATAAGAAATAAGATTAGAGAATAGAATAGAATGTTGATGGTCACGCCACGCGATGTGCCACTGTCCTTAATCGTACTTCTTAATAATAGAAACGTAAATAGGGTTCACGCCGATCGCCGACCATACGTCATAAGCACGAACGAACGTGCGTTCGCGTAGCGGGTAGGGAGCGTCCAACCCGATGAGGCTATAGTCGATACCGATCGGAGCCTGTTTCACTGCATCTGACGCCAACGCTTACGCGAGCATCATTGCCAACGCGTCCCAGCCACCGGTCGTGTCAACGTCATTCGGGGTTCGCATTCTCTTCAGACATATAATGTGCAACGGTTCGAACGTCCAAGCGAATGAGGGCCCCGACCGCAAATATATGTGTAGCTAATTAGGCATAGAGTTAAGCGACCCGACTCCGCACTATAGACGACGCGTCGGGTCGCACATGTGGGACAATAAAGCAGCCTATCGAATCTACAGTAGCATGGCTTTATTGTCTCACGATTAAATATAAATATACTTAATCAGATTCAAATTTATTCGATGTCTCAATTTGTTTTGTAAGTTAGTGCTATATTACAAATTAAACGTAAATATAATTATCGTAGGTCTGATGAAATAATTACATTTATTGTTTCTTGAAGTGGATTCGAGTAATGCTATTTTCCTTTGATTATAATTCATTAATTGATATTCATTCACGTTTGTGGTTTCTCAATTAATGTGTCAATATTATACTTATAAGTAATATTCGTTAGCTAGTAATGGTTCGCCATAAATGTATCGAGTAATATAATTATACAACTTAACTGAGCTTTCAGTGGAAACAATTCTCTTTAAGAATTTCTCTGTAACATTCTATGGACATTAAAGTATATATCTTAAAAAATATTCTGTAGGCGTTCTGGTTGGGTGAATTCATTGTGTTCATCCAGTTAGAATTCTGTGCAGGATTTGTTTTACTTTCTACTAAACCTTTATAATACTACTTTAATCTATACATACCTTCAGAGCCACCGTTATAGCCTATTTCGAAACGGTAAGAGTAAAGTAACCCCCTCTTTTAAGGAGGAGGGAGCTTAGGCTTCACAAGCTGCTCAAAGGCGCCAACGCCTTTACTTTATCTCCAATGCTCAGGGATGTAGCATCACCAATTCTATCTATGCCAGTTTGTACTCTTAGGGCTAACGCTAAAACTCGCGCGGGCGCACGCGGCGGAGGACCGCCGCGTGCCACAAATCCGCGCACGGGCACCCGTCGCGTGCGCCCGTCTCAGTTAGCGCTGCTAGTATAATTTTGATGTCGAGCGTGTACTGTTGTGTCGAGAAGATTACCATGGATTATTTACTAATTTATTATTTGGCAAAAAGACAAATGGAAAAAACGTCAACTGCATAACCCGTTCTTGACAAGTAGGTTACTTAGCGGAGAATTCGATAATTCATTCGCCATATTCCATAATACTGGCCGAAATTGCACCTCAATTATTACGCGCTGTTCATGATGCGCCTCGATGTTCATAATTGTACCTAGCCCCTGACGCGTGTGACCGTGGCATCTAGCGGCGCTCGTCTGATTTGTAGAAACAAACCCGCGCCGTGTACCCGCCGCCCGCCGCGCGGGTGAGAATCCGCCACCCGCGCCCGCGCTCCGTCGCGCTGTCCATACTATTTGTTCATTATACACCCCGCGGAGTTTTAGCGTTAGCCCTTACAATACCGAAGTAAATAGGTAATAATTATTTGATACAGAATTATATAACATCACGCCTCATTCCCATAGGGATAGACAGAAAGAAAGAAAGGACTTTCATCTAGAAAAAACAAAATAGTATGCAGGATGTAAGAAGCAATGTGATCCCAAAAAGGGCCCACGGGTCAGCAGGGAGCCCGCCCGCATCGCTTTAAAACTACTGTAAAATTTCAAAAATATCTTTAATGTACAGAATTGGACCTGTTACAGGCATGTAATGTTAAAAGACATATAGACGTGTGAAAATGAAATATTGTAAAAAAAGCAGATAAATGAAACAATGAATAATAAATAAACAAATATTATAGGACAATTACATGCATCGCTATATAGCCCCAAAGTAAGCGTACTCGTAAGTAGCTTGTATTATGGGTGCTATGATAACTGATAAATATTTATATATCATACATAAATACTTATAATATATAGATAAACACCCAGACACTGGAAAACATCCATGCTCATCACACAAACATTTTCCAGATGTGGGAATCGAACCCACAACCTAGGACGCAGAAGCAGCGTCACTACCCACTGCGCCACTCGGCCGTCAAATGAAATACGTATATTCAAAAAATAAATAAATAATTTCATCTTCTTACAAACAAAAGAAAAGTTGAGATCTTTTTATCCTTTGATTAATATAATGACATGACTTTGATTAACATAATTTTTTATAAATACGTTAAAGTTAAGTTATTCGCGTAAAGTTAAGTTAATCTCCTCCTTTTTTCCTTCATCATCATTAGTATCAGCCGGTGGACGTCCACTGCTGAACATAGGCCTTTTTTCGGGCCTTTCAAACAACGATGCTGAGCCGCGTGTGCCAAGCTCCCTACGACCTGTTTGAGGTCAGTCCACCTGGTCAACCAACACTGCGCTTTCCGGGGCGGGGTCGCCATTCTAGCACCTGTTCGAAAGCTGCTCGACTTGTTGACAATCCCAGGTTAACTGTGTCAGTTCCCTTTGTGTGTTTTATAGACTATATTATGGAGAGTGTTCTGAAGAGCTGTTTAACCTAATACCACCGTCAGGATTCTCTGCCCGTACCTCACGCCGCAGAAACAAATTTCATCCTCACCATCTGGATGTCTGGTATAGTACTACCATCCGCTATACTAGGAATTTTCTGCCTCGCACCTGTAAGATTTGGAACGAGCTTCCATCCTCGGTGTTCCCACATTCTTACAATTTGGGGATTTTCAAGGGGAGAGTTAATAAACACCTCAAAGGCCGGCAAAGCATCAGTGGCGCCTCTGGTGTCGCAGTTGTTCATGGGCGGCGGTAGTCACTTAACGTCAGGTGATCCGCCTGCTCGTTTGCTCGCTATTTTTATAAAAAAAAAAAAAACCTTCGGCCCCCAACGTCCATCGCACATTCGGACATCGCACCACGTGCCACTTAATTTTCCTTAATTATAATTTATTTCTCTTATTTTACCTAGATATACAATTTTTAATGTTTACGAGTTTTTATACAATTCTTATATCTATATATATAAAACTCTTCCGTTACTGAGTGATGTACTGACTGACAGACAACGCACAGCCGAAACTACTGGCCGTAGAGAGCTGAAATTTGGCACGTATGTTTGTTAGGGGGCGTAGGCAACCACTAAGAGAGGATATCTCGAAATTCCTCCCCTAGGGGGAGAAAATGGGGGTAAATTGCAAATTTTAATTTCTTAATGGATTCACTTGAAACTTTGTATGTAGGTTCCACCAGTTACGTAAGTGACCACTGAAAGATAATTATTGGAAATTTTTCTCCCCTAAGGGGAGAAAAGGGGGTGAAGATTTTAATTTCTTGATGGATTCACTTGAAACTTTGTATGTAGGTTCCACCAGTAAAGCAAGTGAGCACTGAGCGAGGCATTTTGGAAATTTTCGCCCTAGGGGGAGAAAAGGGGGGTAAACTGAAAATTTTAATTACTTAATGGATTCACTTGAAACTTTGTATGTAGGTTCCACCAGTGAAGCAAGTGAGCATTGAGTGAGGATTTTTCGAAATTCCCTCCCTAGGGGGAGAAAATGGGCGTAAATTAAAAAAAAATAATTTCTTAATGGATTCACTTGAAACTTTGTATGTAGGTTCTACCAGTTACGCAAGTGACCACCGAAAGAATATTTTAGGAAATTTTTCCCCCTAAGGGGAGAAAAGGGGGTGAAGATTTTAATTTCTTGATGGATTCACTTGAAACTTTGTATGTAGGTTCCACCAGTGAATCAAGAGAGCATTGAGCGAGGAATTTTGGAAATTTTCCCCCTAGGGGGAGAAAAGGGGGGTAAACTGAAAATTTTAATTTCTTAATGGATTTACTTGAAACTTTGTATGTAGGTTCCACCAGTCAAGCAAGTGACCACTGAGAGAAGATTTTTGAAAAATTTCCTCCCTAGGGGGAGAAGAGGGGGGTGAAAATTTTAATTTCTTGATGGATTCACTTGAAACTTTGTATGTGTGTTCCACCAGTGAAGCAAGTGAGCACTGAGACAGGATTTTAATCCACCGATTTTAGCGAGTGACCTGCGGTGGCGTTATGGCCGCCCTGCTATCAGGGAATTGTTCTGAATTACGTCCTGCGCCAAACAATTATACCTATTTCAATTTCAATGTAGAATCAGCAAATCCCCAAATTTTCGGTCGCGCCAGTCTCTTGTCTTGAGCCACAGATTTGCTCTCGCTCTCTTTCGTACCCTGCGCTAGAGCTCAACGATGCCCCGTACCTACCGGAATTTTTATGGGAAATCCGTTAATGCACCGATTTTAGCAGGCGACCTACGGTCGCGTTAAACCGCTCTGCCGTCAGGAAATTGTTTTGGATTACGTTCTGCGCTCGACAACTATAATGCTCCCATGCCTATTTCAATTTCAATGTAGAATCAGCAAATCCACAAATGTTCGCGCGTGACTTTCGGTCGCGCCAGCCTTCTATCTCGAGCCACAGGTTTGCTCTCGCTCTCTTTCGTACCCAGCCTTACACCAGAGTTCTATGATGCCCCGTGCCTAACTGATTTTTTATGTGAAATCCGTTAATCCACCGATTTTAGCACGCGACCCATGGTCGCGTTGAAGCCGCTCTACCATCAGGAAATTGTTCTGAATAACGTCCTACGCTAGACAACTCTGATGCCCTCATGCCTCTTTCAATTTTAATGTAGAATCAGCAAATCCTCGAATGGTCGCCAGCCTCCTGTCTTGAGCCACAGGTTTGCTCTCGCTCTCTTTTATACCCTGCCTTGCACCAGAGCTCTACGATGCCCCGTGCCTTACTCATTTTTATGTGAAATCCGTTAATCCGCCGATTTTAGCACGCGACCTACGGTCACGTTAAAGCTGCTCTGCCATCAGGAAATTGTCCTGGATTACGTCATGCGCCAGACAACTATGATGCCCCCATGCCTCTTTAAATTTTAATGTAGAATCAGCAAATCCCCGAATGGTCGCGCCAGCCTTCTGTCTCGAGCCACAAGTTTTTTTTCGCCTTCTTTCGTACCCTGCCATGCACCAGAGCTCAACAATGCCCCGTACCTACCTGAATTTTTATGGGAAATCCGTTAATGCACCGATTTTAGCAGGCGACCTACGGTCGCGTTAAAGCCGCTCTACCATCAGGGAATTGTTCTGAATTACGTCCTACGCTAGACAACTCTGATGCCCCCATGCCTCTTTCAATTTTAATGTAGAATCAGCAAATCCCCAAATGGTCGCCAGTCTCCTGTCTTGAGCCATAGGTTTGCTCTCGCTCTCTTTTGTACCCTGCCTTGCACCAGAGCTCTACGATGCCCCGTGCCTAACTCATTTTTATGTGAAATCCATTAATCCACCGATTTTGGCACGTGACCTACGGTCGCGTTAAAGCCGCTCTGCCATCAGGAAATTGTCCTGGATTAAGCCCTGCGCCAGACAACGATGATGCCCCCATGCCTCTATCAATTTTAATGTAGAATCTGTAAATCCCCGAATTGTCGCAGGCGTCCAGCCGCGGTTTTGGTTAAGTAAATTATTTAATAATCACAAGGATATTATAGAGATAAGATTTGCCTTTTACAGTGAGTTAATTAGTTTCGGAGATATTACAAAATTTTTAAAAAATATAACACTGCCGCTATGTCGTCCAAATTATATTGACCTCCTCCGTGTTATGCTATACATACTGAATAGGGGTCAACATTTTGGTACTGATATTCTTTGAGAATTCAATCTTTGATCTTTTCTTTCAATTTATTTGGCATGGCAGACCATATTTATATTATACACGAAAAAGTTTGTTCGTTTGTTTAAACGGGCTAATCTCTATACCTGCATGTCGGATTGTAAATTATTTTGTTTATTATGAAAGCTAGACTCAAAAGTGAAATAGACTATTTAATACAAGCTATACACATCAGTTTGCCATAAATATATATTGTTGATGTTAATGTACTGTAATATCGTACAATGTTTAACAAAAATGTAAATCTTTAGTACACGGGACGGGATGGAGAATATTAACTATAAAAAAAAATTGAGAGGGGTTGCGGGGAAAGAACACACTTTATATGAAAGTCTGTCTTTAAAATTAAAAGGGTACCTAAGAAGTTTTCACGCGGACGAAGTCGCGGGCGACTGCTAGTAAGTGTATAAAACAGAAATGTAAACGAAATTATTTCCACTTTCCTGCTCGATTGCCTTGTTTTAAGTATTTTCAGACACATTTTCCTTTATATGAGTAGTAGTAGTTTGAATGAGTAATAACAATTACTTAGATTAGGAATAAAGAGAACAATTGTCGGATATAATACGTTGCACGGAAAATTAAAATAAAGCCGAAAAGGTAATTATACCAGTAAAATCTCTATAACTTAAGATCTTGTGGCCTGAATAGAAATGCAGTAGGTGAAATCTATGATCAGTACATGCCTCCTAGCTGCCTCCGTAGCAGCATCCTACAAAATTTAGTTCAACATAGAGAATTTTGGTTTGAATCTCGATACACTTAAAGTACTTTACTATACTAATATTATAAAGAGGTAAAGTTTGTAAATGGGGCATCTGTTGGGGCTAATCTTCAGAACTGATCCGATTTAAAAAATGATTTCACCAGTAGAATACTACACTATCGGGGAGTGTCATGGGCTATATTTTATATTTGTATTATATATATTAGCCGGGTTATCACAGTTTTTGTCGCGCGAGTCGGACCGTGAAATTTATTAAATCGGCTTTTTGCGCATGCGCTGCCTTAGCTATAGGATATAATTGAAAACATTGTATGAAAACTTTGTGTAAAAGTTCTACAAAAAGTCCGCGATAGCATATATCAATCTTTTATATTTTGGCAGATATAAACTTTTTGTGTTTTTTAAAACCATTTAAACCTAAACACTTAACTATTATTAGTACTTAACTAATAATACTACAATATAATTATTAATCTATTTATTTTTGTACATAATAATGGTTACAATTTGAATCACAATCTAATATGTTTATAATTAGCACTAGAGCTTTATGGGTAATTACAAACTGAAAGTAATTTATTGCTAATAGGTTTATTTTACTAGCACCTTTGAAATGTGCGTTTTGTTACGTGTGGTATGGTTGCAGATGAGGCCTAACATCTATGCCACAGGTTAATGACACTAGGCATTATACAAAGTGTTGCTCTATTATAAGAAAAAATAATCTTTACAATAACTTATAACTAATTTTTCTAGCAAATCTATCATTCTATGCCCCTTAGTTGCCAGTTTGCTTGAGTCTCTAATTCTTTTTTCTCTGATTCTCATCTCCTTTTTCTTCATATTTATGAAGTCGGATTGTGCTGCCTGATCCATCTGAGTTGGCCTGTCTCGCCTACGAGGTGAATTGTGTGGGCGCATTGACCTCACACGGCGAGGCGCAGTCTTCCCAGACCGTGCAGGCTCCGGTTGACCAACATCGATGGTGTTACCACACCTGAATCTGTAACAATAAATTATAATGAACTATCTAAATTATAATTATCCCCTCTCCTATAAGGAGGAAGGCCTGGCCCTGTAGTGGGCCGTTAATAGGCTGATAATGATGATGATGAATTAACTATCTAACAATGTTTTACAATATAAATATAAATAAATTAAAAGAAAAAAACTTTTTTAAAAGAAGCTTTTATTTAAACGCTCTAAAAGAAGAAAAAAAATTTTCCTTAAAATTTTTAACTATCAACTTATAACTTCATTATATACAATTTGTATGATCATAAAAGCTGTCGCGAGGTTTAATTATTACCTATCAGTATTTAATTAAATTGAAAATGAAAATATAATGAAATAAGCAGACCAATTTACTTAATGAAATTAGTATGTCAGATGGCGGCGACATCTTTTCGACGCAGGTACGAAAACTTTTAATACTTTATCCTTTTTGGCTTACACCAGACAGCATTATTATTAATTGACTACATTATTTAATTAAATAAAGCATATCTTACTTTCAACATGCCACTCTTCAAATGGGGTTTCAGGTTGTGGTGACAGTGCTGCTGTTGACCTAGGCACATACCAAGGTTGAGAATCTGAAATATATTAAGATGTTTGCAATTTAAATATATTTTAAATTTAAAATATTAAATATAATATTTTAAATTTAAAATAAAAGTTATATTTGTTAAAGTCTAAGCCTTACATAACAACTCAACAGTTATAGCAGCTATATATAATTTATATTAGTCAGTCGGTTGTGTAGATAATATTACATTTTTTGGATGCTGTCATGTGGAGATTTTGTAAAATGAAACTCATTATTATTGCATACATGCTTAACTCTCCAAAACTTCATAAACATTTACAGACAAATAAAAACTAGGAATCTGATAGGGATGAGTTTTATGTTATTTATATATAATAAATAAATATTATAGGACAATACACACATTATCTAGTATTATCTAGTAGCTTGTTGTAGCTAGTATTATGGGTACTGAGATAACTGGTGAATATTTTTATACTATATTTTGATCACCGGAAATGGAAAACACCCCAGCTCATCACAGAAACATTTTCCAGATGTTGGAATGGAACCCACAACGGCCGAGTGTGGCAGTGGGTAGTGACCCTACTTCTGTGTCCTAGACTGTGGGTTCGATTCCCACGTCTGGAAAAATGTTTGTGTGATGATGGATATTTTTCAGTGTCTGGGTGTTTATCTATATATTATAAGTATTTATGTATAATATAATATATAAAATATTCACCAGTTATCATAGTACCCATAACAAGCTACTACACTTACTTTGGGGCTAAATAGCAACATGTGTAATTGTCTTATATTTATAAAAAAAAGTTCACCCAGTGCACCACTCAGCTGTCTATGCATATATGCATATTTATGTTGCCATTTACCCTTTCAAGGATGTTTGTTTCTCAATTGAAAATAACATGTATGATGGTTGGATGATTTGACTGTTTCTAGTCTATTAATAACTTTTTAACTTGGTAATGCTGAAACTAACTTTGGCTGTGATATCTTATTAGTTAATTATGTAAAACAGTATGACTCAAGAATGGCTAGACCAAAGTAAATTACCTTCAATTTGTTGGGTTTGTTTTTGTCCTAAATCAACAAAGACAAGTGTAAAGTCATTCATATTACCAATTCATTTTGTATGTAAGAATTTTTTTTTTAAAGCACTTGTTACTGAATTACTGCTCAACAAGAGACAAAAATAGCTTATTAAAGTATGGTATAGCATAGACTTTATTCTAGTATTCTCGCAGGAAAAGGATGTATGTCGGTGAAACCGCAGTGGTGCTTAGTAAGTATATAAATAAAAATATAGTTTTTGTCTTACTTTGCACTTCTTCCTCTGTAAAGTTTTGAGTTGTAGCTGAGGATATAAATATTCTATGAAGACATTAACTATCGATACTGATACATTTCAGTAACTTGCGTTCATCAAATACATGTGAATGTGATGTGGGCGCATCTCTGTCTGCATTTGGCATCACCTTTAAAGAGAATACAGTTTATATATAGTTTAATCTATTTAACATAAGGGAATAAAACCTGTGGTAACCTAGCCTCTTCCACTGCCAAACAAGTTGCAGCTTGGGCTCTGACAACATTTACAACTCTTTGTTCTATATCTGTCAGCCGGCTGCAAATGGCTGGGCATCCTCTGATACCTGTGGCTGCCCGGTAAATGCGAGCAGCCTTCTTATTTGTATTATTCTCGTTTCAAAACTTAAATCATGCAAAAAGCAAGCACTTCTGAATAGAATGTAGGCAAATTTGGATAAACAATTCAGCTAAAACGTTGTTAGTAGGTAAGTAGTTCTAAGTAAGTGTGCAAAATTTATTGTTGACGCATTATTATGGCGTTAAGGCGAAATAAGCAAACTCACTTTCTTATTAAGAATTTTAGCAAAATGCCACAACCGGGGTACTCTTAGTTGTATTGGTGCATAAATAAATAATTGATGTTTTAACAAACCTTTGTCCATTTTTCCACAGTTTTCGTATCTATCGCCACTACCGTCACTGTTTAATAATTGCGCCAACTCCATCCAATTGTATTAGTTAAGATTCCCATGCCTGAAACGTAAAAAGTAATAAATAAGTGGTTACAAAGAGGTCAATAATCTTAACATCACAGAAGCTGAATGAAAATTGTTTCAAATTCCACCAGACGAAATTTTTTATAAAAAGCTTTTTTAATTCATTAGAAGTTAGCCCCTTGTCCATAGTAAAATAGTACACTCAACCTTCTCTATAAAAATAGAACTAACTTACCAGTTAATTTTACAAAGTGCCAATAGATGGCGCAATTGCGGTTACAAAACAAAGCTATTGAACTCTATTTAAAGTATAATGCGATTTACATAACAAAAGAAAAGAAGCTAACGCCATCTTGGACCACATTGGTCGACAACTTGGGACTTTGTAGTATGATGTGTAAAAAAGTCAGGGTATCGCGATGATATTGTAGGCACAATATATGTGGTAATGCTAAGAGCCATAGGAGAGCGGCTAGTATAGTTACCTCTCAAAGTTCGCCTCCATGGATCTCTGGCGGTCTCTCTCGTGGCGCTCTCTCGGTGGTGTAGAACACGGGCGCCGGGATCACCTCCTCGCACAGCTGGATCTGCACCACAATGGTTTGTGACGAACAGGACCATCTGAATTCATCATTTAAATTCTATAAATGAGTAATGTCAGTATAATATATACATGCTCACGCCTCAGTGAGCATGTTAAACCGTTAAGTAGGTTAAGGCTCGGTCATTATCATTAACACCTGATAGTGTTCATGATAATGATCATTAATGTTAGTACATTAATGATCATTGTCTCTTAATAATAATAATAATCAAGCCTTTATTTGATTCCATACTTACATTTACATTACAAAACCTTAACTAAGCTGTTAGTATAGTTAGTAGTACAATAAAGATATAAATGATTTTAATGTAATTTAATGTTTAATTAAATGAGTTTGTTAGTGTTGTTAGTTGTTTTTTATTTTATTTTTAAGTTTTTAAGTATGGATCCCTTTCTAGGGTATAGGCCTCCTCCAGCCGTTTCCAAACTTCTCTGTCCTGACCCTTTGCCATCCAATCATTTCCAGCTATTTGGACAATGTCCTCAGTCCAGCGTTTCTGAGGTCTGCCAGCTCTTCTTTTTCCTTGTGGACCAAGCCATTTGGTAATAATAAATGTCCACCTGTTGTCTTTCAAGCGTGACGTATGTCCCGCCCATTGCCATTTTAGTTTCAAAGCATGCTTTAAGGCGTCTGTAACTCTGGTTCTTTCTCTGATGTTTTCATGTCTTACTTTATCAATCCTTTTCAATTTCAGCATACTGCGTTCCATGGCTCTCTGACAGGACCTTACTTTTCCTTTCGTTTTGTTATCAAATACCCATGTTTGGCAGGCATAAGTTAGGCTAGGTAATATACAGGTGTCCATTACAATTTTTTTGTATTTTGTGCTATATTCTCCTTTAAAAATCTCCTTTTGTGCCCAGTATCTGTTCCAGGTTATGTTTATCCTCCTATCTATTTCTGTTTCTTTGTTCAACGTGCCAAAAGACACTTGTTTTCCCAGATAGATATAGTTTTCCACGTATTCTATTATTTTTTCGTTTACCTTTATAGGCTTCTGTAAGCTGTTTGACATGATCTTTGTTTTGTTAGGGTTCATATTCAGACCTACTTTCTTACTTTCGACATCTAAGATTTGCAACATTTTTTCTAGAGATGATGCAGTTTCACTAAAAAGGGCTATGTCATCTGCAAACCTCAGATGTGTTAAGCGCTTGTTTTTTATCTGTATGCCCCTGCATTTCCAATTTATATTTTGGAAGACCCCTTCAAGCACAGCTATGAATAGCTTCGGGGAGAGGGGGTCTCCTTGTTTTAGGCCTCGTCTAATGGGAAACATAGTGCCTTTAGTTTCCAGCTTTATTCTACTTGTGCTTTTGGAATATAGGTCCCTGATGATTTGAATGTATCTGTTGTCCACTTTATTATTTTCCAAAGTATGCCATATGGATGTGTGTGTAATGCTATCGAATGCTTTAGAATAATCCACAAAAGCAATGTAGAGTGGCCTATTAAATTCCTTGTACTTTTCTATAAGTTGTTCTATAACATGGATGTGATCAACTGTTGAGAAACCTGTGCGGAAACCTGCCTGTTCAATTGGTTGGTTTCGATCAATTATTGGTGTTATTCGGCTCAGTATAATTGATGAGAATAACTTGTAGATGGTCGGTATCAAACTTATTGGTCTGTAGTTACCAATGTCTTGGGGGTTTCCTTTTTTGTATAGTAATATAATGTTTGAGCTACCCCACTGTTTAGGTACACAGCCTTTCTCTATCACCATGTTGAATAATCTTGTTAGTATATTAGTAAGTATGGGTGCTCCAATCTTTATGGCCTCATTAGTTATGTGGTCAGGTCCTGGGCATTTATCAGACTTTAATTTATAAATATATTTAAGGATTTCTTCTTTACCAATGGCTTGTAGTATTTCGCCAGAGTTCTCGTTGATTCGGGCTTCCTCTGCAGTGTCATTCTGATAATTATAAAGGTCTTTATAGAATTCTGTAGCACAATCCATGATATCTTTCCTTGTTCTCTTTACTTGATGACCTGATTCTAGTTTTGTTATCCAGCTCTTGTGTGTCTTTAAATCTTGGAGCCCCCTTTTTGTACTTCGGAATTGCTTTAGGTTTTTTTCTAATATATGTTTTCTGTGGTCCTTATAATCTTTTGCTATGGCTTTATTTGTTGTTTTAAGTAATTTTTTAAGTTTCAGTTTATCTTTTTTGTTTTTATTTTCTTTATGGATCAAATTGGATCGTTCTTTTATCAGATTTTGTGTCGATTCGCTAAGTATTTTGTTTGTTTTATAGTCTTTATTTATTTTGAGGCTTTCTTTAATTACTGATTCCAGTGCATCATAGCAAGTTTGAATATCTTTGCTAGTGTTTATGTTTATAGAGTGGGTATTAACATTATTTATCAAGTTATTCAGATATTCAGATTTTTCAGTGCTAGTTTCTGGTGGTTTTGGTAATGTTTGGAATGTCTTTCTTGACAGAGATGGTGTTGTCAGTATCAGAGAGGCTCTGACTAATCGATGGTCTGATGGAAACTTTATTTTGTTTATGATTTCTATGTTTGTTATGCACTTGGGTCGATTACTCAAAATAAAATCGATTTCATTTTTAGTTAGACCATCGGGGGAAATCCAAGTCCATCTACGACTAAATTTTTTCTTAAAGTATGTGTTCATTATAGATAGCTTGTGTGCATAGGCATATTGGATTAGTCTCTCACCCCTTTGGTTGCGTCTGCCATAGCCGTAGTTGCCTAGTATGAGGTTTTCTTTGGGTTTGGGTAGCCCAATCTTGGCATTGAAATCTCCCAATATTAGTATGTTTCCATCAGGAGTGCCATGGGCCCTCTCAAGGTCCTCATAGAATTTGTTTATTTCAGCCTCATCTGCTTCTTCAGTTGGTGCATATACTTGAATGAGAGATATCGGGAATTCTCCAAATTGCATGCGTAGCAGGGCCACCCGTTCTGATATGCCAGTAAACTCTACAATGTTGGCCTTGTGTTTCTTACCAATAAGAAACCCAACTCCATGAAGCCCAGGTGTCTCTCCTTTGTAACAGAGAATATGTTCAAGGTGTTCCTCTATATTGCATCCTAATTTTCTTACTTCTGACAATCCCAATATATCAAATTTGACATTTTCCAGTGCATTCAAAAGTTCTATGTATTTCTCTGTTGATGATAAAGTCCTCACATTATAAGTTCCAATTTTTAAGATCATTTTTGGTGGTTTTATTTTTGCTGGAGGGTTTTGGTCTGATTCCCCACGGGGACCAGCCGGATTGGGGAATGTTTTTCTATGTGTTGTATTAATATTCATTTGTTCATTGTTCATCCGGCTGCCGGGTTCCTATAATTGCTTTGAAGTGGAGGCGATGGTGAAAGAGTTGCTTCTTCCTCTCATCACGTCAAAGGCATTCGATCTATTTGTTTTAGTAGTTTTGGTAGGTTGAGTGTTGCGGTTTTGGGTACAGTTTTGTGGCGAACTTGATACTGAGCGCTCTCGCTTCCGTTTCTCTTTTGGTTTGAAGTTGTCTCGTATGATGAGTTTGTCATATTTCAGTACCGCATATTTTCCCTTCTGCCTTTCCTCTATAAGTTGCTGTTGGAGACTCTTCCTTTTTATAAGTACATTTTTTGGGTAGTCATCTGACAATTGAATACCAGACAGTTTGTTTTTATTCCTCATAATTTGGTCTTTTTTCCAAGCATGTGAAAGGGAGATGAGAACAGGTCTAGGTTTTTCACTTTCTGTGTCCTTTTTTCCTAAGCGGTATATATTGTTAATGTCGTTGTTACTAATATTCATATTGGTTTTTGAACTTATAATTTTGATGACCATCTCCATCAGATTGTGTTTAGATAGCTCCTCTTCTTTGATTCCGAAAGCTATAATATTATTTCTGCGGTTTTCGCGCTCTAAATTATTAATTTTTTCGCGTAAGTTCAGATTTTCGGATTTCAATTCCTTTATTTCTTTGACTAAAGGGTTCAATTTTTCATCCATTCTCTGCATAATTATGTCAGTTTGTCTTTGCATTTCCATCTTCAACTCGTCTAAAAGTGTAGTAATATGTTTATCCATAGTTGCGTTTGTCTAATGTGAGCAATATCTGTTGCTATTATTACGACGTAGCGCGGAATTGCGGCGGTTATACACTTAAGAGGTTATAATTTATAAAGTTTAAAACGTGATTCGATGTTTATTAATACGTCACTTCACTGGATGTTTTATGTTTTTTTAGTATTATTATCACTTAAATACTGTTTTGCAAACACACACTATGTTTTTCACTGCTTATAATTATGTTTAAAATGAATTTTTGTCGGGAGCAATTATCTTTACGTATATATTTTGACAGCCCATCATTGTCTCTTAGGTCAAATCAATAAAACAGCTTGAAGAATCTAAGTATCTTATCCAAGAAGGCCTGCATTGGGCAGTTGAGATTAGAGTTATGAGTACCTGGTTGACCGGGTTAAATTCATTATTTTTTAAACTACTTACTCACAAGATTTTATTAGAACTGCCCAAAAACTACATAAAAGCAATATTATTTAGGTTATGCTCATTTTTGTTCAGTGACATTGTGAATTTTAAAAGACCTTCCACCGGGAGATAGAAACCAGCAATATTTCAACCTGTCTTTGAGGTAGCAGAGGTGAGGCAAGGTGTGGCCAATATCAAATACAGTCTAAATGGTATCTAGGCCTACTAAGATATAGGAACTTCAACATTGAGATCAACTACTGGTATTTTCTTGGAGTTCTACTTAAAATAATGAATAAATCAAAAGAAATTTTCACTTTCTTGGGAAGCATTTAAAACAAATTTTATTTTTTGGTATCATTAGGTATACTCATTGGACATTCAAGTCCGAACATCATAATCAACAGCCTATTAACGGACCATTACTGGACCAGGCGTCCTTCCTTGTATGATAGGGAATATGGAGTGTATACTAGACGGTAGACACTACTCCAGCGAGGTTTGGATATAGGATGATAATGATAGTGATCATTGATGTTGATGTTAATGACGGCTTGATGTACCTACCTACTCTCCGAGGTAAGAGCTTGTAACGCCTCCAATTTATCGAATCCAGATTTAAGAATTTCCTGAAATTTTCTTAAATAAAAGAAAGGGGAATGGTACCCAAAGTATTTAAATAAATTTTCAAATTGTGACAAACTAACTGACAATGACAAGTGACAACTAAAGAACATAGTGACAACCATAGAGTAATATGTATATTGGTGACAACTGACACTGAAATTTGAATGAACTAGATACCTATATGAAAATGCGTTTTGTTTATGCGAATTGATTATTGAAACTTTATTACTGATATTTTCATTAATTACATCTTATTATTACTTATAATTAACGTGAATTGCGTATTTTAAGTGCGAATCTTGGTGCTTAAGTAACTTGAGTACTAGTGTCAAAAAGGGGCCAAAGTACTAGAATCCAAGACTGTGTGGCTAGGTATTTCTAATTCTCTTTTATCAACTACAAGTTGGCCCTTGACTGCTATCACACCTGATGTTAAGTGATGATGCAATCTAAGAAGCCACGGCGAAAGCCTTCTACCAGCCAGCCCAAGACAAATTAAGAAAAATCTTAATCTTCCCCGCCGGGAATCGAACCCAGGACCTCCATTTTGTGAATCTACCGCGCATACCACTGCGCCACGGAGGTATTTTTCTATTTCAGAATCATTTTCAAAAGTGAAAAGTGTGAATTTATCTATGGTTTGAATGTTTAGTATGCAAAACAAATTCTTTTGAATTTAAAAAACATAATATTTCTAAGTGATATTCTAATTTCTAATTGATGATATTGAAATTGTATGAAAATATAAGCATAATCTGATTTTATCTATATGTACTAATATTATAAAGAGAAAGAGTTTGTAATTTTGTGACGTTATAAGGGGTACTCTCTGGAATTACTAAACCAATTTTCAAAATTATTTCACCAATAGAAAGTTACGTTATTGTGGAATGTCATACCTAGGCTAAAATAATAATAAAAATTTTAAAAATTAATTACGCATCTTTACTTAAATTTGAATTTTGTAATCGAAGTTGTAAAAAAATTTCTTTAATCGCGTGCACTGCGAAAACTATTGAGGATAGAACAAAACAATGTTAAAGAGCGTATTAAAATCTGTAAACAGTCCGCGACAGCATACCTATCTCCTACAGATGATGATTTAAATTGTGGATTAAAAAAAAGTTGAGAGGTGTCAAGGGACACCCGGATGGAACGAAGTTCCTTTCGATTAATTAGTGAAGGAATTGTAATAAAATTTTATTTTTTTTAAGTAATAATAATATTTGTTGTTGTACACCGAAACACCAGAGGGCGCCACGAGAGCGCGAGACAGCATACAGCGCGGGCGCCCCCCGGCGGCAAGATCCTTTGATCAAAAAGTGTCGTGACAACTTTTCGTACCAATTTTTTCCGTCTAGCCCCCTTTCACAACGCGCGATAAGGAAATTCGTTCCAATAATTAATTTTTGTGAAGCTTATTTAGTCCATATGGCAGTAATCTATATCTGTATAAATATGTTTGTTAGATAGGAAATCGGTGGCTCGGTAGTTAGTTCAAAAACTACAAGGCGCACACGCGCTAACGAAAAACGGAGTTATAAAACACTAATTGTCGAAAAAGAGGACCATCAAATATGATTCTGGAGTCCCTTTATTGATTTGATGGCGTTCAATCTACTTTTATTGCCACTAAATTTCCCTTTGATACAAGTTGCTGCTAGTTTAATAAATGCTTTCTTGGCACCGTGCTGCTCTAATGTGGGTTGGCGGTCTTTAGATGATAATGTTTCGTTTATTAACGGTCACTATCAGATGTTGATGATAGTGACAGGGACCGACGGCTTAAAATGCTCTCCAAGTCACGGAAGTGTAGCACCACCAACTTCCCAACGTTGCAATAAAAAGTAAAAAATAATTGCGTCACTTAGTTACTTTAATTTACTTAACCATATGTATATAGTTAGTGCCATCCAAGTTTATGTCAAGTTTATTTAACGAAGTAGCACAGCACTTTGTGGCTTTTATGTAACGTCCTTAAAGTAGAAAGCTTGGGTGGCACCGACTTGATGTGTGAAAAAAAAAATACGCGTCGAATAGACAACCTCCTCCAATGTTGAGAGTTAAAAAACATAAAAATCCGTTCAATGTTTTTTAAGTTTATTATGAACAGACAAAGGGAATTTAATAAATCAGTATGTAAGGTAGTAAGGTTTTGACGATCTTTGTTGTGCAATGATATGCGCTGTAGATTCTGTGTTTCATTTCCCGGCGGGGCCGATTGAGGTCTGGTTAGTTACCATCCTGCCGGCAAACACGTAACGCCAAGCGATTTAGCGTTCCAGTACGATGTCGTGCAGAAACCGAAAGGAGTGTGGATTTTCATCCTACTCCTGACATGTTAACCCGCTTCCATCTTAGAATGCATCATATGTTACCATCAGGTGTGATTGCAGTCGAGGGTTGACTGGAAATAAAAAAAAAGTACTGCAGTGTTCGTAATCCATTTTTCAAGAAGATAGAATTGGCATAACATGGTATCCTTTTGTACAGATATATATTTAAAGGTAGATAAGCTGCTCTCCTTTAAGGAGGAAGGCCAGGCCTTTTAGTTAGCAGTTAATAGGCTTATGATGATGAGGATGATGATTTGCCATCTAGGACATTATTTGTGTGTACCTAACTTATAAAGAGGAACAAACTTACCATACATTGTGTTGTGTCTAAAAGTTATTAAGCAGCGTTTGTAATGAAAGTTTGTTTCAAAAATTTTAAACAAATTATATACCATATATACCATATAAAATAATCTACATATTATATAAATTCGCATATGATAAAATTCAATATTGCATGCGCTGGATGTCTTTCCAATTACATTTCTGAAATATTTTTTTAAGGCGATAAAATGGGGTTTACAAGCTATTTTTTAAATATAGAAAGGTATATGCGATTGATAATTACACGCTTTTTATTAGCTTCACTTGTATGTCAGTATGTCAGTATGTAACTCCCCGTGGGTAATCTGCGCGCCTGCGGCCTTCCTTGGTTCTGGTAGCCGTTTCTCAGGCTCCCTCTCCGAAATTGAACTCTGATTCCCCGTATTTATAATATTTATAAATAATTATTTTTTTATAGTTCTAATAAAGAAACATAGTCGGATACAAATATGGCCAGCGCGATCTCAGTTTATTAAAATCATCATCATCACGTGGTGCCATCCTCTGAACGAAGTTTGGCGGTCATTATGCGAAAAGCTTTCCTATTTTCGACAACTCTCTTTAGTTGTTGGTAATTGAGTTCGGTCCACTTTCGTATGTCGTCCAACCATTTCCGCCTTTGACGACCGGGCTCTCTCTTGTCCTTTATCTTTCCTTCCAAAATTAACCTTGGAAAGGAAAACTGAGCTTCTCTTTCTAGGTGTCCAAAGAAACTTAGTTTTCTCTGCATGATAGTGGACTCCAGTTTTCTCTTAAAAAGTTATTAAAATGCTTGCCCCTAAATAATAGAACATACAAGAACCTATTGCAAACAATGTACAAGTACAAGTATCAATGCAATGTAGTTTCACGACAATTTACTCGTCGGAATGCAATAATACAGACTACATATATACGGCTTGGCGCGCCGTGCAAGAGAGCAAGTTTGCACAAATTGTTATTCTTAAAGTGAAATGGTGTTATCGAATTTAGCACGTTCACATTTCTTTAACTCCTATTTAACTTTAGATGTTACAACGGAGTTTAAAAGTGCTTTTTTCCTTATTATCAGCTTATTTTAGGAGCTAAATAAAGGCTCTTTAGGAGAGGTAGGTTCGATTTGTAATATTGGAATAAAACTTCTATGACGATGATTAAAGACTGACTTTATTAACTACACGTAGTACAACGCTTAAATAAAAAAAATAATAATAAAACTATTTATTACTGAAAAAATCTTATAACTATCATGTACATAGAAATAGATTCAATACTTATACCTACTACATGATTTTCCTCAGTTTATTTGTTTGTATTTTCAGTATGCCCTGTGGACGAGTCTCCTCCAGTCTCTTCCAAATATCACTTAAAATGGGTTTAGTACTTTTAGAGTGAAAGCGAGACAGACAGACAGACAGAGTTACTGCCCCTTTTTTATTTAATTGTTTATATTTTATTTATCTATCGTTACTGTTACATTTATAATATTAGTATAGAAGATAGATTAGGTATTTATTGGTAGGTAATGGGCAAAACCCAAATAATTAATGGTCACACTTCTCAACAAATAAACGTTTCACGTGATCAACGATTGATCGTGTTCCTCGTTCACAGGAGTGAGACACTACCGACTTCCCAACTCAATATTTCACAGCCCGACCCGAAACTCAAACCCAGGACGCTGTAAGCATCCATCGGAGCAGATACCGGGCCCTACACATGTTAGGTAGGTACTTAGATCTATCTAAGTATATCATATTGCTTCCTGTTGAAATTGTTTTATCTTTCTGGATAACAATGTTATCATTATGTTGCAAGTAGGGCGACAGGTAGCTCTTTCTATTTTAAGGCAACTCGGTCGCTCAAACACGCATGTATTTGGGATGTGGATCTAAATGGGATGTAATTACTTGCCTTATCTATCTATCTGATGTCAAGCAAGGCTCGGTCAACCAGGTACTAGATACCTATAGGGAACAACCTATTATTTGTTTATCATCCACTATTGATGAATTATAAGCATCCACTACTCCGATTGCGAAAAATTTTCCTCAGTTTTGATATAAAAAGTAGCTTAAGTTCTTCTTCATAGTCACATTTTAATTTAAGGTTGAGATGTTTTAAAAGTTAACTGACATATCCACTTTAACAATTGCTATTTTAAAAGTATGTGATCTTTAAACCTTCTCCAAATAGCCAACATTTTATTGAAAAAATTTCAATGGGATTAACAGTTTTTGCGTTGATAATGGACACATCATCATCCACTCTGTCCACTGCTGGACATGGGTCTTTTTTATGGACTTCCAAACACAACGATCCTGAGCCTATAGTGGCCGGCGGCTCACTGCTACACGTTCGATGTCGTAAGTCCACCTAGGTGGATCATGGACACGTAAACGTAAAAAAGGCAAAAACAGATCATGTGAGTAAAATATACTTCTAAATATCTATATTAACATACTAGCGGCCCGGTACGTGCTTCGCAACATAAAAAGGGAAACAATAAAAAAAATTAGGGAACTGGAACATCAAATTCAATTATTCAGATAAAAATATTTTATTAATTGTTAGCTATTTTAAATCTTAATATCAAACATTTGGATAAACAATATTTTTTGTTTTTCCATTTTGAGCATAAATAAACAAACGGCTGGGGGTATCCGCTCTAGAACAGGCAACATAAAGTTGGCCATGTGAAAAACATGATTCCTCCAAATTCACACCACAAACGTAAAGTGTTTGCCCTTGGGCCTTGTTGATGGACATCGCAAATGATAAACGCACAGGATATTGTAATCGTTTGAATTCAAATGGCATATCCATTGGTATTATAGGGATACATGATATCAAAGAAACTTCTCCTTTTTAACCGACGAAAAAAAACGGAGGAGGTTCTCAATTCGACACGTATATTTGTTTTTTTTTATGTATGACCACGCATAACTTTTTACAGTGTTGTCCGATTTTGATAATTCTTTTTTTATTAGAAAGGGCATACATTCAAGGTGGTCCCATTGTCCTCATGTTAGGATCTGCTGATGATATCCTGGGGAAATAGAAGGAACTCTTCAAATTTTGGAGGCACGTTTACAGCGATATTGGTTTTTGACTCGGTATCGGTAGCTTTTTGGCTACTAGTGCCATATAATATACTATGACAGTATAGTACGAGTACGGTACGTGGCAATAAATCACTAAAAAGTAAGAAATAAAAATTTTTAACAAAAAATAGAACCGACTCAAAAGGCCCTAAAAAGTAAAAAATAACTGTGTCATTTAGTTGCTTTAATTTGCTTAAGCATATCTAGGAGTCGGTGCCAGCCAAGGTTTCTACTTTCAAGGACGTTACCTAGAACCCACAAACTGCTTTACTATGTAAAATAAATGTTCCTTAAACTTGCTGGCACCGACTTCATAGATATGCTTAAGTAAATTAAAGCAACTAAATGACACAGTTATTTTTTACTTTTTAGGGCCTTTTGAGTCGGTTCTATTTTTTGTTAAAAATTTTTATGATTTACCAGTTAAGATCGTAGCTTCAATCTAATTTGGCAACAACTTATTACTGCCAATCTGGTGCCATTACTTAGTTTTGGTGGATTAATATTTCGCAATAATATAATCAAAGAACCAATTTTCAGATTTTTTTTTCAGATATTTGCTCGTCTGGCTCGTGGCATTTTTCTCTCATATAAAAAAACCGTTAGTAGGTATGAATGCACTCTTATGTTTAAATATAAACACAAAGCCACAATAATTATTATCGCTGACAATTGTAATGTCCGTATGAATGACATAACACGGAAAAAAAATAAAAAAGTTTCAATGTGACAGCAAATTCCTCATCTCAACATTTTTTTAATACAAACTGATTTGCCATTTATGAATTCACTTATTGCAAAAAATGTGATAAATGAAGAACTACTCGACAGATTATAAGGAAACTTCACATAAACCACCTGCTAATTAGTCCGTATAAAGCCCAAAATTTTGGTTTGGATAGGTGAGCCCGTTCTTGAGTTATAAAATAACTATGAAAAGCGGCATTAATTTATATATATATATATATATAGATATATATTCAAGATAATTTCATTCCAGTACGATTATGTAACAAACATCCGAATACGTACACAAATACACAAGTATAAACAAACTAACACGAGTTGAATCCCAAATAACAGTTTGCAGTTTATTCAATTCCCGGGAATCCTCTTAATGGAATAGGTAGGTAAACGTATCAAATCAATGCACACGTTAGTTCAGACAAAGGTTCAAAATATACAGACGTATATGAAAAAAAAAGAAAAGGATTCAAAGTGGATTGGAAAAGCCTGAGTTTTTAGTAGGAAGAGGAAAATTAAAACGACGAGGAACGCTGCATCCGCAGCGGGGCTTTCTTTATCATCAATGTAGGACCTACTTTTTATCCCCACGTGGATTTCTATTTTCTAATTGTCAAAAAGCATGGAATTTCATTATTACGTCCGTTTCAAAACACGAATATTTCCGAATATAGTCATGGAATATAGTCTTGGTCTCTCAATACGTGTTGGTGCGAGGCAGGTCAAACGGAAGCTTAGGTATAAAAACGTCTAGTATAAAACACGTACGTCATATAGAAGCGCTGGCTCGATTTTTGCCAAAGGATTAGCCTGGCTATCCAACGTGGAAATGCAGTCAGTATTTTTGCAACGGTACCACGTACAGTTGTTGGGGTAAGTTAAGTTCCTTATTGTATTCTTCACTGCATATTATAAAATTAAGACCCTCGCCGCGTCTGTGTGTTCGCGTTAAAGTCAAACACTACTGAACGGATTTAATGCGGTTATTAGATACTAATAGATAGAGAAATTCCTGAGAATGGTTTTAGTAATATCATGTTGTAAACATGACGTTATATGTTGGAAGAGTCGAACCACATGGGCACTTTCAAGGAAAACGCTACCTAATCAATTAGAGATATAACAACATATTGTATAGAGGGATTGTCATATTTTCCTAGGACTACGAAAAAGTTAATGATAGGTCGCTATAATCATTCTTTCCTTAAAAAAACTGCCAGTTTTATTTTTCTGTTTTTTAGCGTTCTAAGAAGTTCGCAGGTAACGCTATCTGCTAATCTCACAATAATAATCATGTTTTAATAATATATGTTATCAAAGTTATGTAGACACACCACGCTGCATCAATGCGGGTTGGCGGGCCCAAATTCTAGGCTTGGAATGTACTGAACATTTCATTGGAGAATGAAAAAAGTGACCACCTCCGTAGCGCAGTGGTATGCGCGTTGGATTTATAAGGCGGAGGTCCTGGTTTCGATTCCCGGCGGGGCAGATTGAGATTTTTCTTAATTGTCTTGGTCGGGCTGGTGGGAGGTTTTCGCTGTGGCTGGTTACCACCTTACCGATAAAGTCGTACCGCCAAGCGATTTAGCGTTCCGATACGTGTAGAAACCGAAAGAGGTGTGGATTTTCATCCTACTCCTAACAAGTTAGCCCGCTTCCATCTTAGATTGCATCATCACTTAACATCAGGTGTGATAGCAGTCAAGGGCCAACTTGTAGTCGATAAAAAAAAAGACAGTGACAAACGTTACGAACTAATTATAAGAAAATAACCAACCTACATACCTGCTTATTCCACATACATTATATAAACTATCTCTGTACTTCATTTAAATTTCAGTTCAGGTTCAGTGTTTTAGTGTGGAAGCGAGACAGACAGACAAACAGAGTTACCTTCGCATTTATAATATTAGTTAGGATACTCGTCGTACCACAAAAAAGTCATTTTAAAACCGTATTACGGACGAAGTCGCAGTCGTTAACTACTAACAAAGATTGAGATGTTTTCTTTATTATTTCTTGCTCTGCAACACAGGTAAAGAGTAAATATGTAGGTAATCAGTGACAGAAATACAAAGTCACAATATAATATCCAAACATTTCAGAATTTCCCCAGAGTAGTCAGGTGAGACGACATTGCACAGAGTGGGACTGATTTTCATTTCTTGTGTTATATTGTAGTTACTCGGGGACTTGCTTTTATATTGATATATACCTAATAAGGTATGACAAGCAATATTTCTGTAGAATTAAAATATTTTTCACATACCTTTTGCTAGGAAAAGGTTTAATTTTTCGCGTGTATACTTCACACTTTATATGGGTCATTCTGTGTCGGACTTCTTACTATTGTCTTTTTTTCTTCCTGGAATTTACCACTGGGCCTGTAAGTTGGCCATTGTACGTGGTTCTTGCTATCGTATGAAAAAAGTAGGTAGTGGTAATATCCGTAGCTACTAAATAATCTAAGCAAATAATAAAAATAAATTAAATTATAAATTGTAATGAATAAAAAATACTTTTGTTTTAGATGTTATGTTATTTTGTTTTTGGAATACATAGACTTCTTAAGGGTCCATAATAACGGACCAAGTTCGTTGTACTTTTATTTCTAAGTTGTGTTAATTTGGCTGCACTCTCTTTGCCATACCAGATACACCAAAAGTGACTTTTCTAGCTTCTTTCTAGGCAGTAAAAAGGCTGTCACAGCCAGCGTTGATAGGTGCATTAAAATCATTGCATGAAGGTCTATTTCTGGCTAAATCATTGCATGGCACAGCTATGGGAGGCTCGTAATTTTAGTCGATGTTTAAGGTTATAACAATGTAGTCAGCTTCGTATAATTTACCTACTACATAATACATAAACATCACGCCTTATTCCCATAGGGGTAGGCAGAGATCACATCCCTCCACTTGCCACTATCCTTGCATACTTCCTTAGCTTCATCCACTCTCATTAATCCTTTATACAAGTTCGTCGGTTTAGGGTACTCTTGACCTGGCCATTATTTAAATAATTACTTACTACCAATATAAATTATCAAATTCAACCATAAGGTTTATCTTTCTTTAAGAATTATTAGTTTCGAAAGATAACTTAAGCAAACCGCTAAACAAAACGGCCTACTACAGGGGAAGAGGGGATATGAAGCGTAGGCCCACCACGCTGCTCTAATAGCGGGCTTAGGGTAATAATGTTTCATTCATTTACGATCACTGTTAGATGTTGATGTTAGTGACTGGGAGTGGCAGCCTAACATGAAACATTCCGTGACCTGACCCGGGATTCGATCCCAGGACCTTGTCATCGAAGCCACATAGGGCAACCGCTGGATCGACGAGGCATATCTCTATATATATAGATATATAACAAAATAAAAGAAAATTCTTTCAGTTGTAATTTTAGAACACATTAACACGTTCGCTGCGGCACCAATTTTTGCATACTTTCCGTTCCTGCGGCACGAGGTATAATCGGCCCGTACCGTGACCAGACGTTAGGGCGACACGCGGTCTATTAGACCCCACCTCCTTTTACAGACTAAAATCCATTTTCTGGCGCGAAATCAAAGATAAATGAGAATTTTGGTCCTTATTGATATAGACAGTGAATTGATGAACCCTAATCCACCGTCGCCCCGGGATCTGATGGCTAGTTTAGGAATTATTAGCAAAACAAAATATGGGATCTTATACACCTCGTAACGCACTGAAATAGGGCAAATTTTCGCTGAGATTAGTGATGGGAAAAATAATATCGACGTTTTTAAACTGTCTTAACTACGCAACGACTTGACCGATTTTGATCAATTATATCTCATTAGATCGTTTCAAGGGCAAAACCTGGCAAAACAACACAAAGCTATCAAAGGATACATTTTTTTTTAATAATCTAAATTGTGCTTGAAGGCGCCATACAGAAAAAAAAAACCGGCCAAGTGCGAGTCGGACTCGCGCACGAAGCATTCCATTCTATACCATTAAGAGGCACCTATTACAGACTTATTATTGGAAAATAATGGATCACGGTTTATGCATAAGGTTTATCTATCTATTTGTATATAAAAATCTTAATGCGGTTCACAGAATAGAAAAAAAAGGCAACCAGAAGTAGAAAAGAAACTGTCCTATTTATTCTGCCTCGGGCTCTGTTTCTGAGTTTTTTAAAATTAACTTCTTCCGACATCGTTTAGACATGTTCGGCGCTGTAAAAGGCCGTGCTCTCCAATCGACGTGATGCACAACACTGGTCGCGGGAAGCTCGCGTTGGGTGCGGTACGAGGTCAGGGGGGATATGGGACGTTTTAGCCTCGTTCCGCACTGCATTAAAATTATGTTAATTCAGTGCGGCACGAGGCCTAAGACATCCGGTACCAAGGTAGGTACACCACCGAGTACGGAACCATTAGAGCATCTCAAATATATATTTATCTCTTTCCTACACTGGACCAAACCAAAGCTATGCCATTCGCACGACAGAGAAACTCACGTTTTTCCTTGCCGCACCACAGGGAAGTTGCATCAGGGGTGATTTAGGCCTCGCTTCGCAGTGAACGTGTTAATTGTATCTCTTTTTCATTTATTGTGTCCTTCACCGGCGGGTTGCCTGGCAATAATCGTTTGTTAACGATAAGACCTCCAATTATACATTGAAATGTTTATTGCTCTTAATATTGTTTGTTCATCTCCATTTTATTTTTACTTTAACGTGCTTATAATATTTATTTTTAGATTTAATTGGTGTCGAGAAGCCTATTGGATTTTTTCGGTAAATTTATGTATATATAATTTTAAGTGTTCTTCAATCAATATGGAATGAATAAGAATAAATTATTAGGATCGGTCCTTTTGTTGTATTTATAACCGACTTCAAAAAAGAAGGTTATCAATTCGACCCGTATGTATGTAATATTTCCAGAACTGCCCAGTTCTCGCTTATGTAAGTCTATATCAGAGTCTGAACTAATGTGCCAAATTTCGGAAGTGTTTGTATGTATGTATGTATGTTTTTATTTATGTTTGTGTAGGCATATCTCCGGAACTACAAGTCCAATTTTAGTAATTCTTTTTTTGTTCTCTTTGTGCTAGGTATTGTTCAACTTAGGTTACACTATAAGTTTTAGGTATCAAAATCGGTTCAGTAGTTTCTGAGATAGGGATTTTTTATGGATGATTACGCATAACTTTTTACAGAATAGTCCAATTTTAAAAATTCTAGTCTAGTCATCATGTTAGGATCTGATGATGAAATCTAGCTTAAATCGAAGAAACTCTTCAAACATCGTAGGCACATTTTTGGGGGGTAAGGGGAAGAACGACAACAACATCCAGTCGATCCCAAATGTCAACCTCACCTGCACGCGGTGCTCTCTGCTAGATAACGGACGAGGCTCTGGCGACCGACCAATGGCGGGATATCCATACATCCACCTGGGAAACCAGGTGGCAGAGGCTACAGCGACCTTGGAGTAGAAATAACTCCTAAAATGTCTGGTGCAGAAGGCAAGGGGAAACCACTGCACTATTTTCCCAAGAGAGAAATGGTAGATCGGAACTCAATAGAAAGGTTGTCGGACGATCCGGCTAACGCCCGGCGCCATCTACCCGGGATAGGTGGTGTGAAATATGCTACCGGCCACGTGAGTGTGACGCACCAGGCACCACTTGGAAACTATGCATCTGGTGAATACAGCAACAAGAAGATACCAGCGAGACACCCTCAATATATTGGAACGTGGAACGTGCGTGGGCTCAATCAAGTTGGAAAGCTAAACATTGTAGAAAAGGAAATGGAAAGAAAAGGAATATATCTACTGGGGTTAAGTGAAACAAATTGGAAAAAATCAGGTCATTTTATTTCTGATTTAGGGAACAAGATATATTTTTCCGGTCCGGAAGATGAAAGTGCTAGAGGTGTGGCTTTTGTTGTGCCTCCGAAGCTAGACAGATGTGTAATCGGATATAAGCCTGTTAACGATCGCATCATTACTCTTAAGCTTGACGCATCCCCTTGCCATATAAACATCGTGCAAGTATATGCTCCAACCGCACAATCTACAGAGGATGACATAGAGTTATTTTACTCTATACTAGGAGAAACGTTGGAGAGTATTCCAAAACGGGAAGTGACATTAATTATAGGAGACTTTAACGCCAAAGTTGGTAGAACAAACGATGATACCCATCTCAGATATCTGGTAGGAAAATACGGAATAGGCGAAAGAAACGAAAGAGGAGATCGTTTACTACAGTTTTGCAGTGAACAAAATCTTGTCATTACAAACACCTGTTTTCAACATCACATTCGCCGACTTTATACGTGGACCTCACCAGGGGACAGATGCAGAAATCAAATTGACTACATCTTGATACAGAAACGGTGGCGATCATCAGTAACAAATACAGTCACTTTTCCAGGAGCGGACTGTGGAAGCGACCATCAGCTTCTTGTGACTACCATAAGATTACGGTTGAAAAGACTTCAGAAATCCTCAAGAGCGCCAGACCTGCGAAGAGTCAACGCAATAGGTTTTAAGCAGGATATAGCCAGGAAGATCTTGGATCTCCCTCAGGAAGAATTGCAAAACCCAGATCTTTCATGGAATCACCTAAAAGTAGCTATATTAGATGTGGCAAAACAAAACCTTGTGTCTACGGCTTCAACTATGAAAGATTTTATTACATCAGAGACTGCAAGTGTCATCCTTGAAAGGCGGACTCTAAAAGAGAATGGGCTCATGTCACAGAATGATCGCCAACGATACTCGAACCTCAGTGCCGATGTGCAACGTCTTTGCCGAAGGGATAAGACGGCCCAAATTGATGGAATCTGTACGGAACTCGAAAGACATGCAATTAAGAACGAAACTAAAGATCTTTTCCAGAAATTAAGACAATTAACGAGTTCTCGCACAATTAGGACGTCTGCGATTAAAGATGGAAGAGGAAACATGGTTACAGAATCCAAATTAGTACTGGAACGTTGGAAGCAATACTGTAGTGATCTATATGAGAATGAGACTTCCGATAAAATAACATCAAGTTGGACCAGTCAAGAGCTCGAACCTGATATATTACCGTCAGAGGTACAATTAGCAACGGAATCCCTAAAACTAGGCAAGTCTCCAGGCAAAGATGCTATTCCAGCAGAGCTTATAAAAATCCTAGGAGCCCCAGGCATTAACATAATCACGAACATCTGCAACGCTGTTTGGAAAACAGGACACTGGCCGCAAGATTGGACCGAATCCATCTTTATACCGCTCCACAAAAAAGGATCCACAACAGACTGTGGCAATTACAGGACCATCGCATTAATATCGCATGCAAGTAAGATCCTTCTGTATGTGATCAATAAACGTCTGAAATCTTTTCTTGATCGACAGATACCGGAAGAGCAGGCAGGGTTTGTAAAAGGAAAGGGTACTAGAGAACAAATCCTAAATATCCGTCAGATTATAGAAAAGAGTAGGGAATTCAATAATCCTGTTGTGTTCTGTTTCATCGACTACTCCAAAGCGTTCGATTGTGTAATGTGGGGCAGATTGTGGTCAGTGCTAGAGGAAATGGGAGTACCCGAACACCTGATCAGTCTCATTCGTAACCTCTATGGTAACAACCGATCCTTTGTACGGCTAGATACCGACTGTTCTGACGTATTTACTACAAAGAAGGGCGTACGACAAGGTTGTATTCTCTCGCCAATGCTATTCAACGTATATGGGGAATATATCATACGCAAAGTAGTAGAAAACTGGGAGGGAGGCTTTCCCTTAGGCGGGAAGCGCATAAACAATCTTAGGTACGCCGACGATACAGTCCTCATTACCACATCAATGGAGGACATGAAAGAGCTCTTACAAAAGCTGGAAGCAGAGAGTCGGGAGTTGGGGCTAAGTGTAAATAGAAGCAAGACCAAACTTATGATAGTTGATCGGGCGGGGAAATTACTCAACACCAACATCATACCATCTGTTGATATCGTACAGGAATATGTCTATCTCGGATCCCAGATTTGCAGCGACGGCAACTGTGCGGCAGAGATAAAGAGACGCATAGCAATGGCAAAGAGCGCTATGTCACGTCTGAATAAAATCTGGAGGAATCGAGGCATATCAATCAAGACAAAGAGTCGCCTTGTCCGAGCCTTAATTTTCTCCATCTTTATGTATGGAGTTGAAACTTGGACCATAAAGGCAAGAGAAAGGCAAAGAATAGATGCGTTCGAGATGTGGTGCTGGAGGCGCATGCTCAGAATACCTTGGACAGCTAAGCGCACGAACGCATCTATTCTGTCGCAGCTCGGAATCAAGGTCAGGCTTTCATCCATCTGCTATCAACGGATTCTGGCTTATTTTGGACACATCATGAGGCGGGAAGACAGTAATTTGGAAAAGCTAATAATAACGGGCAGCACGGACGGAAAAAGAGCTAGAGGCCGTTCCCCAACACGATGGGCTGATCAGCTGAGTGAGTCCAAGCAGTCATTCTATGCGCTAGCAAAGATGGCCACCAACAGGAGCAGGTGGAAGGCGTGGACTCGTTCGAGACTTGGATCATACCAGGACCACGATCTTCAGTCATGAAGAAACGACTGCAGAGAGAGAGGCACATTTGTAGCGATGCCGGTAGTTTATAAGTGGCTGGCGAATTTTGGAACTCATAGTTTACGAGTAGGTTTTACGTATGTTCGTTGTCGATAAAAGTATAAAAAAAAAATTTAATAAAAAATTAAACCGACTTCAAAACGCACTGAAAAGTAAAAAATAAATGCGTCATTTTGTTACTTTAATTAACTTAACCATATCTATGAAGTCGGTGCCATCTATCTCTCGGTAAATTTACACAAAGTGCTTTGCTACATAGTTGAATAAACTTTCCTTAAACTTGGATATTAATAAATATTACATATGAAGAAAAAAGAAATTTTAATAAAAAAATAAACCAATTGTGTGGCGGTGAATTCTGGGTGTTTGAATTAGATATTTATCATGTTTGACGAAAAATGCACAATTTTTCTATCATTATTATTATATTACATAGAAATATAAAATATATTTGAAATATTTTATTTTTCAAAACTCAAAGTATTTATTTTTTTCATTACAAGTTAGCCCTTGACTTCAATCATACCTGTTAAGTGAGCTCCGTATTATAAATCGACAGCGCATATTACTCCGTCAAAAGTTTATAGCAAAAACATATATATGTATTTTAAAATTTGCTTTGGTTGTTGCGCGGGACCTTTAGGTACAAGAGCGAGGCCCCGGGCGATTGCCCTATTCGCCACCCCCTAAGGCCGCCACTGCGCAAAGTTGACGGTGAGCAGGGCACATAGGTAGCTTGTACCGGTAGGCGCAGGCGGTGAACCGCTTACTTTTAACGGGTTACAGACTTACAGATAGTCACTGAATATGTCATGACTGTGGTGATTGGCTATCTGTGTCTGATCATGATAATACTTTCACAACTGATGATTTTTCAAAGATCGACGGTCAAAATAGATTTTTTTGCAGTTCCTAGATGCTCACTGTTCAAAATAAGCTATCACAATAAGGCGATGAGTACCTACCAACCTAAATAGAATTATTTTCAGAACAATTGTATTTCGTACCTTAAAACTAAGTATAAAATACACGGAAACCCTTTTATTACCCAGACAATAGAATTAATCACTGTTATACGTCAAGTTATGTAAAAAGAGCGCTTAATTGACATAATGCATTTTCCATTTACTTTCAAATTGAGATTTCACAACCTTCGCTAAGATGGTATCGTATTAGTCCTGCTTTGATTTGATCACAAATTAAAGAAAAGAAAACAAAAAAATAACAAACGTGTTTATATGTAATAGTAAACTTGCATTATCTGCCTAATAAGCCTGTATCGTCTGGAAAGGCATGCTATGAGTACTGCAGGGTTAATAATAAATAAAAAGGGTGGGAATTGTTACATTAAAGTTATACGACGGAACACTTAATTATACATGAGTTTTAATCGCGATAATACAACTGTATAATGTATACAATCTTTCTGAACTTAATACTTTAGAATAATACTATCAAAACTACATATATAATACAGCTATCAAAATGAGGAAATAATATTTCAGCATATAACAGCTTTACGAGCAAATCAATAGTTAATTCAGTGTTCCTTTCACGTGACACGATATATATGAACGGTGCGATCGTGTTGATATCCGCGGCTGACTAGCAACACACTCATGAATATTGCTGACAGGAACACAGCCGTGTCATCAATCAGCAATGAACGTTGCCGTCATTGAATTTCATTGATCCCCGTTCAATAGTGGCGATTGCCTGGCGAGATAAAACACAACTTTAGGTACCCGTTCGTGATTCAGTAATTGCGTGCCACGGATATTTCAGCTTTTATATATTCTTTAATTTTAATTCCGTATGTACTTTTAATCCTTATTTACGGATGATTTTGTTTGCCTATCGAGCTCGCGAGATAAAATACAACTTTAGGTATCCGTTCGTGATTCAGTAATTGCGTGCCACGGATATTTCAGCTTTTATATATTCTTTACTTTTAATCCTTACTTACGGATGATTTTGTTTGCCTATCGAGTTCGCGAGATAAAATACAACTTTAGGTATCCGTTCGTGATTCAGTAATTGCGTGCCACGGATATTTCAGCTTTTATATATTCTTTACTTTTAATCCTTACTTACGGATGATTTTGTTTGCCTATCGAGTTCGCGAGATAAAATACAACTTTAGGTATCCGTTCGTGATTCAGTAATTGCGTGCCACGCATATTTCAGATTATATTTATTCTTTAATTTTAATCCCGTATTTACTTTTAATCCTTATTTACGGATGATTTTGTTATACTATCGAGCTCGCGAGATAAAATACAATTTTAGGTATCCGTTCGTGATTCAGTAATTGCGTGGCACGCATGTTTCAAATTATATATATTCTTTAATTTTAATCCCGTATATATTTTAGTCTTTATTTACGGATTATTGTTTGCTTATCGAGCTCGCGAGATAAAATACAACTTTAGGTATCCGTGTGCCTAGTGTGAGATTTCACCAAAACAAATCGAAAACTTCACATTCGCGTTAAGGGCATATTTATATGGAACTGAAGCAGCGCCCCTGGCGGAAGTGAGAGAAAACTTAACACTGACACTCGCCCATTTGAGTTTTCTCTTTCACCAAAACAAATCGAAAACTTCACATTCGCGTTAAGGGCATATTTATATGGAACTGAAGCAGCGCCCCTGGCGGAAGTGAGAGAAAACTTAACACTGACACTCGCCCATTTGAGTTTTCTCTCACTTCCGCCAGGGGCGCTGCTTCAGTTCCATATAAATATGCCCTTAACGCGAATGTGAAGTTTTCGATTTGTTTTGGTGAAATCTCACACTAGGCACACCGTTCGTGATTCAGTAATTGCGTGCCACGCGTATTTCAGATTATATATATTCTTTAATTTTAATCCCGTATGTACTGTGTGTAATGTTTAATCCTTATTGACGGATGATTTTGTTTGCTTTTCGAGCGCGCGAGATAAAATACAACTTTAGGTATCCGTTCGTAATTCAATATACGAGATAATAGGTAAAGTGGAAGGAAAAAGTCCGCGGGGCCGCAGTCCGATGCGTTGGTCTGACCAGTTTCGCACCACACTCGACTCCTCGATGTATGACGCTCTTCAAACAGCCGGTAATAGGAGTGGATGGCGTAACATCGTAAGGAAGGTCACAAATGGAGGTGATCACGACTCACGGAGGGATGTATCCTTATTTACAGACGATTTTCTTTGCCTATAAAATTAGAATTTGTCCTTTTTGTTTTAATATAGTCAAGACACGTTAATCTTAAAACACCCCTAGGTATTTTATATGATCTACGATAGGCCATTTCCTTTTTAAAGGGGGGGATTATTTAGAAGTTAAACCCACAAAGCTGCTTCGATGCAGGATGACGGGCTTGTCAATGACATAAGTATAATAATAAAGTAGTAAGCGACTGGATGGAACTTTAATTAAAATAATTGCCTATCTGCGAGTGAAAGTCTCATCAAAATCAGTTTAACTGCTTAAGAGATTAGCCAAACAAACATAAAGACAGATAAAGATTTTAAAAATTGTTTTCTGATCTAAATGCCGTAAATACTTTCATATGCATTTAGTGAAAAGTCGTTAATTTCGAATTACAATCGGTTACCTACTCAGTTTTATTTATTTGTACGCAGTAACTTTTGCAAATCCAATTAAAATAAACCTAATAAAGAGAAAAAAATACCTTTTATGTATAAATTTAGTACCTACTTAGATTGTTAAGCTAGAACGAAACTTTGGATCAGTAAAAAAATACCAAAACGGTTAGGAGCTTACTGTGACTACAAAAGAGTGTTTTCATTTAAAAACAAAATGTTTAGGCACAAGCTCTCGAACAGAGTGCGTGACTGTTGAAAATATTCTTTTACGAACCGATCCGTTTTATTTTTAACAAACTACGAGTAAATACCAATGAATTTTGTTTATGTTAAAAAAATATAGTCTGTATAAAAACAAATTTTGAATTTGTTTTATACGTTTATGTTACGTGAAAGTAAAATCCTCTTCTAATCTTTAAATCGCTCTCAATGCGTTGGTATTTTGTAAATTACGCAAAAAATATTCAAACGATTACGGAGAAAAATATTCTTTTTTCATTAATATTTAAAACCGTCAATCATCTTCCTGCCCTTTTCTCATTCAGGTGAGGTCAGCACAGCATCTCACAATCTTCCATTACCTTCTGCCATCCGTCGTATCATCACATAGGGACTTGTGGCAACCTTTAATGCAAAGGTTCCAAGATTCTGGCAACATGGGATTTAAGTTTAAGAAGTATAGTTCGAATTCAAATATGAGAACAAAATTTCAAGATCAAATGTGATAGATACTTACTAAAGCCACGACCGGCCAGCCAATTTTATTTGTTAATTATTTTTATTGTTTATAGATATATTTTCAACACAATTCTGTTGTGCCTCACGTATATTATTTGGGCCAATCAATCTTCTATATACTCCCTTCACACACTCAGTTTTTCTCTCAGCCACGCGATGGACCCGGCACCTGCACGTTAAATTTATGGAGTGCTAATATATTCCCACATCAAAAGTGCCTGCTGGTCCATGAGTTGCAACTATACCGGGGTAAGGCGCATGTTTATGAAAACTAGGTGAAGAGCTTACCCATTTTGATATTTTTGAGCAAGCAATGTATCGCGAACAATGCAACGTATTGCAATCTATACCTAATTGTGACGATGTACCCGTACATGTGACTGTGCAGCACGTGTCGTTGACCGCTGAACAGCTGATAATGTGCGTTTTGATATTTACTTTTACATTGCTAGTTTTTGTTAAAAATCCTATTTTGAATTTATAAATTAAAGATTGTAATGAAATGGACTACATAGGTGATTCCGTGCTGGAAATTGTAAAAAAGACTGATAAAAAATAAACATTATAATATATGGTTCAGAGTCATATTAGAATCACTGGTTTAAGTTTTCGTTAATATGTGAACGGTAAATGTTAACTCGCCCTTAAATTCGGTATATGTTTTTCGGTATGAGGAATTAGGAACAAAACCGCTAAGTACGCGATAAGATCTCTGCTATATAGCCAAACTCGATTGAGACTGCTTGTCAACAAACAAAATAAAAATGAAGGTAGAAATCGCTAGTCATTTTACACCCATTTTTTTAAATTAATTAGTTAATGACGAATTCATGACAATGAATTAGATTAGTAAGCTTAAAACTAATTAATATATTCAATATTTTTTAAATAAGATTTTTTAAAATAACTAAACATAATTTTAAATTTGTTTGTTGACAAGCATTCTCAATCGAGTTTGGCTTTAGTATAGATGCAGTGCAAAAATTTCCAAGGTATATCACCGGGGCTGACTGCTACGACTAGTGACAATAGGGATCGCTTATTTTTTGCGCAAACGTTCTATTGTTAGGCCAGTGCCGATAATTTTTGAAACCAAAGAAGCCTGCGATACTGCGATTTCCTTTTACTTTTTATTATTTTTAAGGCTATCGGCACTGGCCTATGTAGTTAGTCTAAAGCTAAAGTTACGCTTTAGCCTAACTACAACAGAACGCATGAATTATACCAATAATCTTACGACGTGAACATTATTTTTTAATTTACGACATGTTAGTTCGTGACTGTGATCCCACCTGATATTAAGTGATGATGCAGTCTATGACGGAAGCCGGTTAACTTGTTAGGAGTCCGATATGATCCACACCCCTTTCGGTTTCTACACGACATAGTGCCCGAACGCTAAATCGCTTTGAATCGAACCCACGACCGTCTATATCTATAAGATGGAACCGCGCTTTTAAACGAAATCGTACTAGAACGCAGAATCGTTTGGCGGTACGTTTAAGGTGGTAACTAGGTCTCACCTTACTAGGACCGACTCAGAAAATCTCAATAGACACTGTCGGGAATCGAACGTAGGATTTCTGTCTTATTGATCCACCGCTCAAACCAACGCGACGGAGGCCGTCAAATTGACTTTGAGATCTAACCACAGTACACTTTATTTTTTTTTTCAAATAAAAAAATAACCTACATGTAACACGGGGCTTAGCGTTGACGGTTAAAATGATACTTGTAACTTACTATATGTAATAGCTACCTACTTCAATGCTCTTTGCATTTTCCTCAGCTCCGAGTAATTGTACAGCTTCTTTGATATTTCTCATATTTCCATCCACTGAACTCCGTGCAGCTGACGGCGAATGTTTTCAAAGGAAATAATCGCGATAACTGATCTATTTCCTTCTGCTATACTAGTATAATATTATGTAGTAGTATATTTCAAAACGTCTACAAGTAAGCGAAAGAAACAAGGATTCGATTCCATATAGGTACCTACTTGCTGACTCGGTAATTTTCTTTCACACAAATTAATTAAATTCTATGATTAGGAGTTTTTCATGACTTCCTATCCTTGCTAAATGAGAATTTGTACTGAGCTACTATAGTGTCAGTGTGACGTCATAAGGATACGAGGCCGTCTCTGTCTAATTAGAAATACTTAAACACAACTTTTCTATTAAGGCCTGTGTGCACCAAGATTTCGGTTATCGTAACCAACGGTTTACATAACTTTACTATAAATTTACTATTTATAATAAACCCGTACGCCGGTTAAGGCTGTAAACCGGGCAGTTATCTTAACCGAGCTTACGTCCTTAACCGGTGTACGGGTTGTCGTGAACAGTAAAGGAGAATGCCGGACTATGTATAGAAATTTAACCCACCAATAAAAACATATTGTACAACAATGTTTTATACATCATTTTATTAAATATTTAATATAAATTACATTTAAAAGCTCTAGAACTTGGGGTATTTGACATGATCCTAACATTGGTTGTCGTCCATTTCCGTATTGTCGTAGCTACTTTTAGACAAGACACTAAAGATTAGACTTTAAATACATTTTTAAACAGTCTAAGCGACTATGGATATAGCCTTTTAGGGCCCACTTCGGATGAAAATACAATAAAAACGATTTTAAAGGCTAGAACCCAGTGCAACAATAAAGATTTAAAAATGCCTTAAGAGTGTAAATTAAAATAGTTTAATTAATTTTTTTAACAGAATTTTATTGCGAAGTCAAACAGTAAAAATGTCTTATTGTAAAACATTAATATAACAATAGCATATTTTTAGTATATTTACAATTTGTGTTCTTTCTGGGTTAGGATCTGGCATTCTCCTTTATGTTTAGCTTATGATAACCGAAATCTTGGTGCACACAGGCCTAAGTAGCGAATTTAATTAGCATCCTCGTTTATGTAAGAGTATTGGGATACAAAAATGGCCATATTTAATACAGACACGCTCACTCGTTAAGCCTTGGTTGAGTAACAAATATTTATACAATAGTCGTTAAATTGTCTTCAATTTTTCAAATTTTTCGCGCAATTTCTTAAATATTTTCTTACATAAGAACCTTCTGACAATAACAAACAACAAATAAAAAGCGAAATCGGTCCAGCCTTTCATGCGTGACCAAGTGAAATAGGGATTTTTATATATAGTTATGGAATATTTTTATTTATTATGCAATTTATATTAATTAAATTCACTTTTACACAGTTTCAAAAAGTATTTAGAACACCAATATTTTGATATAGGTGAAATACGCTATTAAAAAACGTCGAAATATTAAAGAAAAAAATATGACTAGATATTAATAAGAAAACTCATTTGCTCTTAATTTTCATTTCCTCATAAATCTATCCGTTTCTTGGAAAATAAATAATTATACTATAGCTGCTATGGCGTTACAAGGTATAACGTCATAGTAGTGTTAATCTTATATTTTATTATTTGATAAATTTTATCAATTTGTTTATAATTTAAATTGTTGTTAAAAAATTTAAAACATCATTATTTTGATACGTCTTCCGTATTACCTGACGCGCGGCATGGGGTCCTGCGACGTCATCACGTCAGATGCAGTGCTCTAATAATACTCAAACAATGCACAGACACGAATGGGAGATTGTGTGAAATTGATATCTCAATTAATAATAATATTAAGTACTTATATAATAATCGTTATGGTCTAAGATCTTACTGCAAGTTTGTTAATTTTAAACTAATGTTAAATAAATAAATAATAAATATCTTTATTTCTATTTCTAAAACCAAATGTCTATCAAGGTAACAGCAATAAATCGTTGAGATGTTCTCTCGTCTGTATTTCGGTTCCACCATCAGATCAGCGCCAAAACTTTATTAAATTGTAGTGTAAATACTTAGTGGAAAAATTAACAAGTATACTAGTTGTTCCTACAATTTTTGAAAGTTCCCCTCGATTTCTCCAAGATCCCATCATCATTTCCTAGTTTCCTTGTCATGGTACCACCGGACTATTTCCTTCTCAACAAAAAAAGAATTATCCTTTTTTTGAAGTCGTTTAAAAATTAAAAACAAAACCAACATACCCTAAATCCAAAATAATTATGCTACTAAGTTAGTCAGATAATGACTATATTGCCTAATAACTATGTTAGTATTGTTAGTTAAACTGAGCCAGTAGCCTATCAAAAATACATCACAATTACCTGTAATTAACTTTTACAACTTAAACTATACTTGCACTATAAAAAATACACGTCATCGTCATCATTATCAGTCTATTAATGGCCCACTTCTGGGCTCGGCCTATCTTCTTATCTCAGAAGCGGCTTTTCGTTCCCGTGGTCCAATTTTCACGCGACGAGTAGGAACACCGTGGGGTTATAGTCGGTAAGAGTCCGACATAATCTCCTCACCTCCCCGTAGCGAGAGGGTATCCATGTGGATTTCCCCACGAAAAAAAGACCTCCCTCTTTATGTGATAGGAGAGGTAATATGGAGCGTAGAACCACCACGCTGCTCCAATGCGGGGTGCTAATACTCATTTATTAATGATCTCTATCAGATGTTGATGTTAGTGATCGGAACTGACGGCTTAACGTGCTCGGCAGTCACGGAGGTGTATCACCACCAACTTCCCGACTCCAGGCTTGGAGTGTACTGAATAAGAATTCATAGAAGAATGAAAAACTCAGAATTAATCCGTGACCCAGACCCAGAATTCGAACCAAAATCTATTGCCTACTCGAAATTCATTTAAAAGTACTTCTATCAGAAACAGATTACTGAAAACCTACGAAAGCGAGCAGAGTTATATTTAGACGTTAATATGTATTTTTCCATAATTAATATCAGTCGAGTTTGTATCAGTTATCTGTAAGAGATTTATTTTATTTTGTAATATATCAAATAAGAGAAAATAAAGGAATAACTCGTGCGTGGCCCAATTAGTGCTATTATATTGATCCGGGGATCATTTTATGATTTCGTTCTTACAAATTGTTTTACGTTAATATTACTAGCAAACTTTAAGTTAATAAACGTTTTACTTGATCGTAACAGAACCAATATACTTAGGCTGATAAGGTTTCATTTATAAACGATTATAGTCAGATGTTGATGATAGTGACCGGACGGACGGCTTAACGTGCTGTCTGAGGCACGGGGGTCTGACACCACCGACTTCTCAACTTCAGGCTTGGAATGAACTGAAAATATCATAGAAGAATGAAAAATTCAGAATTATACCGTGACCCGACCCGGGATTTGAAACCAGGACCGTGGTGATCGAAGCCATTTAGGCTAACCAGTAACCAGTTGATTACATATTCATTTTTTTTTCTTAATAACTACAAGTTGGCCCTTGACTGTTATCACACCTGACTTTTAAGTGACGATGCAATCTAAGATGGAAGCGGGCTAACTTGTTAGGAGTAGGACGAAATCCACACCCCTTTTGGTTTCTACACGACATCGTACCGGAACGCTAAATCGCTTGGCGGTACGTCTTTGGCGGTAGGGTAGTAACTAGTGTTAACAAACAGCCAGAAGGGAATACAACTTAAAACACCAAAAGACAAACTTAATAACAATTTATTTATAAAGACATCAAATATGATCAAAATGAAACATTATTACAGTAATTACTTAATTAAACATGACAAGCACAGATTCTAGCAATAGTCAAACATTATGACTTCACAAGACTTGGACACTAACGTGAATGATAACAATTATCCATAGGGGCATATTTTATAGCCTAACGCCCAACGAGTACCGCCCCTAGTCTATTATCTATAGTTTACCCGCGGTACCACAATACAGCAGATGAGGCCACTATATTGTCTATAGTCTACAATGCTGCCAACACTAGCTACGGCGAAAGCCTTCCACCAGCCAGACCATGGCAAATTAAGAAAAATCTCAGCCTGCCCTGCCGGGAATCGAACCCAGGACCTCCGTCTTATAAATAAACTCTTTAAGTGTGAAGTAAATAATTTGTTATAGACTGTTTTCGGAGGCGTTCTTCGCGGTACGTCTTTGTGGGTAGGGTGGTAACAAGTCATCGCTGAAGCTTTTCACCAGCCGACATTATCATCATCATTATCGGCCTATTCACGGCCCACTACAGAGCCAGGCGTCTCTCCTTATAGGCGTAGACCCACCACGCTACTACAATGTGGTTTGGCGGGCTAAGATCACTCTAATCAGATCACATTAACCAGCCAAACTAAATGAATAAAATCAACAGATAAACTCAATAACACTAGAATTTACTGTTTATATATAATATGAAATTACACACGTACTCGAGAACAATTTCAGTAAGAGCACTTTTTGTTGGCCCAATTCCAGTCGTAATTAAACAAAATGTAATGTTTTTACGAGTAATGTTATAAAACAGCGCTGTCATTGATAATAGTAAGACGATATTTGCTTTCAAAAGTTTCTATTTATTATAATTATTTATGTGTATTGTGTATAAATCATGAAGTATGTAATGCATGACATAATATATGACATCCTACTAATATTAAACGCGAAACTTTTTAAGTATATACGGATGTTTGTTGCACTTTCGACAAAAAACGACCAACTAAAGGGTTGAGGTTACGCGCAGCTCGCAGTTTTAGCAGCGAGCTTATGACTAGGAACCCCGTACGGGTTCGAAATTAGTCGGGCATACTCTGTAACGTAATTTTCAGCTGTTTATTTTTAATAATGTGGAAAATAATCGCTATTGTTTAAAATTTGACAGTTGCGATGCGTAAACGTTAAATGTATATTTTAACCGACTTAAAAAAATGTATGTATGTATGTATGTATGCATGTATTTATGTTTATGGAGGCATATCTCCGGGTCTACAAGTCCGATTTAAGTCATTCTTTTTTTGTTGTATTGCTCAACTTAGGGAACAGTGCAAGTTTCATCGAAATCGGTTCCATCTGTCGGAACATTCATTCATGGAAGTCGGTGCCATCTGTAAGCTTTCTACTTTAAAGACGATTCACACAAAGTGCTTTGCTGCTTTGTTGAATAAACTTTCCTTAAACTTGGATGGCACCGAATTTATATGAGCTTAGATATGGTTAAGCAAATTAAAGTGACTAAATGACGCATTTATTTTTTACTTTTCAGTGCGTTTTGTAGGCGGTTTAATTTTTTACTAATTTTTTTTTTATTTTGTCTAATATCCATCCGACAGGTATCCTTGTATGATCCGATAGATATGCTCTTGCCTCTCTGAGCCGGAGTAATATTATTGTTTTGGTACAATCAGATGTTTTTTTTTATCGACTACAAGTTGGTCCTTGACTGCTATCACATCTGATGTTAAGTGATGATGCAGTCTAAGATGGAAGCGGGCTTACTTGTTAAGAGTGGGAAGAAAATCCACAACCCTTTCGGTTTCTACACGACATCGTACCGGAACGCTAAATCGCTTGGCGATACATCTTTGTCGGTAGGGTGGTAACTAGCCACGGCGAAAGCCTCCCACCAGACAGACCGGAGAGTGACCGGGATCGATGGCTTAACGTGCTCCCCGAGCCACGGGGTGTATCACCGCCAACTTCCTTATTAAGGGCTTAATGTTTAAAATAAAGAATAACTTAGAATTATTCTACCACCCGGCCTGACTCGAATGCTGATTAGAAGTTAGGACCTGGTGATCGATTTATTCATTTATTTATTTATTCATTTATTTGCATTCCAATTTATACATATGTCAAATTAGAATTATAAATAGTATGTCAAATTGGAACCGTCAGGGGCACAGCAAATGGCTTAGAAGGGAGACGGCGCCATGGTATCATTTAGAAATTCGTCAACTGTGTAATATGCTTTTAGCTAGTAGTCTTAGGCAGTTTTAGTAAATGTTTCAGTTTTAATAATTGTTTAATAAATGTTAGGATGCCACATGCACACCATGAGACCAACGAGGCAGTCATGTTATGTAATTACAGCGGCACGATAGAATGCTATACGACTTTGCTCCTGAGATAATAGTCTGTTATCTACATTTCACAATATTGTTTAGAACTACCCAGTTATACACTTAGTTATAAGCCGCAATTCACGCCTAAGCTGTTGAGCGTTTATGCCCTTAACATTGTAATAGGATTTTCTACAAGTTTGTGTGATCTCATTTAGGACTTTGCTATAACGATATAAAGAACTGGCAAAATGTCCGCGACTCCGTCCACTCGGAATTAATTATTACGGCTGCCTAATTTTTATAATCTTTGAATGTTATATTTATTATCAAAGCAACTGCCTAAAAATACGTTTTAAGCTTCTAGCTTTGAAATGACCATACTTTCATACAGCATTTCATCCCCCTTTTAACCCCTTACAATCCTTTTTACGCAATTAATTGTAGCGTATGTCCTTTTTAAGCTCTAGACTATCTGTGTACCAAATTTCATTTAAATCGGTTCAGTAGTTTTAGCATGAAAGCCAGACAGACAGACTGAGTAACTTTCACATTTATAATATGATATTTCGCATTGATAATGAAGAACTTATTATTTGTTTTAATTATTAATAACAGCAAAAGTGAGATCATGTCATGATTACCACTAATAGCCTATTAACGGCCTACTATAGGAACATGCTTCTCTCCTAATAGGAGAGGGGATATGGAGCGTAGGACCACCACGCTGCTTCAATGCGGATTTGCGGGCTTAGGCTGATAAGGTTACATTTATAAACGATCATAGTCAAATTGATGATAGTGACCGGACAGACGGCTTAACACATACATTACATTATTTACAAATATAATTATATATTTTTATTATAATCAACTGGTTACTGGTTAGGTTGTTGTGTTAGTTACTGGTTGGCTTCAACCACTACGGTCCTGGTTTTGAATCCTAGGCCGAGAAGCGTAATTATGTTGAGTCTTTCATTCTTCTTTTACAAGCTGATTTAGTATCACTAGAAAGTGAAAAATGCAGTCCGCTATCAAAAAACCATGAGGTACCTTTTAAAAATAAATAAGGTAGTTGGTTACAGCCTAGCCAACCCGAACGGTCAGCGCAACTTGATCAGCAAGATGGATCACATTTAGGCGAGCATTCACTGATAGGACTGTTCACTTGTTGACTAGCGCACTGGTACAGCAACCAATTCAAACCTCAAAGCGTCACACGTTTTACAGCAGCTAAGCAGTATCTGCACTCAGAAAAACCTACCTGCATTCACGGGAGATATAACATTCCAGTCCATCGATGACACTGACTAGCTAAAAAACATGAAAATCTCGGCCGTGTTGTAGAAATGATCCTGACAAAACTGTGAGTAATTGTAGTGTGTTATTTCAAAACACAATATAACAGCATAGTCATAATTTTCGGTGCCGGTACGCAGTAATAATAATAAATCAACAGCTGTTATTTGATTATAAGAAGAATACAGAGCTCAAAAACACAGCTGCACGGGAAACCAAACTGAGCAGCAAAGTTATGCACGTAAGTGACATTAGATTATTATTATTATTTTAAAAAGTAAGCGTTAAACTACACGGATCGACGGGAACAAAGACAACAGCTGCTTCGCTCAGCTATGAGAGAACTGTTTCAGTTACTAGCTCGGACATCGCCACACAAGTGGAGCTACGCGTAAAGAAGACATTCAAATATGTGCGTGCTTGAGACAATAGCCTAACAACCGGCGATTTAAGTTATCTAGTTGCATACAACTGTCGAGTGTCGACTGCATCTGTGCCTGCCCCGACGGGAGCGAGAGATAGCGCGGTCAAGCGAGACAGAAGACAATGCACTGAACATGCTCGCATTTTACAGTAGCGCAGGCGCATAGGAAACGCGCCGATTTGACGCTTAAAGCAATATTATATAGAATTAAAAATTAAACTTATCGTTATAATAGGGCGTACAAAAAATCAATTATTACTGCAATACGTTCATCAGTACGAGCTCTGGCATGATATGCATATGGAAAAATTAATTATAGGTAAAAAAATGTTTCTTACTTCGTATAACAATGAACCGCGGTAACCGCTCCTGATAGATAATAGTATAGCTATTTTTATTTTTATTACTTAATTATTTTTATCACCTAGAATACGGCTGTAAACAGAGTTACGTACTATATATTATTATAGTCAACACTGGAGTGGAGTACGGAATCAATTAATGGAAAATATTAAAATACGAGTGCCCACAGAACGGGTGCTATATTGATGGCAGATTATTATCCATTCCACAGAATGAATGACTCTGTACTAACTTTCTCAGAGGCAGCCCGCGAACATTGGGACTGGAAACGCTAACCAGTTTTTACAGACACTGCAGTGCCCCTTTACGTAAGTGACAGGTCTGGAGGCATCGAGCATCATCAGCTGTCCAAGTACTGCTGGGTGGCGCAACTACTTCCCGCGCTTCTACCTACCCTACCTTCTAATCCCAGACCCATCACATTCATCATTAACAGCCGATAGATGTCCACAGCTGGACATAGGTCTTTTTTAGGGACGCCTGTGGCCAGCGGCTCCCTGCGACACATTTGATGTCGTCAGTCCATTTAGTGGGGGATCGACCAACACTGCGCTTTTTGACGTGACAACGTCTTATAATTCGATAGAGCCGGCTGCACGCACGAAAAAACATGACTCATGCGGCGTTACCTCGCTTTGAGGCGTTCCATGTAAGGATTGAAGTGCAAGCGAGAGCGCGGAACGAGCGACAAAGAAGCACAATCGGCCTTTGCGTTCGGCAGCGTTCGACATCCGTTTATTAAATATAATTATTAAATATATTAATTTTTAATTAAAAATTAATATATTTATTATAAATTTAAAATATAAATTTATAAAATCAAAATCAATTATTTTATTAATTTAAATTAATATTTATAAACATATACTTAAATTAAAAATTTTAATAACCAATTAAATGCTACCATTCCATCAGTATTTTCTTCAGACGTTGTCACGTTCAACTATCGTCAGTAAACCGACTTTACAGACAACCAATTTTTTTTCCTTAGTTTTATAAAAAACAGATACTTGCAGGATCGAGCATCAGGATCTCGGGATAAATATAATGATAATTATGATATAAAGTTTAAATAAAAGCAAAGGGCGTAGATCGCTCTTGCTACATCTGTATTTCTCTCAATAAGAATTTAAAATAGAAATAGTTATTCCATTAGTGCTAATGCTTGTACTAACGGACTAAGAACAAGCTAATAACTTTTGTTTAAAAAAATGTAGCCTGCTTTGTTCGTTAAGCCGTTCCGATTTATTTTAATCCATTCTTTTGTTGAGAGACATAAAACGGCTATATTAAGATCTCTACCTAGGTAATCTGTTTAGTTCTTTAGCTCCTCATTAAAACGTTTTAAGTGATGCCGTCGTCCTGGATACAAAATACGGTGAAGTTTCTCAGTAGCAGTCTCGGAGTCTGGTGCTTTTATTATTTGACGGCCGAGAGGCGCAGTGGGTAGTGACTGTGCTTCTGTGTCCTAGGCTGTGGGTTCGATTACCACTTCTGGAAAAATGTTCGTTTGATGAGCATGGATATTTTCCAGTGTCTGGGTGTTTATATTATTAGTATGTATAATAAAAAAAGACTTGTGGCACTCGGAGACTGCCGTGGTAAAGCTATTGCATAGCATTTTTTATCAACTTATGTTTACCTACCGACGTCATCGGGACCGTGGCCTAGCGGTAAGGCGCTCTAAGTACCCGGATTGCCAGAGAGACGCGGGTTCGAATCCCGTCGGTTTCGTAATTTAAAAAAAAATAATGACTTTTGAAATATCACATTTCAAAAGTCATTAATTTTTTTTTTACAAGCGTGATATTTCAAAAAGTCTGGTATTTATCGATAAATGGAAAAAGTATTTTTTTTAAGCGTGATATTATAAAAAGTAATTAATTAAAAAAAATTACTTTTTAAAATATCACGCTTTAAAAAAAAAAAGTTGCGGAGCCAACGGGATTTGAACCCGTGTCTCTCTGGCAATCCGGGCACTTAGAGCACCTTACCGCTAAGCCACGTTCCCCGATGACGTCGTTGCCGAAATTGTGCTTTTGATATTATGTTTTTGATACTCAGGGGGTGTTAGGTTTTTTCGTTACGGAATTTCTGTATTCGGTCTCCACGCTCAAGGCCCGCGATAAAAGCTATACAATAGCTTAATATAAAAAATATTCATCAGTTATCATAGTACCCATAACACAAACTACTTACACTTATTTTGGGGCTATATATAGTGATGTGTAATGTCCTATAGTATTTATTTATTTATTAATACATATGCGTGCATCCGGTGTACCTCGGGCATAATTTTTTTACATCTGGTAGACTGCCCCATTGGTCTAGTGGTTAGCTTATATGGTTTCCATCACGTGGTCCTCGGTCCGAATCCTAGGTTTGCGCTTGCAATCATTCAATAGCATTCCAAGCGCGGTGTCGGCAAGCCGGTGGTGCTATATACACCCATGCCCACCCCTTGGAGAGCACGTTAAACCGTCCCAGTCACTATCATCAACATCAGATAGTTGTCGTTAACAAACGAAACATTATCACTCTAAGCTTGCCAACCCGCATTGGTGCAGCGTGGTGGGTCTACGCTCCATTTCCCCTCTCCTATTAAGAGGAAGGTCTGTCCCAGTATAAGCCGTTGATAGGCTATTATCAGCCTATTAACGAGAGATGATGATTATATAATGGAAGTAGTAAATTAAGGATTACATTTTTGTCAGTTTGTTTGTTCCAGCAAATCTCAGAAACAGGTTGTATTAATTTTGGCAGGACTTTCAGCAGGTAGCTAAATTTTTATATGGTGTAATTAAGACTACTTTACTTTAACATTTCATTACACGAGTATATATATACATATATATTCATTAGAAAGGGCACACTTCCAAGATGGTCCTATAGTCATCATGTTAGGATCTGATGATGATATCCTAGGAAAATTGAAGGAACTCTTCAAATTTTATAGGCATACTTGCAACGATTTCGGTTTTTGTGTCAGTATGGTAGCTTTTTGGCTACAAGTGCCGTATAGTAAATATACTATGAGAGTACGTTACGTCGCGATAAATCACTAAAGAGTAAGAAATAAAAATTTTTAACAAAAAATAAAACTGACTCAAAACGCACTAAAAAGTAAAAAATAACTGTGTCATTTAGTTGCTTTAATTTACTTAAGCATATCTAGGAGTCAGTGCCAGCCAAGGTTTCTACTTTAAGGACGTTACCTAGAACCGACACACTGCGAAAAATAAATGTTCCTTAAACTTGGCTGGCACCTCATAGATATGCTTAAATACATGACACATTTATTTTTTACTTTTTGGTGTGTTTTGAGTCTGTTCTATTTTTTGTTAAAATTTATTTATTACAACTATTATTAAGGAAGAATTACATCTATTATTAAGGAGTAGACTTACTTCTCTTAAAAAAAGGCTCCCGCTTACTGTTTGTTACCTACTTTTATGTTACTGAAATAAACTATTTTTATTTTATTTTTATACCAATTTTTATTTTTGAAATTATATTTTCTTTTAATTTTCATTCCACACGGACGGAGTCGCAGGCATCCGGTAGTAAATAATAAATATATTATGTGTGTTCAAAGCTCAGTGTACTTAAACAGCACAGCATTTTTATCATGGCCGGTAATACGACAGTTTAAACCTAGCTTTACAAATAGCGAGGTTTCCTAATAAGATAAGAGCTACAGTGAACTTAGCTTTTCTCCTTTGAAATGTTTTACTCACCAATGTACAGAAAACTGCAAACAAAATAGATTACCTACTATGTTTGAACTTCATACCGTTAACTGAACCCGAGATTAAGTAACGCTTTTCCTAACTCAAATGCTTAGACCAAGGATAAACCTAAACTTTACTTAAAGTTACTTATTGGCTCACACGTTCTATACTATATACGGCTGGAAGGTGATTATTGTGGTTCATCATCAGCCTATTAACGGCCCTCTATAGGGCCAGGCCTCCTTCCTTATGGGAGAGGGGATATGGAGAGTAGACCCACCACGCTGCTCCCATGCGGGTCGGCGGGCTTAGGGTGATAATGTTTCATTTATTAACGATCACTATCAGATGTTGATGATAGTGACCGGGACCGACGGCTGAAAGTGCTCTCCGAGGCAGGAGGGTGTAACACCACCAGCTTCCAGACTCCGAGTTTGGAATGTACTGAACATTTCATAGAAGATAAGATGTCATGTAGAAACCGAAAGGAGTGTGGATTTCATCCTAGAAATTAGCCCGTTTCAATCTTAGATTGATCTTAGAATATAATTTGATAAATGAAAGATTTTCATAAAAACTTAACGACGGCCTCTGTGGCGCAGTGGTGTGCGCAGTGGATTTATAAGACGGGAATCCTGGGTTCGATTCTCGGCTGTAAATTGGCTTTATTAAATTATTAAATGACTAATTTAGTGATAGGTATTAAATGCAAACTGAAAAACGATTAAAAATGTCTTTCTAATCTTTTTTTCAGTTAAATAGTGGAAAAAAGCATGGTTGTCAAGTGTAAGTAATTAACAATAATAATATGCTTAGCAACTCTGACCTGGCAACTCTGACCAGCTTCATACATAATTTTTTTCAACACTACATCTTTCTGTTAAAATGGCATAACATTGATTTATGTAAACATCAGCAAATATGTTGTTTTCATAACTATCAGCAAATTATTTTTTCAAAAAGTAAATACTGGAGCTAATTTCCATACTTCCTTAGCTTCTTCCACTCTCATTAATCCTTTCATACAAGTTCGTCGGTTTAGGATACTCTTGACCTGGCTTTCTTTAAAATGTCCTGAATGTGGTCCAGGAACATTCGCCTAGGCTTTCCCCTTCCAACATTTCCATTCACACCCGCGTACATTTCTTTTATTAATCTTCTTTCATCCATCTTCTCTACATGGCCAAACCATCTAAGCATCCCTTTCTCATATTCAGTCACTATATCTACTTTTACACCACACCATTCTCAACGTTCCATGCAATGCCCAATCAATCAAATCATAGGAACACTAACAATATACTCTGGTCGTAATTACTCTAAGCCGATCATAGAAAGAACTCTTGTATAAAACCTATAGACAGCGATCATTAGTTTGGATTATTCGGATTGCGTTTGGAAGCCACTTGAAAACGGCTTTACAAAACACTCATATCTAGGTACTCAGCTACACAACGCCTCTACTGGATTTGCAGACTATTAATAAAATAGAACTCTATCTTCATAAATTTAAGTACAAAATTCGTTTGAATCGAAAATTAGTTACTGCGAAGTCCACAAAATTGTGTTTAATTTTAGTTTTAAATCCTGCCCGACCGGTTAAGGGGCAACGGTTCATTAGTACCTTCCTCTCCGGTTCATACTAATTAGTAGATAATCGCTGGATATCTTTTAATTGATTAAACTATACCTACAGAGTTAGTGGCGGAACTGGGTTGAATATTCCGGTATTTATTCATTTGGTAAGAAGAAGTACTTACCTATAAGCTGTATATATGGGTATGTAGTATGTAGAATTTCTGCGGAGTGCTTTAAATTCTTGTTGTCTGTCTGTCTGTCCGCACTATTTATAAACTCCCTTTAAACTCCCAAACAGCTTAGCCGATCACCGATATGATGCCATATCCTTTTAGGAAAAAGTCTGAGAAATGTTTTTCTGAGAGCCGAAAATTTTCTGAGAGCCGAAAATTTTCTGAGAAATTGCGAAACACACCCTGACAATGAATATTTTTGATGGTATTATTGAAACGAAAATTGTTTCTAGACACAAAATTGTTTAGAATATGTACTTCCGGTTCAAATTTTCAATCCAAAAGAAGAAATACCAGTAAAAATGCCAAAAAAAGGCACGCGCGACGGGGGACAAAGTACGGTGGGATGATAATTAAGTAAATTATAACATTGGGTTCAATATTGGGCGTGGCAGAAATACAGGAGTGTGAACGGCTGGAAGCCGATCTCTGACCAGAGCTATCAGCCTTGTCGTTCCAGTGGTTACATTAGAATCCTAGTACAGTTCAAATTTGAAATTTTTATATTAATATAATATGAAACTCACTTGTCGGTGTAAGCCCGACTAGTACAGTTCAAATTTGAAATTTTTATATTAATATAATATGAAACTCACTTGTCGGTGTAAGCCCGACTAGTACAGTTCAAATTTGAAATTTTTATATTAATATAATATGAAACTCACTTGTCGGTGTAAGCCCGACTAGTACAGTTCAAATTTGAAATTTTTATATTAATATAATATGAAACTCACTTGTCGGTGTAAGCCCGACTAGTACAGTGCAAATTTGAAATTTTTATATTAATATAATATGAAACTTACTTGTCGGTGTAAGCCCGACTACTACAGTTCAAATTTGAAATTTTTATATTAATATAATATGAAACTCACTTGTCGGTGTAAGCCCGACTAGTTTAGTTAGAACACATACGGGATCCTTAGTCATGAGCTCGCTTGTTTATTCCACGCCGCGTGAAGGAGTCTACGCCCAGTAGAGGACGTCTATCGTCTGATAATGATGAAGATGAATGGCTGTCTTAGTTTAAGTCACTTGTACTTGCACGTGTTCCACAGAGCCTAATAAGGAGTTTACAATGTCCTCCTCGATACTTCTCTAAAATCCATCCCTTATTCAATTTAATTAAAGTTGAAAACAAACATTTGATCGACAACAGGCGCGTTTGGTTCATACCTGTGTCCATAATGAATGAATAAATGAAATATTCTTTATTATACAAATAAAAAACTTTCAAAGAGAAAAATCTTAAAAACTAAATGTGCAATTAGCAATAGCTAATGAGCGACGACCTATTATATTTAAGAGGAAAAGTGTATACAATTACATTGAAGTTGATTATTACATACTTTACTTTTTAAGCTATTGCATAGCTTTTATCGCGGGCCTTGAGCGTGGAGACTGAATACAGAAATTCCGTAACGAAAAAACCTAACTCAGGGGGCTGAGTATCAAAAACATAATATCAAAAGCACAATTTCGGCAACGACGTCATCGGGGAACGTGGCTTAGCGGTAAGGCGCTCTAGGTTCCCAGAATGCCAGATGGACACGGGTACGAATCCTGTCGGTTCCGAAATTTTTTTTTTCAAGCGTGATTTTTCAAAAAGTAATTTTTTTTAAAAAATTAATGACTTTTTGCAATATCACGCTTAAAAAAATTGCGGAACCGGCGGGATTCGAACCCGCGTCTCTCTGGCAATCCGGGCACTTAGAGCGCCTTACCGTTAGGCCACGGTCCCGATGACGTCGGTAGGTAAACATAAGTTGATAAAAAATGCTATGCAATAGCTTTACCGCGGCAGTCTCCGAGGGCCACACGTCTTTTTAATATCAGTTTTTTTAATTCAATTATTTACCCTTGACTGCAATCACTCTGACGGTAAGTGATGATGCTATTAAGATAGATGTGGGCTAACTTGTTGGGAGTAGGAGGAAATTCATCTGTTTCGTTTTCTGTGTCGCATGGCGGTACTTCTTTGTTAGCGGGGTGTTAACGGCTGGTGGCGGTGGCAAATAGACCAATTGAGAAAATCTGAAGACTTGAACCCTCTTATAAATCCACCGCAATACCGCTGCGCCTTATATATTTGAGATAAAGGCCATCAAAATTGATAATTTTTTTATTATAAAAACAAAAAATCAGACTGCTTAGAAGTAATGAACTGAAAAGTAAAATTCTAAATACCTTATGGTGCTGCAGGCTGCTACTTGTGGCAAAGAAAGATTTACCAAAAGTACGTTTTTCCACGTTCGAAAAACATTACCCTCCTTCTTACGCAGTCGAGTAAAAAGTAACGCAGTGTTTTATAAAATTTTCACATTTTCCATTGCAATACTCGTATATCCTCCAACACGTCCAAAGTAAGCGTTTGAGCGTTATTTAGTGCTCGCACGTATTAATCATTCAACAGATCATCAAGTAATAGAGAGAGTGGTTAACCTTGCTGTAGATATATGGACAAATAGATACCTCCGAAATACGGCCTGAAAACAAACTTTATAAACATGAAGAAGATGGAAAGAACGCTTATGTGATTGTGTCTGTGTGTGTAACCTGATTTCAATGCAGTTTTTTTGTTTGAAAGCTAGTTTCCTGGCGGTTGTTTTTAAAAATTGTTTATTGTTTGATTGTACAAAATGGCATAAAATGGCAAAATACATATTTTGTCACTACTCCCTAAATTTGGGTATCAATTGCAAGGGCTTGACTAGTAGATTATCATCATCATTATCAGCCTATTAACGGCCTACTATAGGGCCAGGCCCACCACGCTGCTCCAATGCGAGTTGGCGGGCTCAGAGTGATAATATTTTATTCATTAACGATCACTATCAGATGTTAATGATAGAGACCGGGGCCGATGTAACACCACTAACAACCTGACTCCGGTATGAACTGAAAACTTCATAGAAGAATGAAAAATTTAGAACTATTCCGTAGCCCGACCCAGGGATCGAACCCAGGACCTCGTGAACGAAGCCACATAGACTAACCACAAGAACAACGAGGCAAACGAAATTACATTTGTGTCGTGGGTTCTTTAAATTTTCTAATCTAACTTCTTGTTTCACTATTTTATGAATTCGTCATATCTGTCTGTATTCTTGATTTAACTAATTCAATCAAGAATACAGACAGATATGACGAATTCATAAGGGTTCCGTTTTCCATTTGGCTACAGAACCCAAAAATGCATTTAAAACATGAGTGTTTTAATATCAGTCATCTCACCCAGTTACCGCAGCGTATTTAACAAAACGTTCAACATTAAGCACATTATATTGAAGCAACTATATGACGAGCAAGTGACACTTAAAAATTACATTTTATTTTATTAACCGACGATTAATTACAAGTTGGTTTTTGACTGCAATCTCACGTGTTGGTAAGTGATGATGCTATTTAATATGGAAGCTAGCAAACTAGTTGCAATAAGGATGAAATCCTTTGGATTCCTATACGACGTCATACCGGATCTCTAAATCGCTTGGCGGTAAGTCTTTGTCGGCAGAGTTGTTACTAGACACGGCCGAAGCCGTTCACTAGCCAGACTTGAACTCGATCAGACCAGGGAGTTGAACCCAAGATTTAGCTATCTAAACGTGGTGTTTTAGTATTAAAACCTATCTCAGGAATTATTATTCTTTCTTGGTTAAACACCACGAAAATTTGTGCAGTAGTCTTTAATTTTATCTATATATATATATATAAGCGAACAGACAGACAATAATTCTTTTTTTATTAGAAAGGGCATACTTCCAAGGTGGTCCCATTGTCATCATGTTTAGGATCTGATGATGATATCCTGAGGAAGTTGAAGGAACTCTTCAAATTTTGGAGGCACGCTTACAGCGATTTCGGTTTTTGTCTCGGTATCGGTAGCTTTTTGGCTACTAGTACCGTATAATACGAGTACGTTACGAGTCGATAAAACACTAAAAGGTAAAAAATAATTTTTTTAACAAAATTAGAACTGACTCAAACCGCACTAAAAAGTAAAAAATAACTGTGACATTTAGTTGCTTTAATTTACTTAGGCCTATCTAGGAGTTGGTGCCAGCCCAGGTTTCTACTTCAAGGACGTTACCTAGAACCCACAAACTGCTTTACTACGTAAAATAAATGTTCCTTAAACTTGGCTGGTACCAACTTCATAGATATGCTTAAGTAAATTAGAGCAACTAAATGCGTTTGATGCGTGCATTTTGAGTCGGTTCTATTTTTTGTTAAAAAATTTTATAATGATGATAATGATGAGTGCATTCAACGACTGTGAAATGAAGATACGACCTATAGAAATGAATTGCATAAAGCTTTTATTGCTGAGTTTCCTTGTATATACTCGTAGTTTAGTGAGATGAGAAGTTGTGTATGTGATATGTCACACGGCAGCAAATTATATTTGTCTCTCGTTCCGTAGGGTTATTCGCAGGATTCATGCATATTCTTATTTTAATCTTACAATCTTTCGCGTTCCCATATATTCCGTTTATTACTTTCTTTCGTCATTGTCATTTTGTTAACTTTTATGTGTCACTGAGACAAACTCTTAGAGAATTCTTCCTAGATTAAAATAAGAATTTGCATGAATCCCGACCATAACGATTGACCTAGGGAACAACTAGAGCTCTTGCCACCATACACGTTCCTACGCTAATCGAGCCATCAGAAAAAGCCGGGATGATGGTAAGCGACCCTGATAGATTGACGCTGGTTTCCTGGGAAGTGGAACGAACCCAATGTGGGATGCTACTTAAAATATGTACTAAAAATACCAAAAATATATAATTAATACAATAAATGTAGTGGACCAGTAGCGCTATGCACCGGCTGTCGACATCTCTCGTCTAAGACGTCTTGTGACTTTTGTCAGCGTGACTTTAAGTCGTCTACTCAGGTGCAATAAAGATATTAGAGAGTGCGCTCACTATGGTGCTTATGCTGCACACTTCCAAGGTCGTCCCATTGTCATCATGCTAGGATCTGATAATGATATCCTGGGAAAATTGAAGGAACTCTTCAAATTTTAAAGGCACACTTGCAGCGATTTCGGTTTTAGTGTAAGTATCGGTAGCTTATTTACTACAAGTGCCGTATAATATATACTATGAGAGTATAGTCGATAAATCAGTAAAAATTAAGAAATAAACATTTTTAACAAAAAATAGAACCAACTCAAAACACTAAAAAATAAACAAAAATTAACATAAAATAGAACCGACTCAAAACGCACTAAAAAGTAAAAAATAACTGTGTCATTTAGTTGCTTTAATTTATTTAAGCATATCTATGAAGTCGGTGCCAGCAAGTTTGAGGAACATTTATTTAACGTAGTAAAGCAGTTTGTGGGTTCTAGGTAATGTCCTTAAAGTAGAAACCTTGGCTGGCACCGACTCCTAGATATGCTTAAGTAAATTAAAGCAACTAAATGACAGTTATTTTTTACTTTTTAGTGCGTTTTGAGTCGGTTTTGTTTTTTGTTAAAAATTTTGGTATATCGAGTCTGTCTGTGTAATGACCAGTATCTTCATATCACAAGTCCTTAGTTTGAGACTTGGAACGGTTTTATTTCTCTATTATGAGAAGTTTTATATGTTACACCCGCATGCCTCGGAGAATTTTCATAAATATCTGACGGTGATCGTTTAAAGGCTAAACATTATTACCTACCAACGTGGCCAGACGTCCCGCTTTTTATATGATAATTAAATGTTCCGCGCGGGATAGGCTCAGCTCGGGAATAACACCAACGCCACATTTTTTCCATTAAGTAAAACTTTTTTGGAATTTAATTTCTGTGTTTTTATTTGTTTATCGATAACCAATCAGGTTATGTATGGTTACCGAGCGATAGGGGAAACCTAATATATATTATCAATCGCTTTTTTTTCTATTGTCACGTAAACCTAAGCCCAAATAAAAGAAAATATTTAAAAATTTTTGATAGTATTCGTTTTTATATATGTCCGACAAAATCCCGCCCAAAAATTTCAATTCCCGACTTGGCAAAAAAAATCTGGCAACACTAACCTACCCTAAGTCCCCATCACGCACTATAATAGTGTTGTAGGTACAAGCTCTATATACCCTCTTTAATCAGTCAGGAGTAAGGAAACATTCCAGGTTCTGGACCCTGGGAAAAGAACATTTTAGCTTCCTTATTTTCACGAACATAAACAAGAGATAGATGGTTTAAACTGAAGGTATATCTGTAAAGTATACTTTGGCCCTGCGGGAATATTGTTTTGTAAAACGAAGCAAGTTTTCACTTCACTCCATCTACCACTTTGACAAACTTGTGAAAGAGCAAGATGCCGTGAAGTTTTCGAAAAGATGTGCTCAGAGTAATATCCCACTGGAGTTAATAAGTGCAATATTATTTAGCATAGTTATCGCAAAGTTTATGTATGTCGCTTTGTACATTTAAAGTACGAATCCTTTCATGTTGAATATAGGCTAAGTTTGATCAAGTGTGTCCTTTTTTATTTTTTATAGGAGGAAAATATCGTCATGGACATCCTCGTCGGATAGTGCCGGACCCGTACCAGCTAAAAAACAATTCTACCACTTCAGCACTGGTGTAACTGCTGTTTTATCCTACCATCAAAGTCCTTTTCTGTCACCCTTTCTTGACCCTTTTATCCTTCTCCCTTATTATCATTATGTTTTCTAAATAATTTCTCACCGCTTCCCAGTTCTCCTTCGTCTCTAACATTAAGTTGCTCAGGTTTTGCACTTAAATCTGGCTCCCCAGCTATAATAATAAGCGAGCTTTCTTTCAAGCTTTGAACAGTGAAATATTGTGAGCTCCTTGTCAACTGAACAGTACATGCATATTGCGGAATGTATTTTCTTGTAACTAAATGTGTCTTGAGTAAGGAAATGTCCTGTGTAAGCGACGAACGCGACGTGATGTCAGGCTGCCAACGCGGCAAACGCGATCAAATCAACGGCTTTCCCAAATTGCTTACCATGCAGCAGTTTGCGGTGGGACGCGATGTAATGGGCACCGGTGTTAAGTCGCGTAACATCATGTCGCATCGAGTCGCGACAACCGCAGCGACAGCTCAATGTTTTATCTTTTTCTACAGTCGTTTCTTCATGTCTGAAGATCGCAGGCCTGGTACGATCCAAATCTCGAACGGGTCCATGCCTTCCACCCGCTCCTGATGGTGGCCGTCTTTGCTAGCGTGTAGAACGAATGCTTGGATTTGATCCGCTGGTCAGCCGATCGTGTTGGTGAACGGCCCCGAGATCTTTTTCCGTCCGTGTAGCCCGTTATTGTCAGCTTTTTCACTACCCAATATTTCAAAACCCAGGGGAATTATTAATCATCTCCGAAACTGTCATAACTCATTACCAATTTAGAAAAATAAATTGTCCAAATTAGAAAATACGTTTTATCAATCATACTTTTTATTTACGAGTAGATCGTAAATCGTTTAAGTGTGCTAAGTGGGTCTGATTTAGAAATGATTCATTCGACTCGAGTGGACATTCTTGATAGATTTGTGTTACCATAGCGTTATGTAATTTGACAACTATGCTATTGTATTAAAATATAAAATTTTTGCTAATATCAAATAGGTAGACTTAAAGTTGAGTCGCAGAAACGCCATAAAACAAATTAATCGTTCTTGAAAAACTGTCAACAATTTTTGCTTAAGATAAGGACATATATGATTTTTCACACATTGGTGTTTTGTTTGCGTTTATGCTTTTAATAAAATGGCAAAACTATGGTTGACAAGCATATTTGAAACGTTAAGTAAGACTGCTCACACGAACCGATGGTACCCAGTCACAGTACAGTGTATATTGCCTTTTTTTATTATATCATGAGTTTAACACGTTCGCTGCGGCACCAATTTTTGCATACTTTCCGTTCCTGCGGCACGAGGTATAATCGGCCCGTACCGTGACCAGACGTTAGGGCGACACGCGGTCTATTAGACCCCACCTCCTTTTACAGACTAAAATCCATTTTCTGGCGCGAAATCAAAGATAAATGAGAATTTTGGTCCTTATTGATATAGACAGTGAATTGATGAACCCTAATCCACCGTCGCCCCGGGATCTGATGGCTAGTTTAAGAATTATTAGCAAAACAAAATATGGGATCTTATACACCTCGTAACGCACTGAAATAGGGCAAATTTTCGCTGAGATTAGTGATGGGAAAAATAATATCGACGTTTTTAAACTGTCTTAACTACGCAACGACTTGACCGATTTTGATCAATTATATCTCATTAGATCGTTTTAAGGGCAAAACCTGGCAAAACAACACAAAGCTATCAAAGGATACATTTTTTTTAATAATCTAAATTGTGCTTGAAGGCGCCATAAAGAAAAAAAAACCGGCCAAGTGCGAGTCGGACTCGCGCACGAAGCGTTCCATTCTATACCATTAAGAGGCACCTATTACAGACTTATTATTGGAAAATAATGGATCACGGTTTATGCATAAGGTTTATCTATCTATTTGTATATGAAAATCTTAATGCGGTTCACAGAATAGAAAAAAAAGGCAACCAGAAGTAGAAAAGAAACTGTCCTATTTATTCTGCCTCGGGCTCTGTTTCTGAGTTTTTTAAAATTAACTTCTTCTGACATCGTTTAGACATGTTCGGCGCTGTAAAAGGACGTGCTCTCCAATCGACGTGATGCACAACACTGGGTGCGGTACGAGCTCAGGGGGGATATGGGACGTTTTAGCCTCGTTCCGCACTGCATTAAAATTATGTTAATTCAGTGCGGCACGAGGCCTAAGACATCCGGTACCAAGGTAGGTACACCACCAAGTACGGAACCATTAGAGCATCTCAAATATATATTTATCTTTTTCCTACACTGGACTAAACCAAAGCTATGCCATTCGCACGACAGAGAAACTCACGTTTTTCCTTGCCGCACCACAGGGAAGTTGCATCAGGGGTGATTTAGGCCTCGCTTCGCAGTGAACGTGTTAATTAGTTTTCCATACTTTTATTAATATCAAATAAAGTTCAAAAAAGTGTTTTGCACAAACCATCTATATTTTTATAAGTGAATATTCCATTACAATAAAATATGGTCTGATTTTGACGATCTCCGTGGCGCAATGGTATGCGCAGTGGACTTATAAGACGAAGGTCCTGGGTTCGATTCCCGGTGGGGCTGATTGAGATTTTCTTAATTGGTCCAGGTCTGGTTGGTGAGAGGTTTTGACCGTGGCTAATTACCATCCTGCTGGCAACGGCGATTTAGCGTTCCGGTAGTATGTCGTGCAGAAATCGAAAGTGATGTGGATTTTCATCCTAACAAGTTTCTTACCTTAGATTACATCATCACTTGACATCAGGCAGTCAAGGGCTAACTTGTAATGAATAAAAAAATATGACGTAGATAAGTAATGAATAACTGTTTCATCTATACTTTTTAATCTCTCATTTATCTTTATTTACATATTTTTTTTTTAATTTTTGACAATGTTATAGGTATATTATACAACTAAAGTAAATTTTTCAAAGTACTATAGAAATTTTGTAATATCTCCGAAACTATATAACTAATACATACTGTAAAAAGCAAATCTTATCTTTATAATACCCTTGTGATTATTAAATAATTTATTTTGATAAGAATTTAAGTTTAGTTGTATAAATAATGACGTAAACGTAAGCATATGAATTAAATAATTTTTTAGAACACAAAAAGTTATATATCTGCCAAAATATAAAAGATAGATATATGCTATCGCGGATTTTCTGTAGAACTTTTTAAGATGCATAAAGTTTTCATACAATGTTTTCAATAATATCCAATAGCTAAGGCAATAAGCGTACGCGAAATAATGCCGATTTAATAAATTTCACGGTCTGACTCGCGCGACAAAAACTGTGGTGACTCGGGTAATATATACAATACAAATATAAAATATAGCCTATGACACTCATCAATAAAGTAGCATTCTGCTGATGAAAGAATTTTTAAAATCGGATCAGTAGTTCCGAAGATTTATTTACAAACATACAAACTTTACCTCTTTATAATATTAGTATAGATTTTACAACACAGTTAAACATAAAGGATTTATGTTTAATGTTAACTAGCTAGATTCTTAGACTTTATTTAAATAAAAATTAATATTTTTTAAATTGTGACTAAATTTCAAAAAGTGGCGCATCTATCTCGCTTTTACCCTATATAAAGTCTGTTTTTAAAATTAGAAGGATACCGAAGAGGTTTTCACGCAGACGAAGTCACGGGCGACTGCTAGTAAATAAATAAAATGAAACGCATTTCTTAAAAGACAAAACGTTTGCACTTATATTTAAAATGATTTCTTGAAACTTCTCTCTTCAAAAATATCCTCGCCTTTGAACAAAATCGTTTTCATGTTTTAGAGAGTAGGTAAGAAATTATGTATTACGGTTGTAATTTAACAGTTACATTTTGTTATTTACTAACATAATACATAAGACTGCCTCCTTGGTCAAGGTGGTTAGCTTATGTGTCTTCGATCACGAGGTCCTGTGTTCGAATCCTGAATTTTCAGTACATTCCAAGCCCGGTCTCGGAAAGTTGGAGGCGATGCGCCCCCGTGCCTCGGAGAGCACGTTAAGCTGTTGGTCCCAGTAACTATAATAAACATCTAGAAAGGAAAAGTTAATAAACGCCCCATATCCCTTCTCCTATAAGGAGGAAAGCCTGGCTCTGTAGTTGGCCGTTAATAGGCTGATAATGATGACGATATTTGATATCTTCAGCTTGATCACGTCTGCTGTAAAGATGGACGCGTTTGCCTAGAAAATATCTCAATTTGCTCACTCTTGCCTTGAAGTCACCTTGCCGTGATTTAGGTGGCAGGAAACACAGATGCTGGGTCCCTTGGAAGTAAACCATTTTTTATATACACCCGTTGATAAATGATGATGCAATTTAAGAAGTAGCTAACTTCTTAAATTGCATGTTGAACTGTTAGAAGTAGGATGAGATTCACATCACGGTTTCTACACGCCGTCGAATAACACTAAATCGCTTGGTAGTACGTCTTTGTCAGTAGACTGGGCTGGTCTTCCCACCAGCCAGACCTGGACCAATTTTTTTTTTTATCGACCACAAGTTAGCCCTTGACTGCTATCACACCTGATGTTAAGTGATGATGCAGTCTAAGATAGAAACGGGCTAATTTGTTAGGAGTAAGATTTAATCCACACCCCTTTCGGTTCCTACACGACATCGTACCGGAACGTTAAATCGCTTAGCGGTACGTCTTTGTCGGTAGGGTGGTAACTAGCCACGGCGAAAGCCTCCCATCGACCAAGACCAAAGACCAAGACAAATTAAGATAAATCTCAATCTGCCCCGCCGGGTATCGAACCCAGGACCTCCGTCTTACAAATCCACCGCGCATACCACTGCGCCACGGAGGTCGTCGAAATTTACAAAATTATAAACGGTTTAGCCGGGAATTGAACCCAGGACCTCCTTATGATAAATCAAATGGATGGAACACATGATTTTGAAATCGGTTAAACATTTAAAAAAGAATTTTATCTGTTTTAAAAATTTTCCTTGACTGAATATTTGATTTAAAAAAAATTCCCGGCACAGTTTACTAGAGTTCACTTGGACTAAATATATTTGATTTAAATTTTAAACTATGAGTTCAGCTTTGGATAGAAATTCTTTTTCAAAACGGAAGCCGTGGCCTGGCACCCATTGTTCCGTATTTTTTTTAATTCGAACGGGTCACATCTGGACAGCCTGCCCCAAATATTACCTTGGTGAAGAAATTTTTTCCCATTTTGCTAACTTACTTACATTATTATTATCCGTATTCTTATATTTTAACCAACTTCAAACAATGAGCTATGTTTTCGACGAGTTTGTAGTTATTATCATCATAATTATCAGCCTATTAAACCACTATAGGGCAGGTTTCCCTCGTTCTAGGAGAAGAGTTTTTATAGCGTAGATCCACCACACTGCTCCAATGGGGGTTGGTGGGTTTAGGACAATGTTTCAATTATTAACGACTACTATCAGATGTTCATAATAGTAACTAGCACTGTCGCCTTAACGTGCTCTCCGTGAATGTAACACCACGAACTTCCCGAGTTCAGGAAAAAAAAATAGCGAAAATTAAAACAAAGAAAAATTTGGAATTATTCTTTGTTTCGATCTAGGATTCGAGCCCAGGATTATGACTAAACTGAAGCCACAACTACCCTATTAATTTCCAAAGTGGTCCAGTTGTCTCATGGAGCCCCAAGTGTTTCACGAGAGACTCCAAGAGGCCTATGTTAGCGTAACAAAAAAATGGGGAATCACAAATCGCATGCGGGAGTCTATGAAAATTTATTTAGTTTCATATTGTTTGTTGGTTTATTTAAGAAAAAACTAAAATGTTGGCTTTATATCACCTATCAGTGTAGACAGATTTTAGGAAGCTAACATATTTGAATAACTAAAACAGAAAAACTAACTTATTTTTACCACTTCGGATGGAGAGTTTTCTTAGTAAAATAAGTGAGAATTGATCGGTCCTGTGAGTAGATGTCAAAAAAATAGTCGGATGGAATCTCTTTTTTAACCGACGAAAAAAAAACGGAGGAGGTTCTCAATTCAACACGTATATATATATTTTTTATGTATGACCACGCATAAGTTTTTACAGTGTTGTCCGATTTTGATAATTCTTTTTTTATTAGAGAGGGCATACATCCAAGGTAGTCCTATTGTCCTCATTTTAGGATCCAATTATGATATCCTGGGGAAATTGAAGGAACTCTTCAAATTTTGGAGGCACGCATACAGCGATTTCGGTTTTTGACTCGATATCGGTAGCTTTTTGGTGTAACTGTTTCGAAGTCCCATACAAAGGTAAACATTCGTCACATAAAAATACAAACACAATTTACATCATGTTTTAGATCTTTCTAAAGGTTATTATACTTTTAATTTAAAAGTATTAGATTGGCACGTGATTGTCTTTCGATTAGGACCCTATTATCAATGTTATGTCCATAAATAACTCAAGTACTTTTAGAGTTTCGGAAGATAAAATTCATGCAACCATAAACAAATCTTGACTATCCCTAAACTCACACTTTCTCACTGTATTTATTACATGAACTGATTCTCATATATGTGGCCCCTTTCATGTTTTATAAATTAATTGCTTTATATTTTTCAATACACGAAGTGTTTCCCATTTATGTGGCATCTTCATGTATCGTATAGTTCAAAAAATGTGATTAGAATCAAATTCTCTTAAGAACTTAAAATTCCAATCAATATCAGAGTGGTATCACTGATACGCACACAGAGCGATCCGAGTAAGTCCTCAGACAAACTTTAGATCGATGGCATCTTTCTATTGAAAGATGGTCATATGCTCCATCCCGCAATATGACGGTGCCCCGCTACCAGAAATGCTAGTTCTATGATGCCCGGGCCGAGTGAGGGTTACCACAAAACGTCTAACTTAATAATTATAATATGATAGCCACACTTCGTGAATGCAGCCTCCGTTAATGTCTCTATAAACTTCGCTAGTTGCTAGAACATTCTGCGCCGACCGCGTCGCACAGCTCAATGAACCGTTCAAAGAACCGGCACGATTCTGTGGAAAGAATCTAATAATCGAATCTCTTATTAGAGAAACCGGAGCCCCCCCCTCAAGTCATTTCTTTGTGAGAGAAATGTATACGGCACAAGTTATAGAGGTGTGTTCCTCTTTAATTTCATACCTCGATACCGAGGTGTAAGGCGTTCGAAAACAGCACATTTTATAGAGGTGTGTTCCTCTTTATATTGGATTCTAATTGTGAGAAGTTAGAAGAGAATAAGGCACTCAGTAAGTCAACATAGAGCTCAGACATCCGTTTCAAACATCTCGTCAGATGCAGATTCAGAGCTGAACCAAATGTAAGTGGCTAGTATCTCACTCCTCAACCAATCAGATGAGTATACCTCGTTACGAGGTGTTATGCGTTCAAAAAGCTTTAAACATAAATATAAATACAACAGTCGTATTTTATTGTGTAAATGCCCAAGCTGTCAAGGCATATTTATATGAAGATGTTAATATATTTATATTATTATGTGTCTTGCTATCACATAATTCAATAATTTATTTTATTAAATTCTATATTTCTTAGTAAGGGTGCATAACCTTACTTGATGGATTATTGCTTATAAATCTCTTTCCATATATGCCTTCGCACACTATTTATAACCGACCTCTATGTATTATATTCATCGCTCGATGAAAACACAGAGTTACAATGAAACCGCGCCACTGTCGGTACACCGCATTCTCATAGAACTGACACATACGCGGAGCACATAGATACAGCAGATACAGCAGAAACAGACGGAGCGGCGCCCCGCGCATCGCGCATCGCTCAAACACTGAGCAGATCCTTTGATCTAGCATTCGTTCGAAAGTCACTTCACTATTCGTCTCCGGCAGCCGTCGGGGCGTATTTGACATACAATATGTATAGAATGAAGAACGCTTCACGATTTTGTGTTCAATTAGAAAATACTTCTAATTACGTGTTTTATATAAAACACTGTTGCTTATCGTTTTACTATTCTTTAATAAAACACTTTTATATATTTTACATGTATATATATATTTATATATATTTTAATTATTTTTTTGTGTTATTATATATGTTAGTATGTACGATTATGATCGTCACATTCAACCCCCTAAATTCTATGAAATCCTGTGGAATAGAATTTACCTTAAGTTGTAATATATTTCAATGAAAAGAAAAATATACCTTCTTATATTCATTATTTATAATAAGTTTCCACAACCACCTAATGAAACAACATTCTATCAGGTCTACCAGACCTAATCGCCAAAACCAACAAAATAATAATAATAATAATAATAAAACACGTCCTCAGACGAGTTTTCAGGTATGAAACTCATCTACTCGCAACCACAAGTGCATTTGATTTATTGAGTATCTGTATCCTGATACATAAGTCGTCCATAGACGATTTCGAGCCCCGACATCGAACTAAAATAAATTTGAAACTTCGACACAGTGACAAACGTGTTAGGACTGTCGCTCACACCGTTTGTCGCGTTTCAAACCCATTGCACCACAGTGAATCCTTAAGAGTTCCCGCATGCAATTAATTTCGGAGCACCTTAAAAATAAAGTGCAACTAGAAAAGTCACATTGCTTAGAGTCTTACGACCCTCGGGTCTCAATAGTTAGTCAATTTTGTCAACTTCGTTGAACTGTTATCAGTTTTAGTGGCGTTTACATAACTAAATTTAGTAATATCACACCAACAGTCGCTCGACCAAGTGCGTGATTACAATGTCCAATCAACTGTTCTACTCATTTTTAGTAGTTTTACTATCGCAATAATAATAATGCCATCAGTAGGGTTTAAACCAGCTCAATATATTATTACAAAGCAAATCGTGCCTCATCAAGATTTGCACAGCTTGACTCAATCAACATCTTTATTAGTTTATTTAAAATACAAGATAAACATAACAACCCCCAAACTGCAAGGACGTCTGACTATCTTGACTATTTGTTAATGTGTTTTAGCCATCAAAAGGGTAAAATATATTTCAATTAACACTATCTTATATTCAAAATCCTTAATTTTCCTAATTTTCATTACTATCGCAATATTATATTATAGCCATCAGAAAGGTATGTAAGTTTATATCAATAAACTTTATCGTAATAATCAACGCATCTCATAATTATTAAAATTCCTTCACTCGACCTTCTTATTCAATAGCAGACAAAATACTTAATCGTAACAACCCCCAGACCTCAAGGGTTCCTATTAATAAAATATTAATTTATAGTCAATTGACTAATTTTTCATATCGGAAAACATTACTTATTTAATAAATATAACAACCCCCAGACCATAAGGCCTTTTCCTGATATCTATTATTAGCAAGACTATTTTGGTCACAATGAACTTCATACTTCCTCAGACTCTTTCCATTTCACGGACAACAATTGTAGGCATTAAGCCTATTCAATAGCCATAATAAACAAGATCAAAATATGATCCTGGTCACGGCACCAATTGTAACTGTTTCGAAGTCCCATACAAAGGTAAACATTCGTCACATAAAAATACAAACACAATTTACATCATGTTTTAGATCTTTCTAAAGGTTATTATACTTTTAATTTAAAAGTATTAGATTGGCACGTGATTGTCTTTCGATTAGGACCCTATTATCAATGTTATGTCCATAAATAACTCAAGTACTTTTAGAGTTTCGGAAGATAAAATTCATGCAACCATAAACAAATCTTGACTATCCCTAAACTCACACTTTCTCACTGTATTTATTACATGAACTGATTCTCATATATGTGGCCCCTTTCATGTTTTATAAATTAATTGCTTTATATTTTTCAATACACGAAGTGTTTCCCATTTATGTGGCATCTTCATGTATCGTATAGTTCAAAAAATGTGATTAGAATCAAATTCTCTTAAGAACTTAAAATTCCAATCAATATCAGAGTGGTATCACTGATACGCACACAGAGCGATCCGAGTAAGTCCTCAGACAAACTTTAGATCGATGGCATCTTTCTATTGAAAGATGGTCATATGCTCCATCCCGCAATATGACGGTGCCCCGCTACCAGAAATGCTAGTTCTATGATGCCCGGGCCGAGTGAGGGTTACCACAAAACGTCTAACTTAATAATTATAATATGATAGCCACACTTCGTGAATGCAGCCTCCGTTAATGTCTCTATAAACTTCGCTAGTTGCTAGAACATTCTGCGCCGACCGCGTCGCACAGCTCAATGAACCGTTCAAAGAACCGGCACGATTCTGTGGAAAGAATCTAATAATCGAATCTCTTATTAGAGAAACCGGAGCCCCCCCCTCAAGTCATTTCTTTGTGAGAGAAATGTATACGGCACAAGTTATAGAGGTGTGTTCCTCTTTAATTTCATACCTCGATACCGAGGTGTAAGGCGTTCGAAAACAGCACATTTTATAGAGGTGTGTTCCTCTTTATATTGGATTCTAATTGTGAGAAGTTAGAAGAGAATAAGGCACTCAGTAAGTCAACATAGAGCTCAGACATCCGTTTCAAACATCTCGTCAGATGCAGATTCAGAGCTGAACCAAATGTAAGTGGCTAGTATCTCACTCCTCAACCAATCAGATGAGTATACCTCGTTACGAGGTGTTATGCGTTCAAAAAGCTTTAAACATAAATATAAATACAACAGTCGTATTTTATTGTGTAAATGCCCAAGCTGTCAAGGCATATTTATATGAAGATGTTAATATATTTATATTATTATGTGTCTTGCTATCACATAATTCAATAATTTATTTTATTAAATTCTATATTTCTTAGTAAGGGTGCATAACCTTACTTGATGGATTATTGCTTATAAATCTCTTTCCATATATGCCTTCGCACACTATTTATAACCGACCTCTATGTATTATATTCATCGCTCGATGAAAACACAGAGTTACAATGAAACCGCGCCACTGTCGGTACACCGCATTCTCATAGAACTGACACATACGCGGAGCACATAGATACAGCAGATACAGCAGAAACAGACGGAGCGGCGCCCCGCGCATCGCGCATCGCTCAAACACTGAGCAGATCCTTTGATCTAGCATTCGTTCGAAAGTCACTTCACTATTCGTCTCCGGCAGCCGTCGGGGCGTATTTGACATACAATATGTATAGAATGAAGAACGCTTCACGATTTTGTGTTCAATTAGAAAATACTTCTAATTACGTGTTTTATATAAAACACTGTTGTTTATCGTTTTACTATTCTTTAATAAAACACTTTTATATATTTTACATGTATATATATATTTATATATATTTTGATTATTTTTTTGTGTTATTATATATGTTAGTATGTACGATTATGATCGTCACATTGGCTACTAGTGCCATATATTATACTATGACAATATAGTACGAGTACGCTTCGTGGCGATAAATCACTAAAAAGTAAGAAATAAAAATTTTTAACAAAAAATAGAACCGACTCATAAAAAGTAATAAGTAATTATGTCATTTATTTGCTTTAATTTACTTAAGCATATCTAGGAGTCGGTGCCAGCCAAGGTTTCTACTTTCAAGGATATTACCTAGACCTGCTTTACTACGTAAAATAAATGTTCCTTAAACTTGGCTGGCACCGACTTCATAGATATGCTTAAGTAAATTAAAGCAACTAAATTACACAATTATTTTTTACTTTTTAGTGCGTTTTGAGTCGGTTCTATTTTTTGTTAAAAATTTTTATTTGTGATTAGCCAACTGTACTTTACTGATATCCTCTCACAGCACTTTTTTTATTCGTGATTGGAACTTAACTGCAACGCATATTTTCAACAGTTAATTTTATCTTCTAAGTTTTGGGAAATGGTAGAAATGTAGCAGCAGGGAATCCATCGGAACTAGCAAAATTTCGAAAGAGTGTAAGAGAAAAACGTTTGGAAACCTCTGGACTAGACCAACGAGACGTATGTTGTACGGCCGTGATATTTTTTTTGCATTTAGGATGGCATTTTTATTACATATTGCAATTTTTTTAACGTTGTGTTTTAGAGAGCAATTATTTTTTCTATGAAAACATATTCATTGTGCATTCAAATGTAAAGTAACTTAACTTTACATTGCAATGCACAATGAATGTTTGAAAAATTCCAATAGATATATTTATTGTTAATATTTCCACCAGTTTACTAGTGAAACTTAAGTAAATAGTGGTAATATGACACAATAAAGTTGGTTATTTTTTAAGACCCTTTTATTTCAAGGCGCTGTAAAAAAAACTAAACAAGCGTTTTAATGAGGATGACCGTGATCCCAACCGTAACCAAAGTGACAAAGGGAGTTTTGGGTTCCAGGGTTTAGGGTTACAGGGTTGTCAACACAAAGCCATGCATAATAATACAGACTTAGAGGGTATACAGCGACCTCTATACTTACCATCCATCAAATAAAGATGACTTAGGAATACGGATCGTTGTCTTAAAATGCGACCTATAGACTTTTGAAACCAAAAAATCGCAATAGGATAAAACCTATTGCAAAAGGAAGAGAATATCATAAAATAAATTACGGGCGATCAGAGGTCGGGAAGGGGTAAGGGTTGAGGGTTTAGGGGTAAAAAAACGGATTTCCTCGATTTCCGGCAAAACTAAAAGTCCTACGGAAAAGAGTTGAATGGCAAAGTTGTAGGTAATAAAAAGATCTAAAACTTTAGATCTTTTCCTTTCATTTTTATGATATTCTCCTCATTTTCTAATGGGTTTCATCCTACTGCGATTTTCTTGTACTTTTTGTTATTTTGCGAAAGATTTATTAAGGCTAATTGCACTGGAGTACTAGTAAGTCTCGGATTCACGAGCGAGAGTTTTGTACAAATGACAATAGACTGCCAACTAACTACATATAAAATTATGTTACCCGATGCGTCTGTCTGTTCGCAATAAACTCGAAGACTACTGAACGCATTTTCATGTGAAAATGATTCCTAAGGAAAGTTTTTGTCAAGGTTTTGTATATATTAATTGAAATTTGACGATAATTAGGAAAATTACTGCTTTACCCGTTTGAGATATAACAAAAAATCTATGGAAAAATTATTCGTCTTCGTTTGGTCTATAGAAAGTCCGCTGTGGTATATGTAATGGTCGTTTCACTGCACTTCCTTTTAATGATATCTTATCACTTTCTTTTTATAATCTTGCTATACCTACCTCAAATAACCTAGCTCTATTTGATAAGCTTAATGATATTATGGATCTGAGTATAATATAATATACCGTTTATGAGGAAAGGGGTAGTAAGTTTAAAATTATTAAAAAAATATTTATTATATGATGTAACTAAAATTATGATTTTCGCAATTTTCTCTTTCTCTGTACATTGCTACAGACATTGCTACGTAGCACATTTCAAGATTCACGGAAAATTAGCGTTTTGAAAATTTGCGGAAATTTTCGGCGAGTATGTATCTTTCGATGGCATTAGTTTAGAAGTCTGTCAGGCTTGGGCTGAATTGGGTGAACATCGTCTTTACCAAAGTCTATACGGTATATATATGGTATATCAGGGTCATACATTTGTGGTTTTCGGAAGCAGGGCCATATAATTTCTGTAATATGTCCAATGGCACCATTCACCAGATCTTTGGAGACATCTACATCATAATCTTGTAACGCAACATCACCATGGTCCCAGTGAATATTCCTAGCTTCTTAGGTAGCCCTCCTGTCTTGTTTATATCGGATGGTATAATGTTATTTAGATGTCAGTTTTTCGAGTACAATCCACTAGACTATCCTTGGCTTGTGTGTTAGGGAGAATGCACCACTTATTTCAGCTTGGAGGCTACTGACGAAACATAGTTCCAAGTTTGATTTGGAGTTGTCCTTCTCCTAAACAGGTTGCAGACCAATGCTGATGACGCTCATTTCGCAAAACACACAAAACAAACTTATTTCAGCTTGGATATTACTTATTATTTTTTTAGTTTATACAAAGGAACAAACTCTTCCACTTTATATTATTAGTATAGATATGGTCTGCTATGCCAAACAAATTTAAAAAAGATCAAATTCTCAACCCCAATATTATTACCAAAACGCTGATCCCTATTCAGTACGTACTCGTATGTACGTGCAGTTCAATTTAATTTGGACTTAATAGCGGCAGTATCGCGCTTTTAAAAATTTTGTATTATGTCCTAAATTGTGTTACTATTCTGTAAAAGGCATATCTTATCTTATTATATATAAAGTTTCTTTACATTGTTTTCAATTATACCCAATAGTTACGGCAGTGCATGCGGATAAACCCGATTTAATACATTTTTCGGTCCGATTTGCGTGACAAAATCTTCAATAATTGGGCTATAATACATACTACAAATATAAAATATAGCTTATAACATTTTTCAATAATGTAACTTTCTACTGGCGAAAGATTTTTTGAATTAAATAAGTAGTTTCTAAGATTAACCTCAACAGATCCATTTGCAAATATATAAACTTACAAACATACAAAGTTACAAACTAACAATCTTTACTTCTTTATAATTTTAGTATATTTTAGTAAATTTAATATTGTAGAAATGCATTAAAAATATCTATTCTGCCATCTTGTCCGACATATTGGATTTAGAATGATGTCACACACCATATCATGCATTGTCATCCAAAGTAAACGTGTATACAAAATTTCAGCTCAACCGGTTGAAGGCATCTACTTCAAAATTGAGCTCAAAGACTCCACCCGAACAAACATACTTACAATGCAAGTTAAATAAAAGCTTTTAAAATTGTTCATCTCATTCTTAGAAAATATTTACAATAATACACGCATTATTTTGTATATGTATTTGTACGCTTTTATTGTTGGTCTAATGGTCAACTAGATAGGTGTCTATTAGTTAATTATGAGGTTCTGGGTATAAGGTCAAGGACGGTCAACAAAAAAATCGGTAACAGAGCAACGTCTAAAATTGGGAAGGAAGTAATGTTCACCAACGTACCAAATAGCAAGTATAACATTAGTCCATACCTACTAATTGTTTGACGACTTTCGTGGTGCAGTGGTATTTGTAGAGGATTTATGAGACGGAGGTTCTGGGTTCAATTCCCGGTTTCAATTTCTTAATTTGTCTTGGTCTGGCTGGTGGAAGGATTTTACCGTGGCTAGTTACCATCCTACCGACAAAGACCACCAAGCGATTTAGCGTTCCGGTATGATGTCGTGTAAAAACCGAAAGAGGGGTAGATTTTATCCTACTCCTAACAAGTTAGTCCGCTCCCATCTTAGATTGCTCTAGAGATTCATAATTTTATTTATCATTAAATCAAGTTCTACAACACGTACAAGTATTAAGATGAATTTAGCTTTATTTCCGAATTTAAAAATTTTGAAAAAATTTATATTATTTTTCAAAATTTTCAAATTAATGTAATGAAAAGCTACGATCTGTTTCTAGGGGTGAGGCGCTTATGCCGTAATTTCCGCAAGTAAAGCTAGAATTAAAATTATAAATTGGGTCAATTAAATCGGTATATATATAAGGACTTTTTATTGGAAATTTGCTCTTCTTTAAGGATCTTCTTCCAAAATTTGTAAATATTATTAATTTTTGAGTCATTAAAAAAATCGAAGATCTGTTTTTTTATTTTAATTTGTTAATATTAATTATTTAACTAATATTTTCATGTGCTAATAAATGCAGATGAGATGCATTATTGTAGACGTCGCGCGAGTCAAGTAAGTAAATAATATAATCCATATGACATAAATCAAAGTTACTATTATTAGAGAAATACTTGATTCAGTTCTAATATTATCTCTCCCGCTTAGAGAGAGTTCAGAGAACAGTGTGTTGGTTTGACAAGCATCCGACTTGTGAACTAACATTTAGTATGTACTCAATATATCCGGGAATAGATTTGTAATAATTAAATATGTGCTCCAGGAGCTAAATTGAGCCCACTTTCTGACATTTGAGTTTTGTATATTGCGATGATAATAAATCTTATAATAATTAAAAATTATATTATATACACACACATGGCTCTCTAGCTCCAAAGTTTGTGTTAAAGATAGTAAGATAACTGAAGAATATTCTTGTGTTAGAAATTAATTAAGAAGGCAAGTGTATTAACGGATATTTGATATTAAACGTCAATGTGATACGTGTGATCACGACGTAAATCGACAAAGTGAATTCCTTTATTCAATAAAATCTTAAAATCACTCTGTGTTCGTTATCTATACTAATATCATAAAGAGGAAGCGTTTGTGAGCTTATGACCTTGTAACCTTGTAAGGGGTAATCTCTGGATTTACTGGACCAATTTTCAAAATTATTTCACCATTAAAAAGCTATGTTATTGTGAAGTGTCAAAGTTATAAAATAATGTACTACAATTTTAAAGAATGTATCAAAATCTGTACAAAGTCCGTAATATCACATGCCTATCACCCACGGATAACTCACAATAACTGCTTTTACAGTTAAAGTTGTGGATTAAAAATAATTAATTTTTGTGAAGCTTATTTATTCCATGTGGTAATCTATATCTTTATAAATATGTTTATTAGAACGGAAATTTAATGTAGAATATTTGTGTCTTTCGCTCTATACACTATAAATAAATATCTTCAAAGATATTAGCAAAATAAAAAAGTGCGGTGCGCATCGCCCTGGCCGTTGAGTGGCAATGTAAGTAACATTTAATTCTTTGTATGCTCAACAACTTAGTTTTTTGGTTCAACCAAATTTACTAATTTCTTCAATCTAGGTATTTTCTACTCAAATTTTATATTAATATTTCTAATTAGGACCACCATTTGATTATTTTAAGTAATCGCATTGTTCTGATGAAATGACGTCAGAATGCCTAAAACAAAATCTCAACTATATAGACATACATCTTAGACAAGAGCGACCACTGTACGTCGAATAGGGGAGACTTCTTTTGAGTATGTACGGCGTCTTGCGAATGAAAGAGAATATAGATCGCAAGCATCTTCTAGAAAGTCTAGCACCAAATCGTCTCAGCGACTGGCTAACCAGAGACAGAATATGTCGGACATACGTAAAAGGGAATCTAGCACCGAACGTTCGCAGCGGCTTGCCAGCAAAAGAGCAAGTACATCTACTAGACTTGCTATTATCATCATAATTCTTATTTATCCCGAACTTTCTACCTGAAGTATTATGCGGTATAAACGGGTCGGGATGAAAATATTTCTAACGCAGAATTGGAGGCATTGCTAGTAATAAATAAAACTAAATATTGTTAATGTAAAATAGCTAGTATAGAAAATAATTCTCAAACGTACTTATATCGATACTAGCGGGCGCCCGCCACTCCATCCGCCACAATTTTTTTTGCGATAAATCGACAAAAATTAGCCTATGTCCTTTCTCATACTTTAGACTATCTCTGAACCAAATTTTATTTAATAGGTTTAGTAGTTTTAGTCTGAAAGCGCGAAGGACAGAGAGAGTTACTTTCGTATTTATAATCTAATATATAAAATTTCCCTCTCACAATGTTAGTTATCGTACTCCTCCGAAACGGCTTTACCGATTACCAAATTTTGTATGCGTATTCAGTAGGTCTGAGAATCGGCTACTGTCTAATTTTCATCTAATTTTTTTTTTAATTTTTAATGCAAAACAACGTTTGCCGGGTCAGCTAGTATTAGTATAGATCTATTGTGAAACGTCCCTATACGTTTCATGACAATATTAATATACCTATTGTGCGTGTAATATGTTTAAGAACGTTGCTGGGACTGCTACAATTCTGCAGCGCTTCGGGCATGCATGCATATCATAATTATATTCTTCATAATCTTTATTTATAGTTATTACACTTAAAAATACTATTATTAAATAAAAAATGGTGTTTTTCTTACCCGTTATTTTGTTTTCGAACCGGTGAAGTGAAAAGTCAAGTTTGTCTGTAGGTATGCAGTGATATAGACAAACTTGATTTTTCAAAATTCCATTTAAAGTGAACCAACTTGAAACAAACTCGTTTTATTTGATTTGATACTGTCGTGGAGCTTGTCTGATGATAGAGACCTTAGGAATTCCTAAACTAAATAAGATAAGCTCGTTGTTGCGGCTCACAGGTCGTGTTAACATCTGGTGTAACACTTACGAACATTTATATTAAAGCGTGTTTTAATTATATTTTCATATACATATTTATTATTTTGATAATTTCTTATAAAAAACTATTTATTTTTAAATAATACTTAATCTATATTACAAAATATTGCTAATTACTAAATTAAAACTAAAACCTCCTCGATTCCACTGCAACGAGGCATAGTGCCTAAGATACTGGCAGCATTTCATCTTTGAATGGCCAAACTAATTCGATGGCCTAGGTAGCTGCCAGCTCTTTGATCACCCGTACAATCGATAACTTTTTTTGAAATATCTTGTAAAAGAGCACAAGCCTTCGCTCTTCATGGCCCCGAAGTCTCTTCACTAAAAGGCACAAAAACTAAATTGCCATTTATATTTTTATATTTTATAATAGAATAAGTATCTTCGATATGGTATGCAGCATAATATTTTTTTATTTAAATTAAGACATAAGTTAGCTACAAAATACATGATCTATTCTTGCCAAACTTTTAATTAACTCTAAACGTTAAGTGTCTCTCCCTAAACTTGTTAATGTTACTATCGCAAGAATCAATTATAGAGAAATATTTTTATTTTCATTTGTTGTTAATGACTACTACTACCGTTTCCAGTCTCTTGATTTTCAGATTTTCTTAATAAATTATATGAAGCCAATTAAGGATAATTCGTAGAGATAAAATCATTATTTGATACAAAACGTATTTCTAAATATAAATGTTTCTTTTCCAATTATGAAAGAAAAATATGTAATCATAATTATATTGTAATAAAGCCGCTAAATAAGTGTAATATATCGAATGTCTACATTCTTGATAAGTATATTAAATAAGGCTATGCTGTAGTGACGAAAGCAGTACGAGTAATAACAATTACATTTTTGTTCATGAATTAATTATTTATTTTAGATTTAAGATAAATGTACCTACATTACAAATACCACCTGTTTTAACCAAGGGCTAATTAATTCTAAGTGAACTGAGTCTCTACATGTAAAATTTACTCGATCCGCAAGTAAGGATCTATTGTAGTGATAAAAGCGTAGTACTTAATACGGCTCCTTTTAATTTTATATGAGGGACTCTGCTTAGGGACATGCATGAGATGAGAGTATAGTTGCATTGTGAGTATATGTCGTCGGCCGGGGCGCGCAAGGCAAGCGGCGGGAGGTGATTCGGCTCCAGTCCTGCCACTAGTCGCGGCCGGCGACCAGATCACTCGTACCGCGGCGCTCAAGACTCGTGGACGCCACCGCGGCGCGATCCGGAAACATGAGGAACTTTATAAAGTTTCTTATTCTCCTTAACTTCGCGTTCGCGCTCGCTGACATTTGTCCGCAAAAATGTCAGTGTCTCCGCAACTCGGTGCGCTGCCTCCACCAAGACCTGCAGGCGATACCGAGGGCTCCAGACGACGCTCACACGCTGTAAGTAAACTTGCCCTAAACTTTTGTTAACGTCTATAAATACATTTTGCCGCGTTTATAAATATACGTGCGTGCGATTGTCGTTGCGAAATATTTTTAGTGGTTTCCCCAGCATTGCGAAACGACTTATTTAATTAGATTTTAAAAGCTCGGCTGTGTTTAGCCGCACCTGATTGTTATAACCGATTATAATTATGGAATATTTTGCTTAACTGCCCAGGAAATTTACCTCGTCGTAAAAATATTATTGAAATACTCTGGCTGTATTTTTAATTGTACTTTTAAAATTAAAAACCGGGATTCTTTTTTTGTTCCTTGTGAAATACATTTTGTCGGACACGTAATTTAAATTGTATCGAGTTAAATGTGTAACCGCGTTTTATCAAAAACAATAATTGTGTATTTATATACTTTTGTCAAACATTTATCTTCATTGTTGTACGCTTAAGTCCCTATTTAACTTTAGTTATAAAAAAACAATTTGTTCCAATTTAAAAAACGTCAGATTATGTATATTTAAAAATTAAAATTATTTTATTTTATTTTTTCCATGTCCGTTAAATCGTCTAACACTACATATTATGAATTCACTCGCCTCGTCTGTCTGTTTTGTTCGCCATAAAGTCAAAAACAATTGAACAGACTGGCATGCAGTTTTGACAAATGAATAGAGTGGTTGAGAACAGTTTTAATATATAATTCGTTAAGATTTTCTATAAATTGGCTGAAATATTAATTAATTTTTATAAATTATTAATAATTTAAGCTTTCTGGGAGCTTTAATTGAATGAAATTATATATATAATAAGACAATGTATGGAAGGATTGTTCCTCTTTATTAGGTCTATGAAAAAGTCGACGGTGGCATGTATATATCTTTTAAGGATAGCTTGCTATACCCAGATCTTTTTCCAAAAAAGGTCCACAATTATTTTTGTGCTATCGGAAGGTTGCAGTTCATATTATTTTATCGCGGGTGAAGTCCCGTGCGTTTGCTAGTTAAAACTAAAACAAAGACCGTTTGAAATGCGCAACAGACATAATCAGGTATTGTTGTGACTATCGCCATCTCATCTAAATGAAAATTAACTTTACCGATGCACCTAGCTGCAATGCAACTATCTGTGCCTAGAGGATTCGCCTGTATTCCCATGCTAGTGAGAGCATCAAAAAAATCCATCATCGTATGTATCGCTAAATGAGTAACTATGCTAAATTTTGAGCCAATCGAGTGGGTAGTTTAAGAGATGTATGATGAGTCAATCAGTAGTCATATGTCAGTATCAGTATTGATGGACCTTAAATTTCGCCCACTTTTGTAAGCATATGTGAGCGGAAACAAAAATGTCATTAATTTTTATCACGGCCATGAGATATATGTGTATTTGTGTACTTTATATCGAAATCTAAATTCCTTTAGAAATCTGCCTTTCGAGTCGATGGTAGAGTCCACTAGTAAATGGTCAAAGTTTAAAAAGTGCCTGAATATATACAAACTACTTGAAATAAACATATTTGTATTTCATTTAATAATAATAATAATAAGCCACCACCACCACATATTTCACCACCTCCAACGCCATCACCGTCACCATAACGTATTCCACCACCTCTAACACCATCTCTTCTGCTACCACCACCATCTCTTTCACTAACACCAACACTACCTTCTCCACTACCTCCATCGCCACCATCTCATCCGCAAACCTCCAACACCATCTCAGCCACCACCACCACCTATTTCACCACCTCCAACGCCATCACCGTCACCATAACGTATTCTACCACCTCTAACTCTATCTCTTCTGCTACCGCCACCATCTCTTTCACCAACACCAACACCACCTCCTCCACTACCTACAATGCCACCACTTCATCCGCCATACCCAACACTATCTCAGCCACCACCACCATCTTTTTTACCACCTCCAATACCACCTCCAACGCCATCACCGCCACCACTACATATTCCACTACCTCCAATACCGTCTCTTCTGCTGCCACCACCATCTCTTTCACCACCTCCAACAATCATATTCGGCTATTCAGTCAGGGAGCTCGCCGAATATTCGGTATGCGGTGTACTGCCGAATATATTATTCGTTACAAGTCTAATAATCTCTCATTACTTTTGCTTTGCGATTCGTAGAACTATATCGGTTATTTTGGTTCTTCTGCGGTTCTCTCTTATTTCTTATTCGATCACGCAGAGATACTCCGAGCATCAACTCAAGTTTTATCACATGTTATACAAATTGAGATACATGAGAGATACAAGCGGCGGAGCATCTACTGTTCTGTCCAATAAATTTAAGAATTTTTTTGTCTATAGGCTACACAACTGCTGTGACTGTATTATCCCGGTCTAAATAGACATTGAAGATTACATTAATTCGCACAAAGCTGAAATTTGGCATGAATGGTGGGAACACTATTACAAACAATTTGTGAAAAGTCCTCATCGATCCGATGTGTGTAAAAAAAATTATTCAAGGTCAAATGTGGTCAAATTTAATTCTTAAACTGTAGTTTTACTCCTTCTGAAAAATGCTGAAGTTGTGTCGCAGTCAGGTTGAATATCTATTACTAGCAGACGCCCGCGACTTCGCTCGCGACGAAAATTATAATCATAATGCAACCAAGAACTCAAAAAAATTATTCGTAATCAGTTTTTTTAAATGACTTGATCAGATTTTTAGTAGTCCTGATAAATAGGAACAATCCTTCGGTTGTTTTGTTATATATCTCAAATAGTTTAAGCTGCGTTTTCAATAAACGCCCCAAGACGGCCGACCATTTCAATAATTATCGTCATATTTAAGCTAAAGCTAAAAGCTTCCCAAGTAATCACTAAACCTATTTGCGACAAGCGCATGATAATCCGTTTAGTATCTAGTCTTAGGGTTTATCGCGAACAGACAAATAGACATACGCGGCTGAGGATTTTACTTTGTAATATTGATTGATTATTATTTACTTAAAAGGATACAGGATGCCAGAAAGTGTACATCCTACTTTGAGCAGGAAGTTTTTTCGGAAATCTAGTACCTATATACATATAGTATATAGACTAGAGGACGTCCATATTCGTAAATTTCCACACAGAGTAAGTACCGTGTAGAAATTTACGAGTATGGAAGATTTTCATACAATCTTTTATACACTTTATCATCTTTAAAGTTTCATCATTATCGACATTATTATCAGCCTATTTACAGCCCAGGGCCAATCCCTTTTTATAAGAGGACATAGAGCCTAGACCCACCACGCTGTATTATATATAAATGCTTACAATATATAGATAAACACCCACACACTGGAAAACAGCCATATTCATCGCATGAATATTTTTCGAATGTGGGAATCGAACTCACAGCCTAGGACGTAGAAGCAGCGTCACTAGCTACTGCGCCACTCGGCCGTCAATTGGCTGAAATATAACGAGAATTGTGTAAATATTGGTGATAATTTATGCCGCTAAGGAGTTTTTTTCTTAACAAAAGGTTGAAATTTATTTTGGTGTTCTTGGAAGGTTCCACGGTTGTATTTGGGCGGCGAGCGAAGTCGTGGGAGTGCGCTAGAGATTTATAATTAATTATTTTTATTTTTATTTGAGCATTTAACGATTACTATTTATAAAACCTTAAATGAAATAAGAAGAACGGAAAGTATAGGATGTTCTGCTAGACTAGCAGTCGCCCGCGACTTTGTCCGTGTGAAAACTTCTTAGGTACCCTTTTAATTTTAAAGACACACTTTCATACAAAAAAATTTTTAACAAAAAATAGAACCGCAATAAAAAGTAAAAAATAACTGTGTCATTTAGTTGCTTTAATTCGGTTCGGTATATATCTATGAAGTCGGTGCCAGCAAGTTTAAGGAACATTTATTTAACGTAGTAAAGCTGTTTGTGGGTTCTAGGTAACGTCCTTAAAGTAGAAACCTTGGCTAGCACCGACTCCTAGTGCGTTTTGAGTCGGTTCTATTTTTTGTTAAAAATTTTTACATCTTACTTTTTAGTGATTTATCGCCACGTAACGTACTTGTACTATACTCTCATAGTATATTATACGGCACTAGTAGTCAAAAAGCTACCGATACCGAGACAAAAACCGAAATCACTGTAAGCGTGCCTCCAAAATTTGAAGAGTTCCTTCAATTTCCCCAGGATATCATAATCAGATCCTAATATGATGACAATGGGACCACCTTGGAAGTGTGCCCTTTCTAATAAAAAAAGAATTATCAAAATCGGATAACTCTGTAGAAAGTTATGCGTCATACATAAAAAAATATATATACGTGATGTATTGAGAACCTCCTCCGTTTTGTTTTCGTCGGTTAAAAATGCTCATTCCCCGCTCCCCCTCTCAATTTCATTTTTTATAGTTTCCTATGAAGCAAACGGGACGGGACGGAGGTTACTCCGTCCCGTCCCGTTTACTAAAGATCTACATTTTTGTTCAACTATGTACGACGTTACAGTACATTAACATTAACAATATATATTTATGGCAAGCTGATGTGTATAGCTTAATATTAAATAGTCTATTACACTCTTGAGTATAGCTTTCAAAATAAACAAAAATAATTTTACAATCCGACACGCAGATCTAGAGATTAGCCCGTTTAAACAAACGAACAAACTCTTCCGCTTTATATTAATAGTAGGTATAGATATGGTTTTTTATGGTAAATAAATTAACAAAGATCGAATTCTCAACCCCGTTACCGTATTATCGTTTCTATGAAACAGCATACTTACTTAATAGCGGCAGTCGCGCTTTTTAGAAATTTTGTATTATCTCCTAATGACGTAAGCGTAAGCATATGAATTAAATGTTATTTTAAAACACAAAAAGTTCTATATCTGCCAAAATATAAAATATAGATATATGCGATTGTGGACTTTTTTGTAGAAATTTTAAAGATACATAAAGTTTTGATACAATATTTTCAATTATATCCAATAGCTAAGGCAGCGCACGCGCAAAAAGCCGATTTATTAAATTTCACGGTCCGGGACAAAAACTGTGGTAACTCGGCTAATATATAAATATAATACAAATATAAAATATAGCCTATGACACTCCCCGATAGTGTAGCATTCTACTGGTGAAAGAGTTTTTTAAATCGGATCAGTAGTTCCGAAGATTAGCCTTAACTTACAAACATACAAATTTACAAACTTCACCTCATTATAATATTAGTATAGATGAAGGACATTTTCAACTGTTTACATCGCTATATCTCCGAAATTGTAATTCTTAGGGAAAAAGTGTGAAGACATTTTTTGTAGAAAATTGCACGACAAATAATTTTTGTCTTGACTATTTTTATGATAAAACTTACCGTTTAGTTGAAAAATGCAAAAAACCAAATTTGACCACATTTGACCTTGAATAATTTTTTTTGCACACATCGGATCGATGGGGACTTTTAACAAATTGTTTGTAATAGTGTTCCCACTATTCATGCCAAATTTTAGCTTTGTGCGAATCAATGTAACCTTACCCCTATTTTTGAAGCTAATTTGACCGGAGTATTTCTACTTAGTTCTAAATAAAACTCGTATATAAATGGTGATAATAATAAATTTCGGCTGAGTTTGTTGTCAGCTACAGACTGATTTCATAGATAGCTGTACTTCATTAAATAATTTTAGTATTATTATTTTATATGTACCCTGAACATAATATATATTACGTATAGTCCTAGCTCTTAGTAAAATGAAATATGATAGTTACTAAATAAACTTTAAAAACTACTAAATGGCTTTTTAAAGTCTTCACCAATTCATTGTGGAGTACAACTTATTAAGGTATTGTGAAAGCTGAAGTAATACGGAAATGTTAGAGATGTCAGAAAAAATTATGTCGACTGGGAACTTGCCTGCTCCGCGTAAGACAATAGAGTTGTATAGAGACCTTTGTTGGATTAAATTGTATTGTAGTATTTTACATAACAATATTGTCTATTACAAAATAAGTGACTCGTAGGTCCAGTTAGCTTCGTGGATTCGGATCACGTTGGATTCGCGTTTTGTGTCAGGCTATAAAATATTCAACTTGAGCTAAAAGTCTATGCCCGGCGAAGTGAACTTGATGGTGATACGTCCCCGTACTCGAAAACAAGTGAAACTGTTCTTATTAAATCACTATTTTATTTACAAGTTACCCTTGATAATCATACCTGGTGGTAAGTGATGATGCCATCTAAAATGGAAGCTAGGAGCTTAGGAGTAGGATAATATTCCCACCCCTTCGGTATCTACACGACAGCATGTGAGTCAAGTAATGGGCGTTTATTATTACCGAAAATGTATCAAAGAAATCTTATTGATTTACGTTGTTATAATGTTACTAGCGGTGCCCTGCGGTTTCATACGCATAGTTCCCGTTTGAGTAAGAATATTCAGATTAAAAGTAGCCTATGTGCTATACCGCACGATAATTCATCTCTGTGCTAGATTTCATTCAGATACGCTCACCCGCCTTGGTTGAGTAAAAAAATAATATTAATAAAATAATCGTTAAGTTTTCTAAATTTTTCTAATTTTCCGCGCAATGTTCTTTCATAAATCTTGTGACAATAATTATCAAAAAATGATTATTATAAAAACAAAAAACCCGACTGCTTAGAAGTTATGAACTGAAAAGAGAAAAACAAGGATCACTATATCTGTATAAAATTCTAAATACTTTATGGTGCTGCAAACAGGGACAAAATATTTTAATCTGCGGGGAAAGAAAGATCAACCAAAACTACGTTTGTCCCCGCCTGCAACACCATAAAGTATTTAGAATTTTCCTATATAGCCTATGTCACTACCACAATTTTGACAAATTCAATGACACCTCACAAGTCAAAATCCGTTCAGTCGTTTAGGCTGTAGCGCGTGCCGAAGAAATGGACATACATACATACATACATACATACGCTCGAAAAACATAACCCTCCTTCTGACACAGTCGGGTAAAAAGGTATTATCGATATCGGTTCAGCCATTCTCGAGATTTGCGCTTAGAAACACATTCAGTAAATCATTTTCATATTATAGATTAATAGACGGTACATTCGCTAGCAATATTATGCTCTGCGCGCATTTTCCGCCACTTGTTATTACTCGTTTTTATATCTCTTTCATTATTACAAAAGAACAACAAGGAATCTCGGTCATGCACGCGCAGTGTCAGCAAACAAAACCACTATCCAAATAAAAAATACTTAACCTACTCGCAACCTTTGCTTGGAATAAATTATTTGTGACATAATTCACTCACATTAACCTTAACTTTTGTTGATTATTTTTTATTCATTACTATTTCGCCATTGAATTTAATTTCACCTGAAGCAAGAAAGAAAGAAGAAAGAAGAAAGAAAAAGCATTTATTCATCTTTAGTGCTACAAACAATACAAGTAGCACCAAATAGGAATAGATGTACAGCTCAGCATATGCCGTGCATAGCAGTCGAGTACAATACCCGGCGCTGATTTTCAGCTGTGACCCGGGTGACGTCACAGCCATTAGTAAAATTAATTACATACATTTAAAAATAAAGCAATACTTTAAAAAAAATACAAGGAAAAAATAAAGAAAATTAAGCAATAAAATTTAAAGCTAAACTAATAGTAATACAGACTAAACTGACACTAATTGTAATAATAATAAAACAAAATACAAATAAAATAATACATAATAGCTAAATGACCATATTAAACTGCCTATGTAAATCTAATTTAATATAGAAAAAGAAAATATAAATTGTCTCACATCCCTTCTAAAGTAAATATAGTAGGGTAATATCTACATCCCTTCGGTTTCTACACGACATCGTAACGCTATTGCTTGACGATTTAAAATTAAGTTATTTTTAATTTGAAATTATTTAACACCATTAGATATTTTTTTATTTATTAAAACTAGCTTTTGCCCGCGACTTCGTCCGCGTGGAATTAGTTATTACGGCAGCCTAATTTTTCTAAGCTTTGAATGTCATATTTATTAATATCTAATCAACTGCCTAACAAATAGGTCTTAAGCTTTTAAAATGACGAAACTTTCATACAATATTTCATCCCCCCTTTAACCCCTTACAACCCTTTTTTCGCAATTTAACATCAGGTGCGATTGCAGTCAAGGGCCAACTTGTAGTCGATAAAAAAAAAAAAAAAAAAAAAAAAAAAAAAAAAAAAAAAATTAAAAGTAGCCTATGTCCTTTTTAGGCTCTAGTACCAAATTACTGTGTACCAAATTTCATTTAAATCGGTTCAGTAGTTGTAGAGTGAAAGCAAGACAGAAAGACAGACAGAGTTACTTTCGCATTTATAATATTAGTTAGGATTATCTCTTGAATGCAATCACATCTGATGGTAAGTGTCGATGCAATCTAAGATGGAAGCAAGCTAACTTGTTAGGAGTAGGATTAATGTCCACGCCCCTTTCTGTTTCTACGCGACATCGTACCGGTATGCAAAGAGGTAGGTACCACAAGCGTGGTGGTACCTCTTTGCCGGCAGGATGGTACGGCCAAAGCCTTCCACCAGCCAAACAAAGTCCAATTAAGAAATTATCAATCGGTCCCAGAGAGAATCGAACCCAGGACCTCATTCTTTAAATCCACTGCGCATACTACTACCAAAAATTACTGATTTGTTTTTAAGCATTTTCGGTATTCAGATGAATAATTTTTGGGAGAATAACATAGGCTTAATTCTGTCACTGTCTGTCAATATGCACATGGACGAGAAAATACAAAAGGGTATGAATAGTAAAATTTGTTTTACACATACTTTCAAAGCTTATTTTAAATGTTGCTTTGCACTGGACAAGGCAAGGCAACATTTGAAATAAGTTATTTCCTAATTTTTGATATTAAAATATTGAAATTTAGCCTGTAAGGCTAACTGACATGCTTGCGAGTGCCATCTAATAAAGAGCGATATTAAAAATGTTGAGAACACCCACTGTTGGTAAGGAAGTTTTTACGAAATTTCCCCGACTAAAAGTGTCCAGGCAATAGGAAATATTTTATACTATACCTATAATATTACACATCATGACTAAAAGAAATATTTGATCTCTTTTAGTCATGATGAAATCTTTAAATAAACTCACCAAAACCCCTCTTTTAAAAGAAATAGGCCGGATCATTACGTTATACAATGTGTAAAGCAAGCATCCTATCAAGCCGTCAACTAGGAGTTAGGGAGAGAGAATACATGCCTATAGAAAGAATAAACTTCCTAGGCAAAATCCTGAGGGAAATACGAGTTTGCTTAAATCTTCAACGTATCAGCCCTTTTCATTTAAGTTAGTATGGATTTTTTACAATTTCAAAATAATTATTTTGTATACAGAATTGTGTTAACAAGATCGATTGGTACGTTTCGGGATGTTATAACATTTATCTAAAATACAGTGAGGACTGAATGTCTATTTAATAAAAAATTCTAGTGAAAATTCGCACATCCTATTTTCATAAAAAAGCCTATACATTTTTCCTAAAACTACGCTTAATCTTTCTGTGAAAAAAAATCGACATAACAGAGACAACGTAAATAAAAGGTATCCGTTTTTAATCTAGATTATAAACTATATATGTAAAATATTGACAAACGGGAGAGACTATGAGTTGGTTTATTTTCTGATAACTTTATAATATAACCGTATAGGCACATGAAAAGTTGAGACGCAACTGACGATGGAACGCGCTTGTCTATTCATAAATTACATAGAAATACCAACCTTGTTAGTGCAACCGTGTATGTATAAGATATACAATATGGTTTTAGTGCGAACCAGGATCGGGGAATGGAACTTTGATTGAAGAATGGATTTCTATATTTGTCAAAGGAAAGCAGGCTTTCCGAAATGAATACAAATATATATAAAATAAATATAAATGATAAACATCAAACCTGTTGTCATTCTACTTGATAGTAACGATGTTTGCGAAAGGCTTTGGGTCAAATTAGAGCTTAAGTCGTATATTAACAATGGAGTGAATATTCTCAACCCTGGTTCGGTTCCCGTTTGGAACTAGAACAAAGGTCACTTCAAACGTAGAAGTAGTAGTACAGCTTTAGTAGTAGGTACTTAGTAGGTACTTTGTGTGATAAATCTTGTCTCGGGTAGTATTATATTTATCTGTTGCCTCCCATTAGTGCATTGTCCCGATCTCAAGAATATGCTTTAACAATAAGCTATTTAACTATGCCTTCGGATGTTTTAGAGTGGCATACATATATATTTCCCGATGGAACGTCCTCTAAGCCAGACAGGTGATCAGTTCTCATCTAAGATCACTCTACCCAATTCCCGTCATCTATGATACAGGTTCCCCTTTTCCTCAAACCTACCTATTGCCTTTCCCTAATTCCCTATATGGTGAGGTTTGTTTACCTAGTTATTGCTCCCATCTTAGAGTAGCGTATTGTAATACTGTTTATTTCCATGGTCTATGAAGTGATGCCTACCGAACATAGTTACCAATTTAACATCATAGAACACCTATCTATTCCATCAACTATCAGATAGAAAACCTATGCTGTGTCATGAGAAGAACTGACAAAATTTCGAATAACATAAATCTGACCATCACAAACAAACTCTTGTATTGCTATGAAACATATAGTAAGTACTTGTATTACACGTATAATTTATTAGTATGCGTTACGGAGTTAATAAAATTGGATTGCGGGATGATATACGAACCGATTTCAAAGGAACTGTTATAATACGGATTAAAACGGAAATCGATACTCGCATTAATTATTTTTTTAATATTTTGCTGACAAACTTTAGCCTTTTTAGTTTTATGTGCCTTATTGTCGGCCTTTTATAATAGCCCATAGAACAGTTGGTTTTTAGTAATATAGAAACCAACGTGTGTATTATATATATTAGAGCACAGTACTTATTATATAAGTTACTCTCTTTCTATTCAGCTAGGGATAGAGATCTACTTCGTGGCATTTAAAAAAATAAAACGGAGGTCCCGGGTTCGACTCCCGGCGGGGTTTGAGGTTTGTCTTGGTCTGGCTAGTGGGAGGCTTTCACCGTGGCTAGCCAGACTCACCCACCGGCAAAGACGTAACGAAAAGCGATTTAACGTTGATGTCGTACAGAAATTGAAAGGGATGTGGATTTGATTCTACTTCTAATAAGTTAGCCCGCTTCTATCTTAGATTGCATCATTACTTAACATTAGATGTGATTACAGTCAAGGGCCAACTTGTAGTCGATAGATAAAAAAATATTTTCATTCTAAAATACACATTTACATATAGTATATAGTTTAAACAAGTTTAAGTTAAAAAAAGTTAAAGATCTTACAATTATCGTCAAAAATTGTCCTTAATTTATGCAAGGTTATTACTTTTTAGGCTAAATTGACCGGGCTATGAAGATTTATGGATGACAGCTGTTGATTTGAGCAGTTTCAATTGATACCTAAATTTTATGCGTTTTGCAGACGGTTTAAATGTTAATTTTTATATGTGTTATGTCAAAGAAAGCTATTGTTTAAAAAATACAGTTTATATTATTATGGATACAGTTACAAGGCTCATGACACAGAAATACATAAATAACATAACGCCTCATTTCCTTAGGGGTGGGCAGAGACAACATCCTTCCATTTGCCACGATCCTTTCATACACGTTCGTCGGTTTAGGGTTAACAGGGACAATAATTAAACAATTGTTGCTGCAATTGTTTAATTATATGCCTAACACATTTGTATTTTGTTACATGTGTCTAACATAAAGGAGAGAAATAACTAAAAAATAAATTTAAAATAATACAAAGTCTAGTCACGCGAAATCAAAAAACGGAATTTACGCATTATGAGATCAGTAGACCGATAAGGTTTCACAACTTCACATCCATGTTTCAAGTAGTCGGAAACAAAGTAACGCTTTGAATGACATTTGTTTTTATTCATTACTAGCGACCCGCCCCGGCTTCGCATGGGTGCAATGCTAGTACTAAAGTATGTCACTACATTTTGAATGTTATATATCTTAGAAAATATTCATTTAAATTACCTGTTGTAAATAGTGATCTATATTGAATGCGCAAAGTATTTAAGATACTTAATTAGATAAGGATAAATGCAGTATTACTTAAAATCACTTCGTAAACAGACCATTACTTTTAGTTGAAAGTAGAAGATAAAAAATAGAACCGACTCAAAACGCACTAAAAAATAAAAAATAACGGTGTCATTTAGTTGCTTTAATTTACTTAAGCATATCTATGAAGTCGGTGCCAGCCATGTTTACGGAACATTTATTTTACGTAGTAATGCAGTTTGTGGGTTCCAGGTAACGTCCTTAAAGTTACCTTAAAGTAACCTTGGCTGGTACCGACTCCTACAAAAATCTTAATTGACCCAGCCGGAAACTGAACCCAGAACCTCCGTCGTATAAATCCACTGTGCATATCACTGCCCCACGAAGGTCATCGTGTATCTTGCATGCGCTGCGAAATCTTATAGTGTTATTTTGTAACACTATGGCATAGTTTACCACTTCATTTCAGATGACCCTCGTCTGGTCGCCGTCAAAAGTAAATTAAACGATGTTGATTTCAGATTGTAACAAATTAAATGTTGTGATTTCAACTTAATTGTCTCTTAATGCCTACCCTGAATTCAAATGTTGCGCACGCCACTCGATGGGATATCGATAACAAGAGGATGAAACGCCACTTAGAAGATCAACTCATATTACAAGATAAAAGGACTAGATATTTACCCGAGTAAACGTTGCACTACAAATCCATACTAATATTATAAAGGCGAGAGTTTGTATGTATAGAAATATGGATGGTTCTTACTTTTTCACGCGAAATCTACTGAATGGATTTTGATGAAATTTCACAATAATACAGCTTCCATAAAAGAATAACACAGGCCACATTTCATCTCGACATTCATCCACGGAACCGAGAACTACGTGGGCGTCCTCTAGTTTATTATAAGCATAAAAACTTAAGTATAAAACCGTGTTTGAAATAAGGACAATAGTTTATAATACCTAAAATTCCGAAAGGATTACGTACAACGTAAGTAGCACTCGAGACGCATCTGGCTATCCAGACCAGTGAGCCTTGACCGAATCGGCTACGTCTCATTTTTCACGGACACAGATTCTGAGAATTGAGAACCGGAGGGACGCCTGGTCTTAATATTTAATATAACTAGCAGATATCCGCGACTTTGCCTGCGAAGAAAATTATGTACCTAATGCAACTTTCGAAGAACACCAAAAAATACATGTGGCCCTTTTTTTTTAAATAAAATCGATGTAACAAGCTAGCCTTAAATGCTAAACATATGCGATTAAGGACCATTTCTTAGTCATAAGAGTCAGGAACAATCCTTTCATACATTGTTTTGTTATATCTTAAAAGGTTTAGGCAGCGTTTTTGAAAGCCTCCAGGCGCTTTGATGCTTCCAACAATCATCGTCACATTTGAAGCTTATTTTCACTAAACTTAAAATTATATACATAAACCTGTCTCACAATCGCTCTATTAGTAAAAGGCGCATAAAAATTCAGACTGTTTATGCTTTGACTTTTTCGCGAATAGACAGACAGACGCGGCGTTGGAATTTATTTTATAAAATGTGGTGATAGTGATATAGTTATGCCACCGTAAGATTGTAAGAACCATTAGATCTTAATCTATGGTGTCTATAAATTATAAGTCGATAAGAGAACGGTGTGGTGTAAAAGAAGATGTAGTGACCAAAATTAAGAAAGAATCCTTAGATGGTTTGGATATGTTCAAAGAATGGATGAAAGAAGATAGCTAAGAAAGTAGTAAGAAAGTGCAAGCACTGTGTCAAATGGAAGGATGTACTCTGCTTACCCCTGTGGGAAAGAGGAGTGATGTTATGTATGTGTGATAAGGTGTCATTTGATAAGCCGCTATATTTAGTCATATTTTGGGTTAAGTATTTTTTATTTGCGAAACAGTTAAATCACTAAAATACAAAACACTAGCAGTCGCACGCGACTTCGTGTGAAAACCCCTTGAGTACCCTTCTAATTTTAAAGACAGACTTTCATATAAAGTGTGCTCATTCCCCGCTCCCCCTCTCGTTTTAATTTTTTTAATGGTTTCCCGTCAAGCAATATCCCTGTCCCGTGTAGTAAGGATCTACATTTTTGTTAAATATTGTACGACATTACAGTACATTAACAATATATATTTATGGCTAGTCGATGGGTATAGCTTCATATTAAATAGTCTATTTCAGTTTGAGTGCAGCCTACATAATACACAAAAATAATTTTACAATCCGACTCGCAGTCGCAGATCTAGAGATTAGCCCGTTTAAACAAACGAACAAACTCTTCCGTGTACTTTACTTAGAAATTTTGTACTATCTCCGAAACTATATAACTAATTAACATACTGTAAAATGCAAATCTCTATAATGTTCTTGTGATTATTAAATAAATTATTTTGATAAGGATTTTAGTTTAATTGTATAAATAATGACGCATATGAATTAAATGATTTTTTAAAACACAAAAAGTTCTATATCTGCCAAAAAATAAAAGATAGATATATGCTGTCGCGTACTTTATTGTAGAACATTTTAAGATACATAAAGTTTTCATACAATGTTTTCAACTATATCCAAAAGTTAAGGCAGCGCACGCGCATAAAGCCGATTTAATGAATTTCACGGTCCGACTCGCGCGACAAAAAATGTGATAAATCGGCTTATATATATAATACAAATATATAATATAACCTATAATACTCCTCGATAGTATAGCATTCTACTGGTGAAAGAATTTTTTTTAAATCGGATTAATAGTTCTGAAGATTAGCCACAACAGATGCCCCGTTTACAAATTTACAAACTTTACCTCTTTATAATATTAGTATAGATATAGTTGAGGATTTTGTGTTGTTTATTATATCAATCCTGAAATTGGTCTGAGCGACACAAAAGGTATTCGAGTTCGAGGCTAGTCCCCTAATAAGCGTTTCAGCACTTTCAGCGATCGATAGTTAGTTATTGAGGCGAGAAAGAAACTTTATAATTACTACACAGACATAATAGACATTTATATAAATTCCTATTTTTGTACCTCATACTAACATCATTTAACTAAGGAACAGAAAAGATACAATTTACGTTACATATTAAATGGAAAAATTTGTAGCATTGAAAATATAATTGATGCCAACATAGGTAATAGCTTTTTCTAATGACCCTTATACATTGTTGATTTTAGATTTTTTTTTATTCAATGACCTCTGCATCACCTTTTTTCTTATTAAGTATTTTTGTGCTTATGAAAGTCTGAGTGTTATTTTGTCATCTTATTTCATCATGAGTTTATTATTTGTTGCTATCGACAAAACCACAGTAATTAAAGTGCGATTTATCACCATCAGAACCTCGGTTTGAGCGTACAACGAGAGAGTTTGCAGGAGCTTCTACGCGAAAGTTATCAGTTGCATTTATCCGTACATTTAAAAAAAATAATGTGAGCATAACATATGCATAACTTAGCGAAACGTTGTGCTAGATGTCCAACGGGCTGACATTTAACCGAAGATCAAGTCTTATCTATCACATGATTTAAGTCCTTAGCTTTGATACTGACTTCTCATTCTCTCTTTTTTCAAAAAATCATTGAAATCAATCAATTACCTAAGACGCTGCCTTGTTAAAGCTTTGCTCGTCAAACACGTACGCTGGTGTAAACAGACTGTTATGATACCACTCAAAATTGAAGTTTTTCCCTAATTGGTCGTTGGTTTAAGAACTCAAAGTGGGTATAATTCATTCATAGCAGCGTATATTCTATACTCGTACTATTACATCCACATTAAATCATCATCGTCATCATTAATCCTACGAAGTTTGTGCTATATAAGTATTGATTCAAATGAGTTCTTCTAACAACACGTACAAAAAACAATAAAATGTATGAAAATTATGAATCTTGAAAAATATTAAGCATTGGTAAATATAAAACTACCTCGTCGGTCTTTGTTAAATATATAACTGGTAATGACCCCCAGAGCCAAATTGACCCGACATTATACCGAAGATATCCCGGACGTCAGCCTAGACGAGATTAGTATGGCTCTCGAACACCTAAAGAACAACAAGGCGCCAGGTGATGACGGAATCACAGCAGAACTCCTGAAAGCGGGTGGTAAACCGATACTTGAAGTCCTTCAGCGATTGTTCAATTCCGTCATTCACGAGGGCAAGACGCCTGAGGCGTGGCACAGGAGCGTGGTTGTTCTGTTCTTCAAAAAGGGTGACAATACCTTGCTGAAGAATTACAGACCAATCTCGCTGCTGAGTCATGTCTACAAGTTGTTCTCCAGAGTCATCACGAATCGTCTCGCTCGTAGGTTTGATGACTTCCAGCCTCCCGAACAAGCCGGCTTCCGACAAGGCTTTAGTACCATAGACCACATCCATACGCTGCGGCAGGCTTTACAAAAGACCGAAGAGTATAACCGGCCACTTTGCTTGGCGTTTGTGGACTATGAGAAAGCCTTTGATTCGGTGGAAACCTGGGTTGTGTTAAGGTCATTGCAGAGGTGCCGAATCGACTACCGGTACATCCAAGCGTTGCAGTGCCTGTACGAAAACGCCACCATGTCAGTCCGTATACAGGATGAGACTACGAGGCCAATCCAATTGCAGCGAGGAGTGCGACAGGGAGATGTTATCTCCCCGAAGCTATTTACCGCCGCATTGGAAGACGTCTTTAAGCTCTTGGACTGGAACGGACTTGGCATCAACATCAATGGCGAGTACCTCACTCAACTGCGGTTTGCCGACGATGTAGTGATCATGGCAGAATCTCTAAATGATCTTAACATTATGCTCAATGACTTCAGCAGAGTTTCTCAACAGGTGGGCCTTAAAAAGAACATGAGCAAGACAAAGATCATGTGTAATGCTCACGTTCCGCTCCACCCAGTAATTGTTGAAAATTCTGCACTCGAAATTGTAGACGAGTATATATACCTAGGGCATATGGTCCAGTTAGGTAGGTCCAATTTCGAGAAAGAGGTGAACCGCCGAATCCAACTCGGCTGGGCAGCGTTCGGGAAACTCCGTGACATCTTTTTGTCCAAAATTCCTCAGTGCCTGAAAACGAGAGTCTTCGAACAGTGCGTGTTGCCAGTGATGACCTACGGATCCGAATCTTGGTCGCTGACTGCGGGCTTCATAAGAAGGCTCAGAGTCACTCAGCGGGCGATGGAAAGAGCAATGCTCGGAGTATCTCTGCGTGATCGAATCAGAAATGAGGAGATCCGCAGAAGAACCAAAGTAACCGACATAGCTCAGCGAGTCGCAGAACTGAAGTGGCAATGGGCGGGGCACGTAGTTCGAACAGCTGATGAACGTTGGGGGCCCAAGGTGGTAGATTGGCGACCCCGCACCGGAAAGCGCAGCGTTGGTCGACCCCCAACCAGGTGGACTGACGACATCAAACGTGTCGCAGGGAGCCGCTGGCAACAGGCGGTTCGGGATCGTTGTGTTTGGAAGTCCCTAAAAAAGGCCTATGTCCAACAGTGGACGTCTACAGGCTGATAATGATGATGATGATGAATGACTGCCTCGTTGGTCTAGTGGTTAGCCTATGTGGCTTCGATGATGAGGTCCTGGGTTCGATTCCTGGGTCGGGTCTCAGAATAATTCTAAGCTTTTACATTCTTCTATGAAATGTTCAGTGCATTCCAAGTCTGGAGTCTGAAAGCTGGTGGTGTTATACCCCCGTGCCTCAGAGAGCATGTTAAGTCGTCGGTCCCGATCACTATTATCAACATCTGATAGTGATCGTTAATAAATGAAACATTATCACCCTAAGCCCGCCAACCCGCATTGGAGCAGCGTGGTGGGTGTACGCTCCATAACCCCCCTTTTATACAGAGGGAGGCCTGGCCCTGTAGTGGGACGTTAATCGGCTGATAATGATGATGAAATAATTATGTAAGCCATAAAAAAGTACTGACGATTTAAAATAAATATAAATTCTGCCAGAATAAATTTTGAATGATATATTATGGCTTTAATGAAGAAATGGAATGCAGCGGAACATTATTACGCCCAATAATTATGATTGATGTGGATATAATTTGGTACTCGGTTGTATGAAGCATTTCCAAAATTGATGGCCATTCAACATTCGACATATTGGGAGTGCACTTCATTGAAATAATAATTAACAAATATACAAACCTAATTACATGCACGGATCAAATTTCATCGCACCGAATAGTGTGGGTGAATTTCATTTAATTTGAAATGAAACTGGCCTTTAACATCGATCTCGCACGTGTTTAGTTTATAATTATAACATGACTAAAGTTTTTATGTAGGCCAAGCGTCAAATTCTGATGAGTAAATGAGCTATCAAAATGTTCAACGCTACCGTCTTATATTACTTTGTCGTCTTCATCATCATTATTATTAAAGAAAGGGATTTAGAGCTCGATCACAGAGTCGAATGACTTTGGAGTGGCTGTATTTGACTCTAACTCTCTATACCAATGTCTATCTATCTGATATCCGTCTGCTATATAAAGTCCGCGGCTTTACGTGTTTTCCAAGGCACCAAAGTGTAGTCAGTTATAGTAGTTACCTTCCAAGAATATCCAACGAAATTTTTTTTTGTACGTCGAATCTGCGACCAGTCCCCCCAGGTCATTGTCTTGTGGAGGTTGAATCTCATTAGGAGTCGGTCTTCATTTGGATACTCCTGGCTTCAGCTGTCCAGGTCGAGTATACTTTTAAGACGCCCCAAAGAAGTGTCTGTCAACAGTCTTTTAGCTAAAGTGTTAGGGTGATTGCGGAGTCTTTTCTTGTATTTTTGTGATAACTCCCGCACTTCATCCTTTATTGTACTAATTCAACAAAAAAATGTACGTGATCAATTTTAAGGAAAACCTAGCCTAATAGATATATAGACTTTTTGTAGTCCTAATAAAGAGGAACAGTTCTTCAATACATTAGTTATGAAATAACTCAAAGGGTTTAGGCAGCATTTCAATTAAAGCCTCCGGGCGCGTGATCCTTCCCACTGTTATCATTATATTTGAGACAATTTGCACAAAATGTTAACAAATTATGTAATTAAACCTTTCTCAGGAATCACTTTTTCCATTCGTGAATACCGCATCAAAATCCGTTCAGTAATCTTTCAGTTTATCACAAACAGACAGACGTGGCAGGGGACTTCATTTTATAGTATGTACTGATAGTGATAGAAATGTAGTGATACCGGAATTCAAACTAAGCGACTAAGCTCCTTAGACGCTTATAAGAGGAGCTCCAGAGTTCAAGTACCTACCGGATTACACGAATAACGAATTGTATTTAAGTTATTGGGTTTGTGTTCCTATAAATTCTTACTCGTAGTTATAAAATGGACTTGTGAAGAGGACAATAGTGAAGCCGGTGCCTCGGACTTCATCCAAAGCCATGTGACACGCCTCTGATCTCCAATCGTGCCTTTGTACTGTCTCATCAGATTGTAAGAGTATTGAAACTGTATCAGTGTTTATGCACAGACCTGTGCACTGAAATATTTCCAGCATCCCATGACAATATTGTTTGCTATAATTGAATCGGGAAGAGCGCTATTACAAAACCTAATTATATGCCTAAGATGGGAGCTTACAATTGGTTATTATGGACGGTGCCGACGGGGGTTTTGGAATTTACTCGATCGTGGAAAATGAATATGCACATCATATATTGTCCCAAAGTAAGCGCAGCTTGTGTTATGGGTACTATAATAACTGATAAATATTTTATATATATTATACATAATTATTGTGCCAACGTGCCTGTCTTATTTTTGGTGTGGAATCCGTGGTGGTTACAGTTATACTAATAAAATTACTTATGGTCTTTGTAACTGTCACTGCTAAGAAAGGCAAAAAGCCCGTTAAAAATTTGGGGCATGATATATACCGGACCAAGACCCCTCTATATTGAAAGCTGGATCCGCCACTGGATGGAGTCGACCTTAGGACAAGCAGCTTCTCACATGGACAGCTCTACGTTGCTTGCTCTCGCGTCACCAGTCCAGATTCACTCTACATACTGGCCTCCGAAGGCGCTACATTAAATGGTGTTAAGTGTATATAGAAGCTTTGTAAATAGTTTTTATCAATACTAATTTTATTTATTCATATCAATACCAACTGTATCTAATGGTTACTGAATCGAAGTCCACGCGAACGAAATCTCGGGCAACAGCTAGTTTATAATATATAGATAAACACCCAGACACTGAAGAACATCCATGCTCATCACGCAAACATTTTTCCACTCCGCCGTCTTCTATGATTATGAGCTTTTTATGCACAATAGGGCGGCCAAAAAAATGATCATCGATCATCATCACTGATGTGCTAGTATACTATTTCCGGTGATAATTTTTTTTAGAATTTTATTTTTAAGTGTTTAGGTAAAAAATGATATCAGTTATCTCTTTAATTCTTTGGTCACAAACACATTTAGTTTTTTTCTTATAGTGAAAGATAAATTTCAGTATATACAATAATCATGCAGATTTTCGCATTTAAAGTCGGTTTCCACTTGCAGTGGTGGTTTAATTAAAATAATGCATTTATTATTCTTATCATCCAAATAGGTCCCCCAATGTTTGTATCCTCAATTAGCATCATGGACTCTTTAATCATGAAAGCTTACAGTAGTATTAAATCTATTGGAATACATCATCATCAACATAAGGCTATGCAATGTAAAGCAGTGATAGTAGCAGGTATCAAATGTCAAGCCACGCTTCCGATGCGCATACATTTATAGACTGAGAGCCGGCGATCTCCAGACCTTACTTATATTATAAAGGCGAGTTTGTATGTATCGATGAATCCATGTGTGTTACCCTTTCACGCATAAAATTGCTGAATGGATTTTGATGCACAATAATAATAATAATAGCTTACTTATCAGAACATTTGGCGACATTTTATCCCAAAATTTCCACGGGAACGAAAACTACGCAAATGCCGCGGGTGTCTTCTACTGGTTTTATAGAAGTTCTAAGTTTGTCAGCTTAGTATGTTAAGTATGGTGGACAGCTATGGGGATACAATTCGACAAAAACTGTTAAAAATAAAACTATGCGGGTCTGCGAAGAGTTGCCACGAGGCTAAGTATATCGTGATACACGTACACGTATATAACATAAGTATATATAATATGAAAATGACGTTTTATACTTAGACCGTTTAGGGTCCAAACACCAAAGTTTATTTATTTATTAGGACCATCAACAAAACCATATATAATATAAAAAATAGTTTAAGCTATTTTATGCATTAGCCACAATATGCAAAAACTAAAGGGTCATACAAACATTTATGATTGAAAATTAACTTTTGTTGAAAATTAAATTTTCAATCCTAAATGATTATCCTAAACATATATAAATTAATATTAAATTAAAAACTAGCAAAAGAAAAAAACTACACCTTTTATAACTTAAGATTAAAAATTAAAAATGAACTACAATTAAATAATTGATATTCGTAAAATCACAGTTAATTTAAAAAAGAAGAGAAAAGCTGAAAATTAATATTGTGGAGCGAATAATTGGTAGGAGCTCTTAAACATTTTTATTGTTTTTGATTATGGGTAAATAAAATTGGGAATCTTACATACTTACCTAGCTAACTCACAAGCTTTCAACTCTTAAATGACGAAGGTATTTTGATCGCGGGCTCTTTGTCTATCTGTAAATGTCTGCGCTACATCGATGCAACGCTAATATTATCACACTTAATGCTTATATTATTGTGCTGAAATCCCAAAGTACCTTGACATCTCTAAAAGTAGAGCCATTATACATTTTAATAGTGTATTTTGAAAATAGATTCTTTTAGCTGTATCAGTTTTTCTCTCTCATTTATTTTTATTTACATTTCTTTTTTCAATTTTTAACAAGACTATATATATCGCCTTGTTAAAAATATCTATACTAATATTATAAAGAGGTATAGTTTGTAAGTTTGAAAATAAAGTTCCGCCGGGGCTAATCTTCAGAACTACTGATCCGATTTTAAAAATTTTTTCACCAGTAGAATGCTACGTTGTCGATGAGTGTTATAGGCTATATTTTATATTTGTATTGTATATATTACCCAAGTTATCACAGTTTTTGTAACGCAAGTCGGATCGCAAAAATCTGTTAAATCTGCGTTTTACGAATACGCTGCCTTAGCTATTTTATATAATTTAAAACATTGTATGAAAACTTTATGCATCTTAAAAAGTTCTACAAAAAAGTCCGCGATAGCATATATCTATCTTTTATATTTTGGCAGATGTATAAATTTTTGTGTTTTAAAAAAATCATTTAATTCATATGCTTACGATTACGTTATTATTTATACTACTAAACTTAAATCCTTATCAAAATAAATTATTTAATAATCACAAGAATATTATAGAGATAAGATTTGCCTTTTACAGTATGCTAATTAGTTATATACTTTCGGAGATATTACAAAATTTCTAAAAAACAACTCTGCCGTTATATCGTCCAAATTAAGTTGACCTCCTCCGTGTTATGTTATACGTACTGAATAGGCGTATCAACATTTTGGTACTGATATTCTTTGAGAATTCGATCTTTGATCTTTTCTTTCAATTTATTTGGCATGGCAGACCATATTTATATAATAAACGAAAAAGTTTGTTCGCATGTTTAAACGGGTTAATCTCGAGATTTGCATGTCGGATTGTAAATTATTTTGTTTATTATGAAAGCTAGACGCAAAAGTAAAATAGACTATTTAATACAAGCTATGCACATCAGCTTGCCATAAATATATAGATATTGTTAATGTTAATGTACTGTAATATCGTACAATGTTTAACAAAAATGTAGATCTTTAGTACACGGGACGGGACAGAGGATGTTGCTTGACGGGAAACTATAAAAAAGTTGAATTGAGAGGGGTAGCATAGAAAGAGCACAGTTTAAATGGAAGTCTGTCATTAAAATTAAAAGGGTACCTAAGAGGTTTTCACGCGGACGAAGTCGCGGGCGACTGCTATATATCAGTAATGACGTAGGCGAGCGCTAAGAAACGTTTTTTCTAATGCTCACCTACTTAAGGGGTCAAACGGGAGTTTAAGTCTACACCAAGTTTCACGCGGACGAAGTCGCGGGCGACTGCTATAGCTGTAATGACGTAGGCGAGCGCTAAGAAACGTTTTTTCTAATGCTAATAAGGGGTCAAACGGGAGTTCAAGTCTACATCAAGTTTTTACGCGGACGAAGTCGCGGGCGTCCGCTAGTACTATATAAAAACACTATTTAAAAATTTATAAAAAAGAATCTGCCCCTCCGATTGCGGAGGGATTCATGAGTTTATTACTAATTAAATTATTTATTAAGTTTCTTCATCATCATTATCAGCCTATACGGGCATCTTTTGTTCATTAACGACCTCTATCAGATGTTGATGATAGTAAGCGGGACCGACGGTAGATAACAGTGCTCTCCGATGGTGTAACACCACCAACTTCTCGACTCCGGATTGAGATGTACTAAAAATTTTTATAGAAGAATGAAAAACTTAAAATTATTCCGGGACCCGACCCAGCATTCGAATACTGAACCTCGTGATCAAAGACACAGGCTAACCACTAGACCAACGAGGTAAATTATTAAGCTTACTTTGGGACATTACTAGCTTCTAAATATTATAAATTAGTTGCTAATCGCCATGTAATATAAAATGAAGACATCCTTGACTTTGTGAGCTAATCTTAAAAAGTGCTGAATCTTATATAAATTTTCACGAACGAAGTCATTAAACCTTAGTTAAGGAAAACTTGAAGAGAGAGCATCTTATGAAGTAATCCTTATAATTTTATTAACGCGAAAGTTACGCGGTTCAAAGTAAATATTATCGATGTCTGGCGAGATATTTTCGGCCTTTTTTAAGCGAACGCTAGGTTTGGAACGGATGATTATTAATATAAAAGAACGCCTGCTTTTCTTTTTTTATTCCTAACCGGCTCTTCTCAAAAAAATCTTCATGCCGAACAGTGACTAAAGTAGTCACAATCTAGTCAGACTCCATGGCGCAATGGTGTGCGCGGTGAATTTTTAAGACGGAAGTTTTGGGTTCAGTTCCCGGCAGGGCTGATTGAGATTTTCTGGATTAGTCCAGGTCTTGCTGGTAGGAGGCCTCGGCCGTGGCTAGTTACCACCGCCAACAAAGACGTACTCAAATAGCACGCCAAGCGATTTAGCGTTCCGGTACGATGTCTTGTGAAAGCCAAAGAGGTTTGGATATTATCCTACTCCTAACAAGTCAGACCGCTTCCATCTTAGATTGCATCATCACTTAGCATCAGGTGTGATTGCAGTTAAGAACTAACTTGTCATGAAAAAAAAACTTATAATTTTCTTTATAAACTTTTAAAGAATGGTTATAAAAATTAAAAAAAAAAACAGTATTAAAAATTTATATAAAATCCACTCACCCTACCGCGGAGCTCGGGAGCCCAAGCAATCAGGGCTCCAGAGTAAGGAACCTCCTCACAATATGTGCAGTCCCAAAAATTACCGCCTTCTGTATCTGAACCTTGATCCACCAGCCAAGCGAAAGCTTCTTAAGATGTTGGTGGAAGTTTTTCGCTATAAGACCATTCATTGAAACAAATATAGGAACAATAATCGTCGACTCACAACGACTGCTGATTGTATCTTACCGGCCCCTCTACAAAAAACCTGTCTGCCGTATAAAATGATCAAAAATTACGGTTTTACAAAGTAATTTTGTATTAGTACTTATTTCAAGAAGTTATTTAATGTATAGCCCACTTCGTTCGTTTTATTAAAAAGCACTCGCGTTTTATAACCTCTATTATTGTTTCATACTCTACTAACTTGGCGTTTTGATTTTTGTTGCACAAAAACTACATACGTAGTAAGTCAATGAACTTTAACATTAATGAATATTTCCACTGACAATCAGAAGTGTACCCAATATTTTTCAGTAAGCAACTTATAACTTAGTGTGTATGCCATATGTGTAAAACCAATTAACACCATCTCTCGTGCCGCAAATAGGTGATTCATTCTGACTTAGGGCGTGTTCCCACTATGTTGTGGCTACAGATTGCAGTTTGAAGTGTCGTTGCTTGGTAACATGGGCGTATTTAAGGGAGAGGGGGCGGGGGGTTAGGCGTCAACGCAATGCATGCATCGCAACTATAAGATTTGTATTAAGAATCCTACGTGCATGATAAAGCTATAGATCATTTTTTAACCCATGAGACCTATAGCTACGCCCGTGAGTGGAGATTTTCACCGTGACGACAGATTATCGTGGTAATGGGAACGACTTGTATGATCGTCGTAAAATGGCAAAAAAATATCGTATTGCGTCTATCGTTCACCGATAAGAATCCAAACGATGACACCATGACAATAAAAGTCGATATAATGAAAACAGCTACATACGACTGACGTGCTACTGTACGATACTGCCACGACATAGTGAGAATACACCCTTAGGCAATTTCCATACGACGCACAGTCGCGGTTTTCGAAGCGGTCCAGCAAACCTGTGAAACCATATTTACAAAACAAAACCCTTACGATCTTGACTTCTGTAAACCAATTTTCTTTTCTTCTTTTCTCTTTTCTTTTTTACAATCTATAGAATGTACTAATATAATAAAATATTAGATAAGGTGGTATAATAGATGTATAAATTCTTACTAATATTATAAAGCTGAAGAGTTTGTTTGTTTGAACGCGCTGATCTCAGGAACTACTTGTTCTAAAATCCAATCAAAAACTCTTTTACTTCCTAAATCTTCCGAGGGGTCGTCCGTAACAGTATGTTATCAAAGTTTTCACTAAATGTTACCAAAAGTACCCTCTCTCAAACATTAATGCCTAGTGCCAATTCTAATACACTTCTTCAAACAGTTAATACCGTCGTAAAGTAGGAATTACAGCTTTACCATTTTAATAAAAGAGTTCGAGCTTTGTGACTGAAATATGAAAATATTACTCGGGATTTACCGTGTCTCGTTATAACTACAATAAATTGTCGGTGTTCCGTTATTTAATCCTTCGTTGTTTATTAGTTGCGAAATATGTATGGAAGTGTATTAATTTACATGCTGTTTACGTATCGTTGAATCCTCAGGGACAGGTTACGGAATAAATTTTAATTCTTCTATGACATTTTCAGTCCATTTCAAGCCCAGTGTGAGAAAGTTGGTGGTGACACACTCCCGTGTCATGGAGAGCACGTTAAGCCATGGTTCCCGGTCACTATAAGGGGGCGTCCATAAATTACGTGAGGTGTTTTTTTTTAATTTTCTGGGCGCCTGGCATGGACGCCCCCTAATCAACATCTGATAGTAATCGTTAATAAATAAAAGAGTGTAACCCTAACCCCGCCAAGCCACTTTGGAGCAGCTTAGTGGGTCACACCATATCCCCTCTTCAATAAGGAGAAAGGCCTGGCCATGTAGTGGGTCTTTAATAGGCCGATAATGATGATAAGTATTTATAAATATTAGCGCTATTTTAAGTGTTGGTCAAGGTTTCCATGACTTTTAAATGGCATCTTTGTTTTTTACAAAGATTTGTCACTGTTTGTAATAATCAGTGAATGTTGATTCAACAATGATTGTTCCTAAAGTCGTTTCAGTCAACGGTCTTATAGCAAAAAGCTATGACGAGCATCTTAAAAAGGTTTCGCTTAATTGTTGGATCAAGGGTCGGATACAGAAGGCAGTAATTCTTGAAACGGCGCGCATTGTGAGGAGGTTCCTCACTCTGGAACCCTGACCACCGGTTGCTTGGATCCCCGGGCCCCGCAGCAGGCGGAATGATTTTTTTTATAAATTTTTAATAGTGTTTTTTTTTATAATTTTAGAAGCAAAGTTAAAAATTTTTAAAATAATTGTAAATAAATAAATGAGTGTAAGTGAACTTTAGTTTGATATCCTCTCTTTTATAAGGAGCGTGGCCGGGCCCAGTAGCGGGGCGTTTAAGTAGACTGACGATGATGAAAATAAATACATGCTTTGCGTGCAAAGTCTAACTAGAATTAGTAAAATTGAGAAATAATTTTTATTAGGTACATTTAAGATAGGACCATATACAATGAAGTGATTGTTTCTTGAAGTATTTATTTGTCTTAAAAGACGCAAATAGTTTGTTACTTCTGCTTGTCTAATGCAGTTTCCGCATAATGATCTTTTAGGCTCTTTAATAAAATATTTATTTATCGAAAGTTATACCTACAATATCAAAACAACGCGCAATTAAAATCTTAATCTCTTAAGCTTATACGGCTGATATTAATCCAATTAATTCTAAAAGGATCTTAATAAGCCTTTTGCCAAAAAAGCGGCAAAGTGCGAGTCGGAATCGCCCATGGAGGGTTCCGTATCAGCAAGTAACATAATATAAAAGTTTTTGTAGTTTGTTATAACTTTGATCGATGTTTATGGTAATGAAATTAAATGCTTTATTATTTTTATATTTCAGTTGATTGAATGGAAGGTCAATTGCGGTTTCCAGTTAGTGACGTATTAAAAAAAGTACTTACTAAATCTCGTTCAAAACAATTTTCGGTGGAAGTTTGCATGGAATTAATGAATGAACGTCATATATTTTTCTAGTTTTATCATTCTCTTTTTTTATAAGTCACAGGGCACACATATTAACAATTTGAAAGTGCCTCTCGCGCAAACTATTCAGTTTAAAAATGATATCCATAAATACCACTCATGTAAAGTTTTAATAAAAAAAAGGTTTTTTTTTTATTAATGGGGAATTTCTAATTATGGGGAACCCTCAAAATTATTTTGTTTTCTCTCATTTATTTTTATTTAAATTCTTTTTTAATTTTTAACAATGTTATATATAAGGTGAGAAGGTGAGTTTGAATTATCTGCCAGCGTCGAAACTGGAGCAAGTCTTATGCATATAGATTACAATAGAAAAAAAATTGTTCCCAGAATAAAAAAAAGAAATTAAAAACATTACAAAATATCTATTCCACCATCCAATATACTCGTATCCGTAAATCAAGCCTACAGTTAGGTACCTATGTACACACTAGAATTGATCAAAATAACAAACATAACAGCTGAAAGGTCAATGAACTTTCTATAAATAGGGTAAAACTTTGTCTGAAATGCTGTCAGCGAACGTACAAACAGGCGCGGCGCGATTGTCGGCCTTTTAAAAGACCGACAACGGCACTGCTTTTTCTGTTCGCTTCCGCGGACGACTAACACGCGCATTTAAATACTTGCCGCCCGCGTTTTACAGTAGGTAATTTAATAGGAAAGTTTATTGAACTTGGCACAGATATCAGCTGATTTAATTTTAAGTAGGTACTTATTTAAAAGTTTATTTCATTCTTCATTTATATTTTACCAGTTCTACAGTGTGCAGAATTGGGACATATCTACCTATTTAGTCCTTCGAAGGTTCCGTGTTCGATTTCTGACAGGTGATTATTATTAGTTTTTATTAGTTCAGATATGGTCTACTGGGAGATTTTGGTCGTTTGGCTTTTCTTTCCGTATTTTATTTGGTAGCAATCGAATGTTTGATATATACCTTCGTCCGGTACCTCGGGTGACTTTGCGGTTAATTTATGAATGCAATGGATGGTATTATGCAAAATGTCCAAAGTGAGTAGATATTTTGTAGGTAATTTTTAAGTTTTTTGTTACTGGTTCTAGAAATATTTTTATTCCGCTATTGTTATCAGTATGCATTACATTTACTCTAGTTTCAACGCTGGCAGATAATTCAAACTCACCTTATATAATACAAAAATAAATAAAAAACTCTATTAAAAATTTAAAAAAAAATCTGCTCCTCTGTTTGCGGGCCCTTTGCGGGCCCAAGCAACCGGTGGTCAGTGCTCCAAAGTGAGGAACCTCCTTACAATACGCGCTGTGTCGAGGCCGCCTTCTGTATCCGACCCTTGATCCAACAATTAAGCGAAAGCTTCTTAAGGTGTTGGTCGAAGCTCTACACAAAAAGACCATTGACTGAAATGACTATCGGAACAATAATATTTGACTCAACATTCCACATGGCGGTAATCTCGTGAGCAATTTGATACTTTTTCCTTTTCGGCTATCACGAGATGGGGAACCCTCAAAATTTATTGTTATTTTTTCTATTCTTGCGTGACCAAGTTTCAATAGTACAGTTCTCATAGTTACGAAAAAAAAATGGCTGTGACATACAGACAGACAGACAGACATGTCGAATCCTTAAGGGTTCCGTTTTTGCCATTTGGCTACGGAATTTCTACACGACATCGTACCGGAACGCTAAATCGTTTGGCGATACGTTTTTGTCGGTAGGGTGGTAACTAGCCACGGCGAAAGCCTCCCACCAGCCAGACCAAGAGAAATTAAGAAAAATCTCAATCCGCCCCGCCGGGAATCGAACCCAGGACCTCCGTCTTATAAATCCACCGCGCATACTACTGCGCCACGGAGGTCGTCAAGTTTGCTTTTAATTAAACTTTTTATACAAGACTATTAACGTTAATCATGCCAGATTTAAATTTAATCGTAAACGCTTACACAGTGCCTTGTTATTATTTAATAAATTAATTAATGGCAGTAGGTACAGAATTTACAACACGCGTGAACATAAACAAGTAGGCAAGGGATTTTTAATCCTCTTATCGCTGCGAAAGACTCATTGTGTAGTTAACGGGTTCGTAAATAAAGAAGATCTTGGGGTTATAGACTTTTCACCTTTATTATTATTGATGCGATGATATCCATTTACTAGACAGGCCTATTCTCTAGCTAGATGCTACTAACACTGTTGTTGAAGCCAAGGGTATAGCGCGAGAGAGGCACTGGTATAGCAGTTCATTAGAGAGCCCGGTGCTTTGCAAATTCACGGAGGATGGCCATCGAGAGGGTTTAAGAAGTCCCACATAACCCGATTTCTCCCCCGCGAAATCGGGTATCTTTAGAGGAGATTTTCTTCGAAAAAATAGCTTAAGTATTCTCTAACTTATAGTCACAGTGTTAACATAGTCAATGACTACGGCATTTTTCATTTTCCGTAAATCCCGTTATTAATGAGAATGACGTCATCACAATGACAAATTAAACGAAACCGCGTGATCTAAAATTGCTAACAAAAGCTAGTTAGTAATGTTCGTGTCTATACAGTTAAGATAGCGACAGTAGGAGTTTTTCTCTAAAACTCCGTATATCATTGAACTAGAAATGGCATGTTTTGTGTCGAAAACTGAAGTAGCATTCGGCGGGACAAAAGACATCATTCATGGCCCATTAAAAAAATACCAAAATTTTAAAGTAATTATTTTGATTGAAGGTAGGTATTATTCTGAACATTTTTTGCTATAACTGCAATGCTGTGAAACATATACTTTCGTTAATATTCAAAGGAAAGAAGATTCTAGATAAAATTCAAGAAGCAACAAATGATGATGGGATCTAAATAACATAGATACATAAACATTTCTTTTCAATTTTCTCTAACGAAATTCTTTATCCGATTATGGATTAATTAGTCGCAGCTGATCTTTTTCAAAGACCTGAGATTAATTAATACATTTGATAAATATTATTTTGTATCTGGACTCGAATTTTTTGAACTGACATCTATTAACTACAGAACATATGTAAACAGAGTGAACTACAGAACATATTGAGTAAGGTTGATAAACTAACTACAGCCTAGAAACTTTCCTGGGAGTCCCTGGAAAGGTTATATATAAGATTATAACATAACACTCATTAAATGTTATATAACACTTTATGACTAAATTATATAATAATAGTATTATAATATTTTTATGCCACCCACTTTCAATAAATTAAAACCGGCCAAGTGCGAGACGGACTCGCGCTTGCGAAATGTTCCCTGCTATTGACTTCAACAATTAATACAATCAAATGTTTCATGAATACTCCAAGTGCCTACCAGTTGCCATTTATCGATATCGAGCAGGAATTGGCAAAACATTGCGTTTTTTATATAGGAAACCCCTTAAATATTTTTTTTTGTTTTTAGTATTTGTTGTTATAGCGGCAACAGAAATAAGTACATAATATGTATAAAATTCAACTGTCTAGATATTGTGGTTCTTGAGACACAGCTTGGTTACGGACAGATAGTCCCATGTTTAGCCTTTCGTTACAGAACCCTAAAAACAAGTATAATAAACAGCGCATATCATATTTAGGTCCGATAAACTCCGAGTGAAGGTACCTAAAACTGGCATACTTGTTTAGTTATGTTGCCAAACAGGATATTTCGGTGAAATTCCTTCCGGTAATATTGAGACTCAACTGTGACCTTCAAGGACCGGCATAAGGCCTCAAGTTGAAGGTCAAAGGGTTTTTGCATTTAACAACATTAGGTAGGCTTGTAAGGAATAGTATATTCGGCAGTATACCGAATACCGATTATTCGGCGAACCCCCTGACCGAATAGCCGAATATTAGGCAAACGTATTCGGTGGGATTTTTGATTATAAATATAATATACAGAAAAATTCTTAACTTTTTTAATACAGAAGATGACTATATACCTGTTTAATGTACCAATGACTACTTAAATGATTATAAGAGAAATGAAAATATGAATATGTACGTAATGAATCGAATTTTTGTTTCATTTTACTAATTACTTAAGTAACCAGTATTATAAAAACAAATATAAGCCGAATACTGAATAGTAACCGATTATTCGTTGCAAGCCTAATATTAGGTGGTTTACTTCGCACCGTCAACTATTAATATAAAAAAAATAAAAATTTAATATTCTCAATGATTCCGTTATATGAAGTATAATTTTACTGATTGCCCCGTTGGCCTAGTGGTTAACATATATGGCCTCAACCAAGAGGATCTGGATACGCAGTACTAGTAGTAGTAGTAGTAGTAGTAGTAGTAGTAGTAGTAGTAGTAGTAACTAATGTTGTTTTTTTCCTAAGAAATTTTCAGTAAATTTTAAGCCAAAATTCGGGAAGATGGTGGCGCTACACCCCCTTGATAGCACGTTAAGCCGTTGGTCGCGGTAACTATCAACAACATCTGATAGTGATCGTTAATTTTTTTCAAACTCTATTTTCTGAAACTACCAATAGAATTGTAAAAAAAACCTTCTGTATAGATAGCCAGACTTATGAGGAGTGACATATAGTAACTTGTATCCAGATATACCTACGGGAACAGGAACTACGTAGGTGAAACCGCGGGCGATCGCTAGTTATGTATAAAACTACCTACGTCTGTAACTGTAACTGTAGCTGACAGATACACAGCCTGATAAACAAACACTTCAAATCGCATTTATAATGATGTTGCTTGTTCCAACAACAAGATTGACATATTCCGCCGTGAGGTTATTACTTGGAACTTGCAATCATTACTTCTTTGAACGAACTAAGTTATTACGTTACTTTCTTTCCTACAGAAGGTCTTTCCTACCGTAGCATATTGAAAGCACTAATTGTTCATCTTCAATTGTTCAGATATTTCGTACCTTAATATATTATCTTCTTTAAAATCGTATTTCCTTTTTACAAGCTTCGAAGTGTATGTTAGGGTGAAATCTTGCAACTCAATTTATCAGATATCTTTAACTGATTGTGCTGAAATTTTTTATACACGTTCAGTTTGAATAAATAATAAATAAATATTATAGGACACACATCGCTATATAGCCTCAATATAAGCGTAGGTAGCTTGTATTATGGTTACTATGATAACTGATGAATATTTTATATATATTATACATAAATACTTATAATATATAGATAAACACCCAGACACTGAAAAACATTCATGCTCACCACACAAACATTTTCCAGATGTGGGAATCGAACCCACAGCCTAGGATGCAGAAGCAAGGTCACTACCCACTGCGCCACTCGGCCGTCCGAATGACGTCGAATGATTGTGTGACGTGATTCAAAATCCAACATACCAAAAATGGCGGACCAATAATTTTTAATGCACTCCCACAATATGGGCATCAAATAAAAGGACTTGCTAAATTTAGTTTTTCAGGCAATCATTTATTGTTGCGAATAAAATTATCTACAACTTTGTCAAGTAACTTTAAGAAGCAAAAATAAAAAAGTTGTAAATGAAAACCTATCCTAAACTTGTACTATCTCCTTTCTGGCCTAACCTTTATTATGTAATATTCTTATTATGGGAATGAGCAAAAAGTAAGTTTAACAACGCTATCCGTTGATCATTGGGCACATATTATTTACAAATTGTACTAAGTTGTATTATGGGTACTATGATAAGCGATGAATATATATATATATATTATATTATACATACTTATATGGATGTCATACAAACATTTGTCTATATGTGGGGATTAACACCATCGCCTAGGACACAGAAGCAGGATCACTACCCACTGCGTCACTCGGCCGGCAAACGCCGGTGGAACCCGATAGACGAATATTTTAGTTTTCAGCATTGTCCGGTTCCGTTTTAATTTGAAACAGTCTTATTGCAAGGTGCGGGATCTCACTCAACACAATTTAAAACAAATAACATGTTACACTCTTTCAAACAATATTTAATACTGCGTTTACACAATCCTACTCTAGAGTAGGAGGGAAGACTGATTTAAGAGCACAGACACAAACAGATTTATTTTTGATAATATGGTGATTCCAGCAATCACATTGAACGAAAAACGTGAGGGAAAGATTACCCAAGCGTTCAGCGATACTAATTTTAAAGTATCAAAATCTTCCAGGTATTTCAGACAAAATAAATCCAGGCATTTAGGCATTTTCGTTTCGATATATCTGGGAGGATACTTAGAAATTTACCAGTCATAATTCTTTCTAATTTTTCTTAAACCCAAACGAACAGGTTTGATACACCTTTAGAATTAGTTATTATCCACTGATTGTTCGCTCCTATTGGATGCAGCATGATGATAGCCTATATACCTTTCTCGATATATGGACTATTCAACACAAAAATAATTTTTCAATTAGAACCAGTAGTTTCTGAGATTAGCGCGTCCAAACAAACAAACTTTACAATTTTATTATATTACTTTAGATATTTTCCAACATTCACGATTTTTTAGCAACTTAACATTCTATTAATAGAAATTAATGCCAATTAATTCATAGAAGAAAAAAAAACTCAAAATGATTCCACGATCCAATCTAGATATAGAGCCCAGGACCTCGCGATCAAAGTCACAAAGGCTAACCAGCGAGGCAACGATATCTAACTTAGACGACGTATAAAAAAGCGGGCGTACATAAGATTCGCTACAAACAAAAATTTTTAACAAAAAATAGAACCGACTCAAAACGCACTAAAAAGTAAAAAATAATTGTGTCATTTAGTTCCTTTAATTTACTTAAGCATATCTATGAAGTCGCTGCCAGCAAGTTTAAGGAACATTTATTTAACGTAGTATAGCAGTTAGTGGGTTCGAGGTTCCTTAAAGTAGAAACCTTGGCTGGCACCGACCACCGGATTGAGAACCTCCTCCGTTTTTTTTCGTCGGTTAAAAAAAGATCACCTTTAGATGGTCTGTGTTGTTACATTTACTTTGCGCGTTACATATTTGAAATACAGAGGAAAATTATACAGCTACGTAAATTCGGTATCAAAAAACGCGTGTTGCTATGTAAACATAGTTCTCGGAAGCGATGTTTTTTTTCCCTACACATATGGTAACAACCGATCGTAGTTCTTTATTTAGTGGCGAGTTAGAAAAAGGTCAAAAGGGCGTTTTTGTCTTTTATGTAATGAGTTATTGCTCGGAAATATTATACATTAGCTCTGCCCTGCGGGTTCATCCGCGTAATATCCGTGAAAGTGTCGATGAATATCCACATATATAATAGGGTAATATCCACACCCCTTCGGTTTCTACGCGATACTGCTTTGTCGTTAGGGTGCTAGTCACGGCCGAGGCCTCCCACCAGCTAAACCTAGACCATTTTAGAAAAACTCAATCGACCCTGCCGGGAATCGAACACGGGACCTGCATCTTATAAATCCACCGCGCATATCACAAAGGCCCAAAATTTATTTGTTGTTATCCATATTTTGTATTATACGAAATTGTTAAAAATTAAAAAAAAATTGTTAATAAAAACAAACGGGAGAAATGAAGGTATCCTCAATAATCAGCTTTGACTAAAATATTGTGTTCCGCATATGCACTTTTGATTTAAATAAATTTGAATCCCTATTTGAACATGATAAAATTTGATTTTGTTTTATAATTTTTACATTACACATTTTAGTTAATATTTAAATTTATTATCAAAAACAAGAATTTTGACATTAAAATGGTTGATGTGGTAAAAAGTAGATGGATGTCGGCAATCACCTTTCACCAACAAAACTTGCCTTCAAACCGAAATGCTAAAATCTTGTATTACAGCAGGAGTAAGCACAGTACTTCCCCGGAGGAGTTCTATCAAAAAAACCCCTACTATTTTCAGAAAATAAACGTTGCTTGTGACCTACTTTGTATATTTATGTCATCAACTTTAACTGGAAGTGGATACTTTATATTTCCCTTTGGGTTACTGGTTTGTTTTAACTACTTGTTTTTCTGATGTTAAATAAACAAACGTTACCACTTTATTTAAAGTAAAAGCCTTTGCTCTATCTTTAAATAAATATATCACATTTTTAACACATTGTAAAGTCTTAAAGTTGTCGTCGTTTAATAAGTTAATAATAAGGGTCTACTTTATTGTATTTTTCGTAGAAAATTGATTACTCTACTGAACTATTTTTAAAATATAACCAACTATTTGACTAAAAATTCAAACAACTCAGTTTTAGAAACCTTTAGTAACTTTTTCGCCGATGAGATCGATATGGAGTTTTGCACTTTTATTTCTAACAGTTTTTCAAAAGTTGCGACAAAATTCCGAACATACATAGTCCTTTAAAACCTTTGGTTTTGCGCTAATTTAACTAGTTTATTGGTGAAACCGCGTTAGTCCAGTGGTTAACTAATATGGCTTCGATCACGAGATTCTGGGTTCGAATCCTGGATCTGTTCACTGTCATCAACATCTGATGAAGATAGTTAATAAATGAATCATTATCACTCTTAACCTGCCTACCTGCATTTGAACAGCTTGGATCAACGCTCCATTTCCCCTCCTATAAGGAGGGAGGCCTGATCCAGTAGTAGGTCGTTGATAGGCTGATGATGATGACTGATGATCCTCAGATCACTAACTTCTAGTAGTACATACCTAGTAGGCATAACTCGATCTTTCAAATCCTCAACCTAGGTAGGATTATTGTTCAAGATATCCATAGCAAGTAGTGTAGGAGCCACTGAAAAAAGACTAAATATATTCATTACAACTTGATACCTCGACGCGTTTAGTATTAATTTCATGTTAACCTCAACGCGTTTCTGAGAAGCCTTTTTGGCAGACACATTTCTTTTTCTATTTTGTCCTTTTGAACGAGTCACGGAGCCTTAAAAATGTAAAACACTAACAGCTACACGTCCGTGCATCACAGCTATATCGGTTTACCGCCAATTAGTGGGAAAATCGATAGGGCTCCTGTAAAATAAACCTTTGAAATCTTCTCTTTACGTTGATCCGCTGGAACCGACCTCTACTAATTTTACCTGTTTTTAAAAATGTTATTTTGAGAGCTTTTAAAATGTATCTGGTTTTAAATTTTGTCATTGCCTTACTAAAGTACTATTTATACGAAATTAGGCTATTAGTCAACTTGTTAGGCTATTAAATAATGGTAATTTTTTATTAACAATACTATCAGTCTAGCAGCCAGATGTGAAGTTGAGAATTTTATGTTGTTACACCCCCATGTCTGATAATAACAATTATGATATTTTTCTCAGTTCTCGTTTTCGTGGAAATTTCAGGATAAATGTACCTTAAGTGTTATTCTGATATGTTAGCTATATTATTGTGAAATTTTATCAAAATCCATTCAGTAGTTTTTGCGTGAAAGAGTAACAAAGATCTATCCATCTCTACTTGCAACTTTTGCGTTTATAATATTAATAGGATTCGAAAGCTAATCTACATATTAAATAAAACCGGCCAAGTGCGAGTCAGACTCGCGCACTGACGGTTCCGCAAATTTTAAGGTTTTCGGAATTATTTCTTCATATTTTGTAATATAAAACATTGCTTAATGCGAAATTTCAAGATTCTAGGACTAGCTGCGAGTAGTAGAGAGTTAAATATGCGGCTTATCCTGTATCTTCTGTTTGCGTTAACATAGAAGTTTGATTTTGTTACAGCTTAAAGTTTTTATACGTTCAAGTATTTGGTATGAATTCCAATTTTATACCTTTACCTTTTTATGAGAAAAATGTGTGAGTGTAAAATTGTTAAAAATAGTTTTTTGTATATGATGTAACTAAAAATATGCAGTTTTTCATTATCTGTGCTATATGACGTTGCATCGTACCAAATTTCAAGATTTACGGGTAGGTTAGGTTTAAATTTAGTTGCGTCTAGTTGTGAGTTATGCGGCTTATATTGCTATATCTTTTGATGATTTTGATTTGATATAAAAGTTTGATTTTGTTACAGCTTAAATGTTTTATAGAATTAAATGTTTGATATAAATATCAATTTAATACCTCTACGGTTTAATGAGAAAAGGGGGTAAGCTTAGAATTATTAAAAGCATTACTTTTGTATGATGCAACCCAAAAATTACGGTTTTCGTCAATTTTCCATTATCTATACTGTATAACGTTACTTCGTACCAAATTTCAAGATCCTAAGCTCACGGGCTAAGCCTAAGCTGTAGGTATCTTTTGATTGCCTTGGCCTAGAAGCCTAATTTTTTCACGACTTTAAGGGACAGCAGACTTGAGCAGACTACGGAACCCTAAAAATGTATTTATATGATTTAAAAATGTTTAGACCTTATATTTAATTTTTTTCTCTCCTTTATTTTTATTAACATTTCTTTTTAAAATTTTTTAACAATGTTATATGCTACAAATATATATATTGAAACATTATAAAAAAATTATAAAAAAATCTGCGCTCAAAAATCAAGCAACTGGAGGTCAGTGCTCAAGAGTAAGGAACATCCTCACAATTTGCGCCGTCTCAAGGAATACTGCATTGTATCCAACCCTTGATCCAACAGCCAAGCGAAAGTTTCTTATGATGTTGGTCGAAGGTTTTTGTAAAAAGACTCTTGACTGAAACTAATTTAACTATTAAAACTATTGAAACAATATTAGTTGACTCAACATTCCAAGGTCCAAGAATTTTTATACTTTTTCCTTTTCATCCTATTTATAATTATTACATTTTATTAAATTAATATTTCTGAAGTTCTGGAAAAAATATAATAGCATCTAGTGACAGCCCACTTGAATTGCCTACTGCAGCGCTAGACCACCCTCCTTGTGGGAGGAAGGATAAGGAGGATAGACCTTGCTTCCAATGTGAGTTGGAGGATACATAATGTTTGGCTCTGTAAAGACCACAGTAACAATAGTAACATGGACTCACGGCTTCAACTTCCCAGCTCCTCTTCCGCTAAAAGTTTAAAAGAAGCTCAATATTTTGTAGGCTTAGGACACGCCACATTATCTTTGCCACAAACTAGGCAGTTTTCCAGTATCTTCTAACTCCTAACAGATAATTAAAACACATAATTGATCAAGCCGGGAAGAGTCAAAGCTTGCGCATTATTTATTACTAGCAGACGCCCGTGACTTCACCCGAGAGCTAAATAGTATATTGCAAACTTCTAAGCCTAAAAAAAAGACAGAGAAAGTCAACTTTTTTAGGCAAGATTTTTTTGGAAGATTTTCTTACATCGGTTCAGTACCTAGTTCCGAAAATGAGCCGTAACAAACTTACAAACATATACTTTTTATAATATTACTTATTATAAAGATATTATTACATATTACTTATTATAAAGATAAAAAATATTATCCATTGATCGAAAAGCGCTAGAAAAACATTATGTACTTGACATGTCCAGTGAAAAGTTTTCGTCAATTAATGAGTAAGTAACTGAAAATTCCAGAATTAAAGCCTAGTGAAACTAAAACGTGCAAAAAAGCACATATTAACGAATATTGGAGAGGAAGTTTATAGTAACGAATATTGTTGGACGGGGAGGTGAGCGCATTGTCCGTCCCTGGCCAATCGCTTCGCCAAAGCTTCGACTAATTTTCACCGTTCACGAGTTGCTATGCACCGAAATAGTTTCCTGAAAGTTCGATGCGAACCAGATTTCTGATACGTTTTGTGTAAAATAAACAGTGTAAAATAATTGGGTGTTTGAAATACAGAATAGTTCAATTTCAATACACAAACCGGCGGTTTTAGTTGTTTGAAGTGTAAGCTTTTAACTAAGGGCGCTTCACACTGTCAAATGACGAGCTTTTTTCTATTCATATGACAAACTAGCGGATGCAATCGACCTTGTCCGCGCGGAATTAAAATAAGGAAAAGGTTCCAATAAATAAGATTAAGATAGCCTAAATTGAGCCCTCAAAGATGAATAATTTTCCCCGATTTTGCACATTTTCCACTGATTCTTTGCTCCCGATTGGTTGCAGTATAATGTTTTATAGCCTAAAGTCTTTCTCAATAAACGAACTATCCAACACAAGAAAAAAATTTCAATTGAAACCAGTAGTTCCTGAGATTAGCGCGTTCAAACAAACAAACTTTTCAGCTTTATAATATTATATATTAGTATATTATCTTTTGATTGCGATCTCGCTATTTTAACAGACATTATAGTATGTACAGCAGCGTCTTAATTAACCTAGTATATTTTACGTGAATGCATCTTTAAAGTGCTTCAAAAGTTAGGTTCGATTCAAAAACCGAATGATAATAAATCCAAGGATACAAGGATACTTTTTCTTCTATTTTATTCTGCTCTCTACATAGGATGGTGACTATTACTGGCTTTCGAATTTCAAATGCGGGAACAATGATTTTGTGCTCATCCCAGGTAGATTTTTAAGCTAGGAGGTGCGTCGTCAGCCAGGTCTCCGACTTCCATGTATCTTACCTCGTGGAGGATATACTTTGCTACTTGTATATTTTTTTAAATTTTGTACCTTAATGATTTTAAAATAGTGATAAATATTATAATTTGTAGGAATATCTTGTTACGGGTTGGGTCGTTTCCAATTGGTTGATTAATATAAAAAAGTCAGTTAAAAAGCCGCTGCACAACGGTTGAAAAGAGGATGTAACTGAAATTGGTATTCTCCAATGACATTTTGCCATATTAGACTGACGTCGACCTTGAAGGTTGCACGATTTCAAGAATCGACGTACTGAGCTGATAATAGCTATCTTTTTAATAGCCTGACTACCGCCTAACTTTAAAACTTTTTCATCATCATCATCATTATCAGCCTATTAACGGCCCACTACAGGGCCAGGCCTCCCCCTTATAGGATATGGAGCGTACACCCACCACGCTGCTGCAATGCGGGTTGGCGGGCTTAAGGTGATAATGTTTCATTTGTTAACGATCACTATGAGATGTTGATGATAGTGACCGGGGCCGACGGCTTAACGTGCTCTTTGAGGCACGGAGGTGTAACACCAAACTCCGGTCTTGGAATGTACTGAATATTTCATAGAAGAATGAAAAAGCTCAGATTTATTCCATGACCCGACCCAGGGATCGAACCCAGGACCTCGTGATCGAAGCCAAACAGGTTAACCACTAGACGAACGATGCAGTCACGAGACCAACGAGGCAATTAAAACTTTTTGCAAGACTTTAATTGATAGATGCTTTAAAATTCCTACTTAAAGTTACTATCATAAAGCCTATTCTAACTGTCAATTTGACTTCATTAAAATGTCTGAATAATCTAACTCCAGTTAAAGAAGAAAAGTGAGATAAAAAGTGTCGATATCACTTAGCTGATTTGAATAGGTTCCTTTTATAAATTCAAAGTATCTGAGATTATGAAGTACCCATTATTACATTCGATATCAACTGTAGCAAATCAGTCATTAACAGTGCAGTACTTCAAATCCTTACTAATTTTATAAGCGTAAAGACGTATCGCCAAGCGATTTAGCGTTCCGGTACGATGTCGTGTAGAAACCGAAAGGGGTGTGGATTTTCGTCCCACTCCTAACAAGTTAGCCGCTTCCATCTTAGATTGCATCATCACTTAACATCAGGTGTGATAGCAGTCAACGTTGTAGTCGATAAAAAAAAAGCTCTAAATTTTATATGTATGTATGTATGTTACTCTTGTACGCAAAAACTACTCAATGGATTCTGATGAAACTTCCCAATAATATAGCTTACATATCAGAATAACACATAAGCCATATTATATCCCAGAGTTCCCACACGGATGTGAACTACACGGGTGAAACCGCGTCGTTCTCCAGTTTTGAATAATCCATATGCGAATTTACATAGCACGAACGTAGTTACGTTAATGTCAAATATTATTTTAATAATCATATTATAATTTTTAATTATTTTAAGAGGGCGCTTCTCGTCCCACAGGATCCTCTTGGTTTGGGCTGAAAATTTCCGCTTCAATAATATTTTTCTACCTCTCCTACGTCCTACCTATTGTCTCTATCTACCTATTCTTTAGTAATTTTATAATATTACTTAATTTTATAAATTTAATAATATTACTGCGAAAATAACTCTGTCTATTTGTTACTGACTTACTTACTCTGACTGTTAACCGATTAAAATGACATTTGGTAGAAAGATGGTCTAGAGCTTAAAAAAGGACATAGGCATACTTTTTGTCGAACTGAGTATTTCGGAAACAGAATATTTCACAGACGAAGTCGCAGGCGTCCGCTGGTTAGTTATATATTTAAACAAGATTTTAACTGTGACAGTACCTAGTTACATATATAGCTGTGTGAGTTGTTAAATGAAGGTTGATTTTCTAACACGACTTATCTTTGAAATGGTCATTCACAAACAAAATTACTTGAAAAATATTATTTTCGATATATCCGTTGTTGCTTTTTTCCTGAATTTCTTTTATTTGAGCACTTCATTAAAATATTACAGAGAAAACAAAAAGAAAAATTCTTAAACCTATCGAGCCGTTTTTCGAATTATAACATAACTTCTATACACAAGAGGGTAATAAGTTATAAGGAAGTAATAAGAAAGGTAAATATTAACTTGTTGCATGAGAAAAGCCTTATAGCGAGCGGTGCGGTGAAGCGCTAAATATTTACAACTAAATTAAATTATGTTATAATGTGTATAATACTGCTGTTTAACATTTTACGAGGTTAAACATAACTAAAACTATTTAGAGCTTGTTCGTATCCACGATTTCATCTGTATCTCAGTCCCACAATACACTGTATTAAACTGAATATAAGATGTTTGAATGGTTGCTAAAACTTGGCTATTTTGGCCTCCCGAATCTTAACCTATAAACCTTATATATTAATAGTAGTTTATTTTCATTATAGTTGTACGGACTAACTCAATAAAGTTTTTGTTACTTACACTGTTTCAGTAATATTTTAAATCTAGACGACGCCTGCGGATTCGCCCGCGTTGTTCTAGCTCCTCAAGGAATTTCAGGATAATATTCCGACGGGCCTTCATGTTATGATATTCAAGCTATATTATTATGAAGTTTAATTAAAACCCATTCAGTAGTTTTTACATGAAAGAGTAACAAACATGTATCCATCAATATGAACTTTCACCTTGATAATATTTGTAAGGATTATATTAAAACGTTTATTTCCATTATATAAATAAATAAATTTTAAATTCTATTGTTGCCTTCTTGATCATTTTTCTTTATTAATGGTTGTCTACATTTTTGTAGGTCTAGGATGAGCATAAATATTAAATATACATAAACATTACGTCTACATACCTAAGTATTCAGTGTGGAGAAAATGATAAATCATAGCCCAATAGCGCGAAATTAAAAATTTTCTTTCCGTCTTTTGTTGCGGAAAAAGATGTTTTCGATTTCGCCGCTATTGTCCAACTATATTCATTTTTGAAAAGATTAGTCTATTGGACAAATATCTACCTACTAATATATCATACTATAATAATAATTATTTTCACTAATTACAAATTTGCCTTTGGCTGCAATCACACCTGACGATAAGTGATGATGTAATCTAAGCTGGAAACGGCTAACTTGAAACATTTCGGTTTCTACACGATATCGAACTGAGAAGCTAAATCGATTGGCAGTGTCTTTTTCGGTAGATTGCTCACTAGCCACAACAGAAGCCTCACATTAGCCAGATCTTTTCCAATTTAGATAATATTAATATGCCCAGCCGAGAATAGAACCCAGGACTTTCGTTTTATAAATCCACTGCGCATACCACTGCGCCTCGGAAGCCGTCGAAATTTAAAGTAAGTATATAAGTCAGGCTGATTTAATAAAAACTCATTATCACCAATACTTTGGGATAATGTTGGTAGTTGGGGTTGTACCAATCGTTGGGAGTTTCCAATTATTTTGTTATTAGGGAGATTCAGAAACCTTCCTCTTTAAAAGTATGTTTTAAGCAAGCTTAGCAATTATTGAAGCTAAAACCAAAATGCCAGTAAATAAAGTTTTTAGGGTGGTAAACAACAATACTTTTTCATAAAATTTAAAAATTTTCTCATTACTGTTATTAACTTGATTGATTAATTTATTATAACTCTGGGTCATAATAATATATACATCTATACATAATATAAATAAAATTGGAGTGTCTGTTTGTAATTTTGAAATAACCGTTTTTTACTTTATGCATATGAATAATGTCGTCTGTCTGTTTGTTCAGGCTAATGTCTGAAACTACCAGTCGAATTGTAAAAACAATCTTTTGTATATAATAGCCAGAGTCATGAAGAGTGACATAGGGTAATTTGTATAAACGAGAACAGGAATTACGCGGGTGAAATGGCGGGTGAAATCTAGTTATATGTAAATATACACATCCACGATTAGCTTGCGTGTTCTTAATCGTGGACAATGCTCGCCTAAAGCTCGTTTAAAAAATGGTTTGCATAGTCCCTTAAGAGATTTTGTGACTAACTAAATATCCTAGGTACGCCTAAAGACTAATGAACTTTTTTTTATCGGCTACAAGTTGGCCCTTGACTGCTATCACACCTGATGTTAAGTGATGATGCAGTCCAAGATGGAAGCGGGCTAACTTGTTAGGAGTGGGACGAAAATCCACACACCTTTCGGTTTCTACACGACATCGTACTGGAACGCTAAATCGCTTGGCGGTACGTCTTTGTCGGTAGGGTGGTAACTAGCCACGGCGAAAGCCTCCCACCAGCCGGACCAAAACAAATTAAGAAAAATCTCAATCTGCCCCGCCGGGAATCGAACCCAGGACCTGCGTCTTATAAATCCACCGCGCATACCACTGCGCCACGGTGGTCGTCAATACGGGTGGAACTAACCCTAAAGTGTAGCCAAATTAGAACATCCTGCAGCGTTGAGTAGAATATATTTACGGGGCTAATCACAGAAACTACTGCACGGATTTTCACTGTTTTCTAATAGAAAAATAAATTAAAAATTTATAAACATCTGCCCGGAATCGATAGTAAATAATTAATCAACAGAACACGTTTCCAGTATTTAGATCAAATAAATAATTAATTAGATCAGGTTAAAACATTCTAATTCGGAGTTAGTAACACTGAAGTTTGTTAAAATTAATTCATTACAAGTTAGCCCTCGACTGCAATAACACCTCATGGTAAGTGATGATTTAATTAAAGAAGAAAGCGGGCGGACTTAAACTTAGAAGAATGAAATCCACATCCCAGTCGGTTTCTACACGACATCATACCCGATTTTGTACATCGTACAAAATCTTAATCAGCACAGTCGAGAATTAAACTCAGGACTTCGGCCTTATAAATACCACCGCGCATACCGTCAAAATCTTTTTGCATACAATCGCCAATATCCCTATACAAATACAAGTAGCAGTCAAACACATTGACGTGCTCGACGCATGAAACGTCTCAAGTGGATGTAAAGTGCAGTAATTACAGCTAAAGTGTGAGCTGTAGCTCAGCTCTGGAACGAAAATATAACGACGTCTTAACATGCTCTAGAACGCACCTGAATTCTAAGAGAAATTTTATTAAAAGTTATATTGTTACATGTTCTTGCCAGCGCCGGCGGCTCGAGACCGTTTAAGTGTAATAAAATGCTTCGGCGACGTCAAATTTCATATCATTATCAGCCTTTTAAGCCCACTAGCTGACGGCCTTGTTGGTCTAGTGGTCAGCCTATGTAGCTTCGATCACGAGGTCCTAGGTTTGAATCCAGGGTCGGGTCACGGAATAATACTGACTTTTTTGCTCCATATTCTGAGTTTTTCATTCTTCTATGAAATTTTCCGTACATTCCAAGCCCGGTGTCGGAAAGTTGGTGGTATTCCCCGTGCCTCGGAGACCACGTCAAGCCGTCGGTCCCGGTCACTACCATCGACATCTGATAGTGATACTTTAATAAATGAAACATTAACACCCTAAACCCACCAGCAGCGTGGTGCGTCTACGTACGCTGGGTATACCCCCTTTGCTATAAGGAGGGAGGCTTGGCCCTGTAGTGGGCCGTTAATAGATTGATAATGATGATGATGACTCAATTCTCTACTCTACCGCATTTACTCTGTTAAATTTTGTTAATTTATTTATTACTAGCTGTTTCCCGCGACTTCGTCCGCGTGGACTTCGATTCAGTAACCAGTATATATAGTTAGTATTGTCATAAATAAATAAAATTACTATTGCTATAAACTATTTACAAAGCTTCTATATATACTTAACACCGTTTGATGTAATGCTTTCGGAGGCCAGAATGTACAGTGAATCTGGACTGGTGACGCGAGAGCACGCAACGTTGAGCTGTCCATGTGAAAAGCTGCTTGTCCTAAGGTCGACTCCAGCCAGTGGCGGATCCAGCTTTCAATTTAGAGGAGTTTCAGTCCTGGTATAGTCATTTCATGCTCCAAAATTTTCACGGGTTTTTTGGCTTTATTAGAAGTGACAGTTACTAAGACCATACGTAATTTTAGTAGTATAACTGTAACCACAACGGATTGCTTATTCTACATTAAAATTGAAATTGGGGGCATTAGAGTTGTCCAGCGCAGGATGTTATCCAGAACAACTCCTTGATGGCAGATTGGCTTTAAGGCGACCGTAGGTCTTGTGCGAAAATCGGTGGATTACGAATGGATTTCACATAAAAAATGAGTTAGGCACGACACGGGGCATCGTAGAGCTTTGATGCAAGGCAGGGTCCAAAAGAAAGCTCTGCCTGGGTGATGAGGCCAAAAGTATTTATTTATTATTTGTGGTATGGACGCGATAAGCAACAGATAATAAAGAATGTTATTTAATGTTAACAAATGTTACCGTGTTACAAATTGTTGCCCCACAGAAGGTAACTAAGTGCGGTGTGGATACACGGTAGGGCGCTTTGTTCGAATACCGAATCGCTGCTTCTGATACATAGATATTCGATATTTCGATTCGCTAGAAGTCGTTAATATTGTTGTTTGTGATACTGATGTCAACGAGATTATGTTACCTTTGATTATGGCTACTAGGTACGATTTGTGCAAATGCATGAGATCCAGGAATAATATAATGTAGTTTAGCAGTAATTAATGTTTAATATATTGCGATCAAATCGATTTTACTTTGTTATCATACTGCTATTGTAAAGGCAAAAATATGAGAGTGTGTGTATGTTATTCTTTCATGTAAAAACTACTAAATGAAATGATTTAGATGAAACTTCACTATAATATAGTTTACATATCTGACCACATTTTATCTAACAATAAACATTCTACATTGGCGTTGTGACGCATTCCTCAGTCATTTCAAGGATTACGCAGGAAGCACTAAGTAAGCGAACCAGCAACTCATGCCATCCGTCCTTCTTCTACGGATCCGTGGGGCATCTGCTGCCATCTCTCTCTCACGCTCAGCTGCTTTTTTTAGCCGCATTATTTCCTCGCAGAACAAGACCATTTCCCGCCACTTACTTTCGTTGCTGATTGTCTAGTCTATGATGTTCGGCAGAGGTATTTTTATTTACCTGGTGAAGTTTTTTGCTATGCAACATAATTTTACTATTTTGCCAGAAATCCATCAAAATAAATAAACTATAATTAAAAAATATATACCTTTATTTTTGAAACTTAACAATAGCAATTGCAAAGCAATTACCGTTGGTATCCACACTAGGTAACCAGTGACGTGGAGCCCATTCAATTAATTAATTAAGTAAAATCATTTTGCTTCTTTACCAAAAAATAAAAATACCATACAAATGAATATGTAGCTAGTAAAATGGTAGCATCGTTTGCATATTTTAATAAAGTTTGATTTAATCATTTTGTTCTTTTCACATACTTTTTCACATGCTATCCAAATAACATATTTAATTAAATACTTAATATTTTTTCGAGCAAAAATGTTTTCAGATATTTAATAGGTTACCCGGAACAATGCAGTCCTCGGGGCGGGATGTGATGAACTGGTGACGTAAGATTTCTGCTAGAAAATAAAATTTGATAATTCAAATTGAAGTATTTAACCAAACAACAAAAAATAGTAAAAAACTGGGCAGTTCTGGAAATATATCATACATACGGGTCGAATTGATAACCTCCTTTTTTTGAAGTCGGTTAAAAAGTGTACCCATTAAAATTGTGAAGATCGGATTAGTTAATCCAGATATCTCAGTGTTTTTTAATTGAGATGAAAGAAATTTGTAACGAAAAAAATATCTACGAATTAACCGAACTGAAATGTTTTTTTTTTTATAAAAATCCAATTAAATTCAGGAAAACATTCTTTGGCTATTTACTAATTTAGATCGACTCACCCGGTTCAAAGATATTTTTGTTTTATTAATAGCGAACCGACGGCTTAAAGTGCTCTCTAAAGCTCAGAGGTGTTCGTTGCTAATCATTACTTTGACGTGGCAAGTTAATAGATCGCTAATAAAGGAAGCCTTATCGCATTGGAGTAGACTGGTGGGTCTACGCTCCATATCCTTTTTTCTGTAAGGAGGGATGCCTGACCCTGTATTGGACCGTTAATAGGCTAATTATGATAATGGTGAATAATTATTGTGACACCGTGGAGCCCCCAGCTTGGAGTGTCACAAGTGTAGATCCCGCTTAGAAAAGTATTCTATGTGCTATTCCAGACTATAATCCATCTATGTGCAATATTTCATATACATCCACTTCACTTAATACGTGGTTGAGTTACAATTTTTTTTTATCGACTACAAGTTGGCCCTTGACTGCTATCACGCCAGATGTTAAGTGATGATGCAGTCTAAGATGGAAGCGGGCTAACTTGTTAGGAGTGGGACAAAAATCCACATACCTTTCGGTTTCTACACGAAAAATAATATATATATAAAAATATATACATTTATATCTATAAAATAGTTGTTAAGTTCCTAAATTTAAGATAAGATTTTCTTCTCTTTTAGATATTTTCTTTCATAAGATCATTCTACTGACAAATAATAAATACAACCAAAAAGAATTGCAGAAATTATACAGAGTATTGAAGAGTTTCTTAAAATATACTCGTATAAACAAACAATCCATTTTAAGAATTCTTAATTCATTTTGCGTTAATTTTTCAATAATAATTAGATGTACTAGTAACTGCCCATGATTTTGACTGTAATAACTTCGCCTTTACTTTGACGTGGCAAATATTTACTTATTGACTAATGCAAACGTGGCTGTGATATCGGAGTAAAACTTTATATCTAAATACTGAAATACGAATTCATTCGAATATTATGCAAAATCGAATGTTGAATTCTGCTTAATTTGTTTTCGATCATTAAAAACAGTTTAATATGCTCCAGTACAATAATAATATTACTTTTATTAAAATTTATAATACAACTATAGTTTTGACCACCATGATATTGATATATTTCAAGATTCTCTAGGGATTTTAGATTTCAGTATACTTTATTTGCAGTTAAATATGTACATTAAATAAAATATTTACAATTAAATAAATAAACAGTAAAAGCTGAAACACTACAATAACTTAAACTCTATATAATATACTAGTAGTCGCCCGCGACTTCGTCCGCGTGAAAACCTCTTAGGTACCCTTTTAATTTTAAAGACAGACTCATATAAAGTGTGCTCTTTTCCCGCTACCCCTCTCAATTTAATTTTTTTATAGTTTCCCGTGAAGCAATATCCTCCGTCCCGTCCTAAAGATCTACATTTTTGTTAAACTTTGTACGATATTACAGTACATTAACATTAACAATATATATTTATGGCAAGCTGATGTGTATAGGTTGTATTAAATAGTCTATTTCACTTTTGAGTCTACCTTTCATAATAAACAAAATAATTTACAATCCGACATGCAGATCTCGAGATTAGCCCGTTTAAACAAACGAACAAACTTTTTCGTATATTATATAAATATGGTCTGCCATGCCAAATAAATTGGAAGAAAAAATCAAAGATCGAATTCTCAAAGAATATCAGTACCAAAAACTGTGATAACTCGGGTTATTTATACAAAACAAATATAAAATAGAGCATATGACATTCACCGACAACGTAACATTCTACTGGTGAAAGATTTTTTTAAATTGGATCAATAGTTCCGACGATTAGCCGGCACAGAACTTTATTTACAAAGTTACAAAGTCTACCTGTTTATAATATTAGTTTAGATAAAAAAAACAGTAAAAAACTTAGGCGTCATAATATTCCTCTTATAAAAAATTGAATTAAAATAGTATAAATTATTTAATTATTTTAGTTAATTACTTTAATTTTAAATTCGTAACTTTTTATAAATTAGGTACGTTTGATAATTAGTTTATTGTATTTTTTATTAATTTAAGTCGGAGAAATTGAGAAATCGAAAATGTTGCATGTGCCTATAAGTGACAGCACTAGCACTATACTTGATTATGTATACTCTTTAATGAATATATTATTTAATACATAAATAAATAGTCTGGCCGCGGTTTCACCCGCGTGGCTCTCGTTTTTGTGGGAATTTCGGGACCTTGTGTTATTTTGATCTATTATTGTAATGTCTCAACAAAATCTATTCAGTAGTTTTTACATGAAAGAGTCACTAACATACTTATATCTTCAAAAACACGTTTATATTATTAGTAGGATAGCTTTTGAGCTTTTGAAATTTTAGCACTTTTAACACATCTTTAGATTTTTCTCTATTTATGACGTCACTGCATCCTTGACGTCATAAAAACACGCGCAGATGCTACATTGATGTCATGTAAAATTATTGCCCCACGCATGTGGACAATCAGAATTGACGGTTAATTCAATATTACATAAGCTCTATAAACAGTTTTTCATGTCACCCATCGGTCGTAAATACCAAATCGATCTAAACGACAAACTAAGACAGTTTTATAGCAAAGACGTGTAAAGTACTCCGAATCATTCCCTTGGCGCAGTGGCCAGTTACTATCAACTGTCAATGTGGAACACATCTAAGTGTTACTATAAATCCTATTAATATTATAAACGTGAATGTTTGTAAGTATAGGTATTTGTTACTCTGTGATGTAAAAATTACTGAATTGATTTTGATGAAACTTTATAACTTATTTACAGCTTAAATATACATCAGAATAACATACCTATAGCCTACTTATTACCCCGAAACGGGTTACTTTACGGAAACGGGAACTACTTGGGCGAAATTGTTGGCATCCTCGAATACAAAATATATTATTTTACTAACAAAACTTTTTTATCGTTCCTCAAATTAAATTATTTCTTAAAATATAGACGCTAAGGCCTGTGTGCACCAAGATTTCGGTTATCATAACCGACGGTTAACATAAGCTAAACGTAAAATTTACTGTTCACAACAACCCGTACACCGGTTAAGGTTAAGATAACGCCCGGTTTACGTCCTTAACCGGCGTACGGGTTTATTATAAATAGTAAATTTATAGTAAAGTTATGTTAACCGTTGGTTATGATAACCGAATTCTTGGTGCACACAGGCCTAACTTATGTTCCACAATCATTATTCATAGCCGATGGACGTCTACTGTTAGACAAAGGCCTCCTCAAAGGATTTCCAAACATCACCGTTTTGAACCGCCTACATACAGCGGCTCCCTGCAATCCGCTTATTGTCGTCGGGCCACCTAGTGGGGGTCAAACAACATTGCGGTTTCCGGTGCGTGGTCCCCACTTCACCTTCAGACCCCAACGTTCATCAGCTCTTCGAACAATGTGCCCCATCCAGCTTCGCACCTCGTTGAGATACGTCGGTAACTATTGTTCTTCTGCGGATCTCCTTATTTTTGTTTCGATCACGCAGAGGTTCGCCGAACATTGTTATCTCCAACGCCCGCTAAGCGATTCTGAGCGTTTTTATGAGGCCCACTAGTCACTAGTGAGAGTTAGTGAATTAACTTATGTTTAATGTCTAAACTATACTAAAGCCAAACTCGATTGAGAATGCTTGTCAACAAACAAATTAAAAATGAAGATATCACTAGTCAGTTTACACATAATTTTTTTACTTAACTTGTTAATGACGAATTCATGACTATAAATTAGATTAGTAAGCTTAAAACTAATTAATATATTCAATATCTTTTAAATAAGATTTTATAAAAATAAAAAACATAATTTTAAATTTATTAGGCATAAAATGTGTTGCATTTTTTACCTTCATTTAAAATTTGTTTGTTTACAAGCATTCTCAATCGAGTAGTATAGAATTGCAACTTATTGCAAATTAATAGTCTTTGAGTATATCGCGAACAGACAGACATACAGACGCGGCGAGGGACTTTGTTTTATAACATGTAAGTACATATTTTCGTTCTTCATCTTAAGTCTGAATTTTTGTTTTTTTTTTTTACAGTCGTTAATAAATTTAGTCGTTAATATATTATTTAAGTTTTATTTTAAACTAGCTGACCCGGCGAACTTTGTTCCGCCTTAATGGCAATAAATAAGCAGATTTTTTTTTATTGGAAAAAAAATCCAAAAAAAAAATTTAATAACTACATTAATCATTCATTATTATTTCTGTATTTTAGTAGGTACATAGGTTGCTCTTCACTTAAGCACCTTGTGATACACGACATTTTTTGTTTTATTATCAGGCGCAAAAACAACCAACGCAGATGGTCTTCCGACCCGTGAACATGCCACGTATAATTGACCATGGGAAAAACATGAATGTTCTAGATTTAAACCACAAACTTTTAAGGATTGGCCTTGTGATTTGTTGATGGTCATGGCAAATGCAAGACGTATCGGAAATTGAAGTCTTTTAAATTCAAACGGCATATCGGTTGGGATCATCGGGATCCTCGGAATGAGAACTTCCTCACCTTTGAATTTTCCTATCATTATCGTAGCGTAAATTACATTGTTCATCAATTTACTAACCACCAAACGCGTACCGTTGCACAGTTTTGGTTGGTTTATGTTTCGAAGCATGATTACTACGGAGCCAACCTTTAGGCGTAAATTGTGCGGTGGTAAGCCAGGCACGTCCAAAGAGTTTAAAAATTCAATTGGATAGTTGGTGGCTTCATCTTCATTTGTGACGCAGTCAATAGATTTGAATGAATGCATTGTTCCAATGATCTTATTTTGAATTATGTAGTTCAGGTCATCTACATCTTTATTCTTAGCCGCTAAAATTGCTCGCTCACTCAACCATTCATTATTTTTGTAGTTAGAAATAATATTTGGAAATACATTGTTGATAAGTTCGTCTTTTGATGAGACAAAATTACAGAAATTATTTGGAAATGAAATTAATCCGCTCGATTCATCGACAGGTACTTGACCATTACCGATAGTCAGCAATTGCTCCGAGAAATCTTCAGCAGATGTATCATTAAGCAATGTAACTCTCATGTTTGTTGTCAGCTGCAGTTTCTTCACATAGCGCCATAGATTTGACGATTTGAGGCAAGCGTTTATTTCGTCGGCAGCCGTAGATCTTGGAATTACTGGCAGTATTTGGCGGAAATCGCCAGACAGTAAAATCATTGCACCTCCAAAACATCTCGAGTCATTGCGTAAATCTTTTAATGTTCGGTTAAGTGCTTCTAATGCACGTTTATGCGCCATTGTGCATTCGTCCCAGATGATGATTTTCGATGCCGCTAAAACTTTGGCCATTGCTGATTGTTTTGCAATATTACACGTTGGTTCTTCAATAGTTTGAAGATTTAACGGTAATTTGAATGCTGAATGAGCTGTACGGCATCCTTCTAACAATGTGGCTGCTATTCCAGAAGAAGCAACTGCAACCGCTATGTTGGATCTCGCCCGAACAGTTGCTAAAACTAATGACATAAGGAATGTCTTGCCAGTTCCACCAGGGGCATCTAGGAAATATAAACCACCATTTTCATCAGCGATTGCCTTCATTAAAGTATCATAAACTTCCTTTTGTTGGTAATTCAACAGGGGTACATTCCTTTGAACTACTAAATCTAATTCCTGGTGATCATATTCACGTTCCCGTTCCAATTCTCGATTAAATGCGTCATTCATTTCACGATTTGGCGCTGGCATACCTAACCTGATTAATAAATTACCGCACATGAGGTAACACATATCTTCGATCAAAAGTAAAGCACGATTATGTATCTCCTCATTCATCTCAATATCGTGATTTCTGGAACTGACACGACTTTGATGTAAAATATCTTCTGACATACTATCCTTGTATTTGTGCCACAGGTTACATGGGTTTGATGGAAAACATGTCGAAATTATGATAGCGAATAATGTGCGTATCTGACTTGGAGATGCAGAGATAATGGCTTCAGCGATTGTCGTATCCCAATGGGTTTCGTTTTCTAATAAGTTCAATTCTTCACATGCAGCACGATATGTTGGGAATATAACACCATTAACAGTTCGTAGTGTCTCAAATGAAGTTGGCCCACGCACATTTACCAGCAACAACCGCAAATAGAAACATTCATCATTCTTTGGATGAACTGTATACATACGACCAAGAGCATCAGTAGAACGCACATCTGGATACCCAGGAACAGCATCACCTTGCTTCCGTCTTTGAAAATTCTTGGATGAAGCATTCCAAGTATAATAACGTGGCATCTCCGAGTAAAGCAAAGTTCTTGCAAACTGATCGCTTTGGCAGATTGCAAAAAAAGGAGGAGGTGTTTCAGCACGTTGCATAGCATTTGAAGCCGTGAAATATACTCGTTGACCATTCTCCAGATGCACCGCCAAATGTATAACAGTAGGATGACGTTCGTGAATGGGAAATGCGAATATACGCCAAATCGCTTCATTACAGTTCACATAACGACCAACTTGATAGCGTGAAATTTCATCGTTGGTATTCGAGGATTGCAATCCAAAAACCGCCATATCACTGCCTTTCGTGACATATTTGCAAATATATTTTATGGACTTAACTGAATTGCAGTATTCAACGTTGCAATGTGTCTTGAACGTTTTAGAAATAAGTGGTGAATATGGAACAATCCAACTGTTGTCGACAACGAAATCCATTCTTTTCACTTTCGTTGTGACAGTTCGACCGTTGTCATCTGGTGATCGACGCCGATACAGCGGATACCCATCGTTGCCAGTGACAGTCTCCGCCGTTAATTTCCGTGAATATCGTTTAGAGCACTTTCCATCGACCATGCAAGGTGATTGGGGGTTGATGGCACCACACGGTCCATGAATCATATTAGTAGTAACAACATCATGTAGGTCTGGATCGACTTCATGATCAGGAATCTCGGCACATATGATATCATCTATTTGGTCAGGCTGAATTCTTTCCACTAACCAAATAAGAATGTGTGCGTGCGGCAGGCCTCGCTTTTGCCATTCGATTGAATACATCCAGCATCGAGTATCTCCAAAGACGCGTTGTTTAACAATAAAGTTCATCACGGACCGAATTTTTTGCCTGAATATACGTGCTGTGATGTCGTGTCTATCATTTGATGTTTGTCCGGGAAGCAGCAATTGAGTAATTTCTATCTATTTTGGATTACAGGTAAAAGTAATAAAGAGATCTGGCCGGCCGTAATGACGCACATATGTCATTGCATCTTGTCATTGACATATTAATACTATGGACTTCGGGTCAGCGATAAAAAGTGTCCGAACCAAAAGTAAGCCAAAACGCGAAATGACTTCCAATCGCAATTCAGTCTCGTATTAGCTGACTGACAGAATACACGTCAATTATGCCGTAATGTGTTATAAAAAACTTGTAAGAACTACCCGAGTAAGGTGAGAAAAGAAGACGGTGTACCATATTTTCAGTAAGTAAATATTTACTGATGATTTTAAAATATTATTTTGCTTAGAAACAGGCTATTTTATTAAAATTTTAATAAACTATAGAAACGAATTGCATAACCAACCAAAATGAACAAAAGAATCTATCTGTCCTTTTCCCATACGCTTCCCGCGTATAGGATAGAAGGAGTCCAATATGTTTGTCTAATTAACCACATTTAGTTTAGAACAACGACTGCATAGAGTTATTTTGTTGTTTAACATTTGAATTATTTAATTACTTAATTTTTGAATGAAAATAATTTGATTATTTTCAATTCAAAAATTTTTATTTTTTATGTCAACTTTTATTTTTTATGTCATGAATATTAATCAAATAACTTTTACCATAATGGTATATTAATTTGATAACTATAAGAATTATCTAACGTCACTGAAGTAAAAAAATATATTTTCAGTTTCATTAAAAAGAGGAAAATATCGAGAACTTAAAATTTCAAAGTAAAGAACTATGTCGAGTGGCATATCATTTTGTACATTAGTGGATTTGGTTTGTAATTAATTATTATTATAACTAATTATTATTTTATACAAGATAATTACAACAAATATTATTTGGTACAAGATTTATCCCAGCATATACAGGTCAGGGATATGTAAATATAAATTAAAATTTGCTGTAAATATAATATATAAATATAAGATGCCAAAAAAATTTGAAATCTACCGACTCCACACCATTTATGTTGTCCTATTTTCACGAGAAGCTGTCATGTCAAAAAAAGGCTGCCATGGTAACCGTCAATCGAAGCTGATTACATATTGCATGCAATTAGACCGTTGCAAATTAGACTGTATAACAATACGATAAGACATACATTACAATGTTATTTTGTGTATAAAAACATAAATACATCCTAGTGTGTATAAAATATCTTGGGACACTTTTGACGTAAATTTTGCATTAGACCCGAAGTCCATAGTATTAATATGTCAATGCATCTTGTGCATATTCATGCATATGACGTGGGCTACCAATGTACGTCGCCGGCAGTATAGTTAATCGACCAATATTAGCTGTATTTCCTTCAGTACTAACTGCATCACGTAAATGGATGTACTCCTCAGAACGCAGTTTGGCTTGGTTCAACCTAATAAATGTTAAACGTTCCGTTTCTATTTTTACATACATGTCAACGCAATACTGCTGAAACAATCGACGAAACCGCAGCAAATAGTTGTCAGCATTTTGACGAATCATCAAACGATATGCATAATAATTCATTGAGCTAACTTTCTTTGTAGTTTCTCCACCTGAAATTAAAAATTTGATAATTAACCATTTCAAAGGCAAATAATACAGACATTAACCATTATTAAGATACTGATACTTTACCATTCAATGGATTTATCATTTTAATATTAAAATAATATCCATCTTCTCCTTGCCAAAACATCAGTGGGTATTGCAATGCGTCATATGATCGATGAGTTTCAGATATTTGTTGCAGTTGCCCAGTATCGCGACGTGTAAGCACAATATCGCGTTTTTCCAATTGTTTACCAACAATCAGGATGGCAACTTCGTCTACTGTTGGAGCATTAAATGTGCGTTCGTGTGTTCCAGATGGTCGTTTATCTGCTTTGATGACAACTTTATAGTCATCATTTGGCATGCGCTCTAAAGCACTCTTAAACAACCTGACCAACGCATGATGTTCATGAAGCAGACACTGCAAGTCTTGAAGAATTGCTCGCTTCATTCCTGCATTGATCCCTAGGCGTCGATCAAGTTGTTCTTCCATGTTGCCCATGAAATATATTTGTAAAAATTTATTCTGTGTATCTTCGAAAGGTAGTAATGATCCAATTCGATGGTGAATCTGTCCTTGTATCTACAAAATAAAAACCAGACAGTATTAACTGGGTTATAAACACTTTTTCTGTGGGAGAGTAGAGTTCAGTATTAGCAAATATAATACATACCAATAGATAAAGTAAGTTATTCTTTAACTACATTCTATGTAAGTACAAAAATAAATACCTTAAATGTCGGATTAAATCCTCCTTCTTCGATAATGTCTGCCCCAAATGACGTCATTTGGAAACAACTATTGTATTTTCGAGTATTTGCAAGAAAGTGGCGTGATTCTTGTGTTTCGCCACAAAGCAATGAATACAATGGCTCATGTGGCGGAGTCAACACTGGCAATTTCACTTTACCATTAAGGCAGCATAATCCAGGCGTTTCTCCGGAAAACTTTAATGCACCGCAATACTCGCAAACAACGTCCATTTGCCCAATGCAAACGCTAGGATGCAAGCTGTAATCATTGCTGCAATCGTATCGAAACGCTGCTCGATTCAAATCAGCTAAATATCTTGTTCTGCGTCGCAAATTATCTATTTGTTGACTTCTGTTGTTCGCTCGACGATTCTGCATTCCCAACCGAGCTGTTTCACGGGCTGCTTCACTTTGCTCTCGTGATTGAGAAGCACGAAGTCGAGCCATACTATCGCGGCGCTGTTCACGTGCAATTTCTTGTTCTTCTTCAGTCCTTTCATTTGCAGTATTTTGTATTCTTCTTGCATTACGGCTTTGTCGGGAAAGATTCGATCGTCTTGGTCGCGGCATTAATAATTAAACTTCACTTCACTTCAATCCACTTGTTAATTATTTATTTAATAGAAATAGTTTTAATGTTGATTTCTTACAAATATCAAATTGTCATCCATACGTCATTACATAGCTGTCATTTTACGTCAATTACATAGCTGTCATTTGCGTTTTGTTATTCCAAGTCTGATTCTTTTTTGTTATACCACGTTTTATAGTGACTGACGTTTCATGTCAAGTCACACGGGAACGCTGTCGAACGGGATAAAAAGTATCTTATGTCCGTCTCCTGGCTCTAAGCTACCTCCCTACCAATTTTCAGCCAAATCTGTTCTGCCGTTCTTGAGTTATAAGTGGTGTAACTAACACGACTTTCTTTTATATATATAGATTCACTGTCGTTAAGTTTAACTCCAAAACTTTACATCGTCCTTGATTTGAAAGAGATTTAATTTTGATCCGGTTGTGAAAGTTGAACGACTGGAGAAGTTTTACTTTTATCTGCTTCGAGTATCTTCTGGGTAAATAAATTAGCATTCAAACTTTATGTATGTACTTACTACTTACGTACGTACCTTATTATACGTGCTAAAATATCTGCAATTACACCTGCTGGTGGGTGGTGACACAATCTAAGAAGGAAGGATTTGTTAAGTAGGATGAAATCCACACCCCTTTCGGTTTCTACACAACTGGTACTATACGTACAGTAAGCTAAGTAGCTTGCCGGTATATTTTAGCCGGAAGGATGGCAGCTAGACCTGGATCAGCTTAGAAAAACTGAATCTGCTCAGCCGAGAATCGAACAGAAGACCTCAATATTATAAATCAAAATGTCAACTTCTGTGCCAGATATTGCTTTTTTCAAAATGAAATACTCAAAAGTTTAGACTTTATTATGGTAGAATATGGTGAAACGCGCTTGCCTAGAAGGAGCATACATACATTTCCAAACATTCTAAAATATAAAATTTTCCTGTCACAATGTTAGTTACCGTACTCCTCCGAAACGGCTTTACCGATTTTTGCCAAATTTAATATGCGTATTCAGCAGGTCTGAGAATCGGCTACTATCTAATTTTCATCTAAATTTTTTTTAATGCAAAACAACGTTTGTCGGGTCAGCTAGTGTTAATATAAATTTTACTGGCCACTCAGTCACTCAGTAAAATCACATTTGGTGCTCAAAATAGGGATTTCACATATTTGTATTTATTAAATTAATATTTAAAAGAATATCAATTACATTAATAAATTGATGTTTATTTATGACGATTTAGGTCAGTATTAGTAATAATTATCTCTTATTCCTGTGATTTCAATTATTTTGTATAACATTTTCTTCCTCTATAATATTATATAAACAGTCCACGTGGATGAAAACGCGAATTTCCGGCAATACGCTAAGCACCTATAATCATAACATATGTATTTATTTTATATTATTTTCCTGTTGACTGCCTTTTTACCCGACTGCGTCAGAAGGAGGGTAATGTTTTTCGAGCGTATATATGTATGTATGTATGTATGTATGTATGTATGTATGTATGTCCATTTCTTCGGCACGCGCTACAGTCTAAACGGCTGAACGGATTTTGACATGTGAGGTGTCGTTGACTTTGGCAAAATTGTGGAAGTAAAATAGGCTATACGAATTTTCAAAATGGCGGCTGTAAATGGGGGAAAAAAGGGGGGATGTGTGTATTTCTTTCTTTTATCTTAGCAATATGGGTACCAAATGAAAGGTGGTAAAAAGACCATTTCAAAAATATAAACATCATATCATGTTTATATTACGGTTTTAACAAAAAATGTCAAAAAGTGTACCATCTCATTTCTATACCACAAATTAAAACTAAAAAGTCTCAAATAAAATTATTATATACAGGCGGGGACAAACGTAGTTTTGGTAGATTCTTTCCCTGCAGGTTAAAATATTTTGTCCCTGTTTGCAGCACCATAAAGTATTTAGAATTTTATACAGATATAGTGATCCTTGTTTTGCTCTTTTCAGTTCATAAGTTCTAAGCAGTCGGGTTTTTGTTTTAATAATAATAATTTTATTAGTCTAATGGTTAGCATATATATGGCTTCGATCACAAGTTCCTGGGTTGGAATCGTGGCTCAGGTCACGGAATAATTCTGAGTTTTTCATTCTTCTTTGAAATTTTTAGTCCAATTCAAACCCGGTATAGGGAAGTTGGTGGTGTTACACCCCCTTGCCTCAGAGAGCACGTAAAGCCGTCGGTACCGGTCAGTATCATCAACATCTGATTGTGGTCGTTAATAAATTAGACATTATCACCCTAAACCCGCCAACCCTTATTGGAGCAGTATGGTGGGTATAAACTCCATATTCCCTCCCCAATAAGGGTGCCTGGCCCTGTGATGGGCTGATAATGGTGATGATTAGCAATTTTCTTTTTTGTGGAAATTCCGATTATTTCAAATAAAATTTTCTTCCTTCATAATAAGAACATTTTAATTGTCACGTGGATGAAAACACGGATTTCCGGTAATACGTTAAGCACCTATATAATACATAATAACACATGTATTACTTTTATATAATTTTCTTGCTGGAGGAATTTTTACGTTATTTAACGTCAAAAAGCTGAACGTTGGAGGAAAATAGTTTTTCACTACTATTAGTAGATTGGTATTTGCTTAGTGGGTCGCAATCAAGGGTGTTATTTACGAAAACTACGTGGCGCGCTCTGTGGAAAATTGCGTTGTATCCAGCGTATTGGTATTTTACGACCGGATGGGCGATAGGAGGACAGCGAACTACCTCTTGGTATCGGAAGTCAATACTCCTGTATTTGTCGCAACGATCTCTATGAAAAACTGGGGGATAATTAAACTATAAAGTTTAATGTACAGTTGGGTATGATGAACATAAAGTTTGACTGCCTCGTTGTTGGGTTTGGTTGACAAAGGCATACCGCCAAGCGATTCAGCGTTCTAGTCGTGTGGGAACCGGAAGGATGTGGATTCTTTCACCTAACAAGTTAGCCCGCTTTCAGCTACGTGCTAAAAACATTTCAATCCATTCAGTAGTTTTGGCGTGATGCGCTTTAAAGATATACGGATAGACAAGAAATTAAAAAAATATTTTCGGCTTTAGTATCGATTGTATAATTTTTTTCAATAAATATTTTAAAATAGCTTCAATGTACATAATTTGATCTGCTACAATTTTCCCGCGTGGTTTTCGTTCCCGTAGGGATAAATTGTGGCCTCTATTATTCTAGATAGGTAAGCTATATCAATGTGAAGTTTCACCAAAATTCATTTAGTAGTTTTCGCGTGAAAGAGTAACAAACATACACAGTCACAAACTTTTGCCTTTATAATAGCAGTATGATAGATAAATTGCGTATTACTTAGGGGTGCAGGGTAGGGAATAAATAAATAAATATTATAGGGCAATTACACACATAATTATATAGCCCCAAAGTAAGCTTAGGTAGCTTGGGTACTATGATAATTGATCTATATTTTATATATATCATACATAAATACTTATAATATATACATAAACACCCAGACACTGGAAAATATTCATGCTCAACACACAAATATTTTCCAGATGTGGGAATCGCATCCACAGCCTAAGACGCAGAAGCAGTCACTACCCACTGAGCCACTCAGCCGTCAAATAACAAGAAAACTCTCATTAACACGTATAGAAAAAATATAAGATCTTTGTTTTGCCTTCTATTACAATAGTCCCTTCAAATTCTACGTTATTTAATTAAAAATTGTTTTTATTATAGCTTTTATTTCATTAATTTTATACTACGCAAAATACTTGCGAAAGTTTTGTAGAAACAATGTTTTTCTCTCTTTATCTCAACTTCAATTCAAACTGAAACCTTGTAAATAAACATTGAAAATAATAAATGATGTTATTCTTAGACAAATAACATTATTTTCCAAGTGTTGGATGTAAAAATAAAATAAGTGAATCTATTTTATATTACCTTGTAGATTTCTCCGCGAGTTTTTCACATTTTATTGTTATTTTTCAATATTCATGTTACAATTTTATTTGAACAAATTATGAACATCTCACTAGAATTGAATACCTTTATTATTCAACCAACCAGAATCGATAACGGTACCCTGGACTACTACTAAAGCTTAGTCAAATGAAGCATGCACAAAAAAGACTTTATACCTCGTGGCAACTAAAAAGTGTGCTGGCACTCCATTTATAATTCGAACTTGTTTATGTTGTATGTGTTGAGTTCACTGACGGTTTAGAAGATTGGCTTTACTAGGAAGCCATTAATAAACGTAAGAACTTGAGTAAGTTAGTCTTTAAAAACAGTCATTCTTTAATCATAATTTTATTGCAAAATTATTATAAGCATAGATATTAAATTTTATTTCATAAGTTACGATTAAAGCCCATTCAAACAACAACAAAAAATAGAATCGACTATTTGAGTCGGTTCTATTTTTTGTTAAAAAAATTTACTTCTTACTTTTTAGTAATTTATCGACACATAACGTACTCGTAGTATACTCTCATAGTATAATACGGCACTAGTAGCCAAAAGCTACCGATACTTACACAAAAACCGAAATCGCTGCAAATGTGCCTTTACAATTTGAAGAGTTCCTTCAATTTTCCTAGGATAGGACCATATTGGAAGTGTGCCCTTACTAATAAAAAATATCAAAATCGGACAACTCTGTAAAAAGGCGTGGTCATACATAAAAAAAAATATACGTGTCGAATTGAGAACCTCCTCCGTTTTTTAGTCGGTTAAAAATATAGGGCTTGAAAAATTTAATTTAACATCGTTTAATTTTATGCATATGAGGTCGAAACTGGTAAAAAAATCAAGTGCATTATTACAAATAGATACAATATAGTTATTAATGAATTAGTTTTATTGATACAGCTTCATCATCATCATTATCAGCCTATTAGCGGTTCACCACAGGGCCAGGCGTTCCTTTTTATATGAGAGGGGATATGGAGCAGACGCCCACCGCGCTGCTCCAATGCGTGTTGGTGAGGTTAAGGCGATAATGTTTAATTTATTAACAATCACTATCGGAAGTTGATAGTGACCGGGACCGATAACATAATGTGCTCTCCGAGTCACGGGGGTGTAAAACTACCAACTTCGCGACGTAGTGATACACCCCTGTGCCTCGGAGAGCACGTTAAGCCGTCGGTCTCGGTCACTGTCATCAACATCTGATAGTGATCGTTAATAAATGATACATTATCACCCTTAGCCCGCCAATCCGCATTGAAGCAGCATGATGGGTCTACGCTCCATATCCCCTCTGCTATAAGGAGGGAGGCCTGAGCCTGTAGTGGGCCTTTAATAGAATGATGATGTTGATAACCTCACTCGTTTTTATCATTTATAATAATATTCTGCGTAGGTCACTGTTCTTTTTATTTGATAAGTCCAATAATATATCATTCTGAAACATGTGTTGTGAATAATATAACGTTATCCTCAATTCTATATATTTTATATTCTCTATTACTGAAAGTAAATAAATTAATACGATGTTCTTGTAACATGAAAATAAAATTACATACATACATATTTACATACTATTATAAAGGCGACAGCTTGTAAGTGTATATGTTTGTTACTTCTTCACGACAAAACGACTGGAGCTATTTTAATAAAACTTATTATAGAGATAGATGACACCCTGGTGGTGGTGCGAAAAACGCAACGTAAGCATATGATAGGGTTCTCAAGGTGGGCAAGTATTATCTCTGTCCTTAAATCTAGTATACAAAAATGTTGTTAGTTTATAAGTATGATTCATTTTTTTTATGTCCTTTCGATGGCTGAACTGTAGTTTTTGTATGACATACCTACTCGTAAAACTCAATTAGAACCAATTTGTTGCTTGGTCAACTTTACCTCTCAACCGATGTATGTAGCAATGTTTGCATGGTCACCGCAATTTTCAACGCGTATTGGAACTTCTGGTACAGTACACACATAAACGCAATTAAATGCAACTCTGATTTTAATTAAATCCAGTGCTAGTATTGCTTTGCATGACCGCAACACCTAATGCAAACGCTCGATATTACCTTCTGCATTAACTTCTGTTTACTGAAATACTGTAGTGAAGTCGACGTTTGATCTTCACTTAGTTCAACAGAAGTTGGAAAATCCGACGTACATATTACATCTATACTAATATTCTAAAGCTGAAGAGTTCATTTGTTTGAACGCGCTAATCTCAGGATCTAGTTCGAATTCAAAAATTCTTTTTACACAGTCACAGTCGCAGACATTAGCTATCGTGTCTTTTATATTAGTCTGTTGAATATTTGAGATTTTATTATATAAAATTGTAAGCCAATAATACTGTACTATAATTCTAATAAACTGATATAAGTTCAATAGCATTTCTGATTATCAATATATAATGAAAAGAATTATATTAGCGATGTAAAAGCTTAAGAATGCATTGCTTCATACGGCCTACTACAGCGCCAGCCCTACCTCCTTATAGGAGAGAGGACATAGACCGCAGACCCACCACGCTACTACAACGCGGGTTGGCGGGCTTAGGATTTGAACCCTGGATCATATGATCGAAGCCACATAGGTCAAGCCACTAGACCAACAAGGCAGTATGTTTCTGTATGGTCTAGGTGTATTTTGCTCTAAACAATATAGTAAAATTGTGTAATAAAAATAAAACAAAAGCCAAAAAACAAACTAAACACCTACTTTGTAAATAAAAGTACCTTAATTAACCGCGCGCTACCTCGTTATTAAGTTAACTTTTAGCTACAGTTTTACTGTGTATGAAAATTAAATGCGGTGAGACAACGTTGGAGGGACATGTATTACGTGCTGTTCAACGTTGAATGTGTGAACTACGGTATAGGGCTCTCGGATTGAAAGTACAAATACAAACTGCATGTGGTTTGTTTACACTGGTACTGGATATTACAAAAGTTGACTCAAACACGGTTACACAGCAAAACTTTAACATGTTCAGGCTTTGATTTTCACTGCGTGTTATCATCAATAAGTTAGAAGCTGTACATACACAAATTGCTTTTTAAACAAAATCCCATTTTAATACAAGGAACAGACATGAATTACGGTTACCGAAAACGAGAACTAAATATGGCAGTAAAAGTATACATGTTAAGGGAGCACTACTGTATAACAGTCTACCGAAAGAAATTTTCTGCGAGAAATCGTTTGTAGCATTTAAGAGAAAACTCAAAACGCATTGTCAAAATGCTTGGTAAACACGCTAATGAAACGTAAAAATGACCTACTTTTAAGATTTGTTCCATTGCTCTATATTACACATAAAGTACATTTATACTCTTATTGTGTTTTTGATTTTGTTAAGTAAAGTTTTATATTCTTTTGATTATAAAAAAATCTAAGTTTGTTTACTAAATCTGTAATAAATAAGTCATCTTATTTTACAACCACAGTATCTTTTACTTTAATTGTCAAAGCATTTGAGGCGTCCTCTTACAAATCTTTTTTCCTTGAAAAAAGGTCTCAATATCTTGCTTGGCAAGATGGAAGGTACAATGAATATTTAAATTCAAATATTTATCGAATTATCGATTATCACCATGCGTGATAATTGAACAGCAACAATTCAGATTCAGCCACTGCAGGCAATGGATCCTATTAATGTTATTATATTAACTATTTTAGTGTATTAACAATTATATTTACCATTCATGTCTATTATTTGAGCTTTTGCAATCTCTAAACGTTCATTAAATTTTTGATAAGTTTCACTAACTTTAGAAATGCTTGGCTGAGGTGAAAATCTATAAGCAGGAGTGTTCAGTTCATGTACAACTGTATAATCACTATCAGAACTGACTTAACCGGACTGTTGCTCTTTGATTGAAGTGGTAATTTTATTTGCCTGAGCATCAAAAATCGACTTTGAAAATTGACACCTATTGCAACAAGTTATATTTGTAATCAAGGCTTCTTCAAGAATTACTATTCATTAGTGCATGTGGTATACACTAATGAATAGTAATCAATTTATCAAGTTTATCAGACTTAATTTTAAAAATGTACAGAAGTAGAATAAGTGAACAACATTAAGTTGATGATAAGTCTACAATTATCGCTATAAACTAGTCCGTATTTTTTAAGTACCTACCTACGGTACATCTACGAAATTTATGAATATTTATTTACGGTTGGAACTGCGCTGTGCATTGCGTTGGAACTGCGATGTGCATTGAGCACGACTGTTGCTCTTACGGTGTCTGCCTATACCGTTTCGGCCACCACGGACTAGGCAGCTCATCGTGCGCCAGCCGCTTTTCCCGCTATTCCGCACTTAATGACATCCTGAGTAGGGCACTCGCCAGCGCTAATGTTCCCGCCGTTCTGGAGCCCGTTCGTGCGCGACGATGGCAAGCGCCCTAACCTGATGATTGATTCCCTGGAGTATGGGGCGTGCGCTGGTATGAGACGCAACATGAGCCGATACCTTAGCGGCGTCCTATGTATATTCAACCTCTGGAAGTGCCGGAGCGGCGGCGGACGCCCGAGAGCATCAAAAGACATTAAAATACAGTTGTCTCGGCTCTAAGTATGAGTTCTTTCCATTTGAGGTCGAGACACTGGATCCGTGGGGCAGAAGCGCTCAGGTGTTCGATAAGGAATTAAGCAGGTGCCTCATGGAGGCAACAGACGACGCTCTTGCAGGCAGCTTTCTCGCGCAACGAATATCTATCGTAATTCATCGCGGAAATGCTGCCTACGTGATGGGCTCGCTACCAAAAGGGCTAAATTTAGAATTATGTTTATAGTTAAGTTAATTAGTTAGTTATTTTAATTATTCTGTTTTTTTTAGATATAATTTTCGCACCTTAGTAGGTTTACTTTATTGAATATTTTACTGTTGAATAAATATGGACGAAATTGAACCCAGAGATAGATTATAGTATGGCACATATGACTGCCTCGTTGGTCTAGAGGTTAGCCTATGTGGCTTTGATCACGAGGTCCTGGGTTCGATTCCTGGGTCGGGTCACGGAATATTTCTGAGCTTTTTCATTCTTCTATGAAATGTTCAGTACATTCCAAGCTCGGAGTCTAGAAGTTGGTGGTGTTACACCCCCGTGCCTCGAAAAGCACGTTAAGCCGTGAGTGTGTGAGTGTGTATATTTGTTTCTTATGCCTGACTAAACGGCTGGACCGATTTTAATAAAATTTGGTATGGGCTTAGCTTGATTCTGTAGTGGGTACTTAAGAGGCTGATAATGGCGAACTGCTCACTTCAATATCAGGCTTGATCTTTTTATAAAACACGTAGCTTAGATCCAGGACGCTCCCAATGCTAAGGGCGACAATTGTTTTTGTATTCATTTCAAGTTAAAGAAAGAAAGAAAGACACACTCTACATTTCTACACATCGTACCGAAACGCTAAATCGCTTGGCGCTACGTCTTTATGTGTAGGATGGTAACTAGCCTAACTGAAGTCTCCCACCAGCCAAACCTGGACCAATTTAAAAAATGTTAATCGGTCCTGTCGGGAATCGAATCCGTGACTTTCGTCTCATAAATCTACTGCGCACACCACTGCACCATGGAGACCGTCAAAAAATCATAAAATATAAATAATAAAATAAAGCAGGAGAAGTAAAGCTCGGCGTTCTTAGTCGGTTGCTGTATTTACAATAGTGTGGAAGCACCTTATTATTTGCATTTGAAATTCCTAATCAATATGTAGGTAGGTACACTCATGAATTGAGTCATAAGCTGTGAATAATCTTGTTCGATCAACCATGTGATCGTATTATGGAATAGATAGCAACCGCGTCGCCCTCATGTCTGACTTCACATGTCATAATATTATTTATGTATATTAAAAAATGTACTAAAAATAATTATACGAAATCGCATAGCCTTTTTCTGGGACTGATTGAGACTATTTGATAACGCAATTCTTAAGGTTGTCAATGAGCATTTCCCGGCCCTTTTCTACAAAGAGGGAGGTCTGGCCCTGTAGTGGGCTGTTAATAGGCCTAATATGTGGCTTCAGATACAGGGATAATATGTGGCTTCAGATACAGAGATAATATGTGGCTTCGGATACAGGGATAATATGTGGCTTTGGATACAGGGATAATATGTGGCTTTGGATACAGGGATAATATGTTGCTTTGGATACAGGGATAATATGTGGTTTCGGATCGGGCCTAAGCCGTGTCAAGTTTTATTTTATTCTTTTTTCTATGAACTTTAAAGAAGAAGACAGTAGTCCTTGACTGATCATCGGTTGCTTGAGCACTCAAAAGCCAAGCTACAGAGGAGCAGATTTTTTTAAATATTTTATATGTATGTATACGTGCATTTCGAATTTTACATAATTTTATATATTTAATATTACATAATTTGGTAGAGTAGGTACTTCCTTTATTTTTCTGTACTCCAATGTTCCTGTACATTTTTCCTGTTCAACGATCGTCTGGTCGAGGACGCTTATTAGCGATAAGACCGCCAATTGTTTTTAAGTTATTTTCTCTGTGTAAGTTTTTTTGATATGGTGTACAGTAAAGAATATTTCATTCAATAATTCATTGACATTCTATATAACAAGTTTGATGATTTAATCAATCCAATTCATGATTGTCGTGGTCTAGTTAATTTGGTTACGTACATAATTTGAACAATGCCGCTTTGGGGTGGAATGCTTGTGAACGGACGTCCCTCCAAAGTAAGCTCATATCCTGATTAAACTAAGCAGACGTTTTACTTAATTAATTACTACTTGATTAAGAAGCAGCTGAAGGGTGTTATTGCCGGTGAAATTACATGTTACATGTTGAAGAGCATAGGGAAACGTTTTGCAGGATATATAGTTTGCATGATTTGTAAATTGTACAATGTGTTAGGTAACATCTAACATCCCGAAACGTTCCCGTTACATTTTGATCATGTTAACACAATTCTGTGTAAAATTTATGGTTTTTTGTTTACCAAATTATAGAAGAACCATTACAATAAACTATTTTATAAAGTAAGTAGTATGACTGCTTTTGATTGCAATCACACCTATCGCAATCAAAATGAAAGTGGGCTCACTTGTTAAAAGTAAATTTTTTCAAACTATTTTAACAAGTCACTTCAAATTTACTAAACTAAAGTAGGTTCAAGTTCACACCCCTCTCGATCTCTACACGCTTGGCGGTACGTCTTTGTCGGTAGGGTGGTAACTTGCTACGGCCGAAGCTTCCAGCCAGCTGAGCCAACCAGGCAGCAACCATCATCATCATCATTATCATCATTACCAGCCTGTAGATGTCCACTGTTGGACATAGGCCTTTTTTAGGGACTTCCAAATACAACGATCCCGAGCCGCCTGTTGCCAGCGGCTCCCTGCGATACGTTTGATGTCGTCAGTCCACCTGATTGTGGGTCGACCAACGCTGCGCTTTCCGGTGCGGGGTCGCCAATCTACTACCTTGGGCCCCCAACGTCCATAAGCTGTTCGAACTACGTGCCTCGCCCATTGCCACTTCAGTTCTACGACTCGCTGAGCTATGTCGGTTACTTTGGTTCGTCTGCGGATCTCCTCATTTCTGATTCGATCATGCAGAGATGCTCCGAGCATTGCTCTTTCCATCGCCCGCTGAGTGACTCTGAGCCTTCTTATGAAGCCCGCAGTCAGCGACCAAGATTCGGATCCGTAGGTCATCACTGGCAACACGCACTGTTCGAAGACTCTCGTCTTCAGGCACTGAGGAATTTTGGACAAAAAGATGTCACGGAGTAAAAAGATGTCTTTTTGTCCAGACCTGGACCAGAAAACGTTAATCGGTCCAGCCGGGAATCGAACCCAGGATCTTCGTCTTAAATCCACAGCGCATACCCCAGCGTTACGAAGGCCGTCAAATTTACATTTATTTAAACACACAAGTGTCACATTTAAAGATAAATTGTCTTAAAAAATAGAATAACTATTATAAACTTTCACTTATTAATCTACAATCTGCTACCGGCAACTATTACTGTTAATAAGTTTTTACTAAACAAGAATTCATAGCATTCCGCAGAAATGCAAAGATGTGATCGCACTTACTTGTATAGTGTTTAACAACAGTTTAGTGTTTAAAAGCTGGTATAGACTGGTGTAAACAAAAACTGTTCAATTCTGATCGCATCGCATACAAATGGATTGAATTGATAACGTTAGGCCCAACTCAGACTGAAAGCAATACGACGCATCAAATTCGTCAATCACGTCTGTTTTCTATTTAATTAAGTTTTAAGGTCTCATAGTCAGAGCTAATACTGAGGAATTAAAACGGTTTTTTTATCGATTTAAAAGCGAGCAAACCATTATGCGTGTCGATTAATATTAAGCGATTACCGCCGCCCATAAATATTTGCAACACCAGAGGCACTGCTAATGCGTTGCCGGCCTTTAAGGAAAGTGTTAATACCCTATGAATACCCCCATATTAAAATTTACAGGAAAAACATGGGAAGAAGAAAAATTGCAACAATGCAAATTATACACAAAACGATAACTGGCTAAGGAATTATCTGAAATACTATAGCAGCGAGATAGGAATTACATTACTTATTCAATTTAGAAGAAAACTTCTTGAAAAAAGCGCAGAAGTACGTTTTAATCATGAGATACTTGGAACAGTTCCTCGTGATTTCCTTCAAATAAAGTTAAGTTTTTCTTTTTATTTCGCGCCGCGTTCCACCGTTTCGCTCGTTGAAAGTTATACCCCACGTAATGGCGTTTCCACACCAACGAAATCGATATACCGGGTATCAAAGTCGCTTGAAATTTAAGGTAAATAAATATATCCAGTTTTCGGAGTGCTATAAAAAGAAAGAAACTACATGGTTTATTTATACATTGTAAACGGACTATCGAAATTCGGCATAAAATTTTACCCGATTTCCTTTAATATATAAATAAATCGATACACGTTTTAGGGTTCCGTAGCCAAATGGCATAAACTGATTTTTTATGGATTCGTCTTGTCTGTCTGTCTGTCCGTCCGTATGTCACAGCCACTTTTTCCCAAAACTATAACAACTGTACTGTTGAAACACGGACCCCGTCTCGTCGGAGGCGAAATTCCATCGGCTGTGGGAGTTCGCGCACGCTTGGCACAAGAGGCGGAGTATTTCGGAGCGCAACGGTGCCAGTGACGGAGCCGCGGGGGAGGCTGGTTTCTCCATTTTACGTGTAGTCCATGCCCCAGAAGGGGGAGAGTGCAAAATAGAGGGACAAGGACAGAGATAAATAACTTGTACGGGAGTCAAGAAGGCGGCCCGGTGATGAAACGCGCAGAAAAGTGCGGATTCCGGGTCGCTTTCCTGACCATTCGGCCGCGAGGTTGATAAGGCCATGGGAAGGTGGTGGGTTGTACTGTTGAAACTTGGTAAGTAGATGTAACTTAACGAGTGTTCATGAGAGTCGATGAGAACCGCAGTAAGATTTTTAAACAAAACTAGAAAAAACCAATAAATTTTGGGTGATTATAGTAGCACTTAGAACATACTTGGAATTCAAAAACAATTTTTTTCTTCAAATCCAATACCTCAATACACCTATACTCTATTGATGATATCATTTTCTTTTAAACTGAATAGTTTGCGCGAAAGACACTTCCAAATGGGTAAAATGTCCCCCCCCCCCCTCCTGTAACTTCTAAAATAATAGAATAATAAAACTAAAAAAATATATACGTTGTACATTACCAAGCAAATTTCTATCGACAATTGGTTTGAACGAAATGTAGTAAGTAGTTTTTAAAACGTCATAAATCGTAAACCGCCGTTTACCTTTCATTCAATCAACTCAAATATAAAAATAAAAAAAAATATTTCATAAACAAACCTTATGGATGAACCGTGAACAAAAAATACAAGAACTTTGACATTATGCTGCTACGGAATCCATCCTGGGAGAATCCAACTCGCACCTGGCTGCTTCTTCTATTTTCGTAAGCAAATTTCCACGTACAGTTTATCGAACGAATCATACTATAGTTATGTAGTCTGATTTTTTACATTAATAATCCTCTTCAGTTTAATAAGTATTTCGTTTCAGACTGCCTCGTTGGTCTAGTGATTAGCTTATGTGGCTTCAGTAACAAGGTCCTGGCTTCGAATTCGGGGTCACATTATTATTATTCATTCTTCTACGAAATTTTCAGTACATTCCAAACCCGGAGTCAGGAAGGTGGTGGCGATACATGCCTATGCCTTGGAAAGCACGTTAAGCCGTTAACGTGTTCTCCAAGGCATAGGCATGGTTTCGGTCACTATCATGAAATCTGATAGTGATCGTTAATAAATGAAACACTATCACCCTAGGCCCGCCAACCCGCATTGGAGCAGCGTGGTGGGTGGTACGCTACGCCGAAAGGATTCACCCAATATTCGTCGCGAACTCTCTATCTAGCACACAAACATTTATATTTGAAAAAGTTTGTCTATTATTAGGCCTCATGGAAAATAACGGTTAAGTTTTAAATATTTTATATTGAAAAGCCCCCGTGTGAAGCGTCCCTTTGAATTTACGTTCCTGTTTTGTTATCCAACCGAATGTTTTAGTAAATGAAACTGGATTCCAAATAGCTCCCGTTTGCATACGTCAACGTAAAACTAATCGGGAATTGAAATTCGTCTACTATCGTTTAGCTTACCGTACATCTGCAATGTGAACGAAAATTGGGAACCAAACATTTTTACTGTAAGAGTAAATCACTATAAGGCAATTGCTGAATAAACTTAAGTTGTAACGAGAACTAGGATAAAAATCTACACACACCCCTTTCGCTTTCTGCACAACATCGTACCGAAACGCTAAGTCGCTTGGCGGTACGTCTATGCCGGCTTGGTTACTAGCCAAGGCCAAAGCCTCACACCAGCCAGACCAAGATCAATTAAGAAAATCTCATTAGGCCCCGCTGGGTGTCGAACCCAGGATCTTCGTTTTATAAATCCACTGCGCATACCACTGCGCTACGGAGCCCCCTTATGTAACTCTATGCTATTATGCTATGGAACGACCTCCCAGTACACATACGACAATCAGAATCACTGAATATATTTAAAAATGCTGTTAAGACATACTGTATGACACAAGAAAGACGACCTTAAATTCCTATTTTTTTTATATGTCCATACTGCATTAAATAATGACTATCTTATAATATCTATTATAATTATGGTATAGGTATTTTGAGTAATTATTTATGTATTAGTGTGTATGTATTTGAATGTATGTATTTATACGTATTATTACCTACATTCTAGTGTATAAATTTGATGTGGGCAAGAAAGATTTCGCGAGGCCCTGTTCTATTGCGACCTGAAGACGGAATTTATAAAATAATAAAAAAAAACAAAACAATTAACACTGCCAAGTTTTTATTCGAAAAATACAAATAAGATTAATATTATTGGAAAAATTACACATCGTAAATATAAAGGTTGAAATAACAATAGCAATAAATTAAATATCAGCTTTCATAGGATGCTTCTAGTCCAAAAAACAAACAATTAATTTCCACTTTTTAAAAATTATGGCTAGTACTGAAGATGATTCTGCCAGTGATATTTATGCAATCAGGATAGCAGTCAGGACATAATTTAATATTTTAAATATTTTCTTCATGCTGTATAAGGTACCACCATAGCCCATAGGGGTCAATGATCTATGTAGACCAGTGCATTTAATATTTGAAACCAAATAAAATCTGTTTTGCCTTTTCTGAGAAGGTTTACTATAGTAACATATATATATTTTATCACCATCGGAAAGTAGAGATTTCAACGAACAGAAAGCACACCAATTTAAAAAAAAAATGATATTTTTACGGCCAATTTTTCGGTTGAAAATTAGGTTATTTTTTCGATATTCATTCAAAATAAGGTGAAAAAATAAATATTTCAAATCAAATAAATTATAGCGTGTTTATTGCGACCTGAAGACGGAAGGCAAGGCAAGTTTTCACCAAATTTTATGAAAATAAAATTTTATTTGTAAAAGATAAACATAAAAAACGAAAAACTTGGTTTTTGATTTTATCACACATATTTTGAGGTTATGTGGAAAAAGTGTGGAAACAAAAGTTTTAGATCTTTTTATTACCTACAACTTTGCCATCCGTTTTTTACCACTAAACCCTCAACCCCTACCCTACCCCTTCCTGACCTCAGATCGCCCGTAATTTATTTTTCCCTTCATTTTTATGATATTCTCCTCATTTTCTGATGGGTTTCATTCTACTGCGATTTTCTTGTACTTTTTGTTAATTTTTAGGCTAATTGGACTGGAGTAATGGTAAAATATCATGTTAACATATTTTAAAATGTTGACAGTTTCTGATTTCTTGATTCAGTGATTATTTTTAAAGGGATTGCGTAATTACGCCAAAAAATAATGTAGTCACTTAAAACCGTGTTGTTGCTCAATTTTGTATCTGATTATGGCTGAATTTGTTTGGAAAAAAAATGTATTTTTATTTATAAGTACATTTCTTAGCTTTAAAATACTGATTATTTATTTACAATACTTATTATTTAAAACAAGGGATTCCCCGCACTGGTCGGCAGCAAATGTTGCCAGACTAAGAAAACATATTTCACAACAAAATTAATTTATATCTTTTTTTATTTTATTCTCGCTTTAAAGCAATGCTTAAAATTTTTTGAGGCGCGAGGCCCCTTGTAGCGCGAGGCCGTAGGCGGTGGCCCACGTCGCCCACGCCTAACGCCGCCTATGTTCCTAAGCCTAAGGTTGCCTGGAAGAAACCAGTCTGGTACTGGTTAGTTAGCTTAGTTTGTACCATTTTTCTACTTAAGTATTTTTGTATCTCTGTTATATGATATTTTTCGTTATGGTGTACAAATAAAGAATAAATAAATAAATAAACGTCGTTGTTCCTCATGAGTTCAACTCACAAAATAATCTATTATTAACCGACGAAAAAAAACGGAGGAGGTTCTCAATTCGACACGTATATATATATATATTTATGTATGACCACGCATAACTTTTTACAGAGTTGTTCGATTTTGATAATTCTTTTTTTATTAGAAAGGGTACATCCAAGGTGGTTCAATTGTCATCATGTTATTTAATTGTCACCATAGTTCATTTTCACTTATAACTTTTTTATTTACAGTTCTACGACAAAAAGTTACTGGACTAAAGTTGTAGAGATTTTAATTTGCAACGAAAAATGTTAACAAATTTTTTTATTAAATTAATAGTTTAAGAGATATACCGTAAAAACCATTTCAACCCCTCTTAGTTTTAACTTTACACTGACCCCCCTACACATCAAAAAAATAAAATTGCATCCTCTAAAAAACGCAACCCCAAATGTAACTTTTGAATGGACTATTTTAACGTGTTGTAATTTTAATTCTTCAGAAAGAAGTAAATTCTTGGAACAGAGTGCTTTTTAGAACGTATAAATACGTACACGTATAAATAACGATTACGTATTTATACGTATAAATACGTTCTAAAAAGCACTCTGTTCCAAGAATTTACTTATTTCTGAAGAATTAAAATCACTTGATTCCTAAAAATTAATATTATTTTTATAAAATACAACATAATGTTTTTGATATATTTACGTCATCTTTGAGTGCCTCTCCGACTAGCGAAGGTTCGTAAACTCCATTCTATCTTCCGCGAGGCGAAATAATTGTGCAGCACTCATGTTTCTGGTTCACTCTCTGATGTTCTTCAACCAAGACTTCTCTTTTTTAAATGTACAATACATAATTATTAAAATTGAAAGAAAATATTTACAAAAGAACAAACCACTAAAAGGTAATAATTCATCTTTTTTGTACGTAGTAAATTCTCGTAAATGAATTATTCTTAGTATTAAAAAAAGACAAACTGAGTAGTAGAGTACTTTCGAATTTCTAACATTAATATTAATGTCTCTCAATAGGAATAGAAATGGATATTCGATAAATTCAAATTCCCTATATTCTTGAAAATGTAATATTTCATGCGCGTTATATCGAACTTGATTTACTCGTATATTGGAAGTGAGCAACTAACAAGGGCAATATCTGCACGAACAATAAAGTTGATCGCATACATGCCCGACTCGGCGCTTTGTATACTTTATCATATATTATGACTTACTAGCTAAAACCCGGAGTATTAATGCCTCGGAAAATACAACTAAATATAAAAAAGATTGTTAGGAAGTTAAAAAATAAACTTACTTAATCTTTACTAATATTATAAAGGTAAAAGTTTGTATTTCTTTTTATCGACTACAAGTTAGCCCTTGACTGCTATCACACCTGATGTTAAGTGATGATGCAATCTATGATGGAAGCGGGCTAACTTGTTATGAGTAGGATGAAATCCACACCCATTTCGGTTTCTACACGACATCGTACCGGAACGCTAAAACGATTGGCGTCTTTGTCGGTAGGGTGGTAACTAGCCACGGCGAAAGCCTCCCACCAGCCAGACCAAGACAAATTAAGAAAAATCTCAATCCGCCGGGAATCGAACCCACGACCTCCGTCTTATAAATCCACCGCGCATACCACTGCGCCACGGAGGTCGTTGTATGTTTGGATGTTTGTTACTCTTTCACGCAGAAACTTCTGAATGTATTTTGTTGAAACTTCACAATAATATAGATCACATAGCAGAATAATACATACGACACATTCAATCCTGAAATTCCCAGGGGAGCGAAAACTAAGGGGATGAATCCGCAGGCGTCCTTTAACTGGAAATAAGTGGTTCCCATAAATGAAACTACTGCGGAGGATGGCCAACCAGCCACAGGTTTTAACTCTACCTACTAAAGTATCTGGAACATGCAGCGAGACAAGTATCTGATCTTACAGCGGTTATAATATGACAATGCAAAAACCAAGGTAGCTAAAGTATTGCAAGACGACGCAGTTCTTGGCTCGAAATATTCGCGAATGTTGGTTGGTCATTCAGTCACAAATATCATTATTCCGAGCGTCAGTCTACAGCTATGCATAATTAGCAGATGCCAGCGACTTCGTCCGCGTGGAATTGAAATAAAATATTATATTATGAAAGATGAATAAATTTTCCCCGTTTCCTACATTTTCTACTGATTCTTCGCTTTTGTTGGCTGTAGCGTGATAGCCTAAAGCCTTCATCAACAAATAGATTATCCAATACAAAAATATTTTTTCAATCAGAACCTTTAGTTCCTGTGACTAGCGCGTTCAAATAAACAAACTCTTCAGCCATATAATATTAAGTATAGATTAATAAAATAACAAAAATGTAGATAGCTTGGTCTGGATGATCCTTTTGTTGAATTTATTGTAAACTACAGACCAGTGTAGTTAGAAAAATTACATATAATTTCTAATAACTGTAAAGACTGAAGTTCGCAACAATCACCAATCAGCCCTATATGAATATGATGTCACCTTACCTGACGGATACAGATATAACTATGAAACTTTTTTTATTAATTACGAGTTAGCTCTTTACTGCAATGACACCTGATGGTAAGTGTTGATGTAATCTAAGATGGAAACGGGCTAACTTGTTAAGAGTAGGATGTAAATGGCGACGCCTTTCGGTTTCTGCACGACATCGTACCGGAACGCTAAATGTCTTGGCGGTTCGTCTTTGTCGTCTGGGTGTTAACTTACTACGGCCAAAGCCTCATACCAGCCAGATTAAATTAAGAAAATCTCAATCGGCCCCGCCGAGAATCGAATCCAGGACCTCCCTTTTATATATCTACTGCGCATACCACAGCGCCACGGAGGCCGTCAAAATATTATGTGTTTCTATATTATGAGTTTCTATAAAATGATTTACATTTGATTAGCGAGTATAAATATTTTTAGACATCCACCGTAGATCATCAACGCAATTAACGACAGTGTAGTAAAATAGCGCATTGAATCGAATTGATGTTGTATTAACTACGCGATAGAATTCAATTTGTTACTTGTAATCGAAAAAGTTAGACAGCCAGATCATAGTGTTCCGTAGCAGTCGAGTAAGAGAGTTAGTCTAACATTTAATTAGGAGCTTAGTTAGATGGCTATCACCCGAAAGCCCGGGAATTATCTCTGAGAGTATTTGATTTGAAATAGACAGACCAACGAATTAAAGTTCAGCAAAGATAAAACTTTTATATTTTCTACGATTTGCTAAGGCTTTCTTAAGGCTTCCTCGGGGACGTAGTATACGCGATGGATTTAGAAGACGGGGTTCTGGGTTCAAATCCCGGCTGGAACGATTGGCTGGCTGGCTGGTGGAAGGCTTCGGCCGTGACTAGTTACCACACTACCGACAAAGACGTAGTGCCGAGCGATTTAGCATTCAGGTGCAACGTCGCCGTCATGAATAAGACTTGTTCTCTGAGGATTAGAATCAACTGTTAATTAGTTGAAACTTAACATTTTAAATTAGATTCATAGAACTTTAAATAGTTCCTCAGGCATCAGCATAATAGGCATGGGTGAAAAGCACCTGAAAACAATAACAAAAAATAGAACCGACTCAAAACGCACTAAAAAGTAAAGTAATTTATCGCCACGTAACGTATTCGTACTATACTTTCATAGTATATCATACGGCACTAGTAGCCAAAAAGCTACCCATACTGAGACAAAAACCGAAATCGCTGTAAGCGTGCCTCAAAAATTTGAAGATTTGCTTCAATTTCCCCAGGATATCATCATCAGATCCGAACATAATGACAATGGGACCACCTTGGAAGTATGCCCTTTCTAATAAAAAAGAATTATCAAAATCGGACAACTCTGTAAAAAGTTATGCGTGGTCATACATAAAAAAAATATATACGTGTCGAATTGAGAACCTCCTCTGTTTTTTTGGTCGGTTAAAAACGCCTCTCAAGTTCTGAATCACTACGAAAAATACGTGGTTCCTGATAAATTATTAGTAGCCTATTTGGATGGCCTACTTCTCGACCAGTGACCAATAACGGGGAATAGAGCTAAGATCCACCATGCAGCTCCAATGCTGATTGGCGGGCATAGATAGCTAAAGTTTAAATAACGATCACTAGAGTGCTCGTTATTTAAATATGTAATATGTTGAGCACAGTCGATTCTGGTTATTATTATTGTTAACATCAGACCTTTTAAAATATCAACTCCAGAGATTAGATTTTTCCAAAAATCCGCCTTTACCATTTTTGTAAAATAATTATTATTACTGTACACTATGACTTAGTGTCACTTCTATAACCACAGACAATGCGCTAGAAGTGCTGTATTGTTAAATGGCGCAACATTTGTTGTGTTTATTGGAATATCCGTGCGTCCGCTCGTGTGAACACATCTGGCACAAAAACTAGCAGGCTGATTTAGACATTTTTTGTTGCATAGTATCAGGAAAGGTCCTGAGGAGCGCAGTTTTTTTTCTCATATGTATATAATCTTGTTTCCACACCGATTTTAAAATGTAAAATAGGCGAATATTAATATAAAAATTTTAAAAATTTCAAGTCGCGTTCCTTGGCGGCACTAATAAAAAAAATCATCCTATTACTGTGCCTATCTATAATCGTCATTTTAATATTTTTTTTATAAAATACGATAGGATTCGTGCCAAGAAGCTTTATTAACAAAAAATAACTTTCAACAGTTAAGACAGTTACAACCTTAAGATGTTTTCATTGGGTTACAACGGCGAAAACGTAAAATTTGTCATTTAAACTTTGTTACGGCATTTGATAAGGCTTTCTATGAGGCGTCGTAATGATTACTTGTTTATACTGTCATCATAACTTTCTTTTCTGCAGGAAGGTAGACAATCTACCTCTCCTGCTTCCTTGGTCAGCAGGGTGCTGCCTGCCATTAGGAGTACTTCGCGTTGACCTTCCTGATTTTATTGTTCCCGCACTTTTTGTCTCCTCTTTCCCTTTCCTCTCTCCGAATCATCACAGCTCGGAGCATGTGAGCATATTTGTACTCTTCGCTTTTTAACATACAAAAAACGAGGTTCCGCGCATTCAACTCCCCCGCTTCCTACGCCATTGCTCTGATATCTGTACTGCCGGGGCATTCAAACAAAGCATGCCTGGGAGTGTTTTCCTCTCAAGTAACAATTTTCTTGGGCCTTTCTTATGGTAGGTGCTAGAGGTGATCATAACTAAGACAAAATATATAACGACATCTCTCAGGTAAAATTGCAACCATATTAGAATTTAAACTAGAGACTATTTTTCATACTGTTAGTATATAATCGGCTAAAACTCACGTCACTGAGGTCGGAGTATGCCCGACTAGTTTCAGCCACTATGTATTAATTCAGTAACTATCACCGATGGAAATATGACTTGGTGACAAGTTTTCGCGTGCATCACCCGCAGTTTGCTTTACACCGCTACAGAAACAAGCAAGCTCATTAGTAATGATCCAATATGGGTTCTAAACTAGTCAACCATCAGCAACAACAAAAATAAAATGCAACCAGGTTAGGCTTATAAAATACCTATATATAAATACACACGAAAAACGTAACCCACCTGGCACAGTCAGGTGAATTCAGGTGATTACAAATTCACAGTTTCACACTGAAACTATAAATTAGTACGTCAACTTAGTTAGAGCTTGCTCCACGGTAATGCACTTGTTTGAGTGTCAACGGTTCTGACGTTTGCCGGGAGCAAAGTGGAGGAAATTGTCTTACAGGAATTTATAGTGAGTGAGGGCACATGCTTTAGTTCCTATGCATACAAAAATTTCATCAAATAAGTTCTTTATACAAGTTAAAATTAAAAATTTTTGAAATCTCCCGACATTCATGAATGTATTATTGTGTAGAAACCGAAAGGATATTATCCCACTCCCAACAAGTTGTCCGTTTACATACTGCCACAGACAGACACGGCAAAATTATAATACCGAAGTAGTCCAAGACATTCCACAAGAACAATTTTGTGTGTGTGGACAAGTGGACTATTGGAAAGTTTTAAAAAACATTATTGAAGTGAAACTTCTTTATCGGGATTGGAAAAAAATTTTGTGTAACATTTTTTCTTTACGCGTTACATGTTTCCGTTACGGGCCATCTTTGACTAATGGAAGTGATGTGATAAATATATATATATATATGTTATATTGAAATGATCAGCAAAATCAAAGGGTTTATTTTAATTCTAATTTCAGTGAATTTCTAAAAAAAGTAAGTAATTACATCTCTTTTTCTAATACTTAGGTGTAATAGTGGTATTTATTTTTCCACGTTATTTAAAATTAACCTCAGTTTTTGATTGTATTTTTCAATACACTAACACGGGGGTGTAATTATGGTATCAATTTTTTCTAATACTTGAATGTTGATAAGTTAGTTAGTTGTTAGTTTCACTTCTTACGCGTGTACGCTAGTACACGGACACATTTTTTTTTTGTAATACGTGAATTAATTTTTATCAGGGTAGAGAAGAAGACATTTTAACCATGTCGGGGGGCTCTGGTAATGTAATACCTGGAATCCTATTTCAGCTGTTTGAAAAACATGCGTTCTTTCAAGTTAATAGAAGGGTGTGAAAAATATTATCAGCAACATCACCGGGCCAAACCCAATCGGATTCTGGAACCTAAAGTTAAATGCTCTATTTGAGTTTTGAATATAAACATCTTTAATTATTGGGTTCTCCGATCCTACTTCATAGGAGAAAGTCGTTATAAGTGAGCCTCTACTAAAAGCCCCTAAGCTACCTTAATTACATATACGTGTGAATTCTCTCCAGAGTCGCCGCGTCATCATTTTTGCCTTTAGCAAAATCATCTCTATTTTCCCATCACTTAAGCACAAAAACAAAATGATGAGAGAAATTTAACGCGACGCTTCGCTTTGACTTTTCGTCAGTCTGAATTGAGCCTAAAAATCGTAGTTCATTTAAGATGTCACCGCCTCCGCACAGTAAAACAACGTTAAAAATAATGAATATACTAATATTATAAAGCTGAAAAATTGTTTGTTTGTTTGGACGCGCTAATCTGAGGAACTACTGGTTGGTGTAAGGAAAAATACTTTTTGTGTTGGATAGTCCATTTACCGAGGAACCCTTTAGGCTTTATAACATCACGCTGCAACCAATAAGAGCGGAGCATTAGTGTGAAATGTGGAAAACCGAGTAAACTATTCATTGTTGAGGGGTAATATAATAATATATAACAAGTAATAATGGGTAACTCAGGCTTTGGCTGGTGGGAGGCTTTCGCCGAGGCTAGTTACCACCCTACCGACAAAGACGTATCGCCAAGCGATTTAGCGTTCCGGTACGATGTCGTGTAGAAACCGAAAGGGATGTGGATTTTTGTCCCACTCCTAACAAGTTAGCCCGCTTTCATCTTGGACTGCATCATCACTTAACATCAGGTGTGAGGGCAGTCAAGGGCCAACTTGTAGTTGATAAAAAAAGGCCTTTTTTTAATTTTTAATTTCGTAATCTTGAAGTCGCGCACAATACACGTAGTTTAATACGTACAATAGCAAACAGCGCAAGGGATTTGTCGCAATCTAGCTACTATGTGACGACTACGTTGACGAGCTTATCGCTCGCTTATAAACGAGCCGGTCTATAGCGCTCACGACTAGCAAATTGAATGAACAGAAATAAGTTGAAGACGGTGAGTTGTTTGCCAACTGTTGGCTCGAAAGAAAAAAGGAAAGAAAAGATAGCTACTTACAAACTTTCTTTTTTCTAATTACTGCTAATTAGTTAGTTTTTGTTTTCTTTTTCATTCAATTTCTTACCTTACTTTAAATTTAGTTGCATTACATTTAGTCTTAGTGTTGAATTGTACTGCCTCGTTGGGTAAGCCTATATAACTTCAAAATTGTGATGTGTGGCATAATCTATACTTATGTTTTAAAGTAATTCTGTTTGTCTGTCTGTCTCGCTTTCACGATAAAACTACTGAACCGATTTAAATGAAATTTGGTACAAATATAGTCTAGAGCATGAAAAAGGACATAGGTTACTTTTAATTGCTAAAAAAGCGTTGTAAGAAGTTAAAATGGGGGATGAAATTTTGTGTGAAAGTATCGTAATTTTTAAAGCTAGAATCTTAAAACGTATTTATAGTCACTTGATTAGATATTAATAAATATGACATTCAAAGCCTTAAAAAATTAGGCTCCCGTTATAAAAAGTGGCCGTCGCGGGCAGAAGCTAGTTTATAAATAAAGATATTGTTCATGTTTTCTTTCTTCCTTGCTTTCGATCCTGGGTTCAATTTCTGGGTCGGGTCCGGGGATAGTTCTGAGTTTTTCATTCTTACATGTAATTTTCCTAACCTTAAGCCCACCGACCTGCATTGGAGCAGCTTGGTGGGTCTACTTACCAGATCCCCTCTCCAACGAGGAGGAAGGCCTGCCTTTGTAGTGGGCCAAAATAAATAAAATAGTAGTAAATAAAGTATAAATAAATAAAGTAAAAAAACTGGCGTCCTATTAGCAACTTTTCTGATAAAACTGCAATTTCGTAGACGACTGCAGACGATCTGATGGGATTTGAAGTGTTTAAATACATTACGATTCGTTACGAATTTTATTTCATAAGTATTTACAAAAACTAGTATGTCGATTCTTGAAAAAAATACATCGTCCAATATGGCAAAATGTCATTTGGAGAATGCCGATTACAGTTACATCCGCTTTGCAACCGTTGTACATCGGCTTCAAAACTGACGTATTTTCAAGAATTGACATACAGTACTGTCGCTGCAAGACGTCGTCTGCAGTTGTCGCCTGCGGACGGTCACAAACATGCATCCTAATTCTCTGCGTGTGAATTGCAGGACCATCATTTCAATTACATGCAATGGAGACACGCGGTGAAATGGCAGCCGGTTTCGTTTACGACCTTTTTGGATTATTGAGAATCGATGAGATTCGAATTGCCAACATAAAATCTAAGATTCATTGCCAACGCGTTCTAATTAATGACAGATTACAATTTTCGCGATACTAATTTCAAAGTATCAAAACCTTTCTGGTATTTTGACCAATCGGAACGAAATTGCATTGAGATTAATTTTCTCACAAATATTAAAAAAATTTAAAGAACTTTATTAATTTAGTTTCTTTTTATTTTTTTCCCAATGCATTTTCGTTTTGATTTCGACACTTTGAAACCGCGTTTGACTTGTCTGTATAGCATCGTACCTACAGAAGTAATGAACTCTTTATGATGCGGGACCTTTGACGGCCTCCGTGGCTCAGCGGTATGCACAGTGGATTTATAAGACGAAGATACCGTGTTCGATTCCCGGCTGGGCCGATTAAGATTTTCTAAAATGGTCTAGGTCTGGCTAGTAGTAGGCTTCGGCCGTGACTAATTACCACCCTACAGACAAAGGCGTACCTACGCGTATCAAGCGATTTAGTATCCCCGTACGGTGTGGATTTCATCCTACTCCTAACAAGTAAGTCCACTTCCATCTTTGATATCACTACTTGCCATCAATTGTGTTTGCAGTCAAGGGCTAACAATTAATAAATAAAAAAAGAACCGCGCCTGGTTCTTAACTAGATACGATAAATATTTTTAATTATTATTAAGATGGAAAAAAATTACTGTTCTAACAAAAACATAGTTATTCCAGCCTTTATGAGTGTAGAAGTTTCTGATAATATTCAATTTTAACTTGTTCCAAAAATTATCTTGTGATGGGCTTGGAAATTTCTTTGATATGACGTAGCTGCGAAGTTTAGTGTTTGATCTCTAAAACTGAAGAAACTCTGTAGTAATCTTATCTCCAGCTATGAACATCCATTTTATAGGATGATGATGTCATAAGCCGCTGTTACTACTTTGTTTTACCTAGTAGGCAACGATTAAGTATTATTCTGAGAAGTCTCGGAGCTTATCAGTTGTATATTTTTAACATGTTACTAACTGCACATTAAAATTTGTTGGCATTCCAACGAATCGTTCCACAGTGGTCGATTTAATTTATATAGAAACCTTTTGCTTCTGACTTGTAGACATAGTAGAAGTTTCAATTCGTTTATTTGACATAGGTCTCCTAGACCTCTTTTTTTCTGATTGAGTAATTGCCGTAGGCTCCATGCGGGACCACAGCGCCGTCGCTGAAGGGTTTGGGCGAGCGCAGAAGCATCGCCAGAGGGAGCCCGAAAATGTGGAGACAGTGCATAACGAGGTCTCCTGTGAGACACGGACCTCGGTTTAGAGGGACGTTCGGAAAGGGTGTGTGTGGCGTGATGATTAAATCAGGTCAATACCCCCCTTGGACGTGGTTGAGTGCAACGGGTGACGTTAAGAAGTTCGTCTTCGCCGGCGGCTGTTTAGATTGTGTGTATGTGTCTTGGGAGGCGTTGTTCGTTGTTATGTCATCGTCAAGGACATCAATCTCATTGATAGGCGTAGATACTATATATTAATACATTTATTGATATAAACAAAAACTGCATAAATGTTTATTTCGTTTCCGAAAAATATTGTAGACTCAATTGAAATGTTTGCCACTCATTGTATGATTTTATGTTAGCTACCTGCACATGAAATAAAGAACATTTGATAAAAACTAAAGCAAAAATATTCAAAAACTTTTCAAGTGCGTTGTAGGTATGTCAATTGAAGTGTACACAAATCAACTTGTTTTTCTGATACTCATACTCGCGGAAGCAAACAATTTTGTTTTAGTGAAACTTTTAAAGTTTTCTTTTTTTCTTCTATCAATTTTTGTATTTTATTTTTTAAAAACTAAGTGGCCAATTTACGAATAGTATGATAAGAGAACGGTGTTGTGTAAAATATAATGTCGTCACTTTAATTGCGAAATGGCTTAGATGGTTTGGACATGTACTAAGAGTGAGTGGATGAAAGAAGATTAACAAAAGTGGAAATGTTGGAAGAGGAAGGGCTAGGCGAATATTCCTGGACAAAATTCAGGGCATTTTAAAGAATGATGATAGATAGTCATTAGAACAATAGAGACAGTGATTTGTTTTAGTGTACAATTTGTTAAGGTTTTCTGTTTATAGGCTCAAATCCTTACTTATAGTTAAAATAAGAACACTCTAAACCGACAAACTTGTATGAAAGGTTTAATGAGAGTGGAAGAAGCTAAGGAAATATGCAAGGACTGTGGCATATGGAAGGATATTGTAGCCTCTGCCTACCTCTATGGGAACGAAGCATGTATGTGTGTATGTATGCATTACTGCCAACTGAAACTGAAAAAAAAGGATATAAACATAATATATAAATAAACAAGTACAGATTGCTATATTTTATTTTGTTTTCTTTTAATCTTATTATTTTTTATAAAGTAAATGTAGGCAATATTATAAAGTTCTCTAAAAGTTCCATAGTTATAAAAGTTAGCATTTGCGTAAACCTAATCGTTATTGGATTTTTCTTTCAAAAATATTGGAAAAGAAAACCGTTTCACGCCTGTGAAATATGGACCAGTCAAAATTTGAAACTACGGGAGCACAATTTGTTATTGGGAATTGGAAAGTAGAAAAATATAGTGCAGAAATTTGTTATGTTATTTGCTACGTCGATTCTTTCTGCTTGTTTTGTTAGCACGGAATATAAGTAATGGAAACCGTGACTTTTTGAACGTGGTGTAGATTTATTATTTCTTTCGGTGACTTGTTGTTAGACTTACACGACAACAACCATGTACTCATATCGAACAGATCTCGCTGCCGTAACAATACTTCTTAATGTGCAAAGTAATCATAAACTATTTCTGTAGAACTTTTGGTTTTTTGCTGTGTAAGCAAAGTATAGAGACGTTTGCAAAATAGAACGATAATATTAAGTAAATCTTTATTAAGATTACATGGATAAATGGATAACATGTTTATATAACTACTAGCGAATATCGGCGACTTCGTCCGCGTGGAATTAAATTAAATAAGATTACGAAAATGAAAATAGCCTGAGTTACTCCTTTATATATTAGTTTTAAAAGTGTATTATAACAGTTACCTACTAGTTATAAAAAATATATGTAAAATACATATCTATTTACAATTATGCAAATACCAGTGCAAAGACGTGTTATGAAAATTTCTAACAAAGTTTAAAATTAATTAATCAATCTTATTTAAATAAAATAATTTAAAACTAAATAAAAAAGGAAATACTTAACGCTACCGTAACCTAAACTAAAAATAAAAAGAGTAAAAAACTTAGGAGTCATAGTATTCCTCCGAATCATAGTCGAGTGGTAAAGTGCCCAGAAGGCTGGCAGCATTATTATATTATATTATATTATATTATATTAAAAGTTGAATAATTTTCCCCGTTTTTCTCATAATCCCCACTGATTCTTCGCTCTTCTTGGTTTCAGCTTGATGTTATAATTATAGCCTAAAGCCTTCCTCAAAACCTCGCAAAAGTACAATTCAAATATTATTCTAATCTTATAACCAATGCGTAAAACATTATATAAGAAAAACCAATACCAAATAACACTGACTTAATAATTTTATTAAAACTCGTAAAACGCCTAAACTCGTAATTTTTAAGGCCCCATGGCGCAGTAGATTTATACAGAGGTGACGGGTTCAATTCCCGACAGGGCCGATTCATATTTTCTGAATTGGTCCAGGTCTGCCTGGTGGGAGGCCTCGGTTGTGGCTAGTTACCACTCCATCGACAATAACGGTCTGTCATGCAATTTAGCGTTAAGTACAATATAGTAGAAACCGACGGGACGTTGATTATATTCTACTCCTATCAAGATAGCCTGCTAAATAAATTACACCATCACTTACCATCAGGTGTAATTTCAATCAAGGGCTAACATGTATTAAATAAAAAGTATTTTGACGTGACAACGTCTTATAATTCGATAGAGCCGGCTGCACGCACGAAAAAACATGACGTCATGCGTCGTTACCTCGCTTTGAGGCGTTTCATGTAAGGCTTGAAGTGCAAGCGAGAGCGCGGAACGAGCGACAAAGAAGCACAATCGGCCTTTGCGTTCGGCAGCGTTCGACATCCGTCTATTAAATATAATTATTAAATATATTAATTTTAAATTAAAAATTAATATATTTATTAAAAATTTAAAATATAAATTTATAAATTCAAAATCAATTATTTTATTAATTTTTAATTAATATTTATAAAAATATACTTAAATTAAAAATTTTAATAACCAATTAAATGCTACCATTCCATCAGTATTTTCTTCAGACGTTGTCACGTTCAACTATCGTCAGTAAACCGACTTTACAGACAACCAATTTTTTTTAATTACATCCACAAGTATAAAATAAATTCTTACACTATTCATAACTTATAAACAATTTTGATATAAATTGACATAGAATTGGATTATCATAGTTTAGAATAGAAAATAAGCTAGTTGTTATCCCGTTACTCCCACATGGTCCAAATCTATGCGGAGGAAACCGTGGGGCACTGATAGTACGTAAAAATGTATGTATTCAAAATGAATTGAAATCTGCAGCAAATTATGTGCCCCTTCGTGAATACAGCTATAATTTTATTATCATGATACCTACGTTTCTTATTTACATAAAAGATTTCCCAGTGGAAGTTAAACAAAGCGATCCACGTCGATTTGGGGAATAGAAATAAAAATGTCTGACAAGTGTACTAACTCAGACCGGTGCCGTGGGATGGCTCTGTACCGTCTATAATATAAAAATGAATCGCCGAATGTGTTGCTAAGCGCAAATCTCGAGAACAGCTGCCCCGATTTCGGTGATTCTTTTTTTGTTGTGTTTGCTATTGTCAGGAGAAGGTTTTTATAAAAGAAAATTATCAAGATAATTGCGGAGAAAAATGTAGAAAATTTAAGAAAACTTAACGACTATTTTATTGTTATTTGTTAATCATACAAGGCTTAACGGGTGAGCCTATCTGAATGAAATATGGCACTATCGCCTGGTATACAGCACATAGGCTATTGAAACAGCTTAGGTAAACTGCACAGGGCAATATTTGAATATAATTTACCTATTCATACCTCGCCTAACAAGTTAAATCTTGCGAGGCTGTTTTGCTATATGTAATAATTTTCCGCTCAGTAACTAGACCGATCTTTTTAGTCACTATGAAAATAAAGTAATAGATTACTTTTTACAATTGTATTGAATTTATTAACATTGCAACAAAATGGAACAATCGTTTATTACAATGTTTAGTAGATGTTAAGGAACTTGCATCCGAAGCACAAAAAGTCCATCTAAACATACAACTGTCAGTTTTGCTGTGCCGATTTTGTTTTAAAAAAAACCCAAAAGAATGTTAATATATATTTTTTATTACATTAATATTTCACAAACATTGTACTCGGACAATGTTCGCTGTATTTTCTGGTTTGTAGGCTTTTGCCTGTAGTTTTCAAAATTGCAGCGCTCTTAATGCCTTTACCTAACAATGCCGGTTCTTTAGAAAGACTGCAACGGTGTTCAGTTCAAGCCAACAAAGACTAAGGTCATTTATCGGTCCGATGAGTTTCAATATCGCTGAGGTAATCACAATTCACGATCACTAATTGCCATTATGTTAAGTCAACTATGGCGCTTAATATAGTCAGATGAACCAAAACACTTAGTGAGCGATCGGGTAAATGAGAATCGTGGAGTAAGCAACTTGGGGGAGATTAATAAAATCCTTCTAGATCTTCATAATTCTAGATAGAGACGGAAGTCTTAGTTTTTCAGGGATTAAGTGTGCGGGTGCCGGGCAGAGAGGACAACTGTGAACAGATCCCAAAATTGTAACATGATTGTAACTTTAAACTGTGTGTTTGTACTGTAAAGTGTCAACTGTCACCTTTCTTGGTGTTACTCTCCGTTCTCAAAGAAAGAAGTTGTTTCAGATTTGTATGGCGTCTAGGCCAGGTATATGTACAGTAATTATAGTTTATTTCTTACGAAATAGTCCTATTTCAATTGAGAAAATTATTTCTATAAAGACGTAGGGCAATACAATGGCGTTCTATGATGGAACATTGACATTGACAATTGTCATTAACACAGACTCACACATGACATTTAATTTACGGGCTTAGATAACAATATAGAAATACAATGTTTTTCATCTTTATTTTATCAGGAATAACTACTAGAAAATATTAAGTATCAAACACCGTTAATAAAACGAAATATTTTCTACTGGAATTATTATTTCTTACAGTATGTATGTACTACTGCTAGGTACATAGTACATACATACTGCAAGAAATTTTGAACGAACGCATTCAGATGTATATTGATATCTATGGTTAAGTCTGTGGATGGTCTTTGGTCAAAAGCATAGATTCATAGATTAAAGACTACTAGATAGAGCCCATAGCGTGTCCACTCGTGAGACAGCAAATCAGCCTTATTGACATGACATGTCAACATTTAAAGTACATCATAAAACGTTATGTTTTAAAATATTTTTATTACTTTATATAAGATAGTTTAGTAAACGCATAATACATGAAATTTGCTAAAAATAACATATCTAAGCTTTAAATCATCAATCAATGAAGTTTATGCCTACTTACGTATGAAACGTAATTCCTACGATTTTCTGTTCGCTGCGACTGTTGCAGCCGAAAATATTACAACCCACCATAGCACGATAACGTTTAAATTAATATCGTAACCGCAAAGTTATATTATTTATCAGCAAATTTAATAAAAAGCTAATAATTGCTCAGATATGTCCCTTGTCTGTCACAAACTCCACTCTTGACAAACAATAAAAACGAACACGCTGAAAGGGACAAAAAATAATCTTGTGTCACTTTCTAATCAAGGCCGAATGAATTAAGTCTGTCACGCTCTTGAACCTACAGCCGCGTTATGACTCCATCTAGTAGTCTTTAATCTATGGCATAGATTACTATATTAGCATCAAAGTTGACAGCGTATTAATTTATAGGTTTTGCAATTATATTTCTATCAAATTATTTCATATTTAATTTTATTCCGTTAATTTTAAATGTTTATATACTGCACAAAGACCTGACCAGAAATAAAACAACCCCTTTAAAAGGAATTTAGCTAAACAGTTTTTGAAACCCCTCCTGATATGGAGCTTGTTGTATTTCTAGTCTTTGTAGGTTAATTTTAATAAATCATACCCATAGTCGTATTTAGTAAGTAAACTTATAATAGTATATTGCTTACAATAGCGTAGCCAGGCTTGAGGGAGGTCTCGTGAAATAATCCGTTTTTGTTTCGTGTTCGATTGAGCTCGCTTGAAGAGGGTTCATATGCTTACTTGTTTTTATTTTTACGTTTTGAACCTCATGTGCCTCCGCTGCTTACGATTATCAAGTAGGTTTTCTATCGGATCCAAGTACTGCCAAACGTACGTTGAGAATTCAGTCAGATCTTGGTGACTTGTTCATGTATTCGTGTCGATTTCGTGGGAAACAATAAAATAAATAAATTGCTGATTATAAGCGAAATCGGTCCAACCGTTCACTCGTAATGCTGTGACCAAGGGGAATATGGATTAATTTCTATATTTATAGACTGACACTTACACGGCTCTTGTGACAAAGATATTAAACTGGCAAGAAATTTTATTTCCGCAGCATTTCTCGCTGTTGATTGTACAGGAACGTGCCTGAAATTTTTACACGACAAATACCTACTGGACACGGTGTACGGCACGTAAACCATGTATACGTATACATGTACATTTTGTCGATTTTTATGCATACGCCTCCGCCACTATTTTATAGGCTTGCGTGGCGCAGTGGTATGCACAGTGAATTTATAAGATGGAGTTCGATTTCCGGCAGAGCTGATTAAGATTTTCTAAATCAGTCAATGTCTGGGTGGCAGGGGTCTTGACTGTGGCTAGTTACCACCATACCGACAAAGACGTACCGTCAATTTTACGTTCAGGGACGATGTCGTGAAGAAACCGAGAGAGGTGTGTGTGTGTGTGAGGGGAAACCATCTTTAGGTGTTGTTCAAAGCTTTTCGCAATGAGACCATTGACTGAAACAAGTATAGGAATAATAATCATCGACACAATATTCCACATGGCGGTAATCTCATGAGCAAGGGCTTAAGATATTTTGAGTTGATATATTTGGTAGGTCTGAGAATAGGTCGTAGGCTATTTATAACTTACCTAGGTGAAAATGGTTAAATCTTCAACTTTTATATATTTATTTGACACCAAGAAATACTTGTAGTCCTTTTGTATCCGAGAAGATATTAAGAGCATCAGCTAGTATGAATTTAAATATCTCTTAAAAAACTGTTACAAAAATATTTTTTTTTATATAGTGTATAGGCTAGCGCTTGGCTACGATCACGCCTGGTGGTAAGCGAAGGTGCAGCCTACGGTAAACCCGCTTGTCTAGGAGGTGCCTATTCACTCTTGACTTAAAGATACCCATATTGTAGGTGGTAGGGAAAACGTGAGCTGGAAGGGCATTCCATATTTTCGCAGTTCGAATCAGGTACGAGGAACCGAAACGTTTTGTACGCGTCTACGGAATATCGTCTACGTATGGGTGCAGACTACTACGATGCCTAGCAGCTCTATGGTAAAAGGGCGAGGGGGGAAACTAGATCAAAAAGTTCCTGTGCACACTCTCCAAAATATATTCTGTAGAAAACCGACAGACAGGCAACTTTTCGGCGATGATCAAGCGTTTATAGTTTTGCATTGCATAACGCCTCGTTACCAATGATTCTTCTAGCGCGGCGATCCACCGAATCCAACGCAGCAAGCTGATATTTAGCCGATCCATCCCACAAATGGGAGCAGTACTCCATGCACGAGCGAACCTGAGCTTGATATAGAGTCAGAAGCTGCTCCGGTGAGAAGTACCGCTTCACCTTATTAAGGATACCGAGCTTCTTACCAGCTGTTTCTGCCTTAGATTCAATGCATTGCCCGAAGTTGACCTTGGACGATATGGTCATTCCAAGAAGTGATCGGAACAGATATATTCTGAAAAGTTTTTATCGAGCACATCAACATTACTGAACTGAAAAAACGTAAATATTTATTTTTCAATCAATAGATATAAATTATTTATATCGAATGATTAATATAAAAGCTCAAACAGTTTCTTTGTTGTCTACAGATCTGTTATGAAGAATCCATTATTTACGTAATTTTATTTTTCTATCTTGAGATCTTATAATAGCCTATATTTTTGCTTATATCTTAATACTAGCAGACTCCCGCGACTTTACCCGCGTGATACATAGAGTGTTGTTTGTTAAAAAAATATACGTAATCCTTTTTTAAGAATCAGAAGATAGATAATGCCACCGCGGATATTTATTTTTGCAGTCCTTATGAATAGAACCAATTCTTCCATACATTGTTACGTTATATCTGAAACAGATAAAGTAGCGTTTTCCATGAAAGCTTAAATTTCTCAGACTTTTCCAAAAATTATTGTCATATTTCAGCCAATTTACAGTAAACCTGGACAAATTATACATTTAAATCTTCCACAGGAAACACTCTATTTTTTGGTGAAACTGCATGACAATCCGTTTAGTAGTTTTTGAGTTATCGCGAACAGACATGCAGACACGGAGTTTTATAATATGTAAGGTTAAGAATGTAAGGATAGCTAAGGTTTTGAATCATTACTGAATGATTAATTATTATTAACATAGTTGAGATTGGTTTCGAAGCGTAGCGAGACTTACCATTAATCTATGTAATTATTACATGGTATCAAAAAGTGTCGACGTAAAGTAGAGGGATTAAAAGAAAATCCATGCATGCAGGCTTAATATTGCGACTGGCTTACGGAAGTTTATCAGTATGTCGAGTTATATTCGTATACTGGCACTTTTGAAACGTCATGTTATTGTTTGACGGCCGAGTGGCGCAGTGGGTAGTGACCCTGCTTCTGCGTCCTAGGCTGTGGGTTCGATTCCCACATCTAGAAAATGTATGTGTGATGAGCATGGATGTTTTCCAGTGTCTGCGTGTTTATCTATATATTATAAGTATTTATGTATAATATATATAAAAATATTCACAGTTATCATAGCACCCATAACACAAGCTACTTACGAGTACGCTTACTTTGGGCTATATAGCGATGTGTGTAATTGTCCTATAATATTTATTTATTTATTACTAAGTAATTGTGATAATGTACGGTAAAGTAAAGCTACGAGGGTTTGCAAACGCGGGTATTATTTTTTCTATCACTATTTTGGAATATTGTTTAGATCTAAATATAACTAGTTATAGCAATGCATTCCCAATTTCTTTTATTGTTAATGTAATCTTTCACATTGTAATATGCTTTTTTACTCGACTGCGTCAGAAGGAGGGTTATGTTTTTCGAGCGTATGTATGTATGTATATATGTATGTATGTATGTATGTATGTATGTATGTATGTATGTATGTATGTATGTATGTATGTGAGGTGTCGTTGAATTTGTCAAAATTGTGGTAGTGACATAGGCTATATAAATTTTCAAAATGGCGGCTGTAAATGGGGGAAAAAGGGGGGGATTGTATGTATTTTTTTCTTTTATCTTAGCAATATGGGTACCAATTGAAAGTGCGTAAAAAGACCATTTCAAAAATATAATTTGCTTGCTTAAGGGCCGAGAGACATGCCTGTTAGGGCAGTTTATTATAAAAACGTATGCGATTCTTGACTGCCTAGTGGTTAGCCTAAGTGGCTTCGTAAACGAGGTCCTGGGTTCGAATCCTAGGTCGGGTCACGGAATAATTTTTAGAGTTTTTTATTGTTCTATAAATTTTCGAGCATGTTAAGTCGTCGGTCCCTATTATCGACATCTGATATACATTAACGATTCACTAGATCATTGATGTATGAAACATTATCACCCTAAGACATCAACCAGCATTGGAGCAGCGTGGTGGGTCTACGCTCCATATCCCCTCTCCTACATTTTTGACGACCTCCGTGGCGCAGTGGTATGCGCGGTGGATTTATAAGACGGAGGTCCTGGGTTCGATTCCCGGCGGGGCAGATTGAGATTTTCCTTAATTTGTCTTGGTCTGGCTGGTGGGAGGCTTTCGCCATGGCTAGTTACCACCCTACCGACAAAGACGTATCGCCAAGCGATTTAGCGTTCCGGTACGATGTCGTGTAGAAACCGAAAGGGGTGTGGATTTTCATCTCATTCCTAACAAGTTAGCCCGCTTCCATCTTAGACTGCATCATCACTTAACATCAGGTGTGATAGCAGTCAAGGGCCAACTTGTAGTCGATAAAAAAAAAATACATGGAGTGAGGTACCCTGTAGTGGGTCGTTAATAGGCTGATAATGATGACGACCATGTGTGCTATTGTCTTATAAAGAATTATTAATTATGTATAGCCTAGTCTTCTGTGTATATTTTAATTAATTTGACTCAACTAACGTGAATGTACTGTGTGTGATTTCAAAGGCAAAATCACTGGTACGTAATATTGAAGCTATGGGTTCATGAACGTTCCTCAATATCAGTGTAAAGGTGGTTTCAGAGTATCTATCTCAGGGATCTTAGAGTATGTATGTACTAGAGCTGCTACTGAAAGGGACTGTACATAAGGGACTGCAACTAAGGAATTAGATTAAATGTAGTGTGCATAATAAAATGGCAATCTTGATTCATTTAATGTACCTTATTAATTTTGATAGTTAATAACACGAATGTAAGGTTTCACAAGCATAAAATACAGCAATGTGCAGTGTTCTGTTGATTATTGAATGTTTAAATTCGTTTTCATAGAAGTATTTTTCTTTTTTCAAATCTTGATGAATAATTTTGTGTTTATTTGAAGGGTAGCAAAAATATTTTTAATCTAAGCACTGTGTATTTAAAGATACATTCATTTCCTAACTTAAGCTGTCATTGACTTGGCAGTGTGCATTTTTATATACATCGGTTTTTTCGAAAAGTTTTATCTATAGAATTAATTTTTTATTTTTTTTTGTTTCCTTGAGCACAAAATAACACATAAATGTCGACAAAATATTATTTTTTGGGAAAAAAAGTCTTAACATGATTACTGCTATCGCTCATCACAGTTTTCACTTTACATATTAAAATTTCGCCACAATAACAAGAATGTCACAATGTTTGTATGTTTGAGTTCTGAGTCATTCAAATAAGACTCAAATAAGGAAAAAAATCTGCATCGCTCTGTCATTTGTTAAGGCTTTCGTAAATCCACATTTCATTCGTTTTCATCATCATCATCACGGCTTCCCTTTTTGTATGAGCGAGGCTAAGGTGCGTAGACCCACCACGCTGCCCCAAAGATTTGTTAATTAATTATCACGATCAGATGTTGATGATAGTGACCAGGACGGACGGCTTAACGCATTCTCTGAGGCATGGGTTGGTATCATCACCAACTTTCCGACTCCGAGCTTGGAATGTACTAAAAATTTCATAGAAGAATGAAACTCAGTCATGGTTGCAGCCACAAAGGGTTACATTAGAGCAACGAGGCAGTCATAGTATTGTTATTCTATGTCTTCTCTAGAACACACTTACTCTAAGTCAGGGATAGGTTCAAATTGAATCAAGAGTTGCCGGCTCGTAGTTGAAAGGGGTTATTGTGAATCTGCTCAGAAGCCGGCTGTAAACAAGAACTTTGATATAATCCTGCTCCGTGAAACGGGGTTTTGGGAATGCATATTTTCTGAAACCAACTATTGATTCTAGTTAGAAGTTCTAGTCATTCCTCCGGTTATAATATAACTTAGTATACGATATTAGAAACTAGTATCTTAAGCTTCTAAGTTGGTTATTTGATTTACGTTACAAGTAATTAATAACGATCACAGTAATATTTATTTACGCCGTCGTGCAGCGTTATTACTACATGATGATGCATATCAAAGAATATCTCTAACATATTATATAATTCTCGTGTCATGCTCACATGTCACAGTGTTAGTTACCATATTCCTCCAAAACGGCTTGTTCGATATTTATTAAATTTTATATGCATATTCAGTAGGTTTGAGATTCGGCTACTATCTATTTTTCATACCCCTAAGTGATAGGGGTTGTCGATCCCTAAAATTTTTTTCAATTTTCGGACATTGTTTTTAAAGCGGTGTTGAAAATACACACTAAATTTTAACCCCTTTACGATCAACCCCTATTGCTTAAAAAAATGCTTCCTAGAAATTTGACAAAACAACGGTTGCCGGGTCAGCTAGTTATTTATAATATAAGTACTTATTTTTCAATTTATTAAAATAGAAACGGCTGAAACTCAGATCACTACGTGAAAATAGTCGGTTATACTCCAACAGTGACGTGAATTTTAGCCGTTTCTATTTTAATAATTATCTAGCGTTTGCGTGAAAATCTTATTTACAAGCTTATTTTTATAGTTGTCTCGGTCTCTGATTAAGCTTAAATTTATTGTGAATATGTATATCACGTGTATGATAACATGGAGGATTTGATGCTGAAACTGGAAGGTGTCCTTAGAAAATCCGCAGTAATACCACCCAATAGGAATTGGGGCTCGCTTGACTCATCTTGATGAATAATTTGGTCCTGGATATTATTGCAAAATAAAAGATTTATTCTTTTTATTTTATTATCATCATTATCAGCCTATTAAGGGCCAATACAGGGCCAGGCCTCCTTTCTTATAGGAGTGGGGAAATGGGGCATAAACCTACCACGCTGCTCCATTGCAGGTTGGCGGACTTAGGTGATAATGATTCATTTATTAACCAAACATTACCTTAATTGTTAATTTAAACTTGCTATATATTATTGATTTCTGTTTACTTGTAACATTCCATTAACCGGCTTGGTTATATCATAAACATAACATACATTTAGTATAACCCACGTTGGAACAGCATGGTGGAATCTCCAAATTCTTTTATTATAAAGGCTCTGCAGAGATCATTAATCGCTCAGAATTAGCAGGCGAAGGTGAAATGGAACTGAAAATGTAACGACTCAAATAGGTTTATCATAATGAGAATCGTTAACATTTACTCGTGCTATCGGTTGGGAGTTGGGACAGCTTTGTTGATCCACGAGTACTCTATCTATACATTTAGTATTGGTGTTTGCATCGACCACGGACGTGGGCTTATTCATTTATCACGTATCAATTAGTAATCCGCAATCGATACATTTAAACATGCGGCGTACTAAAAATGTGGTCTACTTGTATTTAATGATAATAAATCTAATGGATACTCTGTAACATGGGCCATAATGTACATTAACATTAATAGACTTGACTGATTTTGTAAAAGTTGATAGTTTGTTAGCCCTTATTACAACAATGGTATAATATCCCGAAACGTACTAATAAAATAATAATTTTAAATTAAAAAAAAAATCCATACTAACATAAGCAAAAAAGGGTTGACACCTTGAAGATTTAAGCAAATTCTTGGTCACATATCTCCCTCAGGAATCTGTCTAGAAAGCTCATTTTTTTTCTAGGCATGTATTCTCTCTCTAACTCCGTGTTGACGCCTTGATATGGTATTTACATAACGTTTTATAAAACAATTTGCCGAAATACTTGACAGACAATAACCTATTCAAATATTGTTTTTACCACATAGTTATGCAAATAAAACATTGAAATATTGATTGATTGATTACTACTACGATGCCTACCATACAAGGTGGAACATAAGGAGATAAACGTAGACGAAGGATGAATTTTGGACTGTAGTAGTTTTCGGAGATCTAAGAAGAGCCCCCAATCGTGCAATTTTGTTATAAATTAGCATTGTGTGACTGTACGTAATGCAGTCCCCCATCTCCTGACCCTTAACTTCGTGGAAAGCTGTCGCAACCTTTAAAGTTTAAATCAGAAGTTTAGGCTGTCGAACTTTCAACTTTTATAAAATGATGAGTATCAAATTCAAATTGTCTTTATTTATTTGTTCTCAGAAGATATACAATTGTCCATACACTAGAGGACGCCCGCGGGTTTAGTTATATTAATGTGAAGTTTGATCAAAATACCTTCAGTAGATTGTGTGTAAAAGAGTAACAAATATTCATCCGTACATACCTACAAACATTTGTCTTTATAATGTTAGTAAGGATATTTTAAATGACACAGATAAGTGATGTGAAGACCTCTCATGTGAGTCGCTAAACTAGGTACGAGATCCCTGTATTTATCGTGACACCGCTTCGTCTGCTATTAATAAAAATAAAGACACAAACTAATAACACCAGGGTCTAATACAATATACTAAAATATAGTTAAGAACAAACATTTTTGGAAGAAAAAATATATGGCCAAGTGCTCTTAAAATTTTAAATTGCATACCTACATTGCATACGTGATAACCGCTTAAAGGCATCTAATTATCTAGCTTTATACTCAGCCTCTAAGCAAAGTTTCACATAGAACTTGGAGGACGATCCTTGTTGTGTAATAAATAACTTTTATAGAGCCTTGTTAATATGAAACCAATAATCGAGCCAATATCGCTCCAGGGCACGCCGCTCTTCGTCAAACGTCAATCTCGTGTCACTTACAATGTCGTTCGCCAGTGAGTTGGAAAAGGTCGTAGCGCATTTAAACGACACCGGTCCTACACAGCAATGGCATAGTGTACGAGTGTTTCCACCTCGAATTAAAGAGAGTGTTCGATATGCAAGCACCGATAACTAACAGACAGCGCGTCTCGTGGTACAGTATTTTTCAACAAAAGAAACAAAGTACCATCGACATCGTCACATTTCTACATCTGAGAATAAGTGAAAAACTATTTCAATTTCTAATCACATTATAGGCGAACTAACACTTTACAATGTATTTCCTTTAACGCGCTGCATGTCAATCAGAGCTGTATGGGTTTAATCGCTTGTGCTAGTAATTTCACATATCCGTGCCCTTTAGATCGGCACACAGCAATGCTTGGCGAGAGCCATAAACGTTCACTCTATAGACTGAAACTGAACGGACCTAGTTGTAGACTCTATTCTTAGAACACACTATTATAACTTATATTAACTTGACATCAAACATCGATTGACTAGATTAAGGACAAAGAGTGATTTTTTATCGATTACAAGTTAGCCTTTGACTGCAATCACACCAGTTGGTAAGTGATGATGCAATCTAAGATGCAAGCGGGCTAACTTGTTTGGAGTAGGATAATATCCAAACTGGCTACATCGCTTTGCGGTACGTCCTTGTTGGTAAGCCACGGCCGAAGCCTCCCACCAGCCAGAACCGGATTAATTAAGAAAAATTTCAATCGGCCCTGCCTGTAATGGAACCCGGAGCTCTATTTTATAATTCAACCGCACATACCACGGCGCCACAGAGGAGAATACGTACGTACGACTTCAAACACAGTATTAAATATTCTCAATTTTTATAAGCAGTTGCAGTATCGTCTAAGTGAGCGATGACCCTAATGCCTTGTATCCAGACTAATTAAAAAAAGTAATTGTTATGACTGTAACAAAACATTTTTTATATTTTAATATGTACTTGTACATTTTTCTCTCTGGACATAATTAGAAATCCAATGTATGTGCTGATAAAATAAGCGATTGTTATAAAATAAAAATTAATAAATAACATTTAATGAAAATTTAAAGTTCAATTTGTCAAAAACAAAGTTATTACTATTTTGTTAATTATATTAATTTGTTTCATTTACTTGAAACCACAGTATTGTGGGTAATTATTGAATATAACCTTCATTCGCCGAAACACCGTAATTATAATTACTATCGAGACAAAGGAGGAAAGTATTAATAATAATTCTTGGTATTATTACGTACTATTACAGTTATTTATTTTTAAGCTCCACAGAGTATTATATTCACAGAATAGGTATTACGTACCTTGCGGTTTCCAATGATTTCTCTTATGTTACTGAAATAAATAGAGAACAATGAACATTGCCATAAGTAAATATATTGCAGCGTAAGATCTAGGGGCTATACTTTATCTGAATGTTGCCATTTAATTAATAATAATCAACGACTTGGAATCTTGTACAGTTGCTTTTTCACTTCGTTATTTATAATTTGACAATCTGTTATAATATTGTAATTATATTTTTATCAACACTAATCCTCAAAACCTTAATTTTCTCACTCTCTGACTTCAGTTTCACTTTATTTTAAGAGATATTCCTTTCCCGACCCTAAAACCTTTTGCACATGTGAACACGCAAACAATGTCCCATACGACCCTGACTACGATGTACGTGAATAATGCCGCCAACAATACAATATCTACTAGATAAACAGCATTGTCACCGGCGAAGACTAGGAGTCCGATTTTCAATGTCTCCCAAACGTCAATTTTACCCAATACACTCAAGCCAAAACATCTAAACTATCCATCTAAATTTCGAACATCTAAACCGTGGTCCGAATTTCAGAAAAGACTCCTTGAGAGAATCGTTCCGCCCTTTTATCTTTCGCTAGCCTTCCGACCTCCTCTGGAGAAGATTCCGCGCTCGCCTATACGTGCCCTTGACGCCGCTAACTTTCCGGATGAAAAAAATCAAAAAGTTCCATTAATCGGTTTGCATTTGATTACGATTTGTTTACTTTCTAAGTCATTATGTTGTAAGTCCCTCGTCTTACCTAAGATCCTACCCTATACCCCCTCGTCATTATGGCCAGACTTTGTAAATGTGATAAAGTTCAAAACTACAAAATGGTTTTTCATAAGGCAATTTACTAAAAGTAATTTATGGGACAGTTTTAATTTGAACGCATAGACTTCGTCGAAGTTAAATATTTGATTTGTTCAACAATATTAATGGGAATTTCTGTTAACTCATTGGACGTATCAACATCCATATTATAATGTTTTCAATTTGTTTTCACAATTTTATAAAATAGAAAATAGAAACGCGGGTAGAACAAAATTCACTCGTTAAATTTTTCGAGTAGGTTTTTCGCGGAGAGCTTTCAAAACTGCAACTGAAAGTTTTCAACTTTGTTCTAGAACTTCTAGATAACGAACACTAGGTATCGTTGTAAGTTTCATCATTAGTAAACTTGGTAACAGAAGCGGACAAAGTACCTAAAATTGAGCATATTTTTAGTTGATACTACTACAGTATCAAGTTGCAACTTTTAATAGACTACTTTGTGTAATAAGTTTTTAAGAGACACTCGTTTAAATTAATGAAGATTCTCCGACCGTCATGAATTAATCGGAATAACAACTTTTTCAGGAATTCTTTCTGAAAAGATTTCTTTATTTATTTTTATTTATTTAATAACACTTACAATATAAATTTTATTCAATAATTATATACAATATAAATTTATAAAATGCTTAGATCCACATGATTTACGTATATACGTAAATCAATGACTAGTGCAAATAGATACGAATAACACTCTCTAAAACATGTAAACAAACAAACAAACGAAGAAACAAAAGAATATAGGAATTATTATGAGTCACTCACATTTAGATGATGATTTTTATCAGGATGCTCTTGTAATAATCCAATATCTGGTGACCGAGCTTTGCCGGTAGGTTTTTTTAAATATGCGCTTTCTAAAATTCGTCCCCGAAATCGCTTATATATACATACATAACTGTACGTTTAAAGTTACTTTTAAGCAATCTAAAAATAACATATTGACAATTCAAAATAATCATAAAGATATCACTGAATAAGGATATTTTGACTTTGAATTTAAAAAGTATTAGATGGATAGATAGATAACCAATCGCATTTAGTTCACAACCATAAATAACTATTACGTAAGTAAGGGTCTTGTTTTTGTTTAGCAAACCTCAAAATCATTTTTGTAAATCTATCTATAGATACGTATGGGTTTGATGAAATATTTTGAGTTTCTGTTCTAAGTATGGGGAATCCCCTATTTATTGTTTTGTGCACAGAATACATCTACTTCCCAAGCAAGTTCCAACAGTATAGTTTGTAGAGCTTTAGAAAAAAGTGGCTGTGACTACTGAGAGACAGACAGACAGACAATCCATAAGGGCTATAGAACCCTATAAGTGAAAGTCAAATTCAGCTAGGGCAGGTGAAAAAGTATACCTACCATTAATATGAAGTGTGCTACTAGTACTACACCGTAAATGTAATAATCCAATAAGATTATATGAGTCAGCCAAGACGGCCGCAGCGGAAACCACCTGGAGAAGGTTGGATGGAGGAAAAGGAATACATGGAAAAGGATGGAGGAGGCCTATTCCCAAAAATGGGTATTCCAAATTAAATTGACGTGGAAAATCTTTTTTACTTTGAATACTTTAGATATTTAACTGACATATATTTGATAATTTTATGGATTGTTTTTGTACAATTTCTTTAAAGGAAATGAAGGCTTTATTTTTTCTTTAAGATTATGCACTGTCAAAGACACATTATTAAAACAATCAGATTTTATTTTACTTTCTTTGTGAGCGCGGTAAATTCAGTACAGGTAACGGCAAAAGCCTTTTAGCGCGAGGAATATTGCTTGCGCGAAAGTGCTGAAATAGTAAAAGTAATCCTCTTAATAATATATTTACTATCACAAAGTGACCTCACTTTAACTAAAGTAAATTACTTTGCAATTTAAATAAACGACTTAGTATTTAAAATATTCTAAATACAGAGGAAATATCCAAAAAAAAAATGGGGTAAAAAAAATTTCTTAGCTAAAATTTTTATCTTTTCCTACGTACCAATTACAGTCCGATAAAGACGAAATTACTGCCTCGTTGGTCAAGTGGTTATCCTATATGGCATTGATGGCGAGGTCCTGGGCTCGAATCCTGGAATAATTCTTCGATTCACCATCACTAAGAAACGAAGAATAATATTCTAATAAAATTTCGTACTATACTTCCTAGTTTTGTTTTAGTACTTATGCAACAGTCGACGGAACGAGCATTTCGTCTACCTAACTGTATGTCTGGGAAGAAAGACAATCTCAGTATTTCATAGACCACGAGGTATTTAGGCCTATCATATGTCAAATTAAAAACTAAGGTCGTTTTTGGCTGGTGGGAGGCCTCGGACATGTCTTGTTACCACTCTAGCGACAAAGAAGTACACCAAGCGATTTAGCGTCTTGATAAGATGTCCTGTAGAAACCGAAGAGTTGTTGATATTATCGTAGTCCTAAAAGGTAAGCCCTTTTCCATCTTAGATTGCATCACCACTTACCATCAAGGGTGATTGCAGTTAAGGGCTAACGTGTGATGAATAAAATAAAAGTGTTTGTGACTTCGTTATACGAGATGCTGATTGCGAGTTCTTTTCAAAATAAGTAGTGTTACCACCATAATAATAAAACCTAAGCAAATGATGTACCTAAAGAACTTGGAAAAAGATTCAAAACAATGATTCTTTGTAAACATAATTTCGCCATGATTATTTTTGAACGATTCTGTGAATCATCATCATCATTATCAGCCTATTTAACGGCCCACTACAGTGCCAGGCATCTCCTTGTAGGAAAGGAGATATATACCATATCTTAATATATCTAGACTTAAAAACGAAGCGATAATTATCAAAACACGTAAATCTTGTAAAGTTTGCCCTGATCCGTACTGTATTTTTCCATTACAACAGCCGGGTTCACGGTAGTTTGTAATTGTAACGTAAAATCCTAGCTCCTGTAAAATCACTGTTGGATCTAAAAGCAAGGTATACGTGTAGGGACGTAGTGAGACTATTTTCTAAATGCACATCTATGCCGTCAACGCTGAAACTGCGTCCGATGATCTACCTTTACCTTACCTTTTACGTACCTTTTTTTTATCGACTACAAGTTGGCCCTTGACTGCTATCACACCTGATGTTAAGTGATGATGCAGTCTAAGATGGAAGCGGGCTAACTTGTTAGGAGTGGGACGAAAATCCACACCCCTTTCGGTTTCTACACGACATCGTACCGGAACGCTAAATCGCTTGGCGATACGTCTTTGTCGGTAGGGTGGTAACTAGCCATGGCAAAAGCCTCCCACCAGCCAGACCAAGACAAATTAAGAAAAATCTCAATTTGCCCCGCCGGGAATCGAACCCAGGACCTCCGTCTTATAAATACACCGCGCATACCACTGCGCCACGGAGGTCGTCAAAAACCTGCCTACCTAAACCTACTAAGCATAATGCGCTAATATATCATGCAGCCATCCCTTACTCGTTTTCCAAATTCTAAAATCACTAACGCATACCAGCGACTTCGTCCGCGTTGAAAAAAAATAAATAAAATTAAGGAAATGAAAATTGCCTAAGTGACTCCATATACTTTTATAGTAGCCCTCAAATATGAATAATTTTCCTTGTTCTTTCTACATTTTCCACTGATTCTTTGCTCCTGTTGGTTAGAGTGTAATGTTATACATATAGCCTAAATTCTTCTTCGATAACTGGACTATCCAGCACAAAAAGATTTTTTTAAATTAGACCTAGTAGTTCCTGATTTTAGCGCGTTCAAACAAACTAAAGATGAGGAGTTCTTTAATATATAGTATAGATATTATATACTTTATAATATTAGTATAGATTATTGTTCATTCCCTGTAAATGCGATACTTAATAGAAGAAACTGTTTTATTTAATGTAGAAAATGGTTATCAAACGCTGAAACGTGGAATAGAAGCATCTCGAGGAACCCATTTTAATTGACCTAATTTTTATATATATCTGTACTTCCTAACTTTATGTTCCTCAATTGCATTACAAGAACAAACGACAAACACTTCTATCTCCTAACTATTCTAGTCTATTATTTTCCAGAAAATTTTGTTACTTAACGTATATTTTCTTAAAAAGGTTTCGACGGCGAGTTCGACAACAAAAACAGGTAAACAGAATAGAATGCATGTATATGCAACGCAACTGCCGTTATATTTAGCTCCTATTGTTGATATTTACAACCATAGAACCGGAACGTGATTGAACGGGTTGACATTTTTGGTTAAGGTACAACGCTATGGCAGGGAAGACTATAGTTTTTAGGTAAAGATTTTTTTGTAGTCCTAATTAAAAAGAACATTCCTCCCGTACATTGTTTTTTTATAGTTCATAGGGATTAGGCAGTGATTTCAATTAAAGCTCGTAGGCGGTGCGACACGTCTAACAATTATCGCAATATAAGACAATTTACACAAAACCCTTGCTTTTAGATTACTAAAACTGTTCATGAAAATCCGTAAATATTCTTTAAGTTTATCGCAAACAGAACTTTGAGTTTTTGTTATAATATATAGTGATTCATTCATTCGTAATAAAGTAACACCTTCTATTCGATAACTACTGCATTTTGTGTGAATTTTCCTCACCAACGCCTTCCCCAAGAAACTTTTCCCTAATCCTCTCGTCGATCCGTTGGCTCTAAACTTGATTACGCTTGAACACCCCTCTATTTTAGCTGTAATTGCCCTAACGAGCTAAACTTACCTGCTAATGTTCGTAGTATTGTCAGTTAAGAGGGGATTTAAGAAAATCCTCTGCAATGAAATTGATTTGCAAGGGAATTAACAGTAATACCTTTACTCTTTATCAGAACGCAGTGGCTGTACGTCGTATAATCCTGTTAACGAATAGGATGACTTATGTGAAAGGATCAAATGACATAAATGCGATGCCACTAGATACAAAGCCTATTAATATTATAAACGCGAAAGTTTGTAAGTATGGATGAAAGGATGTTTTTTACTCTTTCTTTAAAGGATTTTGATAAAACTTTACAGTAGTACAACTTATGCCTAAGTATAACAGATAGGCATCTTATTATCCCGATTTTTAACGGGAAGAGGTCGCTCGCGGTTTTACCCGGGTGTATACATACGACATATAAACAAAATTAGAGTGTCTGTTTGTTATATTGAAATAACCGTTTTATATTATATGCTCATATGTTCATATATACATATACGGCACATACACCAAAATAACATTTTTTACAATTATTGTCTGTCTGTTCGTTCCGGGATTATTTCAATATTACAAACAGACACTCAAATTTTACTTACTAGTATAGATGTTTATCTATGCATGTAAATAAAATTATATTGTATATAGATGTGTATAGATATATATCTTGATATGAAATTGGAATGCGTATAAATTATTATGAATACGAATGAATTTGTAATTATTAAAAATAAAAAAAAAAATTTGTTTGTTACTCAATCACAGGTATTTGACCATGTTCAAGGGATAATATATGGATGAATTTTACCGTAGAGACTGATCATAGTCTGCGTTTTATCCAAATATTTTCACAGGAATGGGATGTACGCTAGTAAAACCGCGGAGCACCACTAGTTAACTTTCGGAGAAGTTTTTGTTTTCTATACAATATCTTTTATTTTATTTATGTTATATTTTAATCGTTTTATTTTATGTGTGTGAAATAAAGACTATATCTATTTATCTATTTATCTGCGCCAAGGAGAATTTGGTTTTAAATTGAAAGCACTCTTTTGCAGTAATTGGTAAAATTAACTTCAGTAATTAACAACATACCTGGTATTTACACTGAAATATTATGAATTATTACAGGAAGCAGTACAAAGTTACATGATCGATTTCCAATAAAAGCATTTCATTTAGTAGAAGAAGCTCCAATAAAACTTAATTAAGTAAAACTAAGAAGTTTAACTTGGTTATTTAACTTTTAACGGTTTGAAATGTCTTTAAATTGAAAAAATTAAACTTGAACTTGATTACAGAATAAAGGTACTCATACCAGCTGTGCTCAGTGGTTCTACCCGCGTAGATGCTGTTCGAGTTCGGGTCGGGTCGCCTGAATAATTCTGAGATTTTCATTCTTCTTCTACTTTTCAGTACATTCCAAGCCCGGAGTTGGGAAGTTGGTGGAGTTACACTCCCGTGCCTCGAAGAGCACGTTAGAATTATTCCACACCCCGACCCAGGATTTGAAACCAAGACCTCGTGGTGGAATAGGCTGACAATTAGACCAACGAATCAGTCTATTTATCGAGTCAAAACATACACCAGTTAGTGCCTCAGAAGTGCTCATGATATATCGATGGCCATATTCTGTCAGACAATGAGCCTCGTATTATAATAACCCAGCTACCGAACGATGCAGAAATTATATTTTAATTAAAACTATTCGGTTTTATAATGTATTGATGCAATTAATTGCAATCTAAATACCATGTGCGTGTTTAAATGAGAGGGCAATTGACCGTTAAAGCAATCTGCAGCGCTCGATTAATCGAGCTTTTATATAGGCTGATGCAATGCTGTTTAACCTTCCCGGGCAATTTATTCATATTTCATTTTAAATATGACTGCATACATTAGACATCATCGTTATTTTAAATAAAGTTCCGTACGTCAAAAGGAAGGAATAGTAAGATCAATTTATTTACTCAAATAATCATATAATTATCGCCGATATTCACCACAATTACCAGGACTAACAGATTAACGTGCCGGTGCTCTCTGAATCACGGGCTGTGAATTTTTAAGAGAGATTTTCTTGGACGAAAGAAAAGATTATTTGGACAAATAATGATCGCCACAAGAGTATACAAAAAAATGTTTTTAGTCCGCCAATGTGTGAATGAGACAGAATGATGGGTCGAAGTTTCGTATGCAGAGGGCATAAAAGGAGTGATGTCTGGCCCTTTATTAGGCTGTTTAAAATAGGTAATGATGATGGTATAATTGTATGTGGACGAAGTCACAAGCTTCGGCTAAATATTCCCGAAATCATGAATTGTTATAAAAGTATTGATATTTGCCACAGCAAACAAGTATAGTAAAGTAATTTGAGTAAAACATTTTTCACAAATGAAAAGTACTATATTCATTACGTTCTTTATTACACGAACATAATTAATGCAAAAATTGAAGCAGGAATTAAAAACTCCGGCTGCATGAGATTATCACTAATTGGGAGATGGTAGCCTGCTACAGCATTGATTGTACTGAATCTGATTCATTTAACACAATGCGATATTACTATCAATCTGTGATGTGTAATTGTATGCGGATTTATCGATGCCCGAACGATGTCTATTCTGAGAATCAAGCCATCAAAATACGTTATCCCTCGTTGGTCTATCTTATGTGGCTTCGATCATGAGGTTCGAGGTTAGAATCCTTGGTCAGGTTATGGTTTTTATACATAATTCTGAGTTTTTCATTCTTCTATGATATATTAAGTACACTCGAAGCCCGAAGTCGAGAAGTTGGTGGTGTTACACCCCCGTGCCACTCACATTATCAACATCTAAGCTCGCCAACCCGCATTGGAGCAGCGTGGTGGCTTACGCTCCATATCCCTCCCCTATAAAAAGAGAGGCCTGGCCCTGTAGCGGGCCGATAATAGGCTTATAATTTGAATCATTTGTAATGGAACAATAATTGCTAATAAAAATATAAGCTAGATGTCAGAGGGGTCGAACAACACCGTTCCACCTTTTTGGTACCCCAACGTAGGTACATCGGTTTTTCCATGTGTTTCACCCATGCAGGGACATATATAGAAATATGTAAAATAATTCAGGACATTTTAAAGAATGGCCAGGTTTAGAATACCCTAAACGAAAGTAAAAGAAGCTATTGCAAAGACCGTGGCAAATGGCTCTCTAGCTACCCCTTGGGAATGGGGCGTGATGTTAGGTATATTTATAAAATAATGCCAAAGTGAGACTTGCCCATAGTAGACAAGAATATCCTCCTCCGTGAGTCGTTTTCCTCGGGTCGTCACCACCTCCAATTATGACCTTTGTCCTCACGATGTTACGCCATCTACTCCTGTCACCAGCTATTTGGAGAGCATCATACATTGATGAGCCTATTATGGTGCAGATCTGGTCACACCAAAGCATCGAGTTGTGCCCTTACGGTCTTAATCCTTCCACTTTGCCAGTGTCTACCAGTTTCTCTAAATTGTAAAAGAATAAACACGCTCTTTAAATATATGACATACATAAGTAGTTAAAAAACAAAAGCACGCGGAGTTGGTTTTGACGAAGCGTGTTCCAAACCACAAAATACCCCATCGTAGTCCGGTGTAGCCCGAATTGTTTAAGACAAAAGTAACAAAAACTATTTCGAAGTTCCAAAGTAACCTATGCAAATTGTTTCCTAAATGCTTTGTCTTCGCTAATGAAGTTTGTATGAAACTGAATTTACTTAGAAGATTTTACAAGTTCTTATAATCCAAGATTCCACTGCTCGATTCTGCAGGTATCTGTCTTTTTAATAGAACAAGACGGATTAAGAAGATGGACGTTGGGGGCTCAAAGTGCTAGAATGGCGACCCCGCACCGGAAAGCGCAGTGTTGGACAACTCCCACTATACTAAAGACAAACTCGATTGAGAATGCTCGTCAACAAACAATTTTAAAATGAAGGTAGAAAATGCAACACATTTTATGCCTAATAAATTTTAAATTATGTTTTGGTTTTTTTATAAAATTTTATTTAAAAGATATTGAATGTATTAATTAGTTTTAAGCTCACTAATTTAATTTATTGTCATGAATTCGTCATTAACTCATTAACTAAAAAAAATAGGAGTAAAATGACTAAGTGATTTCTACCTTCATTTTTAAGTTGTTTGTTGACAAGCATTCTTAATCGAGTTTGACTTTAGTATAGGTGGGCTGACGATATCAATCGTGTCGCAGCCGCTGGCCTCAGGCAGCTCAAGACGATCATCTTGAACTGAGTCCAGCGGCTGATGATGATGATGATGGAATGGATTATAGTGATAGATTGCGTATTCAACATTAGCCACTAATTCATTTTATTAAATTATTGTAAGATACATTTAATGATAATAAAGGCAATAATATCAATGTATTTTTTATCATCTATACATCATTTTAAAGAAAATAATACAAATAATTGAGAAAAATGGTAAAAAAATTAACAATAATGATATGCTTCAACCATATACGGCAATACTAACGTTAACTTGACTTAGGGTTTGCAATGACTTTTTTTTCAATTATATACATTTATAAAATGACAAAAATGATTGAAAATGTTTGTATGTAATTGCAATCACTACCATATCTACACTACTCTCCGAATAATCTAAGCCCAAAATGCGCGTATCGAACTAATAACCAGTATGGTATCTTAGTTTATAACTTATTTAAGCTTATTTGTCAATCTGCAGTCTGAGCATCTGAGGCTCCAGGAAGCTCTAGAATACGCCCTCCCAATATCAGCAAGTTATTATTTTTTAAATTAATATTATCTTAACAATCGCTTTAGGAATCTGCTCTGGCTGTTAGGCAGACAATCTGTCTTGTCTCTTAGCAATAAAGTGCTGGTGTATAGCACTATTCTCAAACCCATCTGGCTGTATGGCATTCAGATATGGGGCACCGCTAGTAAATCTAACACTCTAGTCATTCAAAGAGCACAGAATAAAATACTACGAACGCTTGTCAACGCACCCTGGTTTGCACGCAACACTGAAATACACCAATACTTGGAATTACCAACGATTGAGGAGGAGATAAGCAAATACAAAATCCAACATCGGGAACGGTTGCGCAAGCATCCCAATTCACTGGCTTGTGGGCTATTATCTGTGGAAAGAATCAAAAGGTTAAAACGAGCTGATGTGCTCGACTCTATACAGACTTGAGGATAATGGTCCTTAGGTCTGGTAAAGCCATTTTATCCTGCCACAAACCTGCTTATAGTCTGTCGACTGATTGCAGATAAATCCTGGAAAAAAAAATTAATATTTAACTAATATTTAAGACACTTACTAGGCCAATGATATGCATACTCCCTCAAGATTCCTTTAAAATTATTTTTTATCAAAAAAACAGATACTTCCTGAATCGAGCAGTGGGCTCTTAGACCATTAAGTAAAAAATATTTTCACTTACAGTATTGAGTCTCAATTCCAAGCGCATTCATTGAACCAACTCTAAGCTTGTTTATTTATTCGCAACCCGGCAATTTTAATCTGGAATAACTCTCCGAACCTTCCTAATCTGGAAACGAACGAAAACAAATGAATCATTCTTGAAAAACTGACAACATTTTTGCTTTAGAGAGATTAAGACAAAGATAATACTCGGCAGCTTTCACATATCGGTCTCTTGTTTACGTTTATTCTTTTGAATGGCTTCATTTTATGTAAATAGGTACTCACGGGGTCGGTAATGCGGGTCACGTGGGCTATCACTAGTTTTTTTCTTATAATTTTACCAAAACTCCTCATAATTTTAAGCCACGTTAGACTCGCGGACTTATATACTTATTGTTCTATTTGAGCTTGACTGTGAACGTAATATATTACCACTTACTTATCCGTACTAGGTAATATAAAAAGCTTTTCCATATACATTTGACGACCTCCGTGGCGCAGTGTTGTGCGCGGTGGATTTATAAGACGGAGGTCCTGGGTTCGATTCCCGGCGGGGCAGATTGAGATTTTTTATAATTTTTCTTGGTCTGGCTGGTGGGAGGCTTTCGCCGTGGCTAGTTACCAACCGACAAAGACGTATCGCCAAGGGATTTAGCGTTCCGGTACGATGTCGTGCAGAAACCGAAAGGGGTATGGATTTTCGTCCCACTCCTAACAAGTTAGCCCGCTTCCATCTTAGACTGCATCATCACTTAACATCAGGTGTGATAGCAGTCAAGGGCCAACTTGTAGTCGATAAAAAAAAATACATATTTAAATGCTCCTTTTCCATCTGAGCTCCTTCTATTTTACAATTACTCCATAACACAATCGGAAGCAGTCATGTCATCATTCGAGAAAGTATTCACTTTGAATATCAAAGGCCCTTTGAGCATCTCAGTAACTGCAAAGATCCTCTGTAGACAGCAATGGCGTCGGAAACTTGAAACGTTAAAAACCAAATTAAATATTTTTTTAATAAAAATTTTTAACGTTCAGCGGAGCATGAATGTTTTTATTCGTTCTTGTTTTGGTATAGAATTATTATAAGAGATATTCTGTTATTTTTTCATTTGAATGAATAAAGCTTATAGCAATTTATACACAATTTTTGGAGAATTTTGATTCCTTTGTGCTGCAAATATAAATATGTATGTATTTGTTGATGTGCCCGGAGTAAATGAATGTCTTAAGGTACCAAATGAAAATAATTTACATATACTAATATATTATACACCTTCCTAGTTACCTCGTGGCTCCGATCACGAGGTCTTGGGTTCGGATTCTGGGTCGGGTCGCCGGAATAATTTCAAGTTTTTCATTCTTCTATGAAATGTTCAGTAAATTTCAACCCTGTATTCGGGAAGTTGTTGGTGTTACTCCCCCTTGTCTCGGAGAACACATTAAGCCGTCTTTCCCGGTCACTATCGTCAATACCAGCTTATAATGATCGTTAATAAACATAATATTATAACCCTATGCACGCCACCCCGCTTTGGTGCAGTAGATCTATGCTCTATGCCCTCTCCTATAAGATGTGAGGGCTGGCCCTGTATTGGCCCCTTATTGGCTAAAAATGATGGCGATGATCCTAATATATAAACCCATATTTTCTTTTGCTATACCTAGTATGGTACCTTCTTTAAAGATAAGCGACGATGGTGCTATTTTAATTTTATGAGTACCTACTTACGGGTTGAGCAGTATATCAATATTCTTAAAATTAAAAATAAAATTGTACGTAACTATTTTTCAATCGGTAAAATATAGTAAGATTGAACTATTCGTATGTATATTTTATTTATTAGAAGTTAGTCTAATCGCTGGACCAGGCCAACAAATACAATTTCGTACACAGTGTAACCTCATAAAAATTATATTGACTGTTAAAAACTTTTTTTTTTATTCATTACAAGTTAGCCCTTGACTGCAATCACACCTGATGGTAAGTGATGATGCAATATAAGATAGAAGCGGGCTGACTTGTTAGAAGTAGAATGAAATCCACAACCCTTTCAGAGTCTACACGACGTCGTACCGGATCGCTAAATCGCTTGGCGGCACGTCTTTGTTGGTAGGGTGGTTACTAGCCACGGCTCATCTGGTAAAAATAAAGATAAAACAATCTTACTATACTTTGTTTTCTTATATCTCAGAAGGGATATAGCACTGTTGAAGATGTATGATAAAAGGCATATCTACTGGTAAGAATATCATAGTTAACATAATGTCAGCAAACATATATTGGCGATATGTGTATATGAAAACTATGCTGTAAATCTTGTACCGCATATTTACTGAAATATATAGCTAGAGATTAAATAATACTTTAGATTATAAATCTAAACAAACATGTTGTACATATTCCGACATATTTAATATCCTGATTCAATTAAACAGAATCTCTTACTTGCAGTTCATTTTTGATTAATAATTATTTAAGGTTATAGGATAAAAAAGCTTTCATAACTTGTTTCCCCTCAACTTTTCAAACTTATTTACCATTTGCTTTTTTTCTTAGCTGAGTTCTCTAATACAACTGCTTATAAGTTTCTGTTTTGTACGCTAAATTTTTCTTCCCCAAAGTACATAAAATCTCGCCATTCTCCTTCACACAACTTGGCAATTTGTATATATACTAAGTCATTCCTCATGGACTAAGGGCCCGTGGTAGCTAGAGCTTCGTCATTTTATTAAAGTTGATAGCTCGTCAGCTCATGCCCCTACCATACGCAAGTATGATACGCAACTTTGTAGTTTGGACCATGGTTCCTTTGGAAGCTAGTAATGTTAAGTTCCGCCCACAATTTTCCAAGTATAAAACGTAGTTTTCTTATATTTTTTCGCGATGTCACGTAAATTCATGTCTCCACCACGCCAGGCACTTAGTTCCGAGGCAGCTCTTTGCAAGAGACCGTTACAATTTTTTCTTTAACAGAATTTGTCGAATGGTTGCCACGAAGCTATGCGACAGGCCCGAAATATGATTTTTAATAATATGCTGTGGAAAATATAACATTATTAATCAATGATCAATGATCTAGCTAGAAGTGATGTGGAGTTAGACCTTTCCCACTCCTTGTAAAAAAGCTTAAGCTTACATTTTTTTGTATTTATTTTTCTGTATTAATTATTATTACTGTTTATTGTAACCCGGAAAGACGAATTGGGAAACTGTAATGTGTACGCAGTACTTAAATGGTTGACGACCAGGACCTTAAAACGTGCTTAACCTACTAAACCAACCATGGTCAATATTCTATCATGAAATACTTGACAAACTATATAAAATGACACGCATTAAACTTTGTTTCTAGTTTATAAGTTTCATAAATTTTCGTGTCCAAAGTCTTTGAGTTTATCGCGAATAGACAGACAAACACGCGCATTACAGTAGGTACTCCGTTTTGTAATATATAGTGATTTATTCTGACGGGCATAAACACGCCTAAAACGTTACGAACCGTGAATGATATCCTTTAGACATACGCCATCATACGGCACTCCCGAGCCTATTATGTGTTCCAGTGTACTCGCATGTTACATGCATATTGTTGCAATGGCCTCCGACCAGCGTTTTGATTAAAGAGCTATTATTACTGACCTCGAATAGTTTCAATAGCGGCTAATATTTTCTTTATAGGACTGATTGATAGGCAAACGTATCAGTACCGAACGCAAGGTATATTGGATAGTAACAGAGCTCGGGTCTTTACAATAAACTATGCATTTTATTATATTTACCTTGTATCTCTCTTACCAACACAGGTGTTTAAGAGGCTGCTTGCTTTTAGAGAAAATCTGTTGTATTGTTGGCGGCCGAGTGGTGCAGTGGATAGTGACCCTGCTTCTGCGTCCTAGGCTGTGGGTTCGATTACCACATCTGGAAAATGTTTGTGTGATGAACATGGATGTTTTCCAGTGTCTGGGTATTTATCTATAATATATTATATTATAAGTATTTATGTATAATATATATAAAAATATTCATCAGTTATCATAGTGCCCATAACACAAGCTACTTACGAGTACGCTTACTTTGGGGCTATATAGCGATGTGTGTAATTGTCCTATAATATTTATTATTTATATTTATTATTTATTTATATATAGTTACACACATACTCTTGAAAAACATTACCCTCTAATACATTTAAAAACTTGGATAAAAGTTAATCTTCTCGTCTACATTTATTTATAGGGCAGATAGTGTTTAAATTGAGGACGCACTGTCAAAGAGGATTACGCTTTATGCTAAAGCAACAATGTAAATAATATTGTAGTTCTATTTACGAATAACTACTCTCTTTATTATGCCACTAGCTTAGTCCTGCAACTCCATCTGAAAAAATGGAGAAGACCGCCCGTCACTAAAGAGTAAAATATAGCCTACAACATATTCGGAGACATACGAAATCTCTTTTTTGAAAATTTGAACATTTTAAGGATGGATTGGATATGGATTTATAAGACAGAGGTCCTGGGTTCTCAACTTAACCAATTGAGATTTTCGTAATTGATCCAGGTCTCGCTGGTGGGAAGCATCGACCGTGGCTAATTACCACCCTATCTAAGAAGATGTACCGCTTAGCGATTTAGCGTTCCGTCACCATGTAGAAACCAAAAAGGGTGTGGATTTCATCCCACTCCTAACAAGTTAGCCCGCTTGCATTGTCACTGTCCTCCAGTGTTATAGCTGTCAAGTTCTAACTTGTAGTAAAAAAAATAAAAATGTGTGCGTGTACTAGCGTACACTCGTAAGAAGTGAAACTAACTAACTAACTTATCAACATTCAAGTATTAGAAAAAAATGATACCTTAATTACATCTAAGTATTAGAAAAAGAGATGTAATTACTTACTTTTTTTAGAAATTCACTGGAATTAGAATTAAAATAAACCCTTTGATTTTGCTGATCACTTCAATATATATATATTTATCACGTCACTTCCATAAGTCAAAGATGGCGCGTAACGGAAAAATGTGACGCGTAACAAAAAAATGTTACACTAAATTTTTTCACTTCAATAAAATAACAATCTACATTACAAACTTTATATTATATTGTAACCTTTTGGTGCAACATGTGGGAAAGGGATATGGAACACAGACCAACAACGCTGATAATAATGCGGCGGGGTATTAATGTTTAATTATCATCCGATTGCAATCATCAACATCCGATAGTGATTAAGAAATGTTGATGATTCCTATATAATATATATAGAAAACTCAGAATTATATCACAACATCACCCAGGCTTCAAACCCAGAATCTCGTGATCGAAGCAACATAGGCTAACCACTAGACCAAAGAGGCAGTTATAAGCGTGATAAGTCCTGATATTTCATTAATGCAATAGTTGTTGTTAACTTAACAACTGTTATTTAAACTTGATCTCATATTAAACATAACAACAGAAGTAGGATTTTATGAGTTAGATCTGTAAGATAATTATAATAAAACCAGCCAAGTGCGTGTCGTTCCACGCACAGTGTAGAGTTCCGTACCTTGTATTTAATTAACATACATACATAAATACATAACATCATGCCTTATGCCCATAGTGGTAGGAAGAGACTACATTCTTCCTTAACACGGCCCTGAATAAATTAATCCTTACATAGAAGTTTGTTGGTTTAGAATACCCATACCAAATTCTATTACCAATAGCCCCTGAGCTTGACCGCGGACAGACATACAGACAGACGTATATAAGGGTGGTTTAAGGGGTCTGGACCCCCTAGCACACACAGACAATAAAAATCGTGGATTATTCAATTCCGATTCCGCATTAAAAATTTTGTTTCACTGCAGAGACTAGCTAAGGCAAAAGCTATGAAATTAATCATTTTTGAACCTTAGCAACAATGAGAAAGCTATAGATCATTTTGTGACCTCTAGACAAATGAGAAAGCTATAACTACACCCGTGTACAGATAGGATTACATGTTTTTATTGCGGAATCCTAAAAATGTACATACTAAACGAGTGCCGTTTATTCAGCGCTTAGCGTTGTATTACTTTGCCGTAGTCAAGTTGCGCTGACGGAAAATATGCCATTCCTTTGGATGTAAATAGTAAATTGAAAATACAACTCCCTCCATTACTTTTACTAAGCTCATAAAAGCTTTGAACTTGATAAAAATTCTATTTGCATACTGCGTCGACGTTTTCTCTCTCTATTTTTACTTTGTGACTAATAGGTCGTTAATAAAGAAAACTTTTCTCCTTTTAAAATTTTAAATGACGCTGCATTTGTTGTGATTATCGGAACGCCTGTGCGTTCGTCCGTGTGAACACATTTAGCTTAAAAACTAGACCGATTTGGATAACTTTTGTTGCATAATATTAGGAATTGTCCTGAGTAGTGCAACAGCTAATAGGGTGGTAACTAACCACGGTTTAAGCCTCCCATCAGCCAGACATGAACTAATTTAGAATATCTTAATCGGCCCAGTCGGGTATCGAACCCAATACTTTCGTGTTACAAATCCGCCGCGCATACCACTGCACCACGGAGGCCGCCAAAATTGAAGAACGAGAATGAAGTATATGAATCTTAGTTTAAATGGGAAAGCCGATGAGAAGATATCTTTCGATTTTGTAATATTAATAATATGAATATCTCGCAAACATAATATGATTGCTAGGACCGGGCTTTCGATAAATTCAAATTACTTATATTCTTGAAAATGTAATATTTCATTCGCGGAATATTGAATTTGAATTACTTGTATTCTTAGAATAGAATATTATACCACAGCGAAATAACAAACTGTTATAGAGTTAATTTACAAGTTAGACTGCAATCATCGCACACGGTGGTAAGTGATGATGCAACTGAAAGAAGCTACTTAATATGTCAGGAATAGGTTATAAATCCACATCCTTTTATGTTTCTACTCGGCATCGTACCGGAACGCTAAATCTTTTCGAAGTACGTATTTGCCTTCAGGGTGCTAGCCACAACTGAAGCCTCCCCGCAACCAGTTTGTCGGTTCTTTAAAAATAAAGCCAGTTTTGAAGCCGATGTACAACGGATGCAAAGCGGATGTAACAGAAATCGGTATTCTTCAATGACATTTTGCTATATTGGACAGACAGCTGAACTGAAGGGGGGAAGTTTGACGAGATGTTCATACGATGTCTATTTTTTCAAGAAACTACAAAACGGACTTATTGATAAAATTTCAATCGGCCTAGCGGGGAATCGAACCTAGAATCTCTGTCATATAAATCCAGTGCGCATACCCCTGCGCCACAAACCAATATGAAATGAAAATTTTCTGCAATAAACTCAGTTTAATATTGCACGATAATATATTGCAGATGAGGAATCTCTGGAAAACTTTGTATGAAATGAGGTAAAGGAGGATAAGTAATATCTGGTACTACTGCATGTGTCCATTGTAGTGAACGACGCTTTATTGTACGCCCTTTGCAATATCTGCATTTATAATAAAGTTCATCGCATACTTTGATCTCGAGAATTTAATAGTTTATACTGAAAATGCCCATATTTTATGCTTTGTTCGTTATTGTATTACGAATTATATATTCCTATTTATTGTTGATTATCAGACTCGCGTAGTTATGTGTGTTGCGACGTATAATACTTTGTAGTCCTATTATAAAAGAGACATGTGGCACTCGGAGACTGCCGCGGTAAAGCTATTGCAATGCATTTTTTATCAACTTATGTTTACCTTCCGACGTCATCGAGACCGTGGCCTAGCGGTAAGGTGCTCTAAGTGTCCGGATTTTCTTTCACAAGCGTGACATTTCAAAAAGTCATTAAAAATTCTGGTATTTATCACGCTTGTAAAAAAATGACTTTTTGAAAAAAATATTGCGGAACCGCTCGCTCGCTCCACGCTCAAGGCCCGCAATAGAAGCTATGCAATAGCTTAAAAACTGTGGGAAAATAAACAATTCTCCCATATATTGTTTTGTTATATTTCAAAGCAGCGCTTTTGATGATGCTGCCCACTTTTCCAACAATTATCGTCATATTCCATACTATTTACATAAAAACTTAACAAATTATATACTAAACCTTCCACCACCACTCTATCTATTGGTGAAAACAGCATATGCAGTTGTCTTTGAGTTTATGGCGAATAGACTGACAGACGCGGCGAGGGAACTTTGTTTTGTAAAGTGTAAGGAAGTGCACAAGTTGCTGTTAATAATTTAGTGTGCTACTCAGAGAAAAAGAAGTGATTATTCAGGTAATAGCAAATGAAAATTTTGCGAAATTTGTAATAATAATGTGACCACACACCTAACTGTAACATAATATACACAATTTTCTGTGTTTGCTTCTTAGTACATATGAAATCCGTATCTAAGTAGTCTCGTCTAGTATATAGGATGAAAAGAATTAACAACTAGTCTATCATGTAACTGGTAGAGATTCATACATGCATATACACACATTGTTATTCTTTCCTATCTGTAGCATACATACGATTACCTATAATCATCACTAAAAAGTTGGCAATTTATTATTCTTGGTAGCAAACTCTTACAGACTTTAGATATAATTTTATTTTTTTACGAACAAAATATTTTCGACCAAGTGAGAAAAAATATTAAAGCTTCATAATAAATCAATCAATTCTTTATATAAATTTATTATTTTTGGTAGTTTCTCTAGTTCTATGTGGGTATAAACAATATGATGTTCCAAATGTGGGGTAATTAAGATAGTAAAGGATACTTTGTTAACAAACAGCCAGAAGGGAATACAACTTAAAACACCAAAAGACAAACTTAATAACAATTTATTTATAAAGACATCAAATATGATCAAAATGAAACATTATTACAGTAATTACTTAATTAAACATTACAAGCACAGATTCTAACAATAGTCAAACATTATGACTTCACAAGACTTGGACACTAACGTGAATGACCAGAATTATCCATAGGAGCATATTTTATAGCCTAACGCCCGACGAGTACCGCCCCTAGTCTATTATCTATAGTTTAACCGCGGTACCAACAATACAGCAAATGAGGACACTATATTGTCTATAGTCTACAATGCTGCCAACACGGCCCTCCTGATATTGGGTCGCCCTCGACCCAGGCATCTCCGGAGACGTGACTGGGACCAGCGACACCAGTCACTAACGACTGCACCTGGAGCCGCACCATTAGCTTCTACTATAGAGGCCTGTAGAGCTCGTAGTGTCCGACACCTGCATTGAGGAAGTGCAATGCACATTCATCATCGTCACCGTCATCTGTGAAGAACAATATATTAGAAGGCAAATTCAACATTCTAAATTTTATCTTCCAACTCTTGCATCCTGTCATCACAGCAGTTCCTTCAATTAACTCTTACATCAGACAACTGAATCATTTTAAATGCATTCTTACAGGTTTTATCTGCGAGGGGTCTCAAAATAATAAAAACAATTTGATACAGTCCAATAGTTGTCCGTAGAGATAAAAGACTAAAAGAGCACGATAGAGGTCCATGAAGTCTAATAGAGACCAATAGAATCTAGTATCGCCCTATAACGAATAGAGCATACTTGATATTTTAATAAGGATAACAAAAATAGTAAAAGTAATCAATAGTATTGAGAATAAGTGGTTAACCAAGCCACCACATGCATGAAGACAAACGTTCAAGGAGCGTGGTGCACGCGGCTAGAGGTGCGCCAACACCGCGGATGCAAACAGCTGTCAGCAACGCAGTGTTGCCAACACGGCCATGCTGCACGGTGCCTGCCCCGGGCACCCCACGAGTCGAGATAAAGTCACTGTTTAGAAACAATACAGATTACAACACACATATACACAGATATATACAGATTAGACGCTCCTGAGTCATGTTTTGTAAATTTTGCGTAGTTTTTAGAGGAATATTCGACAATTGACTTTATTTATTTACTTGATATTTACTTTACTTGATATTTTTATACTCTAAACTTTAGACTTAATACTTTAACCATCAGAGACTCTTAAAATTCCAGATTATTTATTGCTACAAAGTTGTCAACGGAATATTGTCCTTTCGTTTTTACTCTCTTACGACAATCTCTTACATGATCTCAAACTCGACTCCTACAACATGACCACCCGACACCTAAAGGGAACATAGCCACACTTAGGATTCCAGATTCGCCATTATTGTAGACCATTTTCACTTAAATTCTTTACGACAAAGAAGCTCTTACAACATGACCACCCTTCCCTAAAGGGTCATAGCCACACTTAGGATTCCGGATTCGCCATAGTTGTAAACCACTCTCACTTAAAGAGCATGTATCTCACTTAAGCTGACCAAGTTGGTGAAGACATCTTGTACTTAAAGAGCATGTATCTCACTTAATCATACTAAGATGCCTTCAAGCTTAAATGTCGTTTTGTGTTTCTGCAAATTACTCGTATATTCTTAGACCAATATTCCGTTTCAACTAACATTCTATTATTTTATTACAGCTCGCTACATCTACATAATTATGGTTTACTACAAGATTTATACCAGAAAATACAAAGATAATTACTTTTCACTCATTTACTTCCAATTCCAAAAAATAAAGATAGAAACTTTTTTTTTTTACACAGGTGGGTACTTTCAAAATTAATAACTTAGATCGTTATAGCTCGGTCAGCCCTGACCTCAACTTAACGTTTTATTTTACTTTGCAACTTATAATAGATACTTTTACTAATAACTTTTTACTTTTCGTTTAATAATAAAACTATTTTTCTTACTAATCCTGGTCAACTTTACCGAATTTCTTTTCTCACAATATTCTCACACAGCCAGCCAACTGATGTCCACAGCTCATCATTTTGTCACGTAGTATCATCAACAGCATGCGACAAAGCCACCATTCTGTAACCTTTAAAAATCTATGTTAGAAAACATCACACAAACGCCACACTATAGAGCAATAGGTACTTCTTAACCGATACATTTTAATTTTAGATTGCTTAATTAGACATTGAACACTAATTTATTCTAAAAATGGTACTACTCATAAGCGAGACAAAGTCTTTCATTTGATAAGTACACAAACTTTTTTTTTTTTCAAACAAACCAGCATAGCAACAAAGGTATTCGTAATTGTGTCGAAACAAATTCTCGTAATTTCGTTATGACCGTTTATTGTTAACTCGTTCTTTGTTCTTCAACTACCCTCATTCGTAAATAGTTTCACGTAATAATCTTTTCTTATTGCAATAACTCAAACAGGTTACTCTTAATAGCAAATCGACTAGTAATAAAACAAAATATGCAACTTCACACAATAATACCGTCAAACACAATGTCTTTCTTTTTCTTACCAACCATCGTAGCCACTGTCTTACTCACAACTTTCTCCGATTATCTTCCGTTACTCACAACTCCTCGTTACTTTCCACCACATGAGTACTCAGCTGCAGTAAACCACGATGTTTGCGGCAACGTGTGTCAGAGGCTCGCTCATAAGAACCCAGACGTACGCAAAATTACACTTCAATCCCGAATCACTACTTTTATAAGATTTCATTTTGATAATCATTTTAATTTCTGTTTAAACAAAAATTTTTTTTTTTAATTTCTGTTACCTTTTTGTGGGCATTAAGATCCATACCACTTCTGATGTTAACAAACAGCCAGAAGGGAATACAACTTAAAACACCAAAAGACAAACTTAATAACAATTTATTTATAAAGACATCAAATATGATCAAAATGAAACATTATTACAGTAATTACTTAATTAAACATTACAAGCACAGATTCTAACAATAGTCAAACATTATGACTTCACAAGACTTGGACACTAACGTGAATGACCAGAATTATCCATAGGAGCATATTTTATAGCCTAACGCCCGACGAGTACCGCCCCTAGTCTATTATCTATAGTTTAACCGCGGTACCAACAATACAGCAAATGAGGACACTATATTGTCTATAGTCTACAATGCTGCCAACAACTTTTTTTCTGTCACTGTGTATGGTGTTGTTTTTTTTTTTAATTTTAGTTTATTCACAATAGACCTTTAGCGCAAAATAAAGAAAAAGAAAGGTTGACAAACATAAACAATAATACTATCTTAATAGGACGCGAGCATTAAGGTTTCGCTATTTGATACGATACCTTATGCTAATTGCTTAAGACTAATAATTAATTAAGGCTAACATACTTAAAACTAGTTAGTACCTACTTAAAAGTAATGCTAGCTAGCATTCAAACTAAAATTAATTTAATGGATGTATGGTGTTGTTGTTGAATGAGATGATCCAGTCTCTGCTTATTCTCACAAATATTCGTATATTCAATGTTTTTTTATTTTGTTACAGAGACGTGCGTTTTAATCGTATATACGATATCGCACCCGGCGTGTTCAGCCACCTGCATCGGTTGCGGTCGCTCCTACTGAACGACAACCAGTTATCTGAGCTGCGATCGGGCGCTTTCCACGGGTTGCGGCGACTAAAGTACCTGTACTTGTATCGCAACCGCATCCAGCATATCGACTCTGATGTATTCCACGGCATGGCTCACTTGGAACAACTGTAAGTACATCAACATTAACAGCCGGTTGACGTCCACGTTTAACGGTTAACGTGCTGGATATAGGCCTATATTACGATCTTGAGCCGCCTGTGGCGAGCGACTCCCAGCGATTGATGTCGTTAGTTAATTCTTCTATGAAAGTTTCAGTACATTCGGTAGAGTAAAAGTTAAATAAAGAATACCATAATATATCGGAGAGCACATTAAGCAGTCGATCACGGTCACTCTGATCAACATCTGATAGTGATTGTTAATGTATGAAACACTAGCTTTTGCCCGCGACTTCGTCCGCGTGGAATTAGTTATTACGGCAGCCTAATTTTTCTAAGCTTTGAATGTCATATTTATTAATCAACTGCCTAAGAAATAGGTCTTAAGCTTTCAAAATGACGATACTTTCATACAACATTTCATCCCCCCTTTAACCCCTTACAACCCTTTTTTCGCAATTAAAAGTAGCCTATGTCCTTTTTCAGGCTCTAGACTTACTGTGTACCAAATTTCATTTAAATCGGTTCAGTAGTTGTAGAGTGAAAGCAAGACAGACAGACAGAGTTACTTTCGCATTTATAATATTGTTAGTTAGGATTATCATCCTACGTCCGCCAACTCGCATTGGAGCAGCGTGGTGGGTCTACGCTCCATTTCTTCATTCTTACGAGGAAGGCGGTCTAACCCAGTAGTGAGCCAATAATAGGCTGATAATAATGATGTTCGTCTTGCTATATTCTTATCTTTCTACAATAATTAAACTAATCTAACATCATTGCCGAACCAGTGAAATTCATACTAGCACTGTCTAAGGCATATGTTTCTCAGTATATAAAAATCTGATAGTTATCAGCTAATAAATTCTCCCCCAATTGGGATGTTTCCATCGTGAAGCTTATTACCATTTTATGACGAGTAGCATTTTACACAAAACCTAATAGACCTACAGCCCTCCTAAGAAGTTGATACCTACACAAAAACACTTCAAACTTCCAGCTTTTATTAAATAACGAAGGTTACCCGATTTTTTACTCCACCTTGACATTATATATAAAAGAAACTAGTACTTTAGTAGGTGAAACCAAATTGAATTTCATAGAATAAATCTCAATTTTTCAAATTGATAGACAGACGGATCTACTCTAATAACTCCAGGTAGAATGCCTCAGAAATATATTTGTATCTGACAAATACATTTGAACTCCTTATTGAGCGCGAGAAACGTTTTACTCGGATAAAGCTCTTTATTACAAAGACGAGCTGTACTTGAAGCTCTTCAAAACTCCTGCCAAATTCGCATAAGAGCGTTTGTTTGCCATATATTCTCATATTAAAGAAGTAGGTTGCGGCCCTTTAAGTAAATTTATGCACAGGACATTCGAATTGCTTTGTAAATGCAAATATTTCGAGTGAAAGCCGCTACGTACTCATGTTTTGGTTTTGTTGTCTTATGCAGTTTGCGGTTTCTACATTGTGTAACGTTCAAACATATCTACCATCTTATTCTGACATGAAATATGAATACCTAATTATTTTCCAATCCTTATCTACTAATATCATAAAGGCGAAAGTTTGTATGTATGAGTGGATATTTGTTTTTTTTTTTACTTTTTCACTCAAAAACTACTAAATTAATTTTGATGAAACTTAACAATAATATAGCTTATATTTCAGTATATCACATAGGCCACATTTTATCCCAAAATTCCCACGGGGAAGAGAACTACGCTAGTGAAACCGCGGGCGTTCTCTAGTAACACATAAGACGTCTTTTAAAATCTGTACGCTTATACAATTATTATTTTTTTCCAGGTATTTACATGTTAACGAAATACATCAAATACAACCAGAAACATTTTCCAATTTACCGCGACTCGAACGATTGTAAGTGACTTGACATTTCTTCAGAGATTAAAAAGTACCTAGTAAGTAGAAAAAATTAAAACATTATTTCATTTTAGATATCTACACAACAATAACTTGAAAACGATTCCCCCTGGCTCTTTCCGTGGAATGCCGAAATTGCATAAGCTTCGCTTGGACAGCAATGCCCTGGTCTGCGACTGTGCCATGCTTTGGTTTGTTCGTATGCTCGCTGAACACAGCGACATGAGCATTGCTGCCACATGCTATGAACCAGCTACCGCCACCGGAACTTCCCTTGCTACTATGAAAGAAAAAGACTTCCACTGCCGTAAGTACTTCGAATATGACGATCCATTCATCATCTTGAAACCCTTTTAGTTGAGTACTTCTCATGCAGATTTTATTTTAAGGAATTAATATTTATAAAAGAGCGAGGTTTCACTCTTCTATTATTTCAGGTCGCCCTGAAATTCAATCAGATCCTGAAGACGTCATAGTCACTTTTGGCGAAGATGCCATGTTCACTTGCGCTGCATCTGGAGAACCTGAACCGGAAATCGTTTGGCTTCGAGATTCAGCAGCCATACCCGACGACAAATCACGATACGAAGTAATGACTAATGGCACGTTAATGGTACACAATGCCGACGAAAATGACATTGGTATTTTTGAGTGCACTGCTAAGAATCCAGCCGGAGAAGCGAAATCCAAAGCCGCTAGAATGATCATCCATAGTAAACCTGACGACAATGGTTAGTACATATTTACGTATATAAAAAAATCATAAGTACCGAAATAAATCAACAAGAAAATAAACATGTTTTTTTTTTTTATTTCAGGATTCCCTGTATTTACGACATTGCCGAGAAATCTGGTTGTTAAGATTAACCAACCCAGTGCACGCTTTGATTGTGTGGCTAAAGGAAATCCTAATCCCTACATTTCTTGGTACTTTAACGGAAACAGAATACTACTAAGCGAACGAATTTCGATGCTACATAATGCTTCTATAGTTATTGAGGATATTCAACACGAGGATGGAGGATTGTATACATGTCAAGCAGAGAATATCAATGGGAGAATAAAAGCATCCGCCACATTTGAAGTCATGGGTAAACAAATAATCACAACCAAATTTCTACTTCAGAACGTACTTTTATTTAATTACTTTGTAATTATTTTTCTTTTTTGTTATAGTCGCTCCCGCCTTCATTAAAGTCCCAACGGATCAAACTGTTGCTGTTGGGGAGACTGCTCAATTTATGTGTACAGCCAGAGGAGTACCTAAACCCGTTATAACTTGGTATAGAAATACTATGGTCTTACCTCCAAGCGAGAATATAATTCTTACAGATGAAAATCGAAATTTAACTATAACAGAAGTAACTGAAGATGTTGCTGGTTTATATCACTGCAGAGCTGAAAATTCTGAAGGCCTCACTGAAATATCAGCAATTTTGAAAGTAGAAAATTTCCAAACGGTTTTACCTAAAATATTATTGCGACCAGAAGACACAGATGCTTTTAAAGAAACTTCAGTACAACTGCCTTGTGAATATGAAAGTGATCCACCAGCGACAGTTGAATGGAGAAAAGATGGAAATCGTGTGACACCAAATGAAAGGATCGTAATAACTCTAATTGGTAGTTTAGTTATAAATAATGTTACACAAAGTGATGCTGGTCACTATGAATGTACTGTCTTTAATGAAAATGGTCGTGATGCAGCTTCTTTATTTTTAACTGTCAAAGATAATGTATTACCAGGCGATGAATACGTGAATATAGCTCTTACAGAAGCCACAAGAGATGTTGACCAAGCAATTGCAAAAACCATAAAACAGTTGTTTAATAACAAAAGTTCGGATGTTAACTATCACGATCTCTACAGAATGACTAGATTCCCAAATGCACCTGCAAGAGAAATAGCACGAGCAGCTGAAATTTATGAAAGAGCTTTAGATAAAGTACGAGAATTCATTCAGGCAGGATCAACAGTAACTTCCGCGGAACCTTTTACCTACGAACACATTTTATCTCCTCAACATTTAGACGTATTAGCTCGATTGTCTGGCTGTGTAGCGCATAGGGAAACTAATGATTGTGCAGATATGTGTTATCACAACAAATACCGCAGCATTGATGGTAGTTGCAATAATTTTGACTATCCCACTTGGGGCACCTCTCTTACTGGTTTTCGACGAATACTTTATCCTATATATGAAAACGGATTCAGCCAACCTACAGGGTGGAACAAAAATGTCAAATATAATGGTTACGCTTTACCAAGTGCTCGATCAATTTCAGTATCCATTATAAGTACAACTGAGATAACAGAAGATATCGAGATTACACATATGACTATGCAGTGGGGTCAATGGCTTGATCATGATTTAGATCATGCTTTACCTTCAGTGAGTTCTCAAACATGGGATGGCGTTGATTGCAAAAAGACTTGCGATTATGCACCACCATGTTTTCCTATTGATGTACCTGAAAATGATCCTCGAATAACTAACCGCCGCTGTATTGATTTTGTCCGAACTAGTGCAGTCTGTGGCTCTGGTATGACATCAGTAGTTTTTGGTAGACTACAACCGAGAGAACAAATAAATCAACTCACCTCCTATATTGATGCCTCTCAGGTTTACGGCTTTGAAAAATCTGTCGCAGAAGATTTACGAGATTTAACTAATGAGAACGGTACATTACGCGTTGGAGCGCAATTTCCCGGGAAAAAACCTTTACTTCCGACGACTGGTTTAAATGCTATGGATTGTAGGCGTAACCTTGAAGAAAGTACCCGCAGTTGTTTTGTTGCAGGTGATATTAGAGCCAATGAACAAATTGGTCTCGCTGCAATGCACACAATTTGGATGCGTGAACACAACAGAATAGCTACGAAATTGAAGACTTTCAATCCATTCTGGGATGGCAATAAAGTTTACAATGAAGCTAGAAAAATTGTTGGAGCACAAATGCAGGTTATCACTTATACCCATTGGTTACCCCTTATCCTTGGTCCTGACGGGTATGCGCAATTAGGTGCTTATAAAGAATATAACCCCAATATTAATCCTTCTGTGTCTAACGTATTTGCAACAGCGGCTCTGCGGTTCGGACACTCGATAATAAATCCAATTTTACATCGCTACGATGAGAATTTTGAGCCAATTGCGCAGGGTCACTTGCTTTTGCGTAACGCTTTCTTTTCTCCCTGGAGGTTGGTCGACGAAGGTGGTGTAGATCCTTTGCTCAGGGGAATGTTTACTACACCCGCTAAGTTGAAAACATCCACACAAAACCTTAACACTGAACTTACTGAAAAATTGTTTCACACTGCTCATGCAGTTGCTCTAGATTTGGCTGCTATTAATATCCAAAGAGGTAGAGATCATGCTATTCCACCATATACAAAATGGCGACAGTTTTGTAACATGACAGAAGTAAATGATTTCGAGGATTTGGCTCCTGAGATTTCTGATAAAAGCATCAGGGACAAACTAAAAGATCTGTATGGCTCGGTGCATAATATTGATGTTTGGGTTGGGGGTATTCTAGAAGATCAGGTAGAAGGTGGGAAAGTAGGACCACTGTTTAGGTGTCTTTTGATAGAACAATTTGAGCGTTTACGGGACGGTGATCGCTTTTGGTATGAAAATCCCTCTACTTTCAAACCCGATCAACTAAGGCAAATTAAAAAGGCAAACTTAGCCCGCGTCTTGTGTGACAACGGTGATAATATTGAATCCATCAACGAAAATGTATTTTTACTTCCCGAGGTTCAAGATGGGCTAGTTTCATGTGAAGACTTGCCATCGATTGATTTACGATATTGGGCGGACTGTGATTCCTGTGGTGAAGATAATTTCGATACTAAAACCACTCGAGTACGTCGCGATGTGTCAAACGACCTGGATGCTCTATTTTTAGAGGAAACCCACCGCATTGATATATTAGAAGATCTAATGCAGAATGAAATGCAAACTACTATTGCACAATTGAAGCGAAAAATAAAATATTTAGAAAACACTTGCTTGAAGAAATAAACGTACCATTGAAAGTGGTCTCGATATGACTTTGCTATTCACTTTGGCAGTAGTCTACTTATAAATTACAGTATACTCTTGATGTATTATTATATATTAAATGTTTATAAAAATTAAAAACATCACAAAAAAATTGCGAAAAATCATAATAAAAAATTAAAAAAATACTCGTTACAGTATAAGCTACAATCAAAAAGTTTTATGAAAAATCATCTTTCAATAAAAACACTTCAAAATAGCTTTAAGTCTTTTCTATGTGGTCCAACTAATTAAGAAATGAGTTTTAATTTCTGACTATTATATTACCTCTATAAACCCATAATATTGTTTACGTCGATATATTCCTACAAGAAAAAATTTAATGATTACCTATATTATTTATATCAATATATATTATATAATAGAGCAAACGCTAACCTCTATGAAATGAAGGTGTAGCAATCATAGACTTAACCAATATTTTTATTGAAACCCTTTTTTAAACCTTACCTACTTCGGGGCTTTTGGGTTCAGTAGTCAAAGGAATGAGTCATAATATTTTGTCATATCTGTCTATAACAGCTATTTTGCCAAGGTTTAATTTTGAATTTTTTTAAGTTTTGGCCATGAAACTGTATAATTTATAGCTCTCAGACGCATAAATTCCGAGAGAAAAGTTTAAAGTTAAATAGTTTGTCCATCTGATTTGGAGAAAAATTATAAACGTAACTATTGGTTCTCTTGTTACAATGTTCCAATAATTGTGTATGTATGGATTAATTTATTATATCATAACTTCTCAATATGTGGTTAGATTTGGATGACATTTACAGAAGATATTATAGTCGGTAATTACGTAATTGAATTATGAACTCAGCCTCCACCTCAGTATTAGTCAAAGACTGGTTTATGAAACTAACGAAGTGACGTCACACAAAAAAATGGCTAAGAGTAAATTCTCGTAATAATTCATAGATAATAATATACAAGCTCAATGCCGTGAATAAAGGTTACATAGCGATAACGACTACAGAACCCTACCCTACACTCTACTAACACACTTCATACATACTTCTTTTAGAATACTGTGGCAAAAAAATACTTTTGTCAGTATTAATTAATCAAAATTGTATGTTAGCATTAAAATCTCTGTGTTAGGTGTCTATATATACATGTCTATATACAATATACATACCAATCTCTAGTCTTAACAGTAGATAACTTGTAATGTTTTAAGAAATAATATTTAATTTCTTCTAATATATTTATAATATATTACACTCAATATATATGTATTGATATTTAAATTATCGATCGCTATTATTTTCTGATTTTATATTAAAATAGTAAATATATTGGCTACCAACCTAATATTAATAAGTTTTATCATCTGTATTAACGCTCGATATAATGTGACAATTGATTCGAGTTTCACAGTATTATTAACTTTATTTGCATTTAATATATTTTGAACTTAAGTACATTACGTTTTTTTGTTTGAGTAGCAAAAATGTGAGATTAGCGGTATTCGAATAGGAAGAAAGATTGAAAGGGTCCGTCCTTAATTGAATATAGCGGGGTCATTGCCACGAATTAATGAAGAAATGGTCAGTCTGAATAATTATCGAGCTTTCTTATTAGGTGCCATAATATGAACGCGATTACAAATTGCGCTTACAATATACCTAAGTATTGGATGATTAAATAGAATAAGGGTTGTATTAAATAAGAAGGAGAGGTCTGGACTGGGGTATTCTCCAACTGTATATAACAATACTACGCCAAACTTGTTCGCAAGCTATAGGAGGTGTCATGTTAAGAAAGTGCTGACAGTTGAACTGTGCAGTGAGTAGCTTATTAATATACGACCGAGTTCAAAAGCTAGAATAATTAAATCAATCAAAGCATTACATCAATGGACTAACTTAAATGCTTTTGGTTGTTACTTCAAACAATCTTTAAGGTGTGAATTAAATCTGACAGCAGGCACTGCAATAGATTATGCAGCGCCTAGTATTTGGTTCTATACGCGCTCATAAGAATTATGTATAAGTCTAATGGCATATGCACCTCGAAGGATTTGGCGATAATGATATGGACAAATACATAATCAATACTGTTGACTAACCTATGATGCGCTTAACGCTTCGCATGAGTCGCCTATTCTACTCAGTTTATTAGAAAACCAGAAAGTACATATAACTAAGCAAAACAAGCATGAGACAGAGGAGGTTTGAAGACAGAGTGCAGCGAGTTGTACTTATGTCAGAGTATGGTGTTCTTTTTATGTGACATGACTTATATTATCTATAGCTGCACAATCTAGTCAACGTAATATTTTTTTTAATATAGAAACACATTTTAATAATACAAAATATAAGTATTTAAAGATTTTTTAATCTTGCTTGTTTTTACACCTTGATTAATGAAATAGTTAATCAACAATTTCACAGACTGCTGTCTCTAAAATTAGCATTTACACAAAATATAAACGAACAGTACTTTTGCTTTCGTAACTTGAAGCGGAGTTAAAATTGAGATGAAAGTAAAAAAGCAGCTTAATTTTGAGCAACAACATACGTGCTTAGAATATTTTAACCGCACTATGAAGCTGACATACAAAAGAGGGAATACATGGCAATCATTACCATAAAATCCCAGCTCATTAATTTAATTACCCCCTATAGTAATTCTATTGGGACGGCTTTCAGTTACAGATGCCCAGATTGGATTAACTGATATTTAACCCGGCGTGAATGAGGTGATTGTTACACCAGCTATGAGGTGGGTAGGAAATACCCCGAAACTTTAACGTTAAATCTTTGACACTGAGATTGTGTAATTACTATATTATACTTGGAATTAATAAATATATCCATTCAATAAGGTCACATAATAATAGCCAGCATTGAGTAATAATAGATGCTTTATTTTTTATGGAATTATTATTGATTACTGAAAATTCAAGTTTAGGTAATTTGATTTATTTTGCACAAGAATAAAATAAGAACATCTCACTTCTTAGGTTAATTAAGTTGTTGGAAGATTAAATAAGCATAATTTATAAAAACTGCTCAGTTTCACAGAAAAGTCATTTTATCTTCTGTCATCACCGGCGCAACACAACTCAACTTTGTACTCCACCCCTCTTAATGATTACTCCCAGCTGCAGTAGCGGAAAGTCTTGCAAGTCAAAAATAACATTAAAATTATTTAAATATAAATGTGTTATGGGTATGACATACCCGATTTCATACACGCCGGGTTAACATGCACGGCTTAATAAATATCAATATGCTTATATGATATATATTATTATATGTATATCAACTATTTGTGACACGATATGAAGGCTGTTATGACATCCTTTTAACATCGAAGAAAAATAAAATAGACACAGGTTTTGTTAGTTAAGAAGTGAAATATAAGCAATTCATTTTCAAATATTGGTACGTACATAGTACATGTAATTAGGACTTTTTTAAACAATTATCTTTGTTGATTGGAGCATAGGTATCAATGAATCTCACAGCTTGACACCCTAAAGCTTGATTTCAATAAGTAAACTGTAATTAAATTTTATAACATAGATACCTATGTCGATGAAGTAGGTACTGAATTAATTGTTTCTGTGAGTTCAGCTCGTCAGCTGTGTATTTATAATATTACAAAGCTCCTTGGATGTCACAAACATCAAAACGGCCTTCATACAAAAAGTTTATCTACTACATATTAAAAATAAGAAATATTTTTGATTGTATTTATTCATATCTTTGTGTGTAGCAAGTAATTTTAAACTCTAATATTTATAAACGATGGGTTTTACGACTCGGAACTGTTAATGGATGGGTAAGACTTACGCCATGGTGCTTGAAGATAAACATTGTATTGTACCTATCACTTTAAACAACAAGTGTAAACATTGTTGCAATATTACTTGTAACAATATTGTTTTAAAACTATTTAATATCTATTTATGGCACATATATGAACATGCCTTTATCGTATAAGAAAATGGAGTATAGTGTTTGTGGATTTTAATATTTAAAATATATACCTATTAGCCGTATATTTATTTAGATTATCAATATTCCTTTTAACTAAGCGAAGAGTCTGTGCTAAGTACAATATTAGAGTAGAATGCAAAACGAAGCAACTTTCGGATCTATGATTAAAATAAAAATAAATTAGGGTAAAGCTAATCTTCGCGACACTCAAGGGTTGTAAATTTGTAGTACACTAGAGCTTAGTATCTCATCATTTAAATAATAAATCATTATGATATGTACGATAATAAATTTAAGGTCTTTAATATAAAGCCGAATGCAGCCCACAATACCACACAGCGCGAAAGCCACACGATTTCAACCACTATTATACCTATGAAATTTTTTACGTTATAAAATTCATTTCAGGATTTTCACTGACATTTTTTATTTTTCTATATGTTCATTTCGGATTAACCGTTATTTACAAATGTGTAAATGTGCATATTCTCTAATTTAAATATTTTCTCGTCTGAAAGAAAATGCAAAAATGTACCTACTCGTCGATAAACTAATACATGTGCATAACACTATTAATATATTACTGTTGCATTCTTGTTTAATTATTACCATCATCACTATTAGCCGATGGGCGAACAGTACTAGACATTCTTTTAAGGACGTCGAAACAAATCTTAAGCCGCCTCAATCCAGCGACACCCTGTCAGTAACTGATTTGATGTCACCGAAACACCTCGCGGGATCGACTAGCAAAGCTTTTTGTGGTGCGGGATTTCCATTCCATATTGAGACCCAAACGTCCATCGGCTCGAACTACGTGCTTCGCTCATTGCCACTTCGGCTTCACGACTCGTTCGAACTATGCACTTGCACGGTCGTCCGCTAAGTGACTTTGAGCCTTATTAGTATTCTAATTGTCATTATAATTAATCTATTATAATGGACTAACGTTAAACACTTCAACAATGTTTATCTGAGCATCATAAGCGATAGAAAGAGATGCTGGTTAGTTTATAAGTGAAAACAATTTTAGGGATTTCGCTTAGGTTCTCTAAAGCATGCTTTTACACGTTCTTTGTACCTGTGCTTTTTACAAACAATCCATGATATAACCATACTACCTACCTGCGAAATCCCATATTGTTTAAAAACAAATCGATCAATGTTTAGTGGTATCATGTAATGTAAAGACTAAGTTCAGATTACCGATGTTTTGTTATAGAAAATTTAGTTTTTTATTTTGGAAGAGTAGCCCAGAAAAGTTGTGGTTTGGTCCTCTTTATAGGAGTAAAGATTTGGCTTCTAAGGTCTTTCGTTTATTACTAGCAGTAGGGTTTTTTTGGCTGAGGTCTAATGAGCTTCATGCACAATACTTCAACAGTAACTAGCTATTTTTTTTTCTGTTGTTTAAAAGTATTGCCGCTGGAATTACCCCCATATAATATGCCTAGTTAATGGATGCATGGCAGATTTCTGCATGATGTCTTCTTTCACTTTCGCGAGCGCTCATAACGGCCTGTGTTAAATAACTATACAGAAAATCTCTAAAAAGCGTTTTAGTTAATCTGAACCTAGTCGTTAACAGTTACAGTAAATGTTCGCATACTTGCGTATTATTTAACATCACATTTTATAATGGACCTAAATGGCATAACACTAACTTGTAAATCTGATTTTGTTTAACTAAGTTTAAAAAACAAAGTTAGCAAGACATTTTGGTCTATTATTTTATAGAGAAAACTATTGTAACTTTGGGCGGAAATCACGTGTATAATTGTGAATAATTATAATAATTTACTTATTAACAATAGCTAGTAATAATGTTACCATTATTATTTAATAGATCATTAAATACTCACTGTTATTTATATACAATTACTATTATTCAATTATCTAGAACTTGGCAGTGATCCCTGCAATTTGCTAGAGGTAAATCAAGGCGTAGGTACTGAAACTATTATTATGTATCCATATCAAGTAACAATATATTGAAGCGTAGAGCTGTACTATTAAAGCCAAATCCAATACAATGCAATACGGAAGCTAGAGAAATAGGATTTTGGGAAATTTATTAGCATGAGATTAGCCAATGATTTGTGTCAAGCATAATACATAATACTAAACAATTACTGACGAAGGAAATAGAACATTGTAATAGAATATCACAAAACTGATGTGAATTTTTTTAACATTTTTAATTAAGGCATGCGATTTCTGCCCTTAAAATATTTCGCTATTGATGTTTATTGTAAAAGAAAATAAATGAAAAAATACAATTCCTGTTTCATTTTCATCGTTTCCCTCAGGATCATTGTTATTATAATTGATCAATAATAATGATTTATTACTGATGGATGAATTCTGGGGAATTCCGTTCCTTATCTAAAAAAATATATGATGGCGCCTTGAACATTTAAATCCGTATAAATGTTATAAAGGCCACAGTTTGGATATATGTATAGATTGTTACTCTTTAATGCAAAACGTCTGAACGGATTTTGATAAAACCGCACAATAATATAGCTTACATATCAGAATAACACATAGGCCGCATTTTATTCTGAAATTCCTACGGGAACAAGTAATACGCGAATGAAACCGCGGGCGTACTGTAGGTACATATATTATAGTATAACGGTATTAATCATATAACTCTTCTATTCATTCAAAATGAATAGAATTTTGAGGTACTTAAATAATGGCATGAAAAAATACTCATTTAGTTCAAATTAAGCTTTTATTGCTAATAAATCATTTGTAACAAGTTTGTAACCATAAAGTGACTTTAAAAATTTACTAATAAATAAATTTGACTAAATATATAATTACTAACTTATATTCTATTCATAATAAAAACATTTTTTCTCTTTATACTCCAACATACTTAGTGTGTCGGCCGGTGGCGAGTACGATATTTTTATCTTTGTTTCTCACTTCCACTTCGAGAAATGCTATTTTCTTGCCAAGTTTTCTGGTAACAGCCTCTACTTCTATATTATCGCCTTCTTTGGCTGCACTCATGTAACTGAAATGAATTATGTTAATGTAATAAAATTCGACTGCATGTTGGTCTAGTGGTTAGCATGTCTTCAATCACGAGGTTCGAATTCTAGGTCGGATCACGGAATAATTCAGAGTTCTTCTATGCAATGTATATTCCAAACCCGGAGTCGGGAAGTCGATGGTATTATACCCCCGTACCTCGGAGAGCATGTTAATCCGTCGGTTCCGGTCACTAACGTCAACATCTGATAATGGTCGTTAATAAAAGAAACATTATCACCCTAAGCCCGCCAACGCGCATCGGAGAAGCGTGCTGGATCTGTGCTCGAAATCCCCTCTACGGCGGCTAAAATTTCTCTGGACTTTTCTAATTATGGTCATATTTCATCCAATTTACATGAAACAAATTGTACACTAAAACTCAGGGACCACTCTATCTATTGTTGAAAACCGCATCATAGTCCGTTCAGTAGTCTGAGTTTCATACACACACACGACACACATACACGCTAGCATAACTATAAAAATGTAAAAAGTAATGCTAACTACCTAGGTACCCTTTATAGGTTACCCTTTTCAATGTACTACATTTCTTCTTGTGTCTTAATTGTTTATTTTTCTATTTTCCTAATTATTGTAAAACCTAGTGTAAGTAAGTAATATAATTATCCTGTGCCTATAAGGAAGGAAGTGAGTCCCACGACACAGGGAATCCTAGTGTGGGAGTCACTGCTACTATAATTGTATTTTACATGTAATACTTGCCAATAAAGATATTATTATTATTATAGTTTATCGCGAACATACAGACAAACGTGGGAGACTTTGTTTTATAATATGTAAGAAAGGAAAGGATATTATATTCTGTGACTCAGGTCTAACCTGCTGGTAATATGGCTGGCTTGTTACCCCTTTTGGAACAGAACATGTTGACAGGCAATGTTGTGATACTATATGATGCTGCATATAAACTTTACAGTTAAGGTTAGAATTAACTTTAACCTCTAGTTCCCAACTTCCCTAAAGTTATACTAAAGTTAGACAGCAAGTAATTTAGACAGTCTTATTATCAGCCTATTAACAGCTTTAAGGAAAGGAGATGTGGAGGGTACACTCACCAGGCTGCTTCAACGCTAATTGGCGGGCTTTATTTTCGACTGAATTATAATATTAATTTACTATTTTTTTTATATGTATAAAAACATACATATTATTAAACTAATAGTCCCGCGACGTCTGTCTATATGTTTGGGATAAACTCAAAGAATAGTGAAAGTATTTTCTTGCACTTTTACCAATAGATAGTCATTCCTGAGGTAAATTTCAGTATATAATCTGTTTATAGAAGAGTAGCACGGCCTGGGAGTTCATAGAAAACGCTACCTATTCCATTTGAGATACAATAAAATAATGTAGGTACTTGAAAAAATTAGTGCTTTAAAAATGTCTGTGACGACATACCTATATCGTTTAAGGATAAATTGCTGTACTCCTTTTTTCTTAAAAAAGGTCAAGTATTGTGTTTTTGGTGTTCTTAGAAGTGTGCATTACATTATTTTGTATGTTGGGTGAAGAAACAGGCATTTACTAGTTTAATATAATTAAAGACAAATAATTAATTAATTACATTATGTTGTGCCTTGAATTGTTCCATTTGTCCATTGATTGATATGAGGCGAGATTGAATGGAAATGTTGGAAGGGTAAGGCCTAGGGAAATGTTCCTGGACCTAATTCAGGACATTTTAATTAATGGCCCGGTCAAGAGTACCCTAAACCGACGATCTTGTATGAAAGGATTAATAAGAGTGGAAGAAGCTAAGGAAGGAAGCAAGGACCATGGCAAATGGAGGGATGTGGTCTCTGCCTACCCCTACAGGAATAAGGCATGATGTTATGTATGTATGTATGTCCATTGATTAATGCCAATTGGCTTTGGATTATGAAGTTATGCCTAGCACTAGCCAAGATTCTCAGCCAGTTGAGATGTTTGTATTGTTACTTTCACCAGCCTTAGAGAGCATGGTTGTGGCGGTGGAGAGTGGTCAGTGCCAGTCATTAAAACTACACTTAAATGCTAAATAACTTGGTGGTACACATTTAGGAATAGAGCAATTTATTTACAGGTAGTTAGCAGGACATAAAATATGTAAATCTCCGTAATATTCTACAAACTCTACAAAGATTTTAGGCATAAAAACAACAATTATTAGCAAGAACATTATTCGATGTAATTACTAATGGCTGCCTGTGACTTCAACTATATTGTAACCCTGAGCCACAATATTCTTTCTTTCTTCTTTTTTCTTCCCAGGCTTTTTCCGCACTTGGCCATGATGTTGGCCGTTGTGCGTGATTCCTCCAGTGTAGGTCCCCTCTGGTTTATTCCAACCAGCCGAGCTCGTTCCAGAAGCTTAGGAGGCCGCCCTAGTCGCCGATCGCTTCAGAGCCACAATATTGTATATTAACTTAACCTTAAACCTTCCTCTTGAATTACTCTATCTATTGTTAAAACTGCATTAACATCTGTTGAGTAGTTTCTCTAAAAGATCTCAGCAAACAGACAGGGGAAATGACTTTACCATTCAATGTAAAGACTGGCTAGTGGGAGGTTTCGGCCATGATTATTTACCAACCTGCTGGCAAAAAACTGCTGCCAAGCGATTAAGCGTTCTGGCATGATGTTGTGAAGAAACTGAGAGAGGTGTAGATTTTGATCCTACTACTAACAAGTTAGCAGTCTTCTATCTTAGGTTGCATCATCACTTACCATCAAATGTGATTCAAAAAAAAAATTCAAAATCGTTTATTTCAAGTAAGCCTACTTGAAATAAACGATTTTGAATTTAAAAGCACTTTTGAAACGTCAAATTGGACTATTTGTAGTGACTCTACCACCGGCTCGGAAGGCAGGCCCTGTTGAGAAGAGCCGGCAAGAAACTCAACGGTTGCTCTTTTTATAATATTATCAACTTTACAATATTAAGTGTGTTGTTACATAAAGTTATTTATTTTACTTCCTGTGTGAAGTTGAAAGCCGATCCAATTGCCTTTGAACATCTTTGTCATTTAAAAATACATCGATAGTATAATAACCCTGACTCAGGAAGTAAGTTTTAATACATTGTTTAAACTTATGCAATGGCAGATCTAAAACTGAATTGGGCATCTTGTTGTAGAAGAGTACACCCAATCCTACAAAAGATTTTTGTACTTTTCGTAGGATTGGGTGTACTGTGGGATTATAGTCAAGGGCTAACTTGATATGAATAAAAACAAAAAGTTCATCAACAAATACATACCTAATACTAAGATCAATAGAGACTCCTCTGGTGTCAACATTATCATTAGCGGTAAGAGCATATGTGGATATGGCATCCACTAAGTGAGCTATAAAACCACCATGCAGGGTACCTCGTTGGTTTAAGTGTTCTGGACCAACTTGGAACTCTGTCACCATCCTTCCCTTATCACAGCATATCACCTTGACCTAATAAGACAACACAATACAATAATTTATATACAAAACAAAAACAAATAATTCAAATGTAACAGTACTAGAAGATGCTTGTGGTTTAACATGTGTAGTTCTCATTCCTGTGGGAATTTCAGGATAAAATATGGCCTACCTATTATTTAGATATGTAAGCTATATTACTGTGAAATTTCATCAAAATCCATTCAGAACCTTTATAATATTAGTCAACTTAACACTATCTTTGATCAATAATCTCTGTAATAACTTCACAGCCTTTGTGCAATTTTCAGAAACTGATTACAATATATACTAGTATCACACTAGAAAAGTACACGAGGTATACAGGTTTTAGATCATAAAGATTAAAGTTGCATGTTTTGATACAGATAAGATCTTGGTTAGATATTATTAAGGCAAACATTTTATTTTTCATACAGAGAATTTGAAGCTGCGTCTTAGGTATCTAATAGATAATTAGAGTTCATCCACACAAAAGAAATATAGTAGGGCTTTTGTAAGTCGAACTTAAATGCAGAGATTAAAATTCGAGTACTCAACTTATGTAGGCTTCCAATTTGACTGAAAATTTATTTTTGGTAACTACATGTTTGGCGGTTTTTCGAGTAAACGAGATCCTATGTAAAGAAGTTCTACTGTATTTCTAAATTGAAAAAAAAAATATATAATAAAGGATATTAAAACATATCCATGTTTTAGGTGAGTGCGTTACAATTTAGACATTATCAAGTGAAATAGAAGCCTTAAAGAAGAAAATAAAATACATATTAATGCATACTATAGAAAAGACTATACTACAGACATTTTCTAAAATCTTTGTGAATATTAATAAAACTTGTAATATAAACTCTTTACGTGCCTTTCTAAGGTTATGATCGAAAGACTTTGTTGTAGCGATGGTTTTAGCAAACAGCTCTGCAATTTGAGCTCCTTTGGAACACATTTTTCTGGTAGTGCTATTTACAATGCAGCGTTAATTGAGATCATTATTTTAATCCCTTTTATGTAATAAAACAATGTTTACTTAGTTCTGCAGTACCTACTTGTTATGTTGACAAACAGTGGCACTGACAGGTGGTAGTTGTCATTTGTCCCTGTCAAAATGTCGACGTCTAGAAATAGTAATGACAGACTATAAAATTTTTAGATTGAATTTTTATTGAGGTAGAATATAATAAGAGTTATTAAAGTACATTTGTATTAATGAAAGAAAAATGATTATGTTTAATAACATATAAAGTTATTTATAATTAAATTACAAAAATAATTGTAATAAATAAAATAATTCAAATTGTCTTATGTGTTGCGCGATAAAACTGTTTAAAATTGTATCCTCGAATAGCAGGAAGGTAGGAACATAAAAAGCTTGCTTTAGGGCGCTACAAGTACTTTTATTACTTCGTTCTTATTTATATAACTATCAGTCACCCACGGCTTCGCGTGGAAACCCCTTTGATAGCCCTCTTATTTTGAGGTCAAACTTTCATACAAAGTGCCCCCCACCAATTTTCTTCTCCCCTTTAAAAGCCTACAATAAGGTCTTAAATAAGGTAATGGCTTTCAGGCAATTTTTGTAACTTGTTTAATCCCGTTATTGAAACGTGAGTGAAACTGTGTCTGTACTCGTATAAAATTTTTTAACAAAAAATAGAACCGACTCAAAGCGCACTAAAAAGTAATAAATAACTGTGTCATGTAGTTGCTTTAATTTACTTAAGCATATCTATGAAGTCGGTGCCAGCAATTTTAAGGAACATTTATTTTACGTAGTAAAGAAGTTTGTGGGTTCTAGGTTACGTCCTTGAAAGTAGAAACCTTGGCTGGCACCGACTCCTAGATATGCTTAAGTAAATTAAAGCAACTAAATGACACAGTTATTTTTTACTTTTTAGTGCGCTTTGAGTCGGTTCTATTTTTTGTTAAAAAATTTTATTTCTTACTTTTTAGTGATTTATCGCCACGTAACGTACTCGTGCTATACTGTCATAGTATATTATACGGCACTAGTAGCCAAAAAGCTACTGATACCGAGACAAAAACCGAAATCGCTGTAAGCGTGCCTCCAAAATTTGAAGAGTTCCTTCAATTTCCCCAGGATATCGTCATCAGATCCTAACATGCGGACAATGGGACCACCTTGGATGTATGCCCTTTCTAATAAAAAAAGAGTTATCAAAATCGAACAACACTGTAAAAAGTTATGCGTGGTCATACATATAAAAAAAAAAAAAAAAAAAATATACGTGTCGAATTGAGAACCTCCTCCGTTTTTTTTCGTCGGTTAAAAACTACCTACCTGTAAAACATAAGTCTTCTAAATCTAAACCATCGGTTAAGAGTCATCGAAATCCTAGTTTCAAGACCTGGGAAATTGTTAACGAGCTCCTCATACCCAGTTCTGCATAAGTATGTTCTCCACTTCTGTCATCATTATCTGCCTATTAACAGTCGACACCTACTAGACCACGTCTCCCTACCTTGATCTGAAACTCTGAAATCCATTCTTTCTTTATGGACACAAGAGTAACGTTTCTATTTATCTTAATTGTGTCAGCAACGAATAAATAGATGTGGAAATTGTTTGGCCATTTTTTCTCCACCTGCCACACTTAGCCCAATAAAGGTTATTTCAATCGGTCCAAACGGAAATCGAACTCAAGATCTCCATCTTATAAGCCCACTGCGCATACCGCTGCGCCACGGAGGCCGTCAATAGATAGGTATCTGAATTTTGCAAATGCAGCAATTCATGGAACCTACAATGACTTATCGGTCATGAACGGTGGCGTGACCTCGATATCGAGATTTATCGTTGCCTCGTGGATAGGGCGTTAGAGTAATACGATGCACTTGTTGAAATGACGGTCAATAGAGCATTTTGGTCATGAACCTGTGATGATCTGAGTTTCTTCATTTTATAAAAGCCGAGGGTAACTCATGCTTATCTCATGGTATGTACGGTAGAAGAATGTTAAAGCTTTTCAGATACCTTATTATAGTAAATGATTTATGCAAATAAATGACTCTGATTCTGACGGAAATTTTCGATATTCTTTCAAAATTTTCTTTAGTATAGATAATATTACTAAGCTTACGTACGTAGGTACTATGTTATAATTTTATATTTTGTTAGTTATAATAACGTTGTAAACAGCCGTCTTGCTTTTGTTATTGTTAAATCTGGAACAGGTGCATCATTATGCTTAGTTTGCTTAAAAAAGAGATCCTCAAAAGAAACGCATCAGTTACCTATGGTATTATCGGTCGCAAGTCGTTCACTCCATATAACGATAACTCTCTATAACGTCAAAAATGCTCGGACCCTTGAATTTATTTATGAAGAGTTTACACTTTATCAAAATATATGACTTGGCCGTTAGTTCCTCAACCATCTACGTGGGTCAATGCTGAATATTGATGAAGATTTTATCTCTAGTGTCTACATAAAAGGATTTCATTTGCAAAGGTCTTTAAAATACAATTACAATTGCTTGGCTTTGAATCTGTTTCTAGAATCTATTACTAGTGACTTGAGAGCAATATCCGGTGACACAGAATTTTATAGGTACGACCTTTCTTTGACCCGAGACAGGTACTAAGTTACTTTCTTAGGTCCGCTGCGAAATGCATTCAATGTTCTTAATTTACAGCGAAACAAACACCGCTCTGAAGATACGAATAACAAAGTCATGCAATACGCTGGCTTCTTCATTACAACGTAATGATGTGTTGACATAATAGCTACGTTGTTTTGTTATCTGCTACAAGTTGGCCCTTGACTGCTATCACACCTGATGTCAAATAAAGATGCAATTCAAGATGGAAGCGGGCTGACTTGTGAGGAGTAGGATGAAATCTACACCCCTTTTGGTTTCTACACAACGTTGTATCGGAACGCTAAATCGCTGGGCAGTATGTTTTTGTCGGTAGGGTGGTAACTACCCACGAAGAAAGCCTCCCACCAGCCAGACCAAGACAAATAAAGAAAAATCTCAATCTGCCCCGCCGGAAATTGAACCCAGGACCTCCGTCTTATAAATCCACCATGTATACCACTGCGCCACGGAGGCCGTCAAAATATACATTGATTTAGTGGATAGATAGTATATACACCAAAAAATTATAAATGTACGGTACATAATTTTAGAAGGTCAATCTATTTCAGCATTACGCCACCTAGTTTTCCTTCTTATAGACAGTGGTCTATAAGAAAAATAATTTGTATATATGCATAGTATTAGTATTTATGTATAGTATATATAAAAATATTCATCAGTTATCATAGCACCAATAACACAAGCTACTTACGAGTACGCTTACTTTGGGTCTATATAACAATGTGTGTAATTGTCCTATAATATTTATTTATTTATATTTATTATAATATGTATATGTAAATTTCAAAATGTGTAGAAATGTGTGTGTTTATTATATTCGTAAATTAAGCATTAAGACAATATTTTGTCGTTCAAAATTAATTCAGACCAGATCAAACAGTGCTGCTTTTTCCAAGAGCATGTAACTTTATGCTGAGCTGGGTCCTTTATCGGTGCCATCGAAGGTTTCTACTTTAAGGACGTTACCTAGAACCCACAAAGTGCTTTACTACTTCCTTCGCATAAACTTAAACTTTCCTAAACTTTAATGGCACTAACTTCATAGATAAGCTTAGGTTAAATGCTGCACTTAGTTAAATTAAAGCCACTAAATGATACAATTATTTTTAACTTTTTAGTACGTTTTGAAGTCTGTTTAATTTTTTATTAAAATTTTTTGTAGCTCTAAGGCCTGTGTGCACCAAGATTTCGGTTATCATAACCAACGGTTAACATAACTTTACTATAAATTTACTGTTCACAATCCGTACGCCGGTTAAGATAACCGCCCGGTTTACGTCCTTAACCGGCGTACGGGTTGTCGTGAAAAGTAAATTTTACGTATAGCTTATTTTAACCGAAATCTTGGTGCACACAGGCCTAACATAGTTTTTATAGTTCAAAGGGCAGCTTGATGTTGTTTGGGTTGCCAATAAGGAAAAATGTGATCAGGTCAATTAAAACAATAAACAACATTACTGAAGTAGCGATAATCCCAATCAATATTAGTATAAGGAAAATGAGGATTAATTTAATATATCACCGTGTTTAATTATTATTGTTACATTTATAAACAATATTATGTTACGAGTATGTTTATATTTTGAGGGCCTTCGTGGCGCAGTGGTATGCGCGGTGGATTTATAAGACCGAGGTCCTGGGTCCGATTCCTGGCGGGGCTTAATTTGTCATGGTCTGGGTGGTAGCAAACTTTCGCCGTGGCTACTACCCTACCGACAAAGATGTACTGGCAAGCAATTAAGCGTACCGGTACGATGTCGTGCAGAAACCGAAAGGGGTGTGGATTTTCATCCTACTCCTAACAAGTTAGCATGTTTAAAAAAACTAAACTTTTTTAATACATTGGAATTATATTTAAAACAAATAAAAGTTATAGATACTTGCGTATAAGAGTTCCGTCAAATTCGGTGCAGTTGTTTTGGATATTAGTCGGAACAAAAACAGACAAACAAAAATTTAAAACAATGATTTTTTGACGAAAAGTTCAAATAATGAATTGAGTGAAAAACTGTTACGTAATTTGAAATTATAAACAGACACTTATATTTTATTTATTTAATCTCTCCTTTCGTTTGTTCAAGCATCATTCAAAATCAATAGACCGATTTTCATACGGTTTTCGCGCGGACGGGGTCGTATAATATGTGTAAAATTAGGTAAACAAATATCGGAATCAGCCGACTCTGCTACTAAAGATAGTGCCGAGTGGGTAGTTACCCTGCTTCTGCGTCCCACATCTGGAAACATGTTTGTATGATGAGCACAGATGTTTTGCAGTGTCTAGGTGTTTATCTATATATTTCAAGTATTCATGTATAATATACATAAAAAATATATTCATCAGTTATCATAGCACCCATAACCCATAACACACACTATCTACGAGACTTTAAGCTAATCCTAGGATACTAAGATTCGGGTAAAACTGTTAGTATGGTTGCAATCTCTTTAAAATTTGGAAAACAGGACAAGACGTGTGAAAACCCCGGATTTTAGAGTCCGAAAGCTGGACATGTCAACAAGATCTTTTAAACATATTCAATGTAATAAAAATAGTTGAAAATGTCATAAATTACCTTTTTTTATTTGGAACGGTGAAAATACTTGGTTCATCGGTTGATCGTGGTGTGGTGCGAGCATAGTGCGTGTCTCGCGGGCGGCCAAAATTTTATTTATATTTTAAAACCCGGTCTACAAATGAAACCTTCCCCGGAAGCTCCCCGGATGCCCTCTAAACTGGGACAAATCCAGGGAAACCCGGACGGATTTCAAGCCTAGGTTAAAGAATAAGCAAAAACTTTTTAATAAAACACTTTATTTTGATTCACAATGATGTACTTAAATCTATGAAATATCTAATCTAATTTCTGGAGGTAAGGATTACGTGTACCTAGATGGTTATTAAAATGTTTGTATGTTTGTGTGAATTTGTATAAAGATGTATTTTGCCAAAAAAAATGGTAATCAATGTACCCGAATTTAACGCCATAAAGTACATTTGTAAGGTTTCAAAGCTATACTAATATGTAATAGGATGACCGCCCACGTCCGAGAATCGCCGAGCAAAGCATGCGTCCTACAAAAAGTTCGTGTCAAATAAAGTACAAAATTAAGTCTGTACGATTATTATCAGTCAAATCGGAAATTTTCGGAGGTGGGCGTGCAGCCATAAATTGACATAAACATAGTAACTTGATGCCCAATAAAAAGTGTCCCTTTATCTATTGCTACGAATGAAATAAATAACATTTGGTATTTATTTATTTCCTAGCAATACGATTGTAATATTTTTAAATTGCATGGATTCAAGCAACACTCTCTGGTTATGGTCCTTTGATATTCGCGCTTATCCCTCTTAGCTTGGTCCAGACCTATAAAAAAACATTTTGGTTAGTCAAAAAATGTGATTAACTTTTCTTGCTTCTTACTTAGGTCACCTTATTTTCAACTACTGGCTGGTGGGAGGCTTTCGCCGTGGCTAGTTACTATCCTACCAACAAAGACATACCGCCAAGGAATTTAGAGTTCCGGTACGATGTTTTGTAGAAACCGAAAGAATTTTATCCTACTCCTAACAAGTTAACTTGCTTCCATCTTAGATTGCATTATCACTTAACTTTAGATGTGATAGCAGTCAGGGGCCAACTTGTACTCGATAAAAAAGCTATGCTTAAAAATTTAATATACTTTTAGGTTTCCCTAAATAATTAAGTTGTTTGGCAGTGGTATAATATAAAAAAATACAACAGATTTGATAGGTCCTTAGTTAAACAATACTCGTATATTCAAGAGATCTTGTGCGATCGTGGCTCGCTAGAAGCTATACAAAATTCAGTTCATCATCTTAATCATACTCAGCCTATATTAACCATAGATTAAAGACTACTAGATGGAGTCATAACGCGGCTGCAGGTTCAACAGCGTGACAGACTTATTTAATTCGGCCTTTATTAGAAAGTGACACAAGATTATTTTTTGTCCCTTTCAGCGTGTCCGTTTTTATTATTTGTCAAGAGTGGAGTTTGTGACAAGCAAAGGACACATCTGAGCAATTATTAGCTTTTTATTAAATTTACTGATAAATAATATAACTTGCGGTTACGATATTAATTTAAATGTTATCGTGCTATGGTGGGTTGTAGTATTTTCGGCTGCAAAAGTCGCAGCAAACGGAAAATCGAAGGAATTACGTTTCATACGTAAGTAGGCATAAACTTCATTGATTGATGATTTAAAGCTTAGATATGTTATTTTTTACCAAATTTCATATATTATGCGTTTACTAAACTATCTTATATAAAGTAATATTTCGTATTTTACGATATTTTAAAACGTAAAGTTTCATAATGTACTTTAAATGTTGACATGTCTTGTCAATAAGGCTGTCTTGCTGTCTCACGAGTGGACACGCTATGGACTCCATCTAGTTGTCTTTAATCTATGATATTAACGGTCCACTACCTATACATGTCTCCTTTTTAAGAGAGGGGATAACCCATAGAAAAAAGTAAATTTCTCTTTTATTTCAAAGCTCTTTATTTTACAGCCCCTTCCCAGGACTCAAATTGGTAATCAGAAACCACATAATCTATTTCTAAGCACTGGAACAAGGTAAATTAGTAATTAGGTTGTCCAGCCTATCTATTATAGAAAGGAAGCCCACGCTATAACATTTTTAATATTATTGATAACTAGCAGTTTCCTGCGACCATGTCTGCTAGCAAAACAGTGTATTGCACACTTCCAAAAACACCAAATAACAAAAATAAGTGAACCTTTTTTTAAAGAACGAATGAGCACATTGAAAAAATTTACCGTCGCGGACTTTTTTGCAGTCCTAATTCAAAGAAAAAATACGAAACATTATTTTGCTATATATCTCAAAGGCGACTCTTCCCTCAATTTATATAAAACCTTAACAAATGATATTCCTATATTATATCTTTAGTTATCGCAAAAAGACAGACGCACCTTGTTTTATAATATAAGCGATATATAGGATTTTGTTTATTTTTTTTACCGACTACAAGTTGGCCACACCTGATGTTAAGTGATGATGCAATCCAAGATGGAAGCGGGCTAACTTGTGAGGAGTAGGATGAAATCCACACCCCTTCGGTTTCTACACGACATAGTACCGGAACGCTAAATCGCGGTACATCTTTGTCGGTAGGGTGGTAACTAGCCACGGCGAAAGCCTCCCACCAGCCAGACCAAGACAAATTAAGAAAAATCTCAATCTTCCCCGCCGGGAATCGAACCCAGGACCTCTATCTTATAAATCCACCACGCATACCACTGCGCCACGGAGGTCGTCGGATAGGGTGAGGTTGTCTCTAAGGAAATACTGCCACGCTTTTACTAAGGCGACCCTACGTATGCGGGCAGCCATAGGTATTTTTATTATATATTTAGTACTCCTAATCCTAACTAACATTATAAATGCGAAAGTAACTCTGTCTGTCTGTCTCGCTCTCACGCTAAAACTACTGAACCGATTTAAATGAAATTTGGTACACACATAGTCTAGAGCCTGAAAAAGGACATAGGCTACTTTCAATTGGCTTATAAAATACTTTCAAAAGGCAAACATATTTTATAGGCAGTTGATTAGATATTAATTAATATGACATTCAAAGTTTAGAAAAATTGCCGTAATAACTTATTCCACGCGGACGGAGTCGCGGTCAAAAGCTAGTGTTAAATATATTAAAATTGCTTTGGAAACTTACTCTCGTCTTCCTTTTCATTATTTATATCTACAGAGGATTGGTTGTAGTCGGAGCAGAGAGTCGTTAAAGCTAACTGCAATTGGCGACCGCAATATCTTTGAGAGTAATCAGTTTGCCGAGATGTTGCCATTGCGACGATCAGCAGAACGAACAGCAGTGTAAACTTCATGTTCTGTAACCAAACATAAGAAACTGATTAAGATAACAAGAAGAATCAAGACTTTGTAATTCCTAACTTCAAAGCGGTGTGTTGTTTGTTTCGCTGTAAATAAAGAACATTGAAATGCATCTCGCAGCGGATCTAAGAGAGTAACTTAGTACCTGTCTCGGTTCAAAGAAAGGTCGTAGCTAGTAAATTCAGTGTCAACGGATATTGCTCTAAAGTCACTAGTAATATTCAGCATACTTACGTAGACGGTTGAGGTACTAACGGCCAAGCCATGCATTTGGGTACGGACGGATTACGTATAGATATGTGCGAGTATATAATAGCAGATGCATGCGACTCAGTCCGCAGAAATTCTGTTTTATAAAATAGTCTATGTCCTTTCTCATGCTCTAGATTATCTCTCTACCAAATTTCATTTAAATCGGTTCAGTAGTTTTTGCGTGAGAGCGAGACAGACAGACAGAGTTATTTTCGCATTTATAAAGTTAACCACTCATTCAAGGATCATTTCATTTATTTATTAGTTCGGTTTGATGTGTTATTTCTTTATTTATTTTTAAAGAGTCCCATATAAAACGTGTTTTAGCCTTCTCCCGTCTATCGCGACCCTGAAGGATGTATTGTATAGGGTGTATTTATCTAACTGCTTCGACTGGTAACAGAAGCCCTGGCCCACCCCACAAAGAAAGAATTAAGAAAACTACAATACCACTAAGAAAAAAGACGTGTGGCACTCGGAGACTGCCGCGGTAAAGCTATTGCATAGCATTTTTTATCAACTTATGTTTACCTACCGACGTCATCGGGACCGCGGCCTAGCGGTAAGTCGCTCTAAGTGCCCGGATTGCCAGAGAGACGCGGGTTCGAATGCAATCAGTTCTGCAATTTTTTTTTTAAGCGTGATATTGCAAAAAGACAATAATTTAAAAAAAATGACTTTTTGAAATATCACGCTTGAAAAAAAAAAAGTTTCGGAACCGACGAGATTCAAACCCGTGTCTCTCTGGCAATCCGGGCACTTAGAGCGCCTTACCGCTAAGCCACGTTCCCCGATGACGCCGTTGCCGAAATTGTGCTTTTGATATTATGTTTTTGATACTCAGGGGGTGTTCGGTTTTTTTGTTACGGAATTTCTGTATTCGGTCTCCACGCTCAAGGCCCGCGATAAAAGCTATACAATAGCTTAAAAGTTAAAAATTTAGAAACAGATTTCTTGACCCAGGATACGAACCTAAGACCGTGAAGCCATACACTTACGCTTTACCCACAATATAACTAGGTAGGTATTGATTGTTGATTTGGTATATCTTTTAATTATTTTAAAATATCACGTAAGTATAATAATGAGTCGCAGGGGCCTTAAATTTTAAATCAAACTCTTTATTTTGTTATCTTATAAAACGCTAAAAAGCAAGCCGAATGTAAAAAATAGTATAAGAAAATCATCGACCTGCACTAAGCTTTTTTAAAAAAAATCAATGATTTCAATAAATAGGAAAAAGTTCCTACTTTAAATTAGGCTATTAGCTCAAGCAATACGATGCACTCTGTATAACAGAAATAATAATGTGTCCTCATTATTTCGTTGCATCTTCATAATAGCTCGGATGACAATTTGAAAAGAAATTGTACATTTATATTTTTTTATAAGACTTAACGTACACTGCTGGCTAGAAAATGGCTCTATTTTCAGTTATAATCATTTTCCAAATTAAAGTTAAAAATTATTCGTAGAATAAATTTCTAATTTGACAGTGAAATTTTGCATATAATGTTAGGCCGCATAGAAGGTGGTAAGCATAGAAAATCAGAAATTAATTTCCACAGACCCCGTTGCTAGCGCGCAATTCACCTGTCAGATGCAGTCACCCTTGAAAAGCAGTACACCGTATATTCTGTTTTAGTTTCATAATATTTATGTAATAATAGGCAGACAAAATCTAATCGATATAGTTTATGCTCTCCAGTACATCTAAAGTAGAGTTTATTATTCAATGGGTAACGTTTTTAAATGACAAAGATACTTGAAGAAAATTTGACCAGCTTTACTGAGGAAGTATACATAAATTTCAAATAATGATAATAATATGTTTCGATTTTTTGTTGGTATTACCGAGTTTTTAATCTAGCTATTTTAGCTAATTAGAGTTTTTAATCGAGCTAATTAATCAATTTAGTCTTAAACCTCCTCAACTCTACTGCAACGAGGCATTAAATTAGAAGAGATTCATTAGGAATTTAACGTATAGAGCAATATAAAACGCCATAAGACAAAAAGCTAATGTATCTACTACAAGTCTACCGAAGTAAACGAATTGAAATTATTCTTGTATATTACTATGAAACTAACCAAGATCATGGCCTATTTGATTTTAAGTCTTAAAATTAACATTCTTAATAATTATACATAACTGATAACTTATTACTTAAATATATGAGCAAAAATTAAATAAGGAATAATTTGTTAACTTACTATTGATTGCTCGCTGGTACTAGTAATTCAAAAGCTCTAACACGTCTGATTGAGTTTTGAGCAAACTTGCATACATTTATACCTAATGGGAACATTATATGCTACCTAACATAAGCTTAGGGTAATTGCATACAGGCCAATTAGATTTATACGACTAAAATATCTGCAAATTTAAAACAAAATTGAAATTAGACTGAAACTAGTATGAAAAAATTTAAGATTGATTAAATTATATTCTAATTTAATAATATTATAAACTAATCAGATTTTAAAAAGTACCCACAGAATATCATTACATACTAGTAGACGCCTGTGACTTCGTTTCGACTTTTATCCTTCTCCTAAAAGGACGGTACAGATTTTCGGGATATACAGTATTCTAGATCCTTCCTAATCTCCAAGTTTCATTCGAATTCAGCCTGTCCAGAGCTAAACGCGAACAGACATACAGACAAAAATTTTAAAAATAGTTGTTTTGACATCTGTATCACGTAAAAAAATACATCCCACTTACGTTTTTTAAATAATTATATTTAATGTCCAGAATTGACCTCGTTATTATTTTATTATATGTTTAGATCATACAATAAATTCTATCGCCGCGTCTGCCTGACTTTTCGCGATTAGCTCAAAACGAAATGAGTAAATAGAATAATTCTTGAGAAAGGAACGCTTTCGTATATAACCTTTAACATCCTTTCTAAATAATATCTCCTTTTTATAATTTTATGTAAGTTGGCCCAAATATGAAGATATCCTATCGCCTGGGTAATTTCATTGAAGACGGACGGACATTGGCATGGAGGCAAAGTTCCTTTATTAGATCTACAAAACGAGCCCGATAACATAGGTATATATTATTTTTAGGATAGTTTACAATACACATCTAAAAATGGTTACATACCTCAATTTTTTTGGTATGGTTAAAAGTTCCATTGCGGTGGTGAATAATACGTATAAATACATATATTCGCGCGTATAAATGCTTACATACACACTAATAATAAAAGTAATTACACAAAATACATATACAATAATATTGTAATAGATATCTTAAGATAGACTAATGTATACTTTTCTGTAAGATGTGGTGCGAAGACAACAGTCTTTTTATAATATTTTTTATTTATTTAATTATTAATTAACACATATATTCGGACCAAAAATTCGACTTGTGTGCGTAGACCCTTATAATTAGATATCATTCTGCGAATATTGTGTACAAAGTTGAGACGATTAGAATGCATGTAAATAGATTCGCACACTTATCGGCAAGTGTAACATTACAAAACAATACATACAATAATTGATTTATTTTCTTCTTCGCCATGAAAAGCTCACCTAAATTCAACATCTGAAGAAACAAAGGTATTAAGAAAAAAATTTAGCAAAAAAATTTAACCGACTTAAAACGCACTAAAAGGTAAAAAATAACAGCGTCATTTAGTTGCTTTAATTTACTTAAGTATATGTATGAAATCGGTGCCATCGAACGTTAAGGAACATTTATTTAACGAAGCAGCAAAGCACTTTGTGGGTTCTAGGTAACACCCTTAAAGTAAAAATCTTAGATGGCACCGACTTCATAGATATGCTTAGGTAAATTAAAACAACTAAATGACGGAGTTATTTTTTTTTAGTGCGTTTTGAGCTGATTAAATTTTTTGATAAAAAATTTTATTTCTTACTTTTTAGTGATTTTTCGACACGTAACCTACGCGTACTATACTATTAAGTATACTACATTATACGGCACTGGTAGCCAAAAAGCTTCCGACACTCACACAAAAACCGAAATTGCTGCAAGTGTGCCTATAAAATTCGAAGAGTTCTTTCAAATTTCCCAAGATATCATCATCAGATCCTAATATGATGACTATGGGACCATTTTGGAAGTGTACCCTTTCAAATAAAAAAGAATTATCAAAATCTAACGATTCTGCAAAAAGATATGCGTGAACATACATAAAAAAAAATATATACGTGTCGTATTGAGAACAACCTCCGCTTTTTTCGTCGGTTAAAAAAGCATTTGGTCAGATCTGTGCTTGGCTTTACATTATTTGTACCAAAATAAAGCAAATATTCAATGCTCATAATAAATGAAACAAGGAAGTACTAACAGTGGATACCTACGAGTATCTAGGTATTAAAAGTAATACAAACTATAGTCTAGAAATTGTGCAGATTTTTGGAATACCACGTATCACTGGCTACTTAGTTACGAGCTCTCTAAAACTAAACACGAAATTGATTTAAAATTTAGCGTTAAAACTGTCGTTAAGAACGAATTTCTCCATTGGCATGCACAAGGTTTTTTTGCCGGGGTAGGTATTGCAGGTATTATCTACATGTAATGGAAAATTCCTCCTCCAATATAGGTGCTTATTTAGGATAAGCAGTGGGATCTTGCCTTTATGAAGAGCACTCCACTGGATTTCACTATTGGTACCTATTCGTGCAATGAGAGCCGCGGGAAACGGATCACTAGGAATAGCTAGTAATATTATAGGTAACGTATTATCTGTGCGGTATACGTATCAGAAATCGTAGCCTAACAGTAGGTATAGGCAGGCTTTAAAGGACTAAAAAAATTAAACAACCAAGATAGTTTTATTAAAATATATTTATTTCAGTTATACATTATTCCTGTTCGTCTATCATACACAAACATGTTCATGGCCCAATACGAAGCTATCACAACTTCAATTAAACTAAGCAATAAGTCCACATTACGCGTACGGACTTATGAGGAAAAATTGGCGTCAGACCACTTTGGTCTCACTGGACTGTAAACTTTTTAAGAGAAAGGGCAGGACTCTGAGAAGATTTTCGATGCCCAGCCGTGGGACTACTGTCATACCCACTTATTTATTTATATATCAGCTCCATCGGGTTCTAGAGATTTTTACGACAGAGTGACCTAAAATATTTCATCACCACCATTATTAAATATTTCATCGACATCATTATAGGGTCAGAACTTACTCTTTATAGGAAAAGGAAATATGAATTGAATGAGAGTTTTATTGATAATGAAATCATTCACTATCATTCTCAGATGTTCATGGTAGTGACCGAGACCAACTGCAGCCTAACGTGCTCCTTGAGGTACGGGTGTAAAACCACCAACTTCCCGACTCTGAGCTTAGAATTTACTGATTACCTGGACGGAAATCTCAGCATTTTTCGACAATCAGTTCCACGATTCGAACAACGGGCCTACTGACCAACAGTCATAATGTCAAAACCTTCCAACGTGAAAAAGCCTTTTTAGCTGATAGAGGTAACTGATAAGTTTGTTAAGCGACTGAAAACGACCTATTGGATTTTATATTGCATTTACTAAGCCTATCTACATGAAATTCTATTAAGCTAGGCTACGGGAATGGTGACGCGAGATCAAAAGGGTGGTTTCGCCTAACGTGCGGCAATTTTATTAATAACTGGTCCCTTTTGAGAAACAGCTTTTATGGTTTATGACTATCTTGCTAAGATTTCATTACACCATTTTATGTACATATATAATATACCTTTTATAATGGTGATTCATTTGTCGCTGTGCAGTAAAGGAATCAATCTTTACTGCGTGGCGACAATGTCTTTTTTTTATTCATCACAAGCAATTACACCTGATGGTAAGTGATGATACAATCTAAGATGGAAGCGGGCTAATTTGTTAGGAGTAGGATTAAATTCACATTCCTTTCGGTTTCTACACGTCATAGTACGGGAAAGCTAAATCGCTTGGTGGTACGTCTTTGTCGGTAGGGTGGTAACTAGCCGCGGCTGAAGTCCCCCACCAGCCAGACCTGGACCAGTTTAGAAAATCTTAATCGGACCTGCCGGGAGTGGAACCCGAGTCCTCCGTCTTATAAACCCACTGCAATCACCACTGCACCATGGAGGCCGTCAGTTTCAACAAATGTTCCTGTTTTATTTAAATAAGATATTATTAGTAATTAAGTTTCAACAAACCAATGAAAAATAGTAGTGGGAGAAATTCCAATTTACCTTATTATTAGGTATATTTAAGTCACCTTTTCAAAAAGGTACCACGGTACGCAAAAGCTTTACGCGATCCGTTTAAACTAACCCATCATTTAAAAATTGCTTTTTTGATAAATAAATAAATATTACAGGACAATACACACATCAGATGATGCCCCAAAAGGCTAAACTGGCTGTACATAGTGGAGTATTAGTGCTAACACTTATGTATGGTAGTGAAAGTTGGGTATGGCAGACAAAGCAGGAAAGTAAAATAAATGCAGAAAGGAGAGAAGTAAGAGGAGTAAAAGTGAGTAAGTGAATTAAGAATAGTGTGATAAGAGAGCAGTGTGATATAGAAAAAGTAGTGACTAAAATCGAGAAAGTCATCATCATCTTCATGTAGAGAGAATTATTGAAAGGAGTCTTACGAAAGGGATTTATAAGGTGAGAGAGAATGGGAATGTTGGAAGGGGAGGACCAAGGCGAACGTTCCTTAATCACATCTAGGAGATTTTGATTAAAGGCCAGGTCAAAAGTTCCCAAATCTAACGTACTTGTATGAAAGGTTTAATGAAATTGCAAGAAGCGAGAGAGATATGCAGCGTGGCATGTGGAAGTACGTGGTTTCTGCCTACCCCTATGGGAATGTGGCATCATATTATATATGTATTGTTACGACCTAGGGGTCCAGGATTGAAAGAACAACCACACAATAGGGAGAATTAGACGTTTATTAACCATTAAATAGATAGGTATACAAGATTCGATACAGCACGCTGCGACGCCGTCGTTTCACGCTTCTAAGCCTGAAGGAACCAATCACGGCGGCAACGATGATCTGCCTCGGCACCTCACGGCCACACAACCCAACAACACTGGGGGACCACTACAGATCCATCGTCCTTACACGCACACTCTCAGGGAACATCTCCCTATATTCCTTAAACCGTCTTGACTCAACGACAACTCGCTTTGAACTCTCTGTATCTTGCCTTCGTTCCGCATATGAAATAATTTGAATTGTTCCATTCTTTTAACTTATTCCTTTTTTTAAATTGCATTTACTTTTAATCCAAATGAGGTTTCCAATTATAAACTCTTACTTTCTAATTCCTCCGAGGGGTCATCCGTACACAGCATGTATGTATATGTGAAGACTAAGTTCCGAGATCAAAAGTCAAACCATTACTTATACAAGTTAAGTATTATTTTGAAGTTATTTATGATTTTGTTTACAAGTCTACACGGTTATGATTGACACGTTTCATGGAACTAACTTTGCAAAACTGATAACTTGAGGTTATAATTCATACTAAGTATGCAATTATTAATGACTGCTAACATTGTATACAAAATGATTGGTTAAAAGTTAATTATTTATTTGATAAGAGCACGGGTAGGCGGGAAGAGTTACGCGATCTGTATTTTGCGTTACACGAAAAGTCTGGAACCATAATCGACGTATTCGTTTCAAAATGCCCTAAAAAGTAAAAAATAATTTCGTCATTTAGTTGCTTTAATTTACTTAAGCATAATTACTATGAAGTCTGTGGCAGGCTGGCAGGCAATTGTAAGGAACGTTTATTAAACGAAGTAGCAAAGCACTTTGTGGGTTCCAATCTTGGCTGGCACCGACTTCATAAATGCTTAAGTATATTAAAGCAACTAAATGACGAAATTATATCGACGAAGGAATTTGAAGAAGAAAGTTGGATAATACTTAGTACAACAAAAAAATAATTACTTAAATGGGACTTTTAGTTCCGAAGATATGCGAACGCAAGCATAAAAACATACATACATACTTACACGAATTTCGGCACATTTGTTCAGACGCTGATATAGACTACCAAATACGAAATTTCTGTATATATTACATACATACGGGTCGAATTGGTAACCTCATATTTTAAATCGGTTAATAATCAGTGTTCGTCAACTACAAATTATAATATTTATATCTATATTCCAGTGCCTCGAAGACCACGTTAATCTGGTTCCTATCACTATCCTTACCAACATTATAAAAACAAAAATTTGAGTGTTGGATTGATATTTGTTACTCTTTCGCGAAATAATTCCCACGGCAACGAGAACTGCGTGGGCGTCCTCTAATCATCGTGATGATTGATCGTTAATAAATCAAACATCACCCCAAGCCCGCCAATCCGCATTGGAGCAGCATGGGTCTACGCCGCGTATCCTCTCCCTTACAACTTCTTAAATAAGTACCTACTAGGAGAACTAGTCTGGCCCTGTATTGGGCCATTAGTAGGCTGACAATGATGGGAACCGCTGGCCATAGGCGTCTCATGATCGTCGCGTTTGGAAATCCTAAAAAAGCCTATGTCTTCCTGTTGATGTGTATTGGCTGATGCGTTTAATTTTTTTTTTTTGGTGATTCTAGAACCATATCACCTCATTATAAATCATTCAGATCGTTTGCAAACTATATTGATATAGAACAATTCAGAAAATCTCTATCGAACCCAGGATCTCCGCCTTATAAATCCACCGCGCATACTAGTGCGCCACACAGAACGTCTAAAAAGCAATTCGCGCTCATAACTTAAGGCCTGTGTGCGCCAAGATTTCGGTTATCATAACCAACGGTTAGCATAATCTAAACGTAAAATTTACTGTTCACGACAACCCGTACACGGGTTAAGGACGTAAGCTCGGTTAAGATAACTACCCGGTTTACGTCCTTAACTGGCGTACGGGTTTATTATAAATAGTAAATTTATAGTAAAGTTATGTTAACCGTTGGTTATGATAAGCGAAATCTTGGTGCACACAGGCCTAAGAGTTTGGACCGACATTGATGATTTTTGTTGGTTTTAAAGAATTCTACATAGTTTATGGAAATATCAGAAATCCGGCTTCTAGAATTTAATTTTCTATTGTTTTCCAAACTCTTATTCATAATGAGATTAAATTGTAACAACTTCATTTATTTAAAAAGATTTTGAATTTTAAATAAGAACAGAAATGGTTCAGATTTAGAACAACAGTTTGTTGATCCATTTCAGTTCTTAACATAACAATGCTCTAAGAGCATAACAATGCTCATTCAAACGTTTTAACTCAGTGAAAACAGTAATGAATAAAATAAATTTACAAGATGTCTAACAGGAGTGGATAAAAAACCTCCCAAAGAACCTCCTGGCAACATTCAGAATAATAATCCTCAAGCTTTTCCGAGTTCAAACAATTTAAAGAATGTGGTCCTCATATTTTACACACTCATTTCTATTTAACTCTCGGTCTAAAACGTTTATTAAGGCTTATGTGCACCAAGATTTCGGTTATCATAACGGTTAACATAAGCTAAACATAAAATTTACTATTCACGACAATCCGTACACCAGTTAAGGACGTAAGCTCGGTTTATTATAAATAGTAAATTTATAGTAAAGTTATGTTAACCGATGGTTATGATAACTGAAATCTTGGTGCACACAAGCCTAAATTATTCATCACTGTTTTTCTAAGTTTGAAAACCGCGCCAGAAAGACGGCACCTGGCTATAGTCCGCAATAACTTAACCATTGCAATTCGTTCAGAAATCACTATACATTAAGAAGTCTATATTATAATGTAAATCTGTTTAATTTTATAAATCTCATTACTAATAATAATATCATAAATTCTAATCATAAAATACTAGCTACACTAGTGCAAAGTGCATAGGTGTTAGAAAATTAGGCAGGTTTTCATAGATAAGATGTATCAATTTATATTCTGACAGTATTTTTTACTGTCTGTGTTTTTACCGAAGTTTTGAATCTGTGGTCTGTGGTCTATGGTTACAAAATACAAAACAATGCATAGGTACTTTAATCTGTGCGCTTATATACAAAATAATAATTTGAACTTTTAAATTAATTAACAAAGGAAAAAATTGGTAAAAAAAAGGAAAGTTAACATTCCACTTTCCACTGCAGAATATTTTCAATAAGCAGAAAGAAAGAACATCGGACAAAGTTATTAAACGTAATTTCAATAATATAATTAAAGTAAATTCTGTCGACCATACAAGCAACAACCCTTGGGTAATTAATTATAATATGTACAATAAAACCTCAATAGTACTATTTTAACCGGAATATTAGCCTTTTATAGTTTCCAGAATCATAAATACTAGCTACTAATAGGAATAACTTGTTATATTATAGTATATTTCCAAAAGGCAAGGCCCGCCAATAAGCCATCAATAAGTATAATTAAGGTAACTTGGATAACCTACGTGAAAACGTGTACTTCGATCATATTTTAAAAGTTATATAGGCAAATTATAGAAATATTATAATACATAAACAATCCCCGCACCAAAAACTTTTAACTTTAATGTTTTAAATAGGAATTACAATTAACATAAAATACTTCTAAGCCATGTGCCATGGTAGTAGATTCCTTACAAAAATGTGTTCGTATTTCAATACAAGTTAGCTTGACAGCAATCACAGCTGATGGTAAGCAATGTGCACTCTAAGATAGAAGCGAGCTAACTTGTTCATAGTGGAATGATATCCACACCCCTTTTAGTTTTACAGGACATTGTCCCGGAATGCTAAAATGTTTAACGGTAAGTCTTTGTCGATAGGGTGGTAAATAGCCACAGCTAAAGCCTCCCACCAGCCAAACATGCCTTCAAAAGAAGCGAATTTGTATTAACACATAGTCTTGTTCTGTGTTTTATAAGTTAAAAGGTTAAGAAAACAGGAAACATGTTACATAGTAACATAAAGGAATATACTGACTTTGAAATGAACAAATATTTTAATGAATAATTTAGGAAACATTGTGCCTTTATTGAATTCTTTGAAACTGTTGCAATTCTTGAGACAACAAATGATATCTGGTATATAAAGTTCCATAGATTTTATCCTTATCAACTAAGCATGTTGGTTTTAAATTAAATATTGAGATTGTAATAAAGACCAACAGGCAAATAAAATATTTGTTTGTATAAAACATAATATCTAGATGTGTGTATTTCCCTTGATGAATCATTCCTAATGCTATGTTCATTTACAATGACTTTTACCTGTTTGTGGTTGTTATTGTTATTTGTTGGACAATAATTATATAAAACAACCATTTCAGATCAAACTAGCAACTTTCAACTGTCTGAGAGATGGAACCAGGTATGAATTTCATATTATAATGTTTTAGCTTATAATTCCTTATGGTCTTAATACCTAGAAGGTTCAAAATTTAACCTCTAATACTATCCTAGTCTCTAGTCCTATCTATATTATCCAACAAAATAAATAACTATTACAATAATGTTATTACATAACTCATCATTATTATGAACCTATTAATGACCCACTATAAGGCCAGGCCTCCCTCCTCATACGAGAGGGGATATGAAGTGACTCAGGGCGCAGCTCCAATGCAGGTTGGCTAGGTTAGGGTGAGGATGTTTAATTTATTCTCAATCACTATCGGATTTTCACATACTAAACATGCTTCCCGAGACACAGGGTGGTGTAACACCACCAACTTCCCAATTCCGGGCTGGAAAGTTGGTGGTTCACACCACAACTACTAAACTGATTACCTGAAATAAAAAATGGAGATAGATTTTTAACCTGTATTAAAACAGGATATATATATATTTCTAGAGAGGATGTCTACCAAATCCAGATTCAGACTACATAAGACAACTCAGCTGTGAAGTGATAACCTGTTTCGTTTTCTTCCTGAATGCACAGTCTTTATAACTAATAAATAAATAAATATTATAGGACAATTACACACATCGCTATATAGCCCCAAAGTAAGAGTACTCGTAAGTAGTTTGTGTTATGGGTACTATGATAACTGATGAATATTTTTAGATATATCATACATAAATACTTATAGTATATAGATAAACACCCAGACACTGGAAAACATCCATGCTCATCACACAAACGTTTTTCCAGATGTGGGAATCAAACCCATAGCCTAGGTCGCATAAGCAGGGTCACTACCCACTGCGCCACTCGGCCGTCAAAGAGGAGAGGAGTTGTATATATCCTATTACTATTATAAAGGCGAAAGTTTGTATGGATGTATGGATGTATGGATGTTTGTTACTCTTTCACGTAAAAACTACTGAATGGATTTGAATGAAACTTTACCACAATATAGCTTATACATCAGAATAACACATAGGCTACATTTTATACCGAAATTCCCACGGGAACGAGAACTACGCGGGTGAAACCGCGGGCGTCCTCTAGTGTTGCATATTTATAAAGAATACTTAGTTTAAAAAATATTATTCTCATCAAAACATACTGGCAACTCTTCTGGTGAATAGGTATTATAGATAAAAACTTGTACCACATATCACATGTAATATATACGGTATTTTAATATTACACCATGTCAAATGATATAGCCATATTGTGTTGATAATTTTCTTAAAACAGATTTAGTTAAATATAGTTTGTGATGTGTGAATGTTTTGTGTTTTGTGCTTAAGTGAATTCTGTTTAAAATATGCCATGATTGAACTTGAAGAATTATGCAGTAATTAAATTGGTTTCAAATGCCTACTATCTACATGTATATATTTCATCAAAATGTATATATTTGTGTTAAATGTCTCCACCTATTTTAATTCCATTCTATACATACATACATAACATCATGCCTTATTCCAGTAGAGGTAGGCAGAGACTCATCCTTCCATTTGCCACATTCCTTGAATACTTTCTTAGCTTCTTCAACTCTCATTAATCCTTTCATTCAAGTTTACCAGTTTAGGGTATTCTTGACTTGGCCATATTTTAAAATGTCCTAAATCTGGTCAAGAAACATGCACCTAGGACTTCCCCTTCCAACATTTTCATTCACCCATAAATCTCTTTACACCATAATGATCTCTTATATATCATCATCATCAACAGCCGGTAGACGTCCAATCCTGGACATAGGCCTTTTTAGGGACTTCCAAACACAACGGTCCTAAGCCGCCTGTACCCAGCGGCTCCCTGCGACATGTTTGATCAGTTAGTCCACCTAGGTGGAGTGACAACATCTCTTATTACTACTACTACTACTACAGTTTCAATTCACACATACTATCCTTTCTAAAGAATAACCAAATATGTTTTCTTTCTACAGGATTAACAAATAATGTACCCAAAAATTTTATGCAAAATAGATCAGCCAGATAGTTAAATTCAAGATTAAAATATAAATCCTGTTTCTATTTTATGTATGTTTTGTTACACTGTGTATCAAGAATGGATCAAGATGATTTGTCCCTCATACTAATTTTTCATTTTTGTTTTATTGTTTATATTTTTTATGTACTTACCTATGTAAAGCCACTGGCTCTTAAGATACGGGTTTACCTAGTTTAAGGGTCAAGGAAGGACTGTAAAACTAACCCTAAACTTATTATATAATATAATATAAATATTTCTTCTTCACAACAGAAATAGTTTGTCAGCATAGCATGCAGGCATCTTCTTAACCCAATGTTCTTATAAAAATCCAACCCGATGAAGACGTGGGGCACAGCTAGTAATAAAATAAACAAACTGGGTTATGTAAGAACATGCTAACCTCATGCTTGTTTTGTACACGCTTTATCGTCTTTCTCTTTATGATATGCCCCACAAATGTCCTTTGGCTTCTACTGGGTGATAACTAACAATGTTTTCTCATAAGCACTTTGTAGGTAGGGCAATAAACATGTATAACCTCAATGTTATCAGTGATGAAGTGAATTCATTATGCAACTCGGGAGTTTCACACCAAGGTCTCAGGGTTGTGGGATACGTTATCTGCTAGGACTTATTAAGATTAAAAAAGTATTTAAAATCATGTTTGTTTGTTCTCAGAATCCGATTATGCTCCACTCCTGTTTCCAAGATTATTGGAGCCGACGGAGGTAACTCCTCTCTTTTCAACAAGAGTTGAACCAGAAGCCGAGGAAGTTAGAAGCAATACATTCACTTATATAATAGTTGGGTTGTTGATCTTTACACTGATACTTGGAGTTACTATAGGTGTTTACCTGCTTGTATTACAGAACAACGAAGGTATGTTTTACTGGTTTTTGTTACATACTTTAGTTTTATTAACATTTGTATATCTGTTTATTGTGTAATAATGTGTTCTAATTTTTTTATACATTACAAGTTAGCCCTTGATTACAATAACACCTGATAGTAAGTGATCGAATCTAAGATGGAAGAGGGCTAACTTGTTAGGAGTAGGATGAAATCTGCGCCTCTTCGGTTTCTACATGCTATCGTACCGGAACGCTTAGCGGTACATATTTGTCGGTGGAGTGGTAACTAACCACGGCCGAAGCCTCCCACCAGCCAAACCTGGACCAATTTAGAAAATCTTAATCGGTCCAGCCGGGAATCAAAACCATGACCTCCGTCTTACAAATCCACTGCGTATACCACTGCGCCAGGGGGGTCATATATCCTAATTTAAAACCCCCACTACAGGCTAAGGCCTCCCTCCTTATGGGAAAGGGGAAGTGGAATTTACTCGTCACACAACTTTGATGCAAATAATTACGTTTGAATATGCAACATGTACATCTTCTTTCATCATCACTATCACCCTATTAACGGCCCACTGCTAACCTTTATAGTAGAGGGGATGTAGAGCGTAGGCCCACCACGCTACTCCAATGGGGGTTGATGTGCATAGGGTGATAATGTTTCATTTATTAACGATTACTATCAGATGTTAAAGGTACGGACCGGGGCCAAGGGCGTAACGCGCTTTCCGATGCACGGGGTTGTAACACCACCGACTTCCCGACTCCGTGGCTCATTTTCATTAATCGAGCCTAGCCTATTCTTAAGTTAACCAAACATATGAAACTCTATCTGAAATGTGTTATCTTTGTCTTTTAGAAGATATACATAAGAATAAGCTATCGAAAAATTTACCGATACTATAGAATATTACTTTCTGCAAAACCAAAAATGGAAACTGTTGCACAGACTGTCACTAGAGAAGATCGTGTTTTGGACCCTGCCTTGGGCTTCATAAGCAAATTATGGTAACTATACTCTATTTTTTTATACTATCTTTCATCTCACTATTTACTTATCATGAATATCAACTAATAAACATCCGTTACTAACCATAACCCTTTTATAAGGACTGCTGAAAGCCCATTTATTTAAGGGGGGAAATCACCATAGATATCTTCTCACCAAGGTGGCAAGAAGGTTATGTCGGACTCTACAGACTAAAATTGCACTTATCCCAAGCCTGGGGACCAAGCAAGCTCTCATCTAGGACTTATGGATTGGATGAGAGTCCTCAACAACCTCTCAACCGCTCTGCCCTAATTCTGCGTCATCATTCGTAGAAGCCGTCATTACCGCTTCCCAGGACCTTTCATTATCTTCATGGCTTTGATGACCAGCCAGTGGGCGTCCACTGCTTGACACAGGTCGTTTTTAGGGACTTCCAAACACAACAATCATTAGCCGCCTGTGGCCAGCGTCTCCCTGCGACACATTTGATGTCGTCAGTCCGCCTGGTGGGGGGGTCGACCAACACTGCGCTTTCCGGTACTGTTATGTCGGTTACTTTGGTTCTTCTGTGGATCTCCTCATTTCTGATTCAATCACGCAGATATTACTCGAAGCATTGCTCGCCCCATCGTCTGCTGATTGTCTCTGAGCCTTCTTATGGAGCCCGCAGGCTAATTTATAAATGGTATATCATTATTACAATACAATGTTACAATTACAAAATGTAATACAGTCTCCACATTCAAATCGTAATATAATAATATATCTTATTTGTCATCTTTATACTGAGCGGGTTTCAAACGTCTTCATATGCTTATGTAAATAACTATTTTGTTATGGTTAATATGAATATTAGATTATTTTCAGTAAATCCGATTAAAATACAATAAGTTAACCCTAACTTCAAACTGATAAGTTAAAATCGCGAGGTTTTAGTTAAAGATATATTTTTAAAAATACCTAAACTCAAGCATTTGACGGGCCCGGCTCATTATGAATACTGTTATGTTTTCCACTTTAAGTTCGCCCCTTTGGGATCATACATGCTTGTGGTTATAGAAAATAAGACTGTATCTGTTTTCAGGCATCATTTGGTCAATGCCGATCATCATTCTTTTGTCAAGAAGTGGCATTGTGTACAGGGACTTAGCTGGTCCAGTGATTCGTCCCGAATTCCCGGATTTCTCAATTCCTAATATTATTAGGTAAGATTCGATTATATTAAGAATACGGTAAAATCCTTAGGAACAATTACTTAAGAACCTATTTTTATACCTAGGGTTATTGATGTAAATAACTGTTTTTGTGATTTTTTATGAAATTGCTTAAAATTGTCTTGGAATCACGTTTGATTAATTTTTCAAAATAGAATAATATGTTTTATTTTTGTGACTATTACTATTTACATAAAATAAGTAGATGTAGTGACTAAATTGAGAAAGGTTTACTGAGATGGTTTGGTCATGTAGAGAATGGATGAAAGGACACTAACGAAAGTGATTTACAATTGGAATTGGAACAAAAATTGGAAAAAGGCCAACGCGAACTTTCCTGGACCAAATCCAGGTCATTCTGGCCGATAGATAGACGGATAGATGGTTTAATGAAATTGGAAGAAGCAAAAGAGATATGCAAGGATCGTGGCAAGTGGAAGGACGTGGTCTCTGTCTACTCCTATGAGGCGTGATGGCATGTTTGTATGTATGTATGTATGTATGTATCACTAATTCTCATAGTAACATACATCATTGTCATAAATGGAAGGGAGTTGAAAAGTATTAACAATAAATGTATCATTTCAGGAAACTTTACGCTTTCCCTACCACCTGCTTCACATATGGATTTGATTGCCTCAAGTAAACATATTTTAATTAAAATTATCATATTATAAGAAAACGGACGAATCAGTACCTGAGGCGTCTGCGTGGAAAAATTATAAAACTGAAGTAAAAATCAAAGGAGATGGTCCATTTCAGCTTCACTCATGTACCACATACCATTGAATTTAAAAAAAATAGAACGATTCTATCAAAAATAAAATTAGTGAACGAAATGAACTAAATAAAACTTTGGTTAAAAATGAAATTCCTAGATTTTGAGGTATTAAAACATGGCGTCTTTCTAATATTAGTCTGTAGGTGATAAAGATGCGGTGACATTAATTTGTCAAACTCAAAATATGTCATTTTTGACAAGTCTTTTCTCAAGTGTTCCGACCTTTGTTTTTAGCTATAATATATTTTAAACATAGATATCTTAGCTATAATGAGAACAAAACTCAATATATTAATCTGATCTGAGTAATCCGTTACCGTACCTATGCCTAAACATTGACAGCAAAAGTCAAAACACCATCAATCCGCCACCTGGAGAATGTCTATCATAGATAATATAACTTATCTACGATCCGCCATGATTATACGTAAAGTGTTGCATTGTTTTGGAGAGAATAAATAATATTTCGCCCAAATAAAAGTGAATTCGGAGATTTGGCTAATCAAAACTAGATTATTAATACATGTAGTTTTTTTCAGCTTATGTACAGAAAGTGAGTCTGTGCTTCATACAATTTTGGACCATCTCCTTTTCAACGTTTATTTTACATTAACGTCTCACATTACATCACTCTTTTTCTGTTTCGATAATATTATTATATTTAAGCCAAAGTGATTATAAGATTATCATAATAACTTAGACTATAAGATTTAGTGGTAAAGCTGTTTATAAATCATAATAATATGTTGATAGACTAAGCAAGATGTATTTTTATTTAGTTTATATTTCTGTTTTCTTTTTTCTTTTTATAAGTGAATTTATTTAATGTACGTTATTATTTGTTTGTGTATATCTAGCATATACCTTACGGTTTAGTTCATCAGCGGACGTGATAGGAAATATGACTCAGGCGCATAATAATATATTCTATACGTACCACAATAAAAGACGATTTTTCATTTTGTCGATATTATGAACCAGTTACGTAGACCGTGGCCACGCCGGCATGGACCGTGGTCACGACAAACTTCCCTTTATTACCACGGTCCTGGAATTGGAACGAAATATCGACAAATTATAAAGTGGTCGGTTATCGTGGCGCGGTACCCGTTGGAATATATTATTATAGCCACGAAGTTAGTTTAAAAAAATTACTCTGGCGAGTCGTGTGCCGTTATAATGTGATAGTATTATATATGATACCGTCTCTGTATGTAGACTACTGTCCCGCTTCGTCAGCTGTGTGGCCAAATCTTTAAGATTTTGCCATTTTGCATGCTCTTAAAATAATGTCGTCTTCCAAACAAAGTGTAATAAATAGTTCTATTTAATATATATAGAATAATAATATTAGGCGACACGATCTATGCTTTTCTACATAGATTAAAGACTACTAGATGGAGTCATAACGCGGCTGTAGGTTCAAGAGCGTGACAGACTTATTTCATTCGGCCTTTATTAGAAAGTGACACAAGATTATTTTTTGTCCCTTTCAGCGTGTTCGTTTTTATTGTTTGTCAAGAGTGGAGTTTGTGACAGACAAGGGACATATCTGAGCAATTATTAGCTTTTTATTAAATTTGCTGGTAAATAATACAACTTTGCGGTTACTATATTAATTTAAACGTTATCGTGCTATGGTGGGTTGTAATATTTTCGGCTGCAACAGTCGCAGCGAACGGAAAATCGAAGGAATTACGTTTCATACGTAAGTAGGCATAAACTTCATTGATTGATGATTTAAAGCTTAGATATGTTATTTTTTAACAAATTTCATGTATTATGCGTTTACTAAACTATCTTATATAAAGTAATATTTCGTATTTTACGATATTTTAAAACATAACGTTTTATGATGTACTTTAAATGTTGACATGTCATGTCAATAAGGCTGATTTGCTGTCTCACGAGTGGACACGCTATGGGCTCTATCTAGTAGTCTTTAATCTATGCTTTTCTAAATAACATTTACTGACATTTTTGACACATGTTTATAAATTGATTAGAGTTTAGAAATATTTGTGGACGGCAGCTTTCACGTAACTGTTTTATTGCATGTTTAACAGAAAAACACCCAATACATATATTAAAAAATTTGTTGACTGTTTATCTTTCTTTTCTTATTATCATACTTTGTGATACTAGCATTAAAATATATGCTATAAGGTGTATAAGGTGATTGGTACTCAATATGAAGAGAAATAAATAACTGTGATTCATACTATGGCTTGTAATTTTCTTACGTCTTTGTCTCTAAATTTAATTACTAACACACTCGATTGGCCTTCGTGGCACAGTGGATTTATAATACAGAGGTCCTGGGTTCGATTCTCGGCTAGGCCGATTTTCTAAATTGCTGCAGGTCTGGCAGGTGGGAGGCTTCGGCCGAGCTTCCGAAAAACCATCACCCTATTGTTCGTTCTGGTACGACGACGAGTAGAATCGGAGAGGAGGTGTGGACTTCATTCTACTCTCCGGGAGCCGGTCTCAAACGGCCGCCCATTCAGATGACTGTAACGTCCTGCAGTAAAGTTTGAAGATACAATAAAATGATGAAGATTATAAAGGGAAAACTGGTTAAATGCACATAATTCTATAAAGGACTTGACTGCCTGAAATGTTAGCTAGCTTCTATTCTAGATTGCATCACCGAATCCCCTTTTCTATTAAAAAGGAGGCCTGGTCGTGTGGTGATCCGTTAAGACAAGTTGATGATGACCAGGGTGTCCCGAGTACCTAATGTGTGACCGACCGAGCTTATTACTGAGCCACTGCGTAAATACGGAACGTCAATTTATATTGCACAGTCGAAGTAGTGGCGGAATCGCCTATAAGAGTAGAAATAGCACGACTTAAATTCGCTCAAGTATAGTCTTATATTTAGGTAAGTTAATATCCTTTCAATCCTGCTGTAACGAAGAGTAACTAAGCTCTAAATCTGGGCTCCTGTGGTAAGACGCCTGCACTTATTCAAGTGGGTCTGTTGCAATCATTTTTGCTACGAGAAAAACACAAGGCGTAATAAACGGGAGCCGCAATGTCAATGTGTCGGACGTGATATGTCGGCTTAGTTAAGATGTCATGAAACATTGATGTCAAACTTTTAACACCTCTCTTTTTCCGTCGGGGTTTGAAAATAGAAGAGATCAAAATAAAAACACAATTTAATCCATTAAAATTTGTTTTTAATCACTTAACACATAATCTGCGAATATATTTCTATCTCTATCTATAAAATAACAGTATTACAGTACATAGTGTAATATCGTCCTTGGAATTACAACTTATTAGAAGCATAGATTTAAAAGGGCCAATTTTATTGAAAAACCATGCTGTATGTTTATGTTTTTTTATAATGACTTAGAGGACTGATACAGATTTATAAGCATTTTATGTCGTATTCATGCAATCTTTTTGTTTATACTTAGATTAAACTGTAGTTAAGTTTTTGACGGCCTCCGTGGCGCAGTCGCATGCGCAGTGGATTTACACGACGGAGGTCCTGGGTTTGATTCCCGGCTGCGACGATTGAAGCTTTCTTAATTGGTCCAGGTCAAGCTAATGGGAGGCTTCTTCCATCTTCCATTACTTATCTAACTATCAATTACAGTTAAGGGATAACTTGTAATTAATAAAAAAAGTTAAATATTGCAACGATTATTTACCCTGTAATTGTAATTACACACTTAAAAGTCGATTTACATCTTTTTGAAACCAATTTCATCAATCTATTTGGTTTTTAATTTTGACATTTTGTGTATAAAACCATACCTATTGTACATTCATATATCGTATACGCACAAATTAAATCCTTCCACGTTGTTATATTTTAGTTACATAACATAAATATTCATAACTGTAGGTGCAAATAACGAATGTATAGAAAAATTTGCAAAATATTAGGTATTTGCTGCAGAGCCGTAACCAATTTATGCGCCCTGTGCCAGCGTGCGTAACTGCGCCCTACAAACTTGTAATTAACTCTAAATGAGGTATTGTTTGTATAATATGGTCTGGTCATTTCTGCGCCCTGTGCGGGCACCGCTGGCACTGCCCTAGTTAGGGCACTGATTTGATGGAATCACGGGCTTTTACTAATTCTACAATACGACTTGTGCAAACTTTTTAGTTTCTCCCAAATATTTCTACTTATAACTAATATTCTTTTACCAACAGTTATAATTAGTTGCATATCGGTTATAATTAAATACTCTAGCAAAATACTTACCATTGTCTATAATGAGATTCATTACCTCGTCTCAGTAAGAAATAGCAGAAAATGTATCAAGTCAAACCAAACCAAATCCAAAGTAATGCCTTTCAAGTAAGTGCACTTAATAGTCAATCGCTCATAAACGGAACCCTTATGAAGGTTGTAGCTCACTTATGCAGTACTTCCGCACGTCTGCAAATTGAATATAAGTAATTTCCAGCTGCCCGCTACTGAGAAGCAAGAACTTGCCGTATTTTGTTCACATTACATTTATTTATCACTGTACAGAGAGGTAGGTATACAATCCTAGTTTTCGATTAGGCTAAAGCTCCATTGCACATGTGGCGGGTGACATAGCCATATTATAATGACATGGAACTTGGATGCTGTAAGTTGCCCATAGGAATTCTGCAATAAAATGCCACAACTACATCGATTTTGGGCTCGTTTGATTCATATCGGAGATCCTGGATTCGATTCCCGGCGGGGCAGATTGAGATTTTTCTTAATTTGTCTTGGTCTGGCTGGTGGGAGGCTTTCGCCGTAGCTAGTTACCACCCTACCGACAAAGACGTATCGCCAAGCGATTTAGTGTTCCGGTAAAATGTCGTGTAGAAGCCGTAAGGGGTGTGGATTTTCGTCCTACTCCTAACAAGTTAGCCCGCTTCTTATCTTCTATCTATCTTACACTGCATCATCATCACTTAACATCAGGTGTGATAGCCGTCAAGGGCCAACTTGTAGTCGATAAAAAAAAATATTGACGGGTACCTTTGTCCTGACTCCTGGATAATTTTGCGGAATAAAAATATTTTTTTATCATACTTGTAAGTTATGGTTAAATGACGAACCTGGGCCTCGTTTATAAACGATTAAACTAGAACAATATCAGTAAATGCCTAACAATTTCCTGCTGTCAGTACTACATAACAATATAACAATCACAGTTTAATCTATTTCCAATTTTCTAAAACTACCCTCTACTGATACGTCGTCTCCTTTCAATGCGTTGCCGGGTTTTCTTGTGGATATGATTCCTTTGGCGTTTAAGATTTCCATATCGTCAAGGGCCAGTATAACTTTTCTTTTCTCTGCTAGTAAATCTTCTGTATATTTAATCATATCTTGCAGCGGTATATGACCGCCGAAACATGTCGGCAGGCACGAAACATCCACGTTGTTTTTGAGGTTCTTGATGTTTGTATGAATCTAGAAAGAGGTTTAATATTATTAATATCGCAAATTATTAAATGCAATTTGGAACATTAATTTCTAATAGAGCAACAGCTGAGTTTTTTGCTGGCTCTTCTTGGCAGAATCTGCGTTTGAACCGATGGTAGAGTTATTATGCACTGGCAGATTTGACTTTTGTTTAACAACCCATTTGAAATAAATTAATTTGTATTTTTTATACGTTTCTAGTATGAAGGCTCGCATTACACTTATGGCGCCGATTTGAAATATTATTATTACACATTTATCTTTCTTGTTTCTAAATGTTCATGAAGTTATTTTTATTTTTTCACTTTTTATTAATGAAGCAGCATATCTTGTATTGTACGTTATTTATCAAGTAGATAAAGCAGGGTTTTCAAAAGCTCCACGGTGGCTTAAATACCTCGCAAGTTTTCCAACAATTATCGTCATTAAATTTTTATATAACCTTAACAAATTATATATTAAAACCTTCCTCAGAAACCACTTTATCTATTAATAAAAACTGCATAACAGATCGTTTAGTGGTCTTTGAGTTTATCGCGAACATACTGCCAGACAGACAGACGCAACGAGGGAATTTGTTTTATAGTATGCAAGGATAAGGAAAGGGTAAAATATATACTGTAATTATGGACAATAATATTAATATATTGGGAATTCATAAAATACCCTGAACCTGGTATATATTTGTAGCACAGCTTTTTGTATGGCTCATCGGAAGTACAAGCGTTATGTTTATTTTAATTACTAAGTTGTATTTCTTTGTTACGGTCTGAAGGGCGTCTCATAATTGGTGTTGTAATTGGAGAGGCTAACACCTGCGTCTAAGGTTGAACGGCACTTTGTATGTGTTCCTTACACGTGGCTATGTCCACTTATTCAAGTCAAGTCCAAGGACCATTTCTTGGTCAATAATAACTTTGTGAAAGAGAACCGTGTGCCGTAGAAGAAGATGTAGTGACCAAAATTGAGGAAGGGATGCTAAGATCGTTTGGACATGTAGATATAACGGATGAAAGAAGATATGAGGCGAAGGTAAACGGAACTTTTAGAAGGGGAAATCTTGGACCAAATTCAGGACATTTTAAAGAAAGGCTAGATCAAGAGTACCCTAAACCGACGAACTTGTATGAAAGGAACAATGAGAGTGAAAGAAGATAAGGAAGTATGCAAGGACCGTGGCAAATGGATTGAAGCGCGATGTTATGTAGGTATGTAATAATAACTGTAAAATAATATTAATCAGTTTAGGGAAGGAACTTACACTCAGCCTCTCGCTTATCTTAGTAGAGACTTTGCTTGAAGCGAAGTCGATAATGTATTTCAGCGCTGCTGGCACGTTAAACAATTGTAGTTCTTTGTGACGCATTGGCAATGATTGCTAAAACAAAAACAAGAAACAATCATTATAAGAAACATTCAAACAACTTTTGAATATAGTACATGCAATTGAGTCATCATCATCATCATCATCATCATTAACAGCCGAGTGACGTCCACTACTGGACATAGGCCTTGTTAAGGACTTCCCAACACAACGATTCTGAACCGCCTCTGGCCAGCAACTCTCTGCGGCACGTTTGATGTTGTCAGTCTACCTACTGGGGGATCGACCAACACTGCGCTTTCCGGTACGGGGTCACCATTCTAGCACATTGGGCCCCCTACGTCCGTCAGCTGTTCGAACCACATGCCCGCTTCATTGTCACTTCAGTTCTGCGACTCGCTGAGCTATGTCGGTTACTTTGGTTCTTCTGCGAATCTCCTCATTTCTAATTCGATCGCGCAGAGATACTATTGAGTAGATACATAATCTTTAAAAGTATTTTATGTTGCACATATAGTGCGACAGTTGGCGTGCATAACTAATTTACAAGAAAATTAACATTATTAACTAAACCTGTTGGAATCTTAAGATTAATGCGACTAAATACTAAAAAATAAAAGTAAAAAAATTATAAATAAGATAATTATAGGTTAAGATAAAATTAAACAAAAAAAATAACAGATGAGTAAGACTATGAGCAGACCTCAATAAGAAAAATTACCAAAATTAAATTAAAAAGAAGTAATTACAATGTAATAATGCAAAAGTCTCACCGAAAAACCTTATTATGATTGAGGTAGTCATTAACACGACACTATTCATTTGTTTCAATATTAATTACAAGTTAACACCTGACTGCTATCACACCTGATATTAAGTGATGATGCAATCTATGATGGAAGCGGGCTAACTAGGAGTAAGATAATATCCACACCCCTTCGTTTCCTACTCGACATCGTACTGGAACGCTAAATCGCTTGTCGGTACGTCTTCGTCGGTAGGTAAGTAACTAGGCACGGCTGAAGCCTCCCACCAGCCAAACCTGTGCATTTTGAGAAAATCTCAATAGGCCCAGCCAAAAGTCGACCCCAGGGCTCCCTAAATCTCAAATTTCATTTAAATTAATTCAGTAGTATAGGCGTGATTGCGTAACAGTTACTTTTGCATAGTATATATTAAACGACGACGCAATTTATTTTTTCCATATCAATGAATTAGTTTAAAGTTAAATCTAAGCCTTTGGGGTTACAACCCTTGTCTCACAGCCGCCATCTTGGGAAACCTCCGCGATGCAATTTACAATTTCTTAAAACAAAAAGAAATGATCAAGTCACAGGCCGTGTCGTTATGTATTTAAGTAAATAAGCACGTTTTTTCCACGTACATGTAAATTGTGGAATCAACTTCCCATTAGTATTAACACTTTCCTCAAAGGACGGCAATGAAATGGCAGCGCCTCTGGTGTTGCTAATGTTTAAGAGCGGTCATCGCTTAACTTAACATAAGGCTTACTGTTTGCTCGTTTTCAAATCGATAAAAATGTAACAATAATATAAAAATGATAATGATAGAATATTACTTGGTCACGCTCCTTACATTTCGGTGAACTGAAATGTGCTAAGCACATCTGAATTTATTATAAACTTTCGTTTGTCCAAATGCCAAGGCTGGACACGGAATAGCCGATGTCTTATAACATGCAACTTAAATATTATAACCTTCAAATCTACTAGCAAATAAATATCTTGTTAAAATGCAATCACGCAACTTTGTTTGATATACCCAAATAATTTTAGACTTGTGTTGTGGACTCCTTTGAAAAGTAGCATTAATAGGTTTTTTTTTATCGACTACTAGTTAGCCCTTGACTGCTATCACAGTGTCAAATAAAGATGCAATTCAAGATGGAAGCGGGCTGACTTGTAAGGAGTAGGATGAAATCCACACCTCTTTCGGTTTCTACACGACATCGTACCGAAACGATAAATCGCTTGGCGGTACGTATTTGTCGGTAGGGTGGTAACTAGCCACAGCGAAAGCCTCCCACCAGCCAGACCAAGACAAATTAAGAAAAATCTCAATCTGCCCCGCTGAGAATCGAACCCAGGACCTCCGTCTTATAAATCCACCGCGCATACCACTGCGCCACGGAGGTCGTCATGATCATCATTATCAGCCTATTAAGTGCCAACTATAGGGCCAGGCCTCCCTTTTTGTAGGAGAGGGGTTATGGAGCGTAGACCCACCATGCGGCTTGGCGGACCTACGGTGATAATGTTTACTTTATTTTATTAGGTTAGGGAATAAGTTTCGCTATCTTTATTGGCTTTGCTACAATGTGTGTGTGTGTGTCAGCGTATTTAATCGCGAAACTATAGTTCAAACCGTTTTTTTCTCTGAGGAGCCGAGGCTGCTCACTATTTAAGTCAACTATAGACTCATCGTCAGACACAGAAGATAGTCTATAAAAAGAGTTCCCGAGACAGTCTGCTTCTAATTGAGCGGCGTGTTGTTCTTCTGTGTGTTCCTGTCGAATTTCTGTTGTACTGTTTGGATATATTTCGTTCCTTTGAAGTGGTCTGAGTTTAAGGATAAGTGTAGACACCAGCTAAAGATGAGCCCTGCGATCAAATTATTCCCATAGATTATGGGTTTCAAATCGTTTGGTCGTATACTGAGGGTCTGTAATTTCTGAACTACAAAATCCACGACGTTGAAACTTCTATGGAACAGTCTCTAAGATGCCCTCTTTCTAACAAAAGAAGAATCGATTAAATAAAACAGCGCGTTACCGCATTACAGCTAAGTAGATATTTTGACTTTCATCCCCTCTCCTCCTCTCCTAAGGAAACCGTGGAGACTTTCGGGATTAAAAATATACCATATTTTCCATTATAGTATGAACTCTAATCGTGCCAAGTTTTATTTGAATTCATTCAGTGCTTTCGTCGCGGCTACGTTCTTATTGAAATTCAGTTTTTTTTGGAATAACTTTTTTTCTTAGCCTGATCTGCATGAAACAAAACTAAGCTTAATTAATCTGTGATAAAATACAAATTTATTTTTAAAAGAGCAGTATCTGCCGTCCGAACCGGTAGTAGAGTCACTACGTACTGACAGACTTAACGTTTCAAAAGTGCTTGTTAAACTTGAAATAAACGATTTTGAATTTCAATTTGACTGATATTCAGCGCGCCGCCTCTGTGTAGATTGTCACGGTCACTAATCACTATAAATTGTTTGGGGGAACGACCCGAATCAAAATCAAAGATGATATCCGTGGCAACTTCCTTATTCTTAGCTTAGAATTTTTACCAATAATCTCTTGAATGGAATAAATGCTCAATATATTATCATTCTTAGTAATCAAACCTACAACCTCGTGATCAGAATCAACAGGGTAACCACTGAACTAACGAGGCAACGGACGTGAAAGAGGTTATTAGATTAATACCACGGACGGACGTAAGTGAACCTCCGGCATGAAGTTTCTCATTAATTATCTGCAGTAACTACTTATATAATAGTACAAAGTAAGTATTTACCCTTCAATTACAATTAAGTCTGGTCAAGTGCAAACTTTTACTCGGGTTCCGTACGATTATTTAAATATGGAGTTTTTAAATTTAAAACACAGCTATCTATATTTTTTTTCTGCAATCCCAAAAAGGTTTTTTTTAATCGTCAACCACCAAACAGTTTCATGGCCTATCAATAAATTGATAATTATTTTTGTATTTTCTATTGTTTTCTTTTACCATCACCAAACTTCGGTTTTTAGAAACACTGCCCGATAATATTATATGTACACATTCTTCCTCAGTTTCCCAAAGAATTAAATATCAATTCTCCTATTTTTCTTATTTTTTGTCTCCATACAAGACCGTTGCGATTTTTGACAAGAATCCTAAGTTTTCTTTTTATTTAAAATAAAAGATGAAATAAATAATAGTGGTATGAGTACTGCATTTATGATCTTTATGATTTTCTAAATTGGCTCAGATCTACCTGATGGGAGGCCACGGCCGATAATTTACTTAAGGCTGTCTCATTTTACGAGCGACGCCAACATTTATTTTAAGTAGCATATAACATTACTTATTGCAGTGCATAACACGTTGTATCAAAAATGTGATTATTTTGATACGTTCAATGCTGAGAAGAAATGTTACAACGTTGATTGTCAATAAATTGATAGAAGAATGGAACTCTAAAATGCTAATACGTCTACTTGAAATAGTTCACTTGCTTATTCGTGCCATTAATGAATATATACATAGTATTATGAGGAAATTGAGAATTTCCGATGCGCTCGATTAAGTACAAAAATTGATTTAATTAGATATAGAATATAGTTGTTATATTTATGGTCATACGAAGCTGTATAATCATTTTATAACTATACTACAACTTCGTCCGCGTGGAATTTGGGTTACGAAAATAAAAATAGCCTAAATTACTCCTTATTAGTTATTACTCGTCTTCTCCAAATTTCCCACTGATTCTTCGCTGCTATTGGTTGCAGCGTGATATTATATAGTCTAAACCCTTCCTCTATAAATGGACTATCCAACATGAAAACAATTTTTCAATGAGAACCACTGAGATTCGTCGTTTCCAGCGTTCAAACAAATATACAAACTCTTCAGCTTCATAATAATAGTATAGACGTATAAAATCTGGTTATATAGAACAAATTATATCTCTAAAACGGCTTTTAGAATTGTTACATTTACCTTTATCCCGAAAAGCAGAATAACTACTAAAATGTTGAAAAATGCAGAGGTAATAAAAATCATTTCTTCTTATATTTTGTATGGATCAGTGAAGTCAGTAATATCGACTCCTTTGTTAATCAATCCCGGCTAAACGGCTTAACCCTCTGTAGCATAGTATATACCATTGTGAGCAACATACGTCAATAGCCCGTCAATTTTGTATAATATATATCACGCTTTAAATACACAACGTACCACCACTACCAACAAAGACGCACCGCCAAGCTATTCAGCATTCCGGTACGATGTCATGTGGAAACCGAAGGAGTGTGGATATTATTCTACTCTTAACAAGTAAGCCCGCTTCCATATTAGATCGCAACATTACTTACCTACTTGCAGTCAAGGAGTAACTTGTAACGAATAAAAAAATGTACGGATAGACCATATGAAGAAATTCTTGAAAGAGAGAGACGAATATCTTAGCATTTCATGGATTCACCGTGCTTGTGCCGGGTCCACCGCGTGGCTGAGAGAAAAACTCCGAACAGAGCCGGAGACTTGTGACACGGGTGTAGGTTTAAAAAGATCTCTTTGTGATGGCCGTCAACACTCACCCTTCTGTTTTCGTTGCCTTAATCCTCCGAAACGGCTTGACCGATTTTGATGAAATTTTGTATGCGTATTCAGCAGGTCTGAGAATCGGCTACTATCTAATTTTCATCTAAATTTTTTTTTAATTTTTTAAGCAAAACAACGTTTGCCGGGTCAGCTAGTATCTTCATAAATAACGTAATTTATTTTAATTAAATAGATTCGATTGGTAAGGGCTGGTTAGGACATCACTAACTCGAACTGTTGAAAGTATAATAAATGCTTACTATTAATATTAGGCCAATTATAAATACGTATTGCCTGGGCTGTAATATGTATAAATTATGTACACACAAATAAACGTTCCGACGAAAGTGATCAATATTTATTATCGAAAACCAGTTCGTGGTTTCGGTAATATGTGCCCAGTTTTTCTTTTCTGAAAATAAAGCCAAGGCCTTTACATATTAGGGTAAAGATGTCACCAGAACTCATCTTGATGATTCACTGTTATGACGGTCACTGATTGCATCGACCTTGAACAATATTTTTACGGGGATGGAAATGGTTGTGTTTTTTTATGGTTAGATTGCACATCAGATGGTAAGTGATGATGCAATCTAAGATTGAATCGGGTTAATTAGTTAAGAGTAGGATAAAATCGACATGACATCGTACCGGAACACTTAATCGCTTGGCGGTACGTCTTTGGTTGGTAACTAGGCACAGCCGAAGCCTCCCACTAGCCAGACCTAGACCAATTTAGAAGATCTTAATCGGCCCAGCCGGGAATCAGACCTCTGTTTTATAAATATATCACTGCGCCACATAGAGCCTCAAAAAGTCATTCAGAATCGAATAACTTTATCATTAATTACCACTGCGCCACGTAGAGCCTCAAAAAGTCATTCAGAATCGAATAACTTTATCATTAATTATCACTGCGCCACGTAGAGCCTCAAAAAGTCATTCAGAATCGAATAACTTTATCATTAATTACCACTGCGCCACGTAGAGCCTCAAAAGGTCATTCAGAATCGAATAACTTTATCATTAATTACCACTGCGCCACGTAGAGCCTCAAAAAGTCATTCAGAATCGAATAACTTTATCATTAATTACCACTGCGCCACGTAGAGCCTCAAAAAGTCATTCAGAATCGAATAACTTTATCATTAATTACCACTGCGCCACGTAGATCCTCAAAAAGTCATTCAGAATCGAATAACTATATCATTAATTACCACTGCGCCACGTAGAGCCTCAAAAAGTCATTCAGAATCGAATAACTTTATCATTAATTGCCACGTAGACCCTCAAAAAGTCATTCAGAATCGAATAACCTTATCATTAATTAAATATGTTTTCAAGAAATAAACTAGACTAGGGCAGATTAAATAATTAGATCATGCATGCCCTAGTTATGTCTACCAACCTATAAATTAGGTCCCGATATCTAATACGACGATCACTAAAATTACCTCGCACTTTCTTTTGGTATAAGATATTGAAGTTCTGTAAATTTAATGAAGGTTATATTAGAAATATCGTTCATGCAACAAGCTCTTACTGTACATAAATAATATATATATATATATATATATGTATCATCATCATTAACACGACGACGTCCACTGCTGGACATAGCCCTTTATTAGGGACTTCCATACACAACGATCCTGAGCCGACTGTTGCTGTGGCAGCCAGCAACAGCGGCTCTCTGTGACACGGCTTCATCTATTTAAAATAAATATTTCCTGATGACAAACAAACGGGTGTCCTTTACGTGCGTAACCCTAAGGTAAAAAGATCTTCTCGATGGTTACTCTGATTATATTGACTGCCTAGTTGGTAAGGTCATGGAATAATTCTGTTTTTGTCTATCTTCTAGGAAATTATCATTGCATTGCAAGCCCGGAGTCGAGAAGTTTGTAGTGTGTGGTAAGGAACATCTGATAATGATCCCTCTATATCCCCTCTAATATAAGGAGGAAGCCCCGTTGTGGACCAGGTTGATAACGATAATGATAACTATAAAAGTAAAACTCACCTCTCCCCATTTCAACAGACGCGCAAAGTCGATAGGATTCCATGAGGTGACGTGAGCAGTAGTAGATCCGCTCCCATCGCCAACGTGAGTGAAACCGAAGATCTGATCGGTAGAGTCTTCCATGAGTGCCTGATAGACGATCATGTGGGCACGGCACATGTCCCAACAGTTGAACTTGGTCGCGTCGAATTTACCTGCAAATTAAACAAACCTCAACACCTTTAAAATTTTTAAACCACTACATATATTTCATAAAATGTCCCCGCCGTGTATGTCTGTCTGTTGGATTGTTCGTGATAAACTCGAAGACTATTGAACACATTTTCATGCAGTGTTCACCAATAGAATGACTTCTGATAATAATTGTTGGAAGTGGGAGCTTTCATTGAAACGCTGCCTAAACTACTTGAGCTATAACAATACAATGTATTGAAGGATTGTTCCCCTTTATTGAGCAATTTCATATATTATGTATCTTCTAAAAACACCTTGCTATACTCATGTTTCACTTTAAAATTGACGGTCACTTGATACAATTTTTTTTGGTGTTCATGGAAAATTTTCTCGCGAGCGAAGTCAATGGCGTCTACTAGTATAGGACTTCAATATTGGATATGGCCGAGCATCGAATCCAGGAATTTCCACTAACGAGTCCTGTCTTTAACTCTACTAGATAATCTAGTCTAGTAGTCTAGTCTAGATCCACCACACATATTTCTGACATACACCAAGAACAAAAGTACACCAGTTAAATCTATGAAACAACACAAAAATTGCCAAATGTTTGCTATATTAGAATATGAGATGCGGCAGACGTTGGTATTGCCGAAACACTGATCAAAATCCATTATATCCATAAAAACTTGAAATCCATCTTGACCCGAATTGCAAGCAATCAAAGCTGTGCAAAAATTTATTATTATATAAGCAAAATTACAGGTTTAAGCAAACTTAAAAATGCATTGTGAAACGATAATACCTTCATTTAAGTCAGTAATTTAATGTTATAGTTAATATTCGTCGTCTCGTTATTATTTGATTGAATTCGACATAGAAAAACATTATTTCTGTTATTAGTTAGGCATATAAAAAATGAGTGCCATTAAAATTATCCAACCCCCAAAATCATTTTAACCAGACTTAATTGAGCCTACGTTTGAGCAAAGTCCAGTAATTATATATGGGGTTGAATATACAATTTTATAATTGAACTTGCGTCAGTTATTTCTACTATTTCTACAATCTACTCCTTGGCCTGATTAGAACTCCATTCTAGAATGAGCGTCCAAAGCTGCTCTAACTGGATCCTACCAGGTTTGTTTCGGCAGGGAGAATAATTCGAGCAGAGAAGGCGAGCGCTGACCGGTCACAACCCCTAAGACTACATCTGTGCCGCAAGTCTCAAACTGTGTTTTTCACTCCGCCACACGATGGACAGGATAGATAAAAGGAACAGAGACAAAGCTTCATTCTACCGCGCGAATAGGTAAAGGTGCGTACGGATTGCGCGTACCCTGGTACTACTACACTACTACAAGCTCGCGGGGCATGTGTGAGTGACCACCAACCGCTTGTCGCGTACGCGAAGAGACTGGAAAAAACTGGCTTACGCTGGCAAAGTTAGTTGACAATCTTATTCATGGGTCATGTCAGTGCGACACGTTGTTTGTATGGTTGTTTAATTTGTCTTAACCTATTGTGACCACCACCAAAATAGGTAACAATTTTGCACGTTCTTACGAAGCTTTACCTCTGTTCGTTTTATCTACTCGTGTGTCCGGACGGTGTTATGAAAATATGCTAAGATATTTGTTTCTCTACCAGAGACTTAGTCCCAGTGGAATTCAAAAATTTACTATAATTGCTGTATCGTTGATCTAGTGCCTATGTGACTTTTATCACGAGGTTTTGAATTCTAAGTTTTTCTTTCGTCTATGAAATTTTTATCATATTCCAAGACTAGATTTAGACCTCCGTGGCGCAGTGGTATGCGCGGTGGATTTATAAGATGGAGGTCCTGGGTTCAATTCCCGGCGGGGCAGATTGAGATTTTTCTTAATTTGTCTTGGTCTGGCTGGTGGGAGGCTTTCGCCGTGGCTAGTTACCACCCTACCGACAAAGACGTACCGCCAAGCGATTTAGCGTTCCGGTACGATGTCGTGTAGAAACCGAAAGGGGTGTGGATTTTCGTCCTATTCCTAACAAGTTAGGCCGCTTCCATCTTAGACTGCATCATCACTTAACATCAGGTGTGATAGCAGTCAAGGGCCAACTTGTAGTCGATAAAAAAAAGATTATGATTGTTAATAAATGACCCTATCACCCTAAGCTCACCAACCCGCAATAGTGTAGCGTGGTGGCTGCAGCGAGCTAGCCCTGCAGTTAGTCGTTTATGATATCATACATAAAACATACAATATTGACTATACACTTTATTATTTATTATTTGAGGAAGAATCTGTTGGACGAAGAATTTTTTTATTAACAAGCATTTATGACATTTAGCATGATATCGCTAAATATGGAAATCGTGTGGGTTTCACGCGGAAACGTGAATTCTAATATATATACGAGTACTATAATACAGTATATCACATTATATAGTTACCATTTCAAGCTTTATTATATTTATATAGTTAATTTAATATGATATCCAAATTTAAACAAATGGATTAAATAAAGTCTTCACGTAAAGTTCTTTAACATAAACACTAACTATTAAAAAATATTACTTCATACTGCATCGTACATCGTACCGGAACGCTATATCGCTTTTTGGTACATTTTTGTCGGTAGGGTGATAACTAGCCACGGCCGAATCCTCCCACAAGTCAGACCGAGACTAATATAGAAAATCTTAATCGACCCAGCTGGGAATCGAATCTAAAACCAGTTTTATAATTCCACAGCACATACCACTGCGCCATAGCCTCTATGGCGTTAGTTTTCCGTAGCCTCGAACCCAGAACTCCGTAATTAAGCTACATAGGCAGGGAGCAATGAGACAGTTATTCTTTTTAATAAGCTGATCTCACATGATAATAAGTAAAGATGTTGTGATATAAAAGCTCTAGAATATAATACAACAGTGTATGCCAAGATAAATAAGCGTAAGATTTAGGAGATCTTGTGGTTACCATAATAGGAATGATAGTCTAGACAATAATAGTCTAGCACCTTATTATTGCAGCGTTACCAAATATGCTCAAGGATTTTAAATTTAAGACCAGTAAAATACCAGGAAGTTCTTATATAGCTTCCAACATTTGACGCACACATACTAACAGAGTAACAAAACTGGTTAAATAACATTTTAAAAGTAAACTAACGTTACGCCCGCACACTTGGCGTGTAAAAGTCATGGTGTCAAAGTCAATAGCAAAGCAGCAAAGTAAACCTTCGCACGCGCCCTTCATCAAACAAAGCATGTCGCATGGCACACTTATGTAATACATCTATGTAATGCTAGTGCAGTTATCGCACACGATCTTACCCATGTTGTAAATGATGACCCGACGACCCTTGCTGTCGCGGACCGGCGAAACCGCTATGTACCTTGAAATTAGGAAATTATCTCGCAACGTTAAACAGAATTATGTCATCGAAGAAAATTACGTTTATATAACGCCCGCAACGCTTTAAGAGTTCAAGGCTGTGCTTGGGAACTTTCGAATAACTAATGATACGTATAAGCTGCAGATATAACACATATGTGGATCGTATAGCATTTTACACAAAGGCTAGTATCGAACGAGTTTCTCACCCGTACATGTGCGTTTATAATTAAAAAGACGTGTAAATTGGGCAATTTTCTTGCGCAATACGGATGCCTGGTTTTGTAACTATGTTAGTAGGTTTATTTTTGCAGATTGAGGCCAATATCGCCATTGGAGATTAGTATGGACAATTGAACAATACAAATTCCAACGCGTCATTCTAACTTATTACTATCTTTAAACAGTATTGATCATTTGTAAATGTTATTCATGAAAATATCGACCTTACACAATAGGTTTTTAACTCTATGTTTATTGTTGCAACTGTTTATGTATTTTAATATTAGTCATAATTTCGAAAGTAAATAATTTTAAACTTTAATATCGCCAATCAGCTTACCCTACATAGTAATATGGACAATGGAAATCTAATGGGCTAACTGGCGAATATTTAGTAGACTGGGTAGTGACACTGGCTACAGCATCCAAGGTCATGTGTTCGATTTCTACAACTGGAAAATATTTGTGAAAGATAAACATAGACGTCTTCCAGTGTTTGGACGATATAGTAAAGGAGTTTTTCTATTCGATCGTATATATTGTACCTATTTGGTAACGCTAGAGTTAAGAGCTTGGATGACAACGATTTCAAAGATATGTTTAAGTAAAGTAATTAAATGACGAAATTATTTTTGTGTCAAATTAATTGTAGGTACGTATTTATGAATATTTACTATACATTCTTTCTAGCTGGATTGCGATACATGTAATGTTCTGATATATACCATTATTTATAAATGAAAGTAAGTATTAAACGGTCAAGTGCAAAACAAAGTACCCGCTGCTTATAATCTCCTTAAGTGTAGGGTCTTCACAATCCAAATTTGTGAATACCCCAGGATAGTACTTCCTCAGGTTCAGGTACTTCAGCAAAGTCTGCTGCGCCATCGGTATGCTATACTTCTTGTGTCGAAGGAAGCGTAGCAGGAACGATTCATCTAAAACAAACAATCGCCATATAAAAGTTTAGTAATAAAACATTAGGTGCATTTCATTTCAATTCAAATTCATTTATTTCAAGTAGGCTGTCATACAAGTACTTTTGTAAAGTCTAGTCTATCAGTGAGTATCACTATCACTATATTATATCTTAAAATAAAGACCCCCATCTGTCTGCCTGTATGTTTGTAATGAACTCATTAAAATTACTGAACGGATTTCCTTGCAGATTTCAGTAATAGATAGAGTGATTACTGATTAAAGTTATAGTATATAGTAATTTGTTAAGGTTTTGTTTAAATAGGCTCAAATATTACGATAATTGATGAAAGAGTCGCAACACCTGAGAGCTTTCATTGAAACGGTGCCTAACACATTAAAGCTAGAACAAAATAATGTATGGAAGGAACGTTTCATTTTTTCAGGACAACAAATCTGCGAAGGTAAATACTTATCTGTCTCTTAAGGATAGCTAACTTTTTTATTTAAGCCATTATTTCCTTTAATAACGGTCAAGAATTTTTTTCCTTTAGGTATTGGCGTCTGTTAGTTAAATAAGGATTAAAAAGGGGTTTAAAAAATGAAGCCCAATTAGACGCGTCTTTAAGATTTCAAGTTAATCCGTGGCGAGACGGAATTCATGAAAATAATCTAACGAAAAAAAAAGAAATATGAGGACAGAATGACATACCTGTTCTAACGTTTTTGATGTCGCTATTTTGTTCAATCCAATCTCTCATGATGAGCAGTGCCTGGTCTCTAGTTGATGGAGTTTCGCGCAGTTCCCTGGCCGCCACTGCGGCTATATTCCTAACAGCTCTGCCGACTCTGTCATCCTTCTCGCAAATGTCACTGTTAGCAGCCCACGTCGTGCTCACCGTGAGCAAAACGCTCGCAGTCGTCATGTTACTTTATATCTGAGGACAAATAAAAATCATCGTTATCATCATTATCCGCCATATTAATGGCTCACTCTACTACAAGGCCTAGGCTCTTTCCTTAGGTGGTGGATCTCCACATGAGTTTAGATCCACCACGCTGCTCGAATGCGGGTTGGTTGGTGGGTTATAATGTTTAATTCATTAACGATCTGTCTGCTGACTGACTGAATCTGATGCCTCGTTGGTCTTATATTTCTTATATTAAGCGTATTTGGATTCGATCACGAGGTCCTGGGTTCGAACCCTGGGTCGGGAACACGGAATAATCCTGAGATTTTCATTTTTCTATGAAAATCTCAGTACATTCCAGACCCGGAGTCGGAAAGTTGGTGGTGTTACACCCCCGTGCCTCGGAGAGCACGTTAAGCCGTCGGTTCCGGTCACTGCATTCAACATCTGATAGTGATCGTTAATAAATGAAACATTATCACCTTAGCCCGCCAACCGGAATTGGAGTAGCGTTGTGGTACTCTCCAAATCTCCTCTTCTATAAGGAGGGAGGCCTGTCCCTGTAGTGGGCCGTTAATGGGCTGATAGTTATGATTAACGATCACTATTAGATATTGTATGTACTGACTGGGACCGTTGGCTTAACCGGCAGAGAGGTAACATCAGAAAATTCGCGACTGTGGGCTATTTAGAATTTGCTAAAAATTTCTTACCCAGGATTTGAACCCCGGACGGAGGCAGACCAACGAGGAAGGCGTAACCATTGAGTACCTATTCATATCTTGTTGCTGAACACAAAATTTCATAAGGTAAGAAGTTGAGTTACGTAATAGGTACCTACACCAAAACAATTTGAATGTCACAAAAAGCAACGTAATAAATGCAAGTGCAAATACTAGTAAATACCTAAAAACATCTAAAGGACGTATTATTCAGGCACACTCAACCTCAGAAGGTTACCTTGTTGTAAATTGATACAATCAATCAATACAATTGCAATCGTAAACTTATATAGAGCGAATTATATCAAACACTATTTTTTAAAATATTATTTTGACTGTGGTATGTGGTACATTTATAATGCACAGTAGATTTATAAGACGGAGGTCCTTGGTTCGATTCCCGGCTGGACCGATTAAGATTTTTTAAATTGGTCCAGGTGGGAGGCTTCGGCCGTGGACAGTTACCACCATACCGACAAAGATTTATTTTTTTATTGACTACAAGTTGGCCCTTGACTACTATCACACCTGATGTTAAGTGAAGATGCAGTCAGATGTGCCGCAAGATTTAGTTTCCACATTTTCCTCTGATTTCTCGTTCCTATTGGTTTCAGCGTGATGCTGTAACCAATAGAACCAGAACAAAAATATAGAACCTTCTTCAACATAATTATGGACTATCCAACACAAAAATATTTTTTCAATTAGAACCAGTAAGTAGTTCCTGGGATTAGCGCAAACAAACAAACAAATTCTTCAGCTTTAAAATATTAAGTATATATAATTAGATTTGATACTCCTACCTACACAATTATTTTTAAGTGATTCATTTGTGTTTCGCTGTTTCAATGTAAATCAATCTAATAGGCGTATAGGCCAGTGCCGATAATTTTTGAAACCAAAGAAAATCGCAGTAGGATGAAACCCATTGGAAAAGGAGGAGAATATCATAAAAATTAAAGGAAAAATAAATTAGGGGCGATCTGAGGTCAGGAAGTGGTAGAGGGTCAGGTTTTAGGGGTAAAAAACGGTTTTTCTGGATTTCCGGCAAAACTGCAAGTGAAAATAGAAAAGAGTTGAATGGCAAAGTTTTAATTATGTAGGTACTAAAAAGATCTAAAACTTTTGTTCTTACACTTTTTTCACATAACCTCAAAATTTATGTGAAAAATTCAAAAAACCTACGTTTTTGTTTTTTATTTTTACCTAACATACATCTATTTGTATAACCTACCTTTTACAAATAAAATTTTATTTTCATGAAATTTGGTGAAAACTTACCTTCCGCTTGCCGGAAATCGAGCAAAATCCGTTTTTTACCCCTGAACCCTGACCCTCTACCCCTTCCTGACCTCAGATCGCCCGTAATTTATTTTTCCTTTCATTTTTATGATATTCTGTTCCTTTTGCAATGGGTTTCATCCTACTGCGACTTTCTTTTACTTTTTATTATTTTTAAGGCTATCTGCACTGGCCTAGTAGTAATTTTTCTTTTTCAAAGTAGTTAGACACTTATAAAAAAAATTTCAAAATTGACCACTTAGTTCAATCCATTCTATCGGGTAGTTGTAATTTAATATAAGTAGGAGCGGTAAACGAGAATGCCTTGTACTCGTGTTAACCTTGGTTTGAAACCTATACTAGACTATCAGTACTATCTAGGTTTCGGTCGGAACCTTGGTCTACTCAATGTGTTGATATTAATACTACGAGTACTGTAAAACTGCCATGTTGGTCTGCTGCAACCACATCAAAATCAAAGACATGGGTAACAAAACCTAATTTAATATAATCACTATAACACAAAGTTCTCCGCCGCGTCTATATGTATGTCTGTCTGCTTGTCTGTTCGCGATGTTTGCATGCCTATTAGGCAGAATGTGCGCATGCCACTATGAAATGTATGAACAACTATGTATTGCCACATTCTAGCAATAAATGATTATGAATGATTTTGAATTTGATAAGCTCGAGGACTGTTGAACGGATTCAAATGCCGGTGCCGAAATTTTCATCGATGAATACTTAGAGTGATTCCTGAGGAAGGTCTTAGTATATATTTCTAAGACGTGTCGGAAAAGTTCAAGCTTTTATCGAAACGTTGCTTGATTTGTTTAAGATGTAACAAAACAATGTATGGGAGAAGCGACGGCACATATTTATGTTTTAGACGGTCGAGTTACGCAGTGGGTAGTGAACCTGCTTGTGTGTCCTAGGCTGTGGGTTCGATTCCCACTTCTGAAAAATGTTTGTGTGATGAGCATGGATGTTTTCCAGTGTCTGGGGTTTATCTATATATTATAAGTATTTATAGTATATATAAAAATATTCATCAGTTATCATAGCACTCATAACACAAGCTTCTTACGAGTACGCTTACTTTGGGGCTATATAGCGATGTGTGTAATTGTCCTATGTTATTTATTTATTATAAGTATTTATGTATAATATATATAAAATATTGATCAGTTATCATAGTACCCATAACACAAGCTACTTACGCTTACTTTGGCGCTATATAGCGATATGTGTAATTGTCCTATAATATTTATTTATTTAAGGATAGCTCTTATATTCTCTATATTATATTCTATCTTTCATAAAGTTTCACTTACAACTTTGTTCATGTTCATTGAAGGTTTTATACATTATTTTTCTCACGGCCGAAGTCGCGGGCATCTGCTAGTTAAATTCTTATAGTCACAAAGCAACGTACCAAAGTCCGACAGCCTGTGTTTTAGTATTACGTCACAAAACAAGTTATTATAATAAAATTGCAGTCAATAACCATAACCGGTATCTGTATGACCAGGTTTAAATTTGAAGGGCCGAACTTGGTACTCACGTTGCGGTGCTATGTTATAGAGTTTTGTACGTATTTTGAATGATATGAATTTCCAGAATTCGAGCAGCGTATAAAAGATTTTCATCATCATTTTTATTTAGCCGTTTATAGGCTAAATACGGCTTTCTACAGGGCGATATGGAGAGTAGACCCACCGAGCTGCTTCAATGCAGATTGACGGGCTTATCGCGATGATGTTTCATTTATTAACGATCACTATCAGATGTTAATAGTGACCGGGACCGACAGCTTCTGATCATTCAGCGTGATCTCCGAGGCACGAGTTTGTAACACAACCTACTTTCCGACTTTGGGCTTGGAATGTACTAAAATTTTCATAGAAGAATGAAAATTATTCCGTGAACCGATCCAGGAATCGAACCTAGAACCTCGCGATCGAGTCCAGATAGGTTAACCACTAGAAATGTTTCATGTTAAATAAGGCAAAGTGATGGCTTGCACAGTTGTCATGTATAACAAAGGTTTATGTAGAACATGTTTTGACTATATCACAGCGTATTTCTACGTGAATCCTTGTTAGGAATTCTCTTCACTTTAGCCAAATATATGTTTGGCTGTTGACAAGAGAAACTTTTTGAAAACCTACGAATGTCTTGTAAAACTACGTTGTTTCTGTTCCTGGGTCAAGTTCAGGACATTTTAAATAATATCCGATCACGAGTAGCCTAAACCCACGAACTTGTATCAAAGGTTTAATGATAGTGGAAGAAGCTAAGGTAGTATCCAAGGACTGTGGCAAATAGATGTAGTATTTTCCTTCCCGTATGAGAATGTGGCGAGATGTTATGTATGTATGTATATAGGTATGTCAAGAGTACCCTAAACCGACGAACTTGTATGAAAGGATTAATGTGAGGAAAAGAAGCTAAAGACTATGGCAAATGGAAGGATGCAGTATCTTCCTTCCCCTATGAGAATGTGGTAAGATGTTATTTAGGTATAAAGGTCTCACAGAAAATTTAGAATCATTACGGTAGGTGGCCTGGGAAAGATCACTCATAGTGATAATGCCGAGTTTTGCTAATTAATGTTAGTCTATTTTTTCATTGCTATGTTTATTTGCAATCAAGTTATTAAAATAAAATAAATGAATAAATATATTTTGTCTGTTTGTAGTGTTCTTGTTCTATGTAGGATTAACCTACCTTTATTTTTATCTAATAATCTTATTGCCAAACAATGAGAGTTAAACAATGAGTTGTTTGATTATTATAAGAAAGATTGAAGCGAATTTGGAACTCACACGCATACGTCGTTCCCAATTGTTGCATTACGTAATGATATTGTTTGTTGTTATCCATTGTTTGTGCATTACGTAATTACGAAACGGTTCACATATTACTAAATAGAACGATGAAGACTAATTCTGTAGGAATACACAGATTATGTTATGCAACTGTTTCATTAGAACGCTCGTAGTTTTACAAAAATACTTTTAAGGTAATTTTTATCACATCTATATAGATGTATATCTAGAGGTAGTAAGATAATTACAACAAAAATGGATAATAACATAGAGCAAGAACTTATGACGAACTAACTACATTACTAATAAAAATTAATATAAAATAAAACAGAGTTGAAAACCCACTAAGAAGTAAAAAATAACTGCGTCAATAAAGTCGGTGCCATCCAAGTTTAGGTAAAGGTCTTTAAAGTAGAAAGCTCGGGTTTTTAAAAAGCTTTTTAGTGATTTATCGATAACGAACATACGCATAACCTACTCGAACTAAACCATAAGTACCAATATTCGCCAGCCACTTATAAAATTCCGAAATCGCTGTAAATGTGCCTTTAAAGATTGAAGAGTTCCCTCGAGTTTCCCAAAATCTCATCTTCAGATCATGACTTTAATCAAGTCCATTCACAAGGTTCCTACTTTAAACCCCTCTTCCTCTTTAAGATGAAGAAGACGTGAAAGATATATTGACACGACCAAATAGATTCAAAAATAAGCTTGTAATACCAAGACAAAGAATCAACATCTATAAAAATAACACTTATTGTATGGTCATACGTATATATAACCAATTACCGGATTGTCTAAAAAAGTTCATTGCGGCTCAATTCAAAAGAAGAATGTTCAAAATACTTTTGGATAAAGGATATTATTCTGTTGACGAGTGCCTTAAGGATAAATATTTTGTTATTGACATAATTTAATTTATTAACTGACATTTATATAATAACTAGCTGTCCCGGCAAACGTTGTTTTGCATTAAAAATTAAAAAAAAAAATTAATGAAAATTAGATAGTAGCCGATTCTCAGACCTACTGAATACGCATACAAAATTTGGTAAAAATCGGTAAAGCCGTTTCGGAGGAGTATGGCAACGAAAACTGTGACACGAGAATTTTATATATTAGATCATGAAATTAAATTATGGTAAGTTTTTAAAAAATAATGATAATTGTAATATAATGATTGTTTGCATGCCTGTTTGGCAGAATGTGCTAAGGCTCTTTAATTGTATCAACAACTTTGTATTTCCACATTCTAGCAATAAATGAACTTGAATTCGAATTTATTACCAGATTCTTATCACAGCCAATCTAAATTTAAATGTAAAGTTCTTATCGAGACAAATTAATCAAGCCTAATCACGCTGTAGCTACTGTAAACCGTTACGAAGCTCCCTTAAATGTCCTTCGTCCGATGATGAGGAATTCCGGATTATCATCCGGAGTTCCTCGGCTTCTCAGCTGTGTCTTTTTGAGACGATAATTATTACAAATGTAGAAACTGCGAAGAGTTCTATTATATATGAAATACATGTAAAATTATGGATAAGACATTTTTTATAATCATAATTGACGCAATTTTATAGTTTTAAAATAAATGTATATAATATAAATATATATAAATGTATAAAGATAATATGCCTATTGTATTACTATAAAAATAGTACCTATATGTGATAAATAAATTCGAGATAACAATTTATTGCGTATAAATAAGAATCAGCCATCTGCAATTTGATTATTTTAATCTGAAGATGAATACCTATTGTCTATTGTTGTACTCGTTTTGGTTTTACACCTACTTATATTTAATTAACGAATAAAAACGGAGGAGGTTCTCAATTCGACACGTATATTTTTTAATTCTTTTTTTCCGATTTTGATAATTCTTTTTTTATTAGAAAGGGCATACTTCCAAGGTGGCCCCATTGTCATCATGTTAGGATCTGATGATGGTATCCTGGGGAAATTGAAGAAACTCTTCAAGTTTTGGAGGCACGCTTATAGCGATTTCGGTTTCTGTCTCGGTATCGGTAGCTTTTTGGCTACTAGTGCCGTATAATATACTATGACAGTATAGTACGAGTACGGTACGTGGCGATTAATCACTAAAAAGTAAAAAGTAACTGTGTCCTTCAGTTGCTTTAATTTACTTAGGCATCTCTAGGAGACGGTGCCAGCCAAGGTTTCTACTTTAAGGACCCAAACCCTAAAACTGCTTTACTACGTAAAATAAATATTCCTTAAACTTGGCTGGCACCGACTTCATAGATATGCTTAAGTAAATTAAAGCAACTAAATGACACAGTTATTTTTTACTTTTTAGTGCGTTTTGAGTCGGTTCTATTTTTATTTAAAAAAATTTTTTCCAACTAAATTCAATAAATGAATTAAATTGCAACTTAAATTCTACATTGTGTACATTGACATATTAATACTATGGACTTCGGGTCAGCGATAAAAAGTGTCCGAACCAAAAGTAAGCCAAAACGCGAAATGTATTCCAATCGCAATTCAGTCTCATTTTAGCTGACTGACAGAATACACGTCAATAATGTCGTAATGTGTTATAAAAAACTTGTAAGAACTACCCGAGTAAGGTGAGAAAACAAGACGGTGTACCATATTTTCAGTAAGTAAATATTTACTGATGATTTTAAAGTATTATTTTGCTTAGAAACAGGCTATTTTATTAAAATTTTAATAAACTATAGAAACGAATTACATAACCAACCAAAATGAACAAAAGTATCTATCTGTCCTTTTCCCATACGCTACCCCCGTATAGGATAGAAGGAGTGCAATATGTTTATCTAATTAACCACATTTAGTTCGGATCTGCCGTGAGCAATAGAATGTTTTAGAACAACGACTGCATAGAGATATTTTGTTGTTTAACATTTGAATTATTTAATTACTTAATTTTTGAATGAAAATAATTTGATTATTTTCAATTCAAAAATTTTTATTTTTTATGTCAACTTTTATTTTTTATGTCATGAATATTAATCAAATAACTTTTACCATAATGGTATATTAATTTGATAACTATAAGAATTATCTACATGAAATTAGGAACAGTTATTTAAAAAAGTGATCTAACGTCATTGAAGTAAAAAAATATATTTTCAGTTTAATTAAAAAGAGGAAAATATCGAGAACTTAAAATTTCAAAGTAAAGAACTATGTCGAGTGGCATATCATTTTGTACATTAGTGGTAGTTTGTAATTAATTATTATTATAACTAATTATTATTTTATACAAGATAATTACAACAATTATTATTTGGTACAAGATTTATCCCAGCATATAGAGGTCAGGGATATGTAAATATAAATTAAAATTTGCTGTAAATATAATACATAAATATAAGATGCCAAAAAAATTTGAAAGCTACCGACTCTACACCATTTATGTTGTCCTATTTTCACGAGAAGCTGTCATGTCAAAAAAAGGCTGCCATGGTAACCGTCAATCGAAGCTGATTACTTATTGCATGCAATTAGACCGTTGCAAATTAGACTGTATAACAATACGATAAGACATACATTACAATGTTATTTTGTGTATAAAAACATAAATACATCCTAGTGTGTATAAAATATCTTGGGACATTTTTGACGTAAATTTTGCATTAGACCCGAAGTCCATAGTATTAATATGTCAATGATTGTGTACGTAAAATATTTCATAAATTATGTTTGATTTCAATTGTTCTCAAAATACTAATATGTACTAAACATTTTTGAAAATCTCAACAGAAGGAAATATTCAATTAAATTTAGGAAAATAAGGGATTATTGTTCGGAATGGCGAGCAACTCTACTTCTCCGTTGTAAATATTTTTAACAATTTCATAGAAGATAGAATACCGCTCTATTATTCCACAGCTAATAAATAAGTATATAAGTAGACAAAACACTCGCGTGATACTCTAACCTCGCCTGGGGTCCAATTCTTGAACTTACACTGGCATTTTAATAATTATCCAAAAGTTTCATAATCTACTATAATCGTTGGATATCGCAATAACACTCCAAGAGGCAGTAGGACTTTGCGTTACCTACACAGGCACTGCTCACGCTATGGCTTAATCTGCCCACTGGCGCTTTGTCCTGCGAAATTTAATACGTATTTAATCTCTGAGGAAAAAGAGAGGTGTTATAAGTTTAAATGTGTGTGTGTGTCTGTCTGTGGCATCGTAGCGCTCAAACGGATGGACCGACTTCGAAACTGTTTTTTATCATTTTAACCTTTCCTCGCATTAGATCTTACTCGTAGCTATATTTGAAAATCGGTAAAATAAAGCCACCGCTACAAAATGGCGGATTAAATATTTTTAAATATTGTACACTATAAGAGCTTTAAATCCAAGATGGCCGCCACGAAAAATGGCGAATTACAATTTTGTCGATTGCTTTTTAAATTTTCAATTTAATCTTGCTTGCTTACCTACTGGTACCAATTGAAGATCAGACAACAAAATTTTGATTTCCATGTGCCTGCAATTTCGTTTTTCCTTTTGTATCAAAGAGGCTTATTTAAGGCCTGTGTGCACCAAGATTTCGGTTATCATAACCATCGGTTAACATAACTTTACCATAAATTTACTGTTCATGACAACCCGTACGCCGGTTAAGAACGTAAGCTCGGTTAACATAACCACCCGGTTTACGTCTTTAACCGGCGTACGGGTTGTCGTGAACAGTAAATTTATAGTTAGCTTATGTTAACCGTTAGTTATAATATCCGAAATATCTGTGCATCGAAACTATCCTCGGTGTATTTTTTGGTTGACAATGAAGATGATAAATCAGCTCTCACCATTAAAAGCTGTACAAAATCTACCACAACCTCCCCGGTTTTAAACGATCGGGCAGATTATAAAGATACGTTATTAATATCGATACGAGAGGAGATATTATGAAATAGCATATTTTAGTCTGAAGGTCGTCACGATGGTGTTTTGCAATAAACCGGGGTCTTGGCGGTCTGTAGGTCATTAATCATAACTGACTTCTGATGGCCGATTTCGTTGCACCCCACCGTGGTGAGGTTGACCTTAAATTTTGAATAACTACATGAATTACTAGCCGCGTAGATATCTCATGAGTGTTTAGTTTTAAAGATTTCGTGATTCCTATGCAGTAAACGAGATGTCCGTCCGTACGATTTTTCCCGATTTTTGCTCGATTGACAAGAAAACACTCATGCGCGGGTCCTACTTTTTTACATCTGAGTACATACTCGTGAAACGTATGTTTAATATCATATTTATAGTATAATATTTATATATTATATAATATTTATATAAGGTATAATATACATGAATAATTGATTCGGGGTTTCCAATAGCCGTTAAAGCATATTATATAATGTAATATTAGTTATAGCGCGTTAATGTTATTTTAACACGACTATTTGCTTTACAAAATAACATATATTCGTATTAATAAATGATGGACTAATAATATATAAATGAAGCAATACTTTGACGGCCTTCGAGGCGCAGTATACTATAAGATGGAGGTCCTGGGTTCGATTCCCGGCAGGCCAGATTAAGATTTTCTTGATTTGTCTTGGTCTGGCTGGTGGGAGATTTTCGTCGTACACCTCATCATATTATGATGATCAAGCCATCCTTAGAAATACCCGCTTCTTCACCCGCGAGCAAAATAGTGTACTTATTGCAACCTTCCAAAATAACAAAAGAAGCAAATAAAAACACGTGACCCTTATTTTTTATGGTTGCGCGCGCTTTTAGGCTTGCGCTTCACGCGCGAACGCGATGCCTTTTCACTTTTGCCTTAAAGATGTTCAGATTGTAGGTGGTAGAAAACATTGACGCTCAAAGTACGTTCCACACTTACTTAACGAAAGAATGAGTATCTTAAGCAAGCTATCCTTAAAAGATATATATGATATGAGTCATCGCGGACTTTTTTAAAGTTCAAATAAAGAGGAATAAATCTTTCATACTATATTTTGTTTTATCACAAATTATTATCAAGCAGGGGCAGTTAGGCAATGTTTTCAACTAAAGCTCCAAACTAAACCGCACAACCGTCTTTGTGTTTTGTCTCGACGTACAGACAGACATACGCTGCGAGCGGCTTTTATTTATAATATGTAATGATGATTTTAGGGTCACTTAATCCACAGAGATGACTTAGTCCCACTACACTACTCCAATACAGGTCGGCGACTTAGGTAAATTGATAATGTCTATATCATAGTTGTACTATTAGGTATTTTACGATTATGTTTACTTTTATAATGAGCAGTCACAACTGGTATACCTATTATTACTGAGAATTTTTTGAATGAAAAGAAACGCTTATACGAAGAACATAAGGAAAATCCTACGTTTAAACGCACAACCTTTATTAGTTAAATTGGTAATTACAAACATAAAATTTAGATAATAGGGTTATATTACCCGTCAGCCGACGGCATAAGTCTTTACGACCGCTCTTGTGGAGTTCCCGTGAACAACTGCCAGGCCCGGCGCGGGATTATAGGGTTTATGGTTGGAAAACTCCAGGGTTGTGCGGGTTGGGGACAATATAACATAGCCGTACCCATGTCTTTAACCCAAGATCACGTGATTTGAAGCCACATTGGCCAAATCAAAATTCAATGACATTTTTTCATATTGGACTGACAATAGAACTGAAGATGGGATGACCGACAAGATGTTCGTACTATGCATTAAAAAAAAAAAACATCATACGTACATGTCGCTTACGTCTCCTTCATCACCCCACCTTTGTTTCGACTGCCAGTCCAATATGGCAAAATGTCATTGGAAAATACCGATATCTGTTACATCCGCTTTACAATTAATTGTACACTAGCTTCAAAACTGTCGATTTTTTAAATAATCTACGAATATAAAAGCCCAAATTAGGCCGAGCCAATCAAATTGGCATATGGCGCAAGGAATGTGGTCATAAATGAAATAGCAAACGCATTAATCAAGAATGATTTATTTTCAACCATCTGAGCTATGACTACAACTACAGTTCTACTTCTACTTGTACGTTTCAGTTTATTAAGTATTCTTTTAATTATCCTTCTACTTTTAAGCTTTCGTTTTCTGCAATGTCTAAGATCTGCGTCTAGAAACTATTTTTAATATATTCTATATTGGGTCAATTAGACGAGATAAAAAAATTAGAATGTTAACAAAGAATACAAAACTTTTATTTAAAGTTAACAAACTTTTACATTCTATTCTATCTAGTCTTCTGTATAAGACACAGATGATTCGTTCGACTTAGTACATTGTTTAAATTAGCTGTGTTAATTGAATTCTGCTACAAAAATATTTTCCAAATCGGTCGAGTAATTAATAAAAGATATCAAAACATAACAGAGATAGTAATCGCTCGCTTTCATATTATAATTACTAGTGGACAGTTTGCTTACTTTTTTATCTCATCTTGGTGGCCATACTACAGTTGAACGTAACATATTTTGTACTACTACTGTGCAACTCTTAACTAAGTGATCATAATAATGCTCTACACAATTACTGCACTTGTTGCGTTCACCATCCATGGTGGTATTTTGGAAGCATCTTCCTGATTTACCAATCCAGCTATACCCAGCATTACTTCACGATTATATTTCTTTAGATTTTTTATTATGGCAGAAGCTAGTTTGTACTTCTCAGAGTTGACCGCGTTCATTTCACTTGCGTTATACGAGCACAGGATATCTCGCAAAACAACCAAATCATTAAGAATGTCATCTTGTACTTGATTAGGTCGGAATTCTTTACGGCGTATTTTAATTTTGCGCTGAACGGCTGATATGTTGTAACCAAAGATGCTAATAGTGAAACTATTCTCCATTATCGTTTTATTTTTTGATACTGCTATATAATGCGTGTCGATTATCCCTTTGTCAGTGACATTCATTATGTTAATAAAATACTTCACAATAGTGAGCCAAATGGATTCAATGTGATCCGCAGTCTCCTTATCCTTTTTAAATTCAATAAAGCAATCTTTAGATGGTATGTTATGCAGTTTGTATAATCTATGATTTATTTCCTCAGGCAATTCGTCTGGTACCATAAGACCGAAAACTATTCTTGCAATTAATATAAATGTGACTAGTTTAAACATTTTCAATAACGCGCGCATGTGACGAGTTTAAGGCCGCGAATGAAGCTATATGCAATTACTAAGACTATAATTTTAGACAAATCAATAGGTGCCACATTTTCCATTATTTCTATTGCAGTAAAGTATTGACAGGTTGAGCGTAGTTAGCTAGCGTTAAAAATGCATGTAATACGATGAACAAGAATTACGTCACATTTCACATGTCGTGAAGAAGTTTCAACCTGAAATTTATTTTCAACAGTTAAAAGGTAAAATCAGTGATTTTCACAATGAAATAAGATCGTCATCATTTTAAAATGAATGTCCACTGCTTGACAAAGGCCTCTTCTAAGGACTTTCAAATGCTACGTGCTGAGCCACCAGCAAACTGTCGGTCCACCTAATAGATGCTGCGTGGTCAATCAACAGTGCGCACAGTAATTATTTGTTACTATAGGACGCCCGCGGTTTCGATCGCGTAGTTCCCGTTTCCGTGAAAATTTCTGGGTAAGAGGTCATTCAGTAGTTTTTGAGTGAAATGTAACAAACATCCATACTTACAATCTTTCGCGCTTTTAATATTAATAGGATTTGAATACTAACTTTGAAAATGTTCGCATATGCAGGTATATAAAAAGTAAGTGTGCTCAGCAATTCCCGCGACCGTTCTCGTAGGTGTGTCGCAAATTCCGTTGTAACAGGGTATCCTGCGTAAGCGACGCGACACGATGCTACGCGACGCGACACAGGTGCCCATTACGTCGCGTCCCGCCGCAGACTGCTACACAGTTCGCAAGTAGGGAATGTCGTTGTTTTGATCGCGTTCGTAGCATAACAACACAAGAACATGTAATACAAGTACAATGACGTATGAAGTATTCTACGAAATTAGTACTATTACAAAATTAAATTCGTACTACATAGCGTGAAACCTGTTATGACGCAACGATTCTAAAATTAGGGGTCACAGTGTCATGGTCTACTTGATTTAGCAAATATCACTAATTACGTTTCCACTTTTGGTAGATTGGAGCACTAGTACTACAAATGGACATAAATAGGATCTGATTTTGTAATTGCCATAGGCGCCATTAAGGACCATAGCGGACACCCAGGGGGTAGTGAGCAAGCGCAGAAGCACAGGGTGCCCGAAAGCGAGAATAAATGGAGAAGCCACTCTCTAAGGGCGTCTCCTGTGAGACTCGGACCTCAATTCAGAAGAAAGGGTTTTTTTGGCTTGAGTTGCTCACGGCTGAGGCCCTAGTGACCGTGGGTGAGAATTACGTTGACGTCCAAAATCAGGATGTTAAAGTAAATAGAAACTGAGTTATAATGGATTAGTGTTGTGTATTACAATTTAATTTTAGATAGGTAAGTAGGAGATCAAAAATCATCCAACTCAATATAAATTTATTTGTTACAAATTATCTATACAAAGTCCTTAGGTACTCATGAATATATTAACAATGAATAAAGGTGTGTCTTGAAAAAACTGACAACATCAAACGGGTCACAGGGAGCCGCTGGCCACAAGCGGCGTATCGTTGTGTTTGGAAGGCCCAATGATGAAATACTTGACTTATTAGTTAATAGCGGCTTTTCTTTATTAGGATGAACAATTTGCTATTTTACCCCCGCTCTACAAGTAGGTATTCATACCCACCTACTTTTCAAGCGAGAAAAGTTAAAACCTTTTAATGTCACGAGGAAAAGTGTACGTATAAAATTAAACGATGACGAAATAAGTAATTATCATACTTATAATAATGCGATTTTACAGATTGATACGATAATGTAAGTAAATTAGCGTAGAGCCGCGACTACATTTCTGTGGGTATAAGATAATATATACCTACTTGTTCTCGTATATATAATTGTAGTTGAAAAGTTTGTAAATAGGTTTGTTGAGGTAATCTTCGGAACTACTGATCCAATTTTTAAAAATCTTTCACCAGTAGAATGCTACGTTATTGAAGAGTATCATAGGCTTTATATTATATTTGTATAATATATATTTTTACCGAGTTATCGATTTTTTTCTTAAATATTAAGAAAAAAACTTCGATAACTTATTGACTATTTGTTATAATTGAAAACAATTTATGGCAAAAGTTGTACAAAAACGCCCGTGACAGCATATATCTATCTTTTGTATTTTGGCCTAGTACCTTTAACGTTTGAATAAATCATTTCATTTTAACACTTCCTCCTACTACTACTATTAATTACGTCATTACTTATACAACTAAACTTAATACTATTAGTATTGGACAGCATTTTTAAAAGAGATACTGGTAACACATTATTATATCTCTTATTATCTATGGACTGACAGACAGACGCAAATTCCATAAACACATGTCAACTAATAAAAACGTAGTTACAGAATAGGGGGACTGGGCACCAAAAACACAAACGCAAGCTCCGCAAATGTAAATGTACCTTTGTTGGTACCTTACAACTATAATATATCCTTCGGCCTCTTTTATAAAGTTACCTATTTAGTCAATTGTTCCATTCCATAACCACTTATCTATACCACGCAGTCTATGATTGACATGATAAAAGTTGAAATAATAAGCAACTGGGTTTAACTGAAGGGCATATATGACGCAAAAGCATTTACTGTATGAAGCATGATATTCGATACCGTCCTATTACATAACCTTGTTGTTAGCAATTAGGTGTTTGAAACTACTCGAAGGTAATTCAAGCGAATCATTGGCTAGGTATAGAGTGCAATTTACTCTTATTTATGTATTGAATAAACGTAATAGCACACACCTGCGAATTTCCCGCGGTCCCAATGGTGAGACGAATATCTTAGCATTCCATGGATTCACCGTGCGGGTGCCGGGTCCATCGTGTGGCTGTGAGAAAACCGCCAGAAAAAAAAAGAGTCCGAGACTTGATATAGGCTTAAGGGTACCATTTGTTAAAAAACATCATTCTATCGATCAGTAAATCACATTTAAATCCGTTTAGTAGTCTTCGAGTTTATCGCGAACAGACAAACAGACAGACCCGACGGATGACTTTGTTTTATAATATGTAGAGATAGTGATAATGGATCGATAGCTTGTGATTTTGTGCATATTGGTGTACAGTCTTAGAGGTCATGGGGGACCGGAGGCATGTGATCTTTTTAAAGATATTTCAAAAAAAATTATCGAGTTTACGGATGATCAAAGGGCTACCTTGATCAACGAATTAGTTTGGCCATTTAAAAAGAAAATACTGCCAGTATCTTAAGCACTGTCCCTCGTTGCAATGTAGTCAAAAAGGCTTTAGATTTAATTTTGTAATTAACGGTACTTTGTTATATAGATTGTGTATTATTTGAAAATAAAAACATATTAAAAATTATGACTTAACGTAATAATTAAATGAAAAAAATATTGCTAAAATTTAAATAATCTAAGCAAACGCCCGGACAGGATAACTGTCAATTCTGCTAGCAGGCAATAAATAGATGTCATTGAATCGTGTACACGTAAATAATCATATACAATGTACGATATACATTATATATAGTAGTTATGTCTACATATTATCTTAAACTAAATATTTAAGTCGGTACATAGAAACGAAAACTACACCACATTACATAACTTGATGACCTCACTAGATTAGAATATGTCTGTGACATTTATGCTAAGAGTTTATTATACATACATATGTAACATCACGCCTCGTTCCCATAGGGGTAGGCAGAGACTACATCCTTCTATTTGCCACGGTCTTTGCATACTTCCTTAGCTTCTTCCACTCACATTAATCCTTTCACACAAGTTCGTCGGTTTAGGGTACTCTTGACCTGGTTATTTTAAAATGAATTTGGTCTAGGTATATTCGCTTAGGCCTTCCCTTTCCAACATTTCCATTTTCTCTTGCCTCATAAATCTCCTGTTTATTATTTCCTCCATTCTCTCTACATACCAAACCAAATAAGCATCTCTTTCTCAATTTTAGTCACTACATCGTCTTAAACACCACGCCGTTACTATAATAAACGACTGATATAAACGCCAAAATACTTAGGTACAATCTTTAGAATGTATAGTGTCAAAAAGCTTGATTAAATTATTTGTCGTAAACAAATATGTTGCCAGATTTTCAAGAATGATTCATTTGTTTTCTGTCGTTACAATGGCTCAAATACATATATTTAAATGTGAGTTAAAGATTCTCTATTAGTTCTCTAGAGTTGACATAATATCTTTGCTTAAGCAATTAATTTTAAGTAAATTATAAAATAGAGAGAAGCATTCGCTTAGTTGTTGGATCAAATTGCATACAAAAGGCAATCATTCTTGAGACGGCGCGTATTGTGAGGAGGTTCCTCACTCTGGAGCCCTGACGACCGGTTGTTTAGGCCCCCGCACCCCGCAGTAAGCGGATTTTTTATAAATTTTTAATATTGTATTTATTATAAGTATTGTTGAAAATAAAAAAAAAAGTAAATAAATAAAATGATATATTTTCTTTGTTTTTTGTGTTTGACTTTGGTCAAATCACGTGTCTGAGAGTGCAAGGCTTCCAAGGCAATCTAGGGACGTACTTAGTTTGCTTTTAGGATAATCCGTCTCCGTTAAAACTATATTACCTGGAATACGAATAAAGTCTGATATTATAATATTATGGTACCTGAGCAAAGGAGTTGCTGACATCAAGTTTTAAGAACCTATGTTGTTAATACTTGAAGTACCCATGCTTGCTGCATCACAAGAGCGACCTCGTTCCTAGATACTCGGATGGAAACTAGACGTTACCTAATCAAAAGTTCTAATAGTTCCCGAAGTATTTATACGGAAAAGTATATTTTCATTTCATTTATATTTCCGGTAGAAAGAGTCGCCAATATTTTTCTGGAAAAATTGGCAACTCTTTAAAGAAAAAAATTTTGGGTGACCAAAGACCTGGCAGCTATCTAGTCCAACGAATTAGTTTGGCTATTCAAAGAGAAAATGCTATCGTATGATAATGAAATCATATCTTATTCACTATTCCTCGTTGCAGTGGAATCGAGGAGGTTTTAGATTTAATTTTGTTAATTATGATGTTTTAAAACTATTGAAAAATTACAAATCTTTAATTTTTCAATAGTTTTAAAAAGTCATAATTAACAAATTAATAAACTTTTATGAAAATTTATCGCAGGATCTTCAGGGCTTGATTTTTTCAAGTTTTAAGAAAATACTAGAATTTTTTCAAATTTTTAAAACATTTTATGTTATAAAAAAAATATTTTTATTGATGAACTCTATTATTCAGCGGCGGCGCGCGAGTGTCGTAACAACCGCGCGGAGCGCTATTTTCAACGTCTAATTAAAATTATAAATAATGGAGATAGAGTTCCGGGAACTTTTTTATTGGAAATTTCCTCCTCTTTAACGAGCTATTTCCAAAATTGCTTAAATGTTAATATTTTTTAAGTTATTAATAAAAAACGAAATATCATTTTTTTTTTCATCTTATTTTGTTAATAACAATTGCAATTTTTAACCTGGACCAAAATCTTTCAAAAACATTTTACTAGAGGTGATTCAAATTCAAATTCAAATTCAAAATCGTTTATTTCAAGTAGGCTTATTACAAGCACTTTTGAAACGTCAAATTGGACTATTTGTAGTGACTCTACCACCGGCTCGGAAGGCAGGCCCTGTTGAGAAGAGTCGGCAAGAAACTCAACAGTTGCTCTTTTTATAATATTATCAATTTTACAATATTAAGTGTGTTGTTACATAAAGTTATTTATTTTACTTCCTGTGTGAAGTTGAAAGCCTATCCAATTGCCTTTGAACTTCCTTCAACGTATATAATATACAGCCACGAAATATAGTATAATACTATATATATTACGCTTGGCAACCCTACTTGTAGATGCAATAAAAAATATTACTATTAACTTCCAACTACAGTGGAAATAACATTTAATCTTATAAGGATTTCCACAAATTACAAGATTATTAAGTTAAATACTAATAACACAAGTTGAAAACACTAAATTACCAAATAGGTAGATAGGTACGAGTTTAACTTAACAGAATTAGACCTAGTTAGTTTTTATCAATAAAATAAAACAGTTAATGACATGTTTGTATATAATTTAATGCTATTTTTCGGAAAGGGAAGACCAAGACGAACGACCCAGTACCAAATGCTGGACTGTCTGATATAAAACAAGGTTAAAAGTACCCTAAGCCGACGTACTTGTATGAAAGGTTTAATAAATTTTGAAAAAAGTGAGAGATTTACAAGAATCGGGGAAAGTGGAAGGACGTGATCTCTGCCTACCCCTACAAGGATAATGAACCCTATACCATAGCCCTATGGGCGTGATGGTATGTATGTGTGTATGTATTTGTACCATTTCAATACTATAGTAACAACATGAATATTATTGAAATCAATAAGACGCAAAATATAAAATACAGCGAAATATTAAAATCAACACACCGTCTCGTTGGTCTATTAGTTAGCCTATCTTGGCTTCGATCAAGAGATCCTGGGTTCAAATCCTGGGTCGGATCAAGAATAATTCTGAGATTTTGATTCTTCTATTTAATTTTCAGTATATTTCGAGCACGAAGTCGGGAAGTTGGGAGTGTTACACCCCCGTGCCTCGGAGAGCACGTTAATAAGTTAGCCCAGTTCTATCTTAGATTGCATTATCATTTACCGTCAGATGGGATGTGTAACGGATTATTTCAACTGTTTCTTGCGACTCCTCATAAAACTGTGGAGCTTTTTCTATGAACACCCACCACGCTGCTTTTTTATTGACTAAAAGCTAGCCTATTGACTGCTATCACACCTGGTGGTAAGTGATTAGGAGTAGAATGAAATCCAAATCCCTTTTAGTTTTACTTTAATATATTTTGGTGGCATATGGAGATACGCTTAGATTTTTTCACTTCTTTAATAATTATAAACAAATCTTTACAAATAATATATATGCGAAAGTTTGTATGTATAGATGGATGGATATTATTTCAAGCAAAAACTACGGATTGGATTTGGATGAAACTTTACAATAATATATCAAAATAACACCTAGGAAACGCTAACGACGCTGGTGAAACCGCGTTCGTCTTTTAGTGTTAAAGATAATTTTCTACACTGACGGCTTTTTTGAATTCTAAGGCCTTACGAGTTATCGCACCAGCAATTTCCCAATATAGCTGAATAGGTGCTACAAAGCTCGAAGTCACATAATGTACCAGCTGGCCGAACGGATCAGTTTATTTACTTACACGGTTTTTGTATAAATTGACTATTCAACACTTATTAATTTATGTTTATTTTGTATCAAAATGTGGCTGTATCAGTTTGGACTACGGCGGGTATTACTATAAATAGACATATTTCAATTAGTATATGTATTCTAAATAGGAATATTATTATGGTAAATTGACCTTCGACAATATTATAATGGCAAATCTTAAATCTGTTATTTTTTCCGAGTGGATATTATGTTAAACAGTTAAGCATTAACATATTATTTATGCCTATTTGTTGTGTGATAAACACGGCCTACGTAGCGCAGAGGTGTGCGCGGTGGATTTTTAAGGCGAAGGTCCTGGGTTCGAATCTCAGTTGGGGCGATTGAGATTTTCTTAAGTGGTCAAAAGGGTGTAAATTACATCCTGCTAACTAACAAGTTAGATCGCATTGATTATAATTGTATCGTCACTTTTCACTAAGTGTGAAGAAAGACTAGTATAATTTGCATTTAAAATGATCGAATGTGTAACGACAGCTGGAATTAGCGATTTAATATTTAACTAGCGGACGCCCTTCAAAATTATAGTGCAGAATTTTCCAGCACGCACACCATGTAACAGTTTCTTTTAGTGTAAAGAAAATAGATATCTGTTCAAATTTTCATTCTCTTTTATTTTCGTTAACAAGTAGCTTTTGTTTTTTGCCAGATTCTAGGAGCGCTTCTCGTGACACAGTGTTTGGTAGACTTAACAAAAAAAAAATTGGTTGTCTGTAAAGTTGGTTTACTGACGATAGTTGAACGTGTCTTAAGAAAATACTGATGGAATGGTAGCATTTAATTGGTTATTAAAATTTTTAATTTAAGTATATTTTTATAAATATTAATTTAAATTAATAAAATAATTGATTTTGATTTTATAAATTTATATTTTAAATTTATAATAAATATATTAATTTTTAATTTAAAATTAATATATTTAATAATTATATTTAATAGACGGATGTCGAACGCTGCCGAACGCAAAGGCCGATTGTGCTTCTTTGTCGCTCGTTCCGCGCTCTCGCTTGCACTTCAAGCCTTACATGGAACGCCTCGAAGCGAGGTAACGACGCATGACGTCATGTTTTTTCGTGCGTGCAGCCGGCTCTATCGAATTATAAGACGTTGTCACGTCAAAACTTATATCCGTCAGTGGACTGAGTTGGTGACGAAGATGATGACTATGACCAATAATTTCCCCTAAGAGTACTGTTTCTTAGCAATTATTGTTATTCAATTGTTCGATCAAATAATAGTGTTTGAAAAATATTGTATTAGTTCTGTACCGTTATTACAAAGTAGAGATTGCCAATAGCGCAAACCTGCGATACTCCGCATACTCCGGGGAAATTCAGCCAATATGGCTCTCATCAAACGCTGCACAATATATACAATGTTATGTTTTGTAACAATAGTTAGCAAACAGTAATCATGGAAACTAGAAATTCATTTCATAAGGGAATTTCTTCAATTGCCTTTGGTCTGTACCTACACAATCAATTCTAGATTGCAAGTACGAAATAAGTTGAATTTTATAGGTACGGCGTAATTGAGTGCTCACTAAGTAAATATAATTCATATTTTCTTTTCTGAAAATGGTACGATAAAACAAATAACATTCGCGATATTATTTTTCGAATCAAATTATTCTTTTTTTCATTTGATATTAGTTTTTGAGAAATGTATGTATAGCTGTATAAAGGAAAATCTAAGTAACTACAGATAATAGTAACAGAGAAGTGTTTCATAAGCTGTCGTTCGCGTAGTTTACTTGGGGTTGCCAGCTAATAAAAAAGGCAATGTTGTATTCTACAAACAAAACGAAACTTTAGTGAATTTTAAAAAATACATTCAACACTGGTTTGCTCCTTTAAGCGAGAGTAATCATTTATCTAAAAGAGTGAATTTCAGAAATGTGTCTTGATCAAATCATTTTGATTGGCTGGTGGAAAGCTTCGGCCATGGCTAGTTACCATCCTATCGACAAAGACGTTCTGCCAAGCGATTTAACGTTCCGAAACGATGTCGTGCGGAAACCAAAAGAGGTGTGGATTTCGTTCCATCCTACTCATAACAAGTCTTCCATCTTAGACTGCCTTATCATTTATCATCAGGTGTTACTGCAGTCAAAGGCTAACTTGTAATTAAAAAAAAAACTCGCAGAGTGTATCTAGCGGGGTATAGTTCTCAATAATGAATAAACTACAAACGTAGGTATTAAAGTTTATAATATAACGTAAATAATTAAAGGTATCTGGGAATATCATAGCAGTTTTCCATTTTGTTTTGCCTAAGGAAAAGAAACTTTAAGCTTAGTTTGGCGGACTCGAATAGGAAAACCTTGCAGTATAACCTTGCTGTCAGTATACAAAATGGATTTCATTCTGAGTCAATTCGATACAAGCAAACAATCTTTCCTCTCTATAATATTAGTACAGTGTAGTAAATGAACTTTTAGAACTAGACGACTCAACATCACAGACCAATTTAAGATTTTCAGCAATCCTTATAAAATTATACTGTTAAACATTTATAAAAAAAAACCAGTCCGCCAACAGCGGGGATCGATAGTTCAAGCAACCGGTGATAATGGAATTATTCCAGAGTGAGGAATCTGCTCACAATCACAACACGCGCCGTTTCAATTATTCCCGCCTTCTGCATCCGACCCTTGATCCAACAGCTAATCAAAATCTTCTCAAGATGTTCATCGAAGCTTTTCGTTAAAATACTACTTATTATTGAAACGACTATAGAAACACTATTTGTCGACTCAACATTCACAATGGCGGTAATTTTATTGTTAAAAAAATTGGGTAGGTATCCATTTATTTATACGTATCACCAATATTTCCATTTTCCTTTAATTAGGTAGTCATTATGATTGTTAGAAGTGGGTACAACATAGGACCACGAATGGAGATCAAACTTATGCGGAGTCGGGCGCCTTAAGAACGAACGAATACTTTTCACACTTCATTCGTTGATTCAGAAAGTCGATACTTGAAAAAAAAACATCACTAAACTGAAGCCGGTGTACAAAGTTTGCAAAGCGGATGTAACAGAAATCGGTATTCTCCAATGACATTTTACCATATTGGTAGTTGAACTAAAGGTGGGATGATCGACGAGATGTAAGCGAGATCATCGTAAGATGTATTTAGGTCAAGAATTGACTTACAGTTAGTAATTTCGCAACTTGCCTATCCATGTCATACATTGGTTCAAATAAAATAAAATTTTAATGAAATAAAACCGAAAACCGGCACACGCAAATGCACTAATTAAGTGACTCAACATGCATTGCATGATAAGTTTTTATTATATTATTAATGCATTAATTAACTATATCTCCTAGTAATTGCAACGCAGTTTTAACTAATGCAGTTATTGAGGTTGTATACTCTTTCATGTTACTCTTATACTTAGAATTATACTACTAATATAGACATTATAAATTTTAATATCTGTGGTCAGTGGTATCGACAAACAAACATAATCGTCAGTATTAGGGAATGTCAAAATTTCAATCATCATCATTATCAATCTATTAAGGGCCCATTATAAGACCAGGTTTCCCTTCTCATAAGAGGGGATATGGAGCGTTGGCTCACCACACTCCAATGCGTGTTGGCGGGCTTAGATTGATAATGTTTCATTTATTAACGATCAATATCTATCTCTAGATGTTGATGATCGTGACCGAGACCAGCTTAAGAGTGTTAGCATTATAAAATATTAGAATTGTTACCACACACGACATTGTCTATGGTAACGTAATATAATGTCTGTCGACCGTCACATGGTATAATAACTGAAAGAACTTGATTCCAGGTCTAAAATAAATTATAAGAATTGACATGTCAGAATAGTCACAAGTAGTGTAACTTACTGTTCTTTTTATTGTTACAAAGTATGCATATTTTTAGTGTAATGATTATTGAAAAATAAAGTGTATATGTAATATTTAAGAGTTTAAAAGAGCATGTGTCGAGTTTTTCTGGCCGCATCTTTACTCAGCACGGACTGCTTTTACCGATGCGGCGGTAGATAAAAGATTAATGAAAGAATAAAATGATTTTGAAGACATCGGAATATTATTTCAAAATCCCTATCAAGAGTAGGTAGTATGATGAAATCCTATAAAATATGTATATAGCCTGTGTCACTACGACAATTAAAACAAATTCAACGACACCTCATAATTATGTCGAAATCCGTTCAACCAGAAGAGGACATACTCGTACATACGTACGCTCGAATAACATTACCATCCTTTTGACGCAGTTGGGTAAAAGAATTCTACATTATCTGGTGTTTATTATAAACATAAGGAACTGAGAGCAAACCACTTGTCGTTTTAATGTCACTCACAATACGTAAAAAAAACAATATCCATATAAGATAAGATTTACGCGCGTATAATTTACATATCTACATACCTACTTGTTAACCGGTAATACTACAATACATTACTTATTAACCGGTATACCATTATAGTGTTTATTTCACGTTCGAACAGACATTATAATACTGGTACAGTTAATATTGTTATTTCTTCAGGTGAAGGCCAAATCAGAGATATTACATTTCAAAATATATTATACATGTAGATATAAAACTGAATGTTTGATAGCGTTTAATCGTTTAATGGGGTTTCCATCATTGAAAGGATTTTTATTAAAAATTTCATGGTAGGGAGAAAACTGCTTTATTTGTTAAAATAAAACTAGAATTTATTCTATGCTCTTTAAATTATTGTATAGGTACACTTTACAATAAAGTGTCTTTTCATTTCAGTTTCATTTGAAATGCTTTATATTTTATAGTATAAGACTTGAACCCAGACTAACCTTTGACCAAGGAAGGCATTGCAAATACTCAAAACTGAGAAATAAGTAAGTATTAGTAGAAATCACATAAAATCAATTTTGGATAATAGTTATTGCCATTGCTGAATAGCGATCATTGTTTTAAAAGAAATAATAAACTCATTAAATATGTTTTAGTAATACTATATTTTTTTATTATTATAGCGTTAAATATTGTGTGCAATAGATACCATTTCAAAATCAAGATGCCATAAGTCGGTGAATAATTAATTAAGATTAGCAGACGCCCGCGGCCATTCGCGTGGAAAATAATGTATTGCAACATTCCAAGAACATCTGAAAAATTACAATTTATTTGTTGAATAAATAGGTATGATAAAAAATGGAGATGTGTCAATTTGACTTTTTGTAGTCTTAATAAAGAAGCACGGGGGTGTAACACCACCAACTTCTCGACTCCGAGCATGGGAATGTACTGAACATTTCATCGAAGAATGAAAAACTCAGAATTATTACGTGTCTGGACCCAGGATAGAAGGAGGACCTCGTGATTGAATCCACATAGGCTAAACACTAGACAACGAGGCAGTAATGATCGTTAATAAATGAGACATTATCAACCGCCCATCCACCTGCATTGGAGCAGCGTGGTGGGCCTATGATCCGTATCTCATCTCCTACAAGAAGCAAGACCTAACCCTGTAGAGGGCCGTTAATAGACTGATAATGATGAATAAAGAAACAGCAATATGAGATATAGTTCTGTTATACAAGAAATGTCAAAGGGTTAAGTGCCAAAATATAAAAGATAGATATTTACTATTGCGGACTTTTTTGTAGAACTTTTAAGATGCATAAAGTTTTCATACAATTTTTCAATTATATCCAATAGCTAAGACAGCGCACGCGATTTACGCCATATTATTTAATAAATTTCACGGTCCGACTCGCGCGACAAAAACTGCGATAACTCGGGTAATATATACAATACAAATATAAAATATAGCCTATGTTACTCCGTCATAATGTAGCTTTCTAATGAAAAAAGAGTTATTAAAATCGGTCCAGTACTTTTTGAGTTTATTCGTTACATACAAAAATACAATTCTTTCCTCTTTATAATATTAGTGTAGATACACGCAGACGAAGTCGATGGCGTCTACTAGTTTGATAGCATGTGAACGATATATATGACTTATAATTTTTATATTTTTTAACACTTGCCAATATGATGAATAGTTTGGAATTTTTTAGTATTTAACGATTCGTCATTATGATACAAGTAGATTATCGAAATTATTATAATTTATTGATATCGAAGGCACGGTTAATTTTATTTAAACATACAAACTTTCGCCTTTAAAATATTAATAAGGATTAACATAGAACTAGTATAAATAAATTATGAGTTCTATTTTTATAACACCATAGAAACTACATTGCAATGTGAAAATTTATTCTGTCAAAGGCTTAATGTAAAGATGAATAAATATTTAATAATTAACTTCTATTAACATAGATGTTTTACATCTGCCAGGACTCCCGTGATAGCTTACTTTTTTAACTGAGCCGTAGGTATCAATAGCATTTTAATAATTGTATATATTGGGTCCATTCGCTCAGTTCAGGTCGAGAGCAAACCATCGATATGCGATGTCGTAAGAAGCCCGAGCCCACGATACTTGTGACTTATGAGAAAAAACGAATTTTGAGGTTTGTCATAGATAATTTAGTGGGTCACCTCGAGGCTTGAGAGCCATCCACGAATTCGGCTCAGTCATATAATATGTTATTTTTCGTAACAAAACAGCCGTTTCAAAATGAATTTTGCATGCATTTATTTGAACTTTACGTTTTATGGTACTAAATTTATTAACTTCTCTATTCAAGCCCTCACTAAAGATAACTAAATCACTACATATAATAAAATAATGTGGCCTCCCCGCGTCTGATCTGTCTGTCTGATCGCGATAACTCAACAACTACTGAACCGATTTTCGTGCGGTATTCACCAATATATAGTATGGATCCTGAGGAAGGTTTAATTATATAATTTGATAAGATATTACGTAAATTAGACGCAACGTCACGTATTGTTCCAACAAGTATTGTTGGAAAAGCCGGAGCAATTAAAAACGTCTGGGAAATTTCATCGAAAATGCTGCCTTATCTATTTGAGATATAACGAAACAATGTATAAATATGATTTATATTTTTTTTTGGTATTCTTAGAAGATTACAACACACTATTTATTTAGCACGCTGGCGAAGTCGCGGACATTTGCTTCTTCCATATAAAAAAATACTAACAACTTAAACGTGATCTAAGATGCGTATCCTATATCACGATCCTGGCTAGTAGCGTAAGGTTACATCAGACAATCGTGTCAGATATCTATTACTTGTGGTCTAGACCGCTATACATAGGTCTCTGTAAGAGGTCAGGTTAACCCATGGGCGTTACTATAGCTTTCTCATTAGGTCCAAGGCTCCCAAAATCATATATAATTTTCTTATGTTTCAAAGGATCAAGATAAATTAGGTAGCGTTTGCCTTGGTTGTCTCTGCAGTACGTCATATATACATTTTGTCTAATATCCATCCAAAAAATCCCCAATTTATTAGTGTTAAGAATGATGTATCTAACGTCTAACATCTTTGTTATTTGTGTTGTTGTTAAAAAACTTATTTGATTTTTTATGTATAGGTATATTTTATTGGATTTTAAACGTTCATAATATAAATACAAATAGACACAAATAGACGCATAAATCATTATTAAATCTATAATATGAAAATGAATCACTGAATGTGTTGCTAAGCCCAAATCTCGAGAACACCTAAACCGATTTTGCTAATACTTTTTTTGTTGTTTGCTATTGTCAGGAGAAGGATTTTATGAAAGTAAAGTATCAAGAAAATTGCGTTGAAAATTAGAAAATATAAGAAAACTTAACAGGTATTTTATTAGAATTTTTTACTCAACCAAAGCTTTTTTTTTATCGATTACAAGTTGGCCCTTGACTGCTATCACACCTGATGTTAAGTTATTATGCAGTCTAAGACGGAAACGGGCTAACGTGTTAAAAGTGGGACGAAAATCCACACCTCTTTCTACACGACATCGTACCGGAACGCTAAATCGCTTGGCGATACGTCTTTGTCGGTAGGGTGGTAACTAGCCACGGCGAAAGCCTCCCACCAGCCAGACCAAGACAAATTAAGAAAAATCTCAATCTGTCCCGCCGGGAATCGAACCCAGGACCTCCGTCTTATAAATACACCGCGCATACCACTACGCCACGAGCTTACCGGGTGGATGAGAGATGGATTATCCACTGGAATAGCACATAGGCTATTTTTATCTAAATATTCTTACATAAAGGGGAACTACGCAGATAAAACCACGGGGCACTGATAGTACCCAATAAAAATATCGATAGATAGATCACTTCTTTACATTTACATTTTTTTAATAATAAAAAAAATAAAATATTCACGCTAGAAATTTAGCATAGTTACACATTTCGCGATGTAGACGATCACTAAAAATAGATTGCTCGATTTTCCCGCGATGTTAAAAGTTCTACAGGTATTTACGCGGTTTGTAATATTTGGGTTTTGAAATCAAATATTTTATAAACTTAATGTGTGCTTTTTTAAATTATTAAATCGAACTTTTTTAATTGTTTACTGGTTATACAGGACGCAAGCACAAATAATTACGAAAAATATCTAAAAAAAAAAACAAACTTCGCAAAAGATCCTGTAATCGCATGTTTGTATAAATAAAAATAATAACACAAATTAATTACTTAAGGCACAAAAAAAAACAAGTACTACTTACAAATAAAAAGTCGCGATATCCAGTTGTTGACAAAAGTCGGCTCTCTCAACCACGTACAACCAAGGAATGGGACCAGACAGCCAGCGCACGCGTCTTCTATTCGTTGATGGACGTGCTGTGCAATACAGGTACATGTACCTACCAACCTGTACCACAAGGGTGAAGCAAGAACATAATCACATTAATCATAAGTATCACTGTTTAAAAAACTGTGTCTTTCCAAGTTTTTTGGTGGATACATAATTATGGTAACAATGATAAGAAATATAATTATAATTTCTCAGGATTTTTAGTATTTACACATAGTGCCAAAATGTTAGGTACTAGGATTTCCACGTTTTTGTTGCAACAAGTATTAATTAATTAAGATGATCTTAAGATAGTTTTTAGATGCATTTGGTTCCGATAATAATCCGGTCATGTTTGCGAGCGGATCGTTTGTTTGATCTATTTTATGAATTTTTCAGTTCCTGACTAATATTTTAGCCAATTTTCCTAATCGTCAAAAACCAGTGGACGTACCACTTCTGGACATATGCCTTTTTTAGGAACTTCCAATCACAATGATCTCGAACCGCTTGTAGCCAGCGTCTCCCTGCGACACGTTTGATGTCGTCAGTCCACATTGTGGGGTGTCGATTGACTGCGCTTTCTGGTGCGGGGTCGCTGTTCTAGCACCTGAGGCCCCTAACGTCCATCTGCTGTTCGAACCGGGACACCGTGCGTTGACTCAATTAGTTTTTAATACATACAATTGAATTATATAATGATATAATTCTCACGCTCTGGTGAACCTTCCGGAAAAGTTTTAATACCAGCTTGAGCTAAGAAACTACGCTTGTATTATCTATAATCATTATCACCCCCTAACGCCCACTACAAGGCCTGGTTTTGTAGTAGGAAAGAAGTAGTATCATGGGTTCACGCTTTGCAAAAACACTAGGGGTATGGTAGACAAGACAGCATGCAGTCGAGCACAAATAAAAGATAAAAAAAAGTTTTTATTGCACACTTGCACTGTAAGCGTTTGGAAAACAAAAAACGACGAGCGTTGGTGGATTGAACGATCTATACCTCTAGTTGTTAAACTAGAGCAACATGGCAATGAATGTCACCATCATCACAATCGCTATATAATTATAAAATAAAGTCCCCCGCCGCTTCTTTGTCTGTCACTCTGATCGAGATAAACTCAAAATATAATGAACGAACATTAATGCGGGTTTCTCCTTTAGATAGAGTGACCCCTGAGAAGTTAATTTATTAAGGCTTTGGCTCAAGGAATTGGCTCAAGTATGACAACTGGGAGTTATAATTAAAAACGCTGCCTTGAAGATATAACAAAGCAATGTATGGAATAATTGTTCCTCTTTATTATGACTACTAAAAAGTTCGCGATGGCATATCTATTTTTTTCTATCAAACATCTCAATTGGCCCCGCCGGGAATTGAACCCAGGACCTCCATCTTATAAATCCACTGCACATACCACTGCGCCATGGAGGTCGTCAAAAGTTTTCCGTTCTACGCTACAAGAGTAACTTAAATCACCGCGCAAATAGGTGCATAACAGAACGCAGAACACACGCGGGCTCCACAATATATATCTGTATTAACTATAACTGCCTCGCTGTCCCAATTGTTATGGCCTATGGCCTATACCTTATCAGATATCGAGGTCCTTGTTTTGAGTCCTGAGTCGAGCTATGAAGTCTACCAAACATTTCTCAGAATCAAACAGGACCTCGTAATCAAAGCTAAAATTTCCAGTAACCAATGTAAAGTTTTCGAAGTATGTCCTTCGGCAATAAGGATATACTTTTATGTTAACCGATACTGGCTGACCTTCAAACGCTTACTAGTCCAGCTGTAATATCACCCTTTCACATGTCCCCTTTATCTTACTTACTCTTTTGGGACCAACTACACTTAACCGCGATACTTTCTACTCGACTGCCTATGAAAGGATATCGTATTGGAGCGTTGGTTAGTGGATAGCTATATGTACCTAGTTAAATAATATAAAATACCTACAATAATACAATAAAAGTACATAAAATATACAAATAGGTATTCACATGAGTTTATAAGGGTTGGGTTCTCTCCTATAAAAAGATCTCACTGGAAATATTAAACCAATTTGAATTACCTTGTAAGTTTCAGGCGATGCCTCTCCAAACTTTTAAAAAAGAATTAAAGGGTAATGGTAAAAATGGTTATTAGAAAAAAGCTACATTTCTTTTTTTTCAAAATAGACATTGTTATTTTATTTCTTTTACAATGATTAATTTTAACAGTTTGGACATTGACCTGATACATTTACATGTTTAATTAAATTTAGTTGATTTAGTATTTTTTAATTTAATTGTAATTTGCTTGCTGAGTACATTAGCTGAATATTTAGTTACATAAATAAGTAGTTTTAAGACCATAATTGTACCACATTCTGGCAAATAAAGAACGATTTGATTTGACCTATCATAAGTTTAAACAATGTTTAATAACAAACTCATTTATCTACTTTCACATCACAAAACTACAATTAAAATACTTGTGTACGGTTAATGGACAAACCTATTAACCGTGTAGCATAAATTAATGCGAGTTCGCTAATTATTGAACAAAAAACACGTACATGCGAATTCGGCGGAAATGTGTAAATTATCTCTTTTGGAAGGGACTCCCACAAGAAGTGACGTAAGACACTTTTTCGTCCTTGAGCTTAACTTGAGTAATGGCAATGATAAAACGAGGTCAAAAATCAGAACATTGCCAATTTTTATTATCCTGCTAATTTATATCGTTAACGTGAATGTTTGTATGTTTGTTACTACATAGTAACACAAAAACGAAGCTCACGAGACCCTGTAGTTTTAAGTTCTTGGATATAATATAATATTTGAAATATTAAGCTTTTCTTACTTCTAATAAAATTTCAAAACCTAGCTAGTTCGATTAATCAAATAAAACATCCACACTCATCACACAAATATTTTCCACACGTGAGAATAAAATCCACTGTCTTGGATGTTGAAGCAGTGTCACCCACATCTATACATAAAAAAGACGTTTGGCACTTGGAGACTGCCGCGGTAAAGCCATTGCATAGAAGTTAAGCAACATCAGGCGCGGTTAGTACTTGGATGGGTGACCGCCTGGGAACACCGCGGGATGTTGGCCTTTTTTAATTTTTATTTTTCTATTTATTTTAGTTTGTTTTATTTTTTATATATTTTTTTTATTCACCGCGTGATGTTGGCTTTGATGCCGCGTGATATCACCCATCCAAGTACTGACCGCGCCCAATGTTGCTTAATTTCGGTGATCGGACGAAGACCTGTGTATTCAACATGGTATGGACGTTGGCAAACAAAGACGCGAATAAGACAATCTGAAAAAACTAAAAACGGTGGGAGGTATTAGGTTTTTTTCGTTACGGAATTTCTGGATTCGATCTCCACGCTCAAGGCTCGCGATAGAAGCTATGCAATAGCTTAATAAAAATAGTAAAGAAGTCATTTCTGTACATGAAATAGGTATTTATTGTAAAAACTAAGTGTTAAGTGTGTAAAGAATGTTAGCGACGCCCTAACAGGGCCTCATGTGTATTTATATGTACATGAATGCTACAATAAATAAATGAATGAATGAATGAATATTACGTACTCGATAGAGTACAAAACAACGTTTTTTAAAATTTTGGTCTCCTCCTGCATCACTATTAAACTACTGGACTGACTTTCGTACGGTTTTCACAGATGGATTAAGCTTAGCGCTGGGCTTTAGGCTTTGTTTCATGGAGATCGGACGAGAGAAAAAGTTATTCTAAAAAACTGAATTTCACCAAGGACGTAGCCGCGACGAAAGTACTGAATGAATTCAAATGAAACTTGGCACGATTAGAGCTCATACTACGAGGAAGGATATAAGATACTGTTTATCTCACAAAATAGTATCGTTCGTAGTATAAAATCAATGTTTCACTACGTTTAATTGTCAACAGAATCAAGACCCACTGTCTTGAACGTTGAAGCAGTGTCACCACCCACTGTCATCTATACATAAAAAAGACGTGAAAAGCTATTGCATAGAAGTTAAGCAACATCGGGCGCGGTCAGTACTTGGATGGGTGACCGCATGGGAACACCGCGTGATGTTGGCTTTTTAAAATTTTTATTTTTTTTAGATTAACACTACGTTTAATTATCAACAGAATTAAGACTGGGTCGTGGTGGGTTTCTGCTCTATATCCTCTTTCCTACAAGGATGTAGACTGGGTCTCGTAGGTGGGTGCAGTATGAAGATTATTGAATTTTATAGAAATTGAATAACGCTTTACGATTATAGAGGAGAAAGACTAAAAGGCTTATTACCGAAAATTCATACTTTATTATTATATATAGTAAATACATTCATTTAGATTGTAAAAATTGATTGATAATAAATAACATTATTATAACATAATAACAATTAATAACATTACACGTGAAATTAAATTCAAATTTATACATAAACACACGTACATAAATAACAAACTTAATTAAATTAAGGATCCATCTAAGTATGTCAGAGATATCATAATCATATCGCTATCCGTCCTTGGTTGTCAGTGACACCCAGGAGTACTGCAATAATATACTTTTTGCTTCTCCTTTGATTTGCGTTTGATTATTCAAGCTTTGTATCTAATCCAAATATAGGATGCCCTTTCCACTTATATAACTCGTGTCAACTATGATTTTAAGTGTTTCAAGTAGGCTTGCACTTCTTAGTTTCAGATATAAAAGTTAAGACTTAATTGGTTCTTACCATCCGTAATCATAGTCAAGCGCAAGCCTATCTAACTCAGCGTAGCAAAAATAAATTCAAACATTCAGATATGGATCATTACAGAGGCATTGTACAAATTGATTTTATTTAACAAACACTCAACAAAATTGACAATCATTTATTATAAATCAAAATTAAAATTCAAGAAAAATTAATAAATAAAAATATAAATACGACACCTATTTATAGTAAAAGTATAGGCCCTGATTACATTAAACATTTAATGGGCCAATAAATCGTTTGTAAAAGTATGACGTCGAACATTAAAGAGCAACATTACTTAGTCGGAAAATTATATCATACACATACTTAGTAGTTAATTACATACATGCCTTTGTCTGTGACAGTCACAATATGATATTATGCATGATATTATATGAAAAATATTTATTATTATTATATATGAAAAATATTTTTATTGCAACTATTAGGGCTAACGCTAAAACACGGGCGGGTGCGGGCGCGAGCGCACGGGTCGGACGACCGCCGCGGGCCACAATTTCGCGAGCGGGCACCCGTCGCGTGCGCCCGCCTCAGTTAGCGCTGCTAGTATAATTTTGATGTCGAGCGTGTACAGTTGTGTCGAGTAGATTACCATGGATTATTTACTAATTTGTAGTTACCATGGATTATTTACGATTTGTAGAAACAAACCCGCTCGCGTGTGCCCGTTGCGGGCGCCCGCGCCGTGTGCCCGCCGCCCGCCGCGCGGGTTACGATCGCACGCTCCTGCGCTGTCCATACTATTTTTCATTATACACACGCGAGCGTGCGCCCGCGCGAGTTTTAGCGTTAGCCCTTATTTATTATAATAGGTTAAACATTCAAAATAACAAACTAATAATTAAAATAAATGAACAAAAGTTAATAATTTTGAAATATGACGTCATAGTATAGCATATACTCCGAACCACATAGGTTGGCAATAAAGGGCGATGAAACCTTGAAAGTCGCTAAGAGCAAAGGAGTAGATAAACTAGTATCATCTCTCTTATCTAAGTAGTACATGAATTTCATATTACCGTCACATAGAAACTTAACCTAATTCCCTCAACCGCTTACTATTTCAACATTCTGAAAGCATGCTAAACGATCACGATGTATAATAACTACTTTAATAAGATACGTCGATTTTATTCGATCTACACCGACAAGAACGATGGTAAACGTGTGCAATACATATATAGTCAGTTTTTTAGCCTGACCAGAAAATAAAAAACGGATCGCGTTGCGGCAAAAAGAGGAATTCGTTTCATCATATACAGATAGAGACCCTGATACGGGTAATGAGGCAACTCGAGGGCCATACCCTTCCCCGATCCCTGGAGGGATTTTTTTTTTTAATCGCCTACAAGTTAGCCCTTGACAGTTATCACACCTGATGTTAAGTGATGATGCAATCTAAGATGAAGGCGGGCTAACTTGTTAGGAGTAGGATGAAAATCCACACCCCTATCGGTTTCTACACGACAATCAAGATCAAGAGAAGACTAAGTGATTTGTGACACTGCCGCCGTTTTATATATTTCTGGTCAAACTATACATTTAGTTTTGTAAAGGGACACAAGAGATTTTAACTATCTTGATACATTACACATATACACAACATCTAACAATGGACAAAGTTACTGTGTGCGTTATTGGTTATTTACCTTATTTTGTATAATAACTTAACTGCTTTAATATTTATAACATAAACATAATTTAATTAATTTTTTAACAAAATCTGTAAATGTACAAATTACAATACATCGTTGTAACTTATTATAATTGTAAGAATTAGAATATAATTAAAAATAGAAAAACGACTTATGGAAACATGTAAAATGAATGTCATATATTATAAAATTAAAATAATAATAAATTTGCATTATTTCGATCATGTCACCTATACTAATATTATAAAGAGGTAAAGTTTGTAAGTTTGTAAATGGATCTGTTGGGGCTAATCTTTGGAACTAATGATCCGATTTAAAAAATGATTTCACCGGTAGAATGCTACATTATCGGGGAGTGTCATAGGCTATATTTTATATTTGTATTGTATATATTAGCCAAGTTATCACTGTTTTAGTCGCGCAAGCCGGAACGGAAAATCCTGTTAAATCGGCTTTATGCGCATGCGCTTCCATAACTATTGACTACACGGGACGGGGATATTGCTTGATGGAAAACTAAAAAAGAAGTCGCGGGCGACTGCTAGTATTAAATAAAAATAAAAAATAAATAGGAATAAAACTAAATATACGTCTACTGGTAGTTTTGTCTGTTCATTTTCCTTTCCATTTTCCTCTTCTTTTTCTCGTCCAATTCATATTCAACGGGCTCGGATTGGAAGAACCATGGTCCAAGCACGTTCGTCCACAGGAGCCAGAAAGCCCTGATCGGCATAAAGAGCAGCAACAACCAAAAGTAGTTGGAGAAGATTGCCAACAAGTGTGTGACAGATGACAAGATTACAATATCCTTGACATGCCTGAAATAAAAAGATTTCAATTTTATTCTCATCATTAGTCTATATCTAATGACCTGACCTGACCTGACTCGTCCTCAGGTCGGTCATATTATGAAAAATATTTAAGTTTAGTAGTAGTAGTAGTAGTAGGCGTAGCTAGTTACCACCCTATCGACACAGACGTACCGCCAAGCGATTAAGCGTTCCGGTAAGATGTCGTATAGAAATCGAAAGGGATCTTTTTTTGAAAGGGGGGATTTTAATCTTACTCCTAACAAGTTAGCCCATATCCATCTAAGATTGCACCATAACTTATTATCAGGTGTGATTGCAGACAATGCCCAACTTGTAATGAATTTCAATACAAAAGTCTAAAGAATGACTCGTATTCAAGTAATAATATATGAAAGAGAATAGCCAGGAAAAAGCCCTGCAATGTTGCCGATAGAGAAGAAATTTATTTCTTCTAAAAAATACTACACTGAAAGTACTAGTGGCGCCCTCAAACTATACTAAAGCCAAACTCGATTGAGAACGCTTGTCAACAAACAAATTAAAAATGAAGGTAAAAAAATGTAACACATTTTATGCCTAATAAATTTAAAATTTAGTTTGTTTTTTTTAAATCTTATTAAAAAGATATTGAATATATTAATTACTTTTAAGCTTACTAATCTTATTTACTGTCATGAATTCGTCATTAATAAATTAATTTGAAAAATTAGGAGTAAAATGACTAGTGATTTCTACCTTCATTTTTAATTTGTTTGTTGACAATCATTCGCAATTGAATTTGGCTTTAGTATAGGTATTTTATTTTCCTAGTGGACCCTAAAAGAATGTATTTATATTTTATCATTATTATATTTTATTTATTTATTATATTTAGGTATCTCTCTATGGAACGAAACGGACGTTTTAAATAATTTGTTTATTAAAATAATAGAACTAATATTATTAATCTAGACGACGCCAGGCGACGTCGTCCTCGTGGAATTAAAATGAATAAATTAAAAATAGCCTAAGTTACTTATAACATTAGTAGTGAGCATCTAAGTTTCGTTTAAATCGGTCCAGCCGTTTCAGAGATTAACCGAAACAAACAGATAGATTGACAAAAATTTTAAAAGTTGGTTGTTGATGTTATTTACATCAGTTTATCCAGTTTATTTATATAAAAAAATTTAAAGATATTTTCATTTGAATATTTTAATTACATTTTCTAATTAGCTTATCATACAAATTTTTGTAGTTTTCATATAATAAAAACAAAGAAATTACTTTTGAAGAAAGAAAGTAGAACTGAGTAAAAGACCAAATACTTACTCGCCCATTCCACCTTCCATGTTCAGATCAACACCGGCATCCATAATCTGACTGTTCTCATAATAGGTAGGCCTGCTGATATATAGCATGGTTTGGTAGCACAAAATTTCGATAGCTATGACAAAGATGTTCATCACCTGTAAAAAAATTTAATAATGATTTAAAGGTATTGATTTTTGTCATTTGTATAACAATTAGGATTAAGGAAAATGCCACCATCAACTAAATGCTTTACTAGAATGTAATATTGTTTTTTTCTTTAATTTAAGTCACTCGATCGAGATCATGTCCAATCTAATTTGAGTGAGTTTTTTATTAAGTCTCAAAAACAATGATGCAATATTTTTCAGGGCATTTATTTACTTCTTATTATTTTAAGAACATTAGTAGTGTTACTGATTTAATCAGGATGTGTGTATCAGTTCACATTCTTTATTATTTGCTTTACTGAAATACACGAAAATTCTAAATATGACAATGTCAGTTATTAAATAAGGTGGGTAGTGAAACGATTTATATCATTTACTATTATATTAAGTAGCTATAAAAATAGCGAAACTATGCAAAGCCATATCCGGCCCGTGAGCTCACCCCGGGGTCATAACTGACTATCAGTGCTGCCATCTATATCTAGCTGTAGCATCGAGTTGAGGCAACATGTAGGCATTGTTATTGTTCTTTAGCAGTTGGCTCTTGGACAGTCTAGTAGTCATCTTTAGGTACTACTCTCTAGGTTTTTTGAAAAACCTTGATACCAATTTAATTTTAAGTTAATTTAATATTAGGTATATAGAATTTGTAACATTTGTATCACTCTTTTTTTGTTATTAGCATAATAAACGGTATTTTTTTATTTATAATAATAATAAATCTAATTCAGAATTCTACGTTCATGTCAACTATTCGTTGTTATGATAAATAAATAAAATAAATAAATAAATATTATAGGACAATTACACACATCGCTATATAGCCCCAAAGTAAGCGTACTCGTAAGTAGCTTGTGTTATGGGTGCTAAGATAACTGATGAATATTTTATATATATTACACATAAATACTTATAATATATAGATAAACACCCAGACACTGGAAAACATCCATGCTCATCACACAAACATTTTCCAGATGTGGGAATCGAACCCACAGCCTAGGACGCAGAAGCAGGGTCACTACCCACTGCGCCACTCGGCCGTCAAATATGATGAAGTCAATCCTCATTAGGAATAGGCCGCTTATTATGTTATTCCCAGTTTCAATTGTCCAGGTGCAGATTGTATTGGTCAAAAGAAAAAAAATGTCAACTATTGGTATCTTTACTGCATGCATGTGATTATGAATATAAAAATTACTTATATTTGGTAATTATAGTCAAAGATATAGTAAAGACAAGGTAACAAAGGGTTGTTTTTTATAATGGGCCATAATAAGATTATTTATAATCGAAACTAAACTTGTTTAGTTATTGTTAGCAGCCGATGGACATACACTGCTGTTGCATATAGGCTTTGGGCCCCAAATGTCTATAAGCTGTTCGGACCACGTGCCCCGCCCATTGCCTCCTCAGTTCTGCGACTCGTTGAGCTATGTCGGTTACTTTGCTCAACATTTGTTTTATTTATTTTTCATCTAAACTAAGACTCTTAAGAGATAATGATAAACAAAAGCTAACAACAGTATAAGGTACACTTTACTACTTGACTTACCAAGCTTGCGACGGTAATACTGTCGTAGAAAAATGTAAGAGTAACAATGTTGTAGGCCGCCCCAGCACCCAAAGACATATTGCGGTAAAAGCTGACCGTCGCTGCATTTTCCGTTAATATCTGTTTCGCTCCCTTGGTTGGAGTCTTGCCTTTCTGTGAAAAACAATAATATGTATTAAAATTTTATAAATTTTAACAACAAAACATTTATCGACTTAAGCCAACTTAAAACAACGATAACTTCAGAGCTTTATGTTCATTATATATGAGATGGTTTACCAAATGCAACTAATAAAATAAGTGCTTATTAAATTATAGATTTTTTGAACATTTCATAGCAAAAACTGACTGCTATAAAATTTTGCGAGCACAAACATGCACCTAAATATCTACATTTATTTATTATTTATAATTCATAAATGGATATAACACAATATACATTGCTACTTAGCAATAAGGACGCCTGTTGTATGCTACTTTATTTAAAAAATATTTCTATACTAATTTTTTCTTTTATAATTTGGTGTACAAACAAAGTATATATAAATTAATAAATAAATACATGCACCTATGGTGGACAAATGTTTTAGCAATAAGCAATTTGTAAACTTAACAGCACCTAACATGCAGCTAAAGTAAAATAAGTACACAGGAAGAATCATTATTTTCATCATTTGTTTTCTTTTTATATAGTAAGTAGCTGATGCCCGCGAGCAAAATAGTGTATAGCAAATATTCAAAAAGGCAAAAGTAAACCTTTTTTTTTAAATAAGTGTAAGAGCAAACTATTATCGAAACATAGATATTAATTTATTTATGGTTTATTTGTACACCAAATTATAGAAAAACAATTACAATAGAAATATTTTATAAAGAAAGGACACAAAAGGCAGCCTTATTGCTGAGTAGCAATTTCTTCCAGGCAACCTTAGGTTTAAGAAAAAAATGCAGCAAGAGGTGTTAAACAAAAAAAATTGATATAATACACATACATCCAAATAAGTTACATCCAAATACATGAATAATAAAAAAACAATAATACATAACTTAAAATAAAATAATATATACATTATGAAGTCATAACAGTAATGTAGATATATGCTGTCGAGAAGTTTTTGCTATCCTAAGGAAGAGTAATCTTTCGATAAATTGTTTTCAGGCAGTTTTTTAATTAAAGCCCACAGATAATTATTGTCAAAGGTAAGCTAATTTATACAAAACCTTAATAAAGTATATAGAAATCAATGTGTCTATCTGTTAAAACTGCAAGAAAATCCTTTCAGTAGTCCTTTGTTTATCGTGAACGGACAAACAGATGTGGCAAGGGATTTTGTATTATAATAATATATGGAGATAGTTGTTGGAACATAGCCTTCCTGATGTAAAACCATCACTTGTAAAAGAGAATTACTATGCAGGCCATTTTACACATCGTATAAGGTGTTACATATATGGGCCAGAGGCATAGCTGCTAAACCTGCGCCGTGCTCCTGTATTTGCTAACACCAACCAAACTGCAGAAACCAATCACAATAATGGAACCTAGATGCAAAGCTAACCGTGACAACAGAAGTGCTGAAGGCAAGTTCTGAGATCTTAACTACAACTCATACTTTATATTTAGTTTTAGATTTCTTTTTTTATTAACCATAAGTTAGCTCTTGACTGCAACACACTGCACACCTGGTGGTAAGTGATAATGCAATCTCAGATGGGAGCGCGCTAACATGTTAAGAATAGGATAATATCCACACCCCTTCGGTTTCTACACAACATTGTACTAGAACACTAAATCACTTGATGGTATGTCTGTGTCAGTAGGGTGGTAACTAGCCACTGCCAAAGCCCACCAGTCAAAAAATATTTAGGTTATGTTTATTTAGATAAAAATACATAAATTTAAATATAAGATATTAATATTATTATTTGTTAATCTATCAAGTTTGTATAATTATTAATAATTCAATTAAAATAATTTCAAATTAAAGAAATTTAGAATAATTGCAGTTCAAAGTGCTATAGTGCCAAGAAAAATGATGAAGGATATACAAAAAGCTTTACATTGAATAACATATTGTAAAATATAATATTTGCATTACATATTTCAAAGGAAAAGTAGTTAAATAAAGGCACCTACCTTGCCTGACTTTTTTTTAAACATGATTAATTATTTATAGGTTGTTAGTATACTGAAAAGCTTGCAATTCACCAATGTCACAACTAGTACTTTTATTTTTCTTTAGTTTATGCAATTTCTGCACTGCTATAATAGGGCATAAATAATGTAACAGAATTGTGTATACAGTTGATTATCCAAATGTCAACAAAACAGATATAGATAGCTATAGTTTGCACCTATCATCAAGTTCACTCTGAATATATGGATGGATGGATTCACAGTGCTTGTGAATCTATCCATCCAATGGGCGGGTGCTAATCCATTGTGTGGCATCAATTGTAGTACAAAATGGTTATTGAGTGCTGACATACTTGGACAGTTCTGCATGTTGGAACTTCAGAGGGGACTTCATGGTTAATACAAACTATATGTACTCGAATTTTATGTCACATTGAATTCTGCATGTCACATTTTAATGTTTCTGATGTCACAAACATTTTTGGATATAATTTTTGTTTCATCAAATCAAATAAAAACTCAATGTAAGAATTTAATTAATTTCATTTACATTTATGAGACAAAATAAATGTTATTATTTATCAAAGCTAAATTCAAATACTGTACTACTTTAAAATTTCGAAACAGGCTCGAAAACACTAATGCATTAAATAACTTAATTACCTTACTTTCACTTTACTTTTAATTAAGTATTACATATAATTATTCTGATGATATCATCATGATCATCAGTGACATGAACCTGATCACCTTTCGAATTATTGATATTATTAGAAAAAGAAATAAACTTTTTATTAAATAGGTAAAATAGTTTTTATCTTCTACATGGTATTTTTGTGCGTTTATAAGGATCAGAAACTTATATTTGGCTTAACACTTAGTTAAAAGAAATTTTGTTCATTGTAAATTAAAATTCTTAATTTTTAGTTAAAAATGTTGGTTATGTCTAGGCTAGTTACTGGTAATTTTTCCTTAAGGCATATCTATTGAATTTTGTCAGGTGAATGTCAGAATTCAACGGAATCAAAAATTTACTTTTTGCTGATAAATAAGTTATAATTATCTAAATTAACAAATTTTTCATGTTCCCAAATTATTTTGGATAGTCAAAAATTTACTTCAACTATTATTTGACTGCACAAAACTCCCACAATACAATAAAAATCAACATTTCTTACAATTTATTCTTTTCAATTCAATCAATCACAATCAAAATTTTGCAACACCAAAGAACTTAGTCTATACTAATTAGCCACAAAAGGATCCAAATAGAAATTCTTAAGATCTTAAACCCTTAAACACAGAGCTTTATGGTGTATTTGCAAAATCAAGATTGCTTACAATATACCTTTTTGTAAAGTATTTAATTATTGAACAATATTTTGTAACACTAATTTTTGTCTGATCTGCTTCTTTTTTTATGGTTAATGTTGTCAATATATACAATGATATAGCCTTTAAAACAAATACAAAATGGCTGCAATTGATATTCAATAGGGAGTGGTTGCATATTGAAATGTTCAATATTTGAATTTAATTGATGTCTGAAAACATTTTTGAAACAAAAACAAATCACTAACTTAAAGCTACTGTAGTGTATTCTTAACACAATCAAGTTGGCAAAAACTTCAATTCATGTTATCTTACCTGTTCTTTTGGACATAATATTGAAACATAAAAGCCTAGGACTAGGTTCTGATCAAAATTCGCGCATGTTTGAAATGCAGTCTTGTGATTGGTAGGATGCATGATGCTAGCTTGAATGCAACCTTATTGCATCGTACCTGAAGCTTTACTAGTAGAAAGTATCTATGGTTATAGCCTATTGGCTACTTGCGATAGGCTACCTATCAAAAAATGAATTTATTGATCACTCATCACTTCATAGGTCATACTACGTATAAATTGAATTACGTACTTGGATTAGTTACATACGTGCTTGAGATGTTTTTTCAAGATCACTATTACATAATTAAAGTATGAATGATATCTTACCGGTGCCATGATGTTAATTAATATGCTTCAATATCTTAAATATTAAATTAAAATTGTAAACAGTTTAAAATCAAAAGAAATTTGTTCTGTGCAGATGTTATGACTAACTTTACGCTGTGCTGCTCATAGCACAACCACCAATGATACTATGGTTATTTTTTTAGCAAATGAAACTATTTTTCATTTATAAATTATTTCACAAACACAGGGCTATCTGACCAGCAAAAAAATACATTTTATTTTAATCGTCATCAGTCAATGTCAAGCGTCACAGCATAGACCACAGACGCAAGTCTCAGTATATATTGCATTGTCTATAGACACAGCTGACATTTACCATCAACCAAAGCATAGAGATTATGAATATTTCACCTTAAATAAAATTTGTATTATGTTTCCTAAGACATCAGAAGTCCATTATGAAGAGTATTTCGCTTCGCTTTTTTCCGCATGATTCCGTTAGATTTCGTATGATTTTCCTCTCGAACACGCATCACTAGCGCCCCCAGCGGCGATTCTGCAAACTAATTCACAAAACCCGAACAACAGCGCCATTTTCAAATTCATTGTCGGATTAAGATGTCCTGAGGAATTATAGCCCCAGGAAGAGATCATCTGGACTTCTGACGTCTTAGGAAACATAATACAAATTTTATTTTAAGGTAAAAATTTCATATTATGTGTTCCGTTTGATGTCAGAAGTCCATTACGAAGAACTGTTTGTTATCTCCTGGCGGCTTGTACGGAAAAAAATGCAATATGATTAAGACAATTTATTTCTGAAATTTAAATTTTAGGAATAAAAACAAATTGAGTATGTTAATAAATAACATAGCCATTTTTGGTTAATGAACTAACCAAAAATGGCTATGTGGTTAGTTTATACGCGGTAGAAGTGGGTGCGAGGGGTATACCAGCGAAGTCTCTCTACAACCTGCTAAAAGACCTTGGCCTTACTAGAAGTGCAGTAAGCTCCATATTGGAACGAGTGTCCAAAGCTGCACTAGTAGGGTCCTTCCGAATATGGTTGGGCAGGGAGAATAACTTGAACAGAGGAGGTGAGTGTTGACGCGCGTCACAAAGGGTACCCTTAAACCTACACCCGAGTCACAAGTCTCGGGCTCTGTTCGGAGTTTTTCTCTCAGCCACGCGATGGACCCGGCACCCGCACGGTGAATCCATGGAATGCTAAGATATTCGTCTCAAATAAATAAAAATTTTGATAATCAGTATCATGTTTGGAAAAAACTAATAATTTAGCATGAGATTAAATATATGATTTTTTAAACTAGAAAGTACTGAGAAAGGGACTTTGTATTAAAATCAATGTTTTTAAAAACTACTTCCTTATGGTATGGTATGGTATGGTAGAATTTTTTAAAGGTATTTTCATATCGCCAATTTGCTTTGGACAAGATATCATTTATAGGATAATGATCAACCCAGTTTAAAGACACACTAAAGATCTGAAACTACCAGGCGTAGCCATTGAGGCCCGCCTGTAATAAAATGTTTTTAACCCAACCACCAATAACAGTTGTAGAGGCTGGTCTGTATAATTCTCACGTGGAGTAAATAAAATTTGTCATAGACCCTCTAAAATTTCTTAATACATTAATTAAAGATTTGAGCCAAAACAATGGAATCGTTTTTCTACTCTAGAGGACATAAAACTCTAGCTCTACTGCTGGTAAGTAACGGAATCTGTCTTCGAATCAAAAACGGGATGCAAGGTTATACAATTATTTTTATCTATAACTTGCTGAGGATCACAGTGAGCTGTCGGTGGCTAGATCATAACAAAAGAATTGAAGCAGTACGTTTGATACTGTATTAAGTGACAAGGACGAGAATTTGTTTTCTGTAAGTACTTAATGAGGCATGGGCCTAGCTAGCAAAACTGCTTTCAGAAAAGTTTAACTAAGCATTTGAATAAATATTTATATTTAAAATGTTTCACAAATAGAAGTTATAGCTAAGTTTTGTACGATTATGATACGGTAAGCTAAATTTTCTACTAAATAGAGTTTCGCCAAATATCTAGCCACATCGCTTGGTAAAGGACAACAAAAATCTGCTTTATCTATTTAATGAACACCAATGAGTCCACTTTTTCCAAATGGAGGCATATGTTTTAAGAATCGAAGTCAAGATAAAGAAGATTTTCCTCTTCTTCAGGCCAGATCTTAGTCAAACTGTCCCACACTAAATAAGCCACGCTCCCAAATTCAGTGATTTAATGAGAGCTGGTGTGGTCGCCCCGATAACACGTCTATTAGTGTAGTGTAGAGTGTGTAGAATTTCTCAGTATTAGATCCTCGATTGAGATCGCAGCACTCACAGCGCACATCTCCTTCATGATGCAGTGGAACTTTCTCAGTTGTTGACTCCATGAGCCCGTAACTACGTCGTTATTCACAAGATCCTATTGTAAGTCCGAAGCATCTGTGATAAGAAAATTTATCGAACGTCTCTTTTGGTAGGTTGGAGTCGCTTAACAAAAATTTTCTAGCCACCAAAGTAGTTCGACATGCACCTTTTCTGAATATCGCCTGAGTCTTCGAGGATCTTGATGTAGACACGTACGGTGACGTTGCAGAACACGTCAATGCAACCTTCAACCCTGGTTGATGAAGATTGCAAAGTTAAGAAACCCTAAGTGGCGGTGCGCCAGCTTAAGGGTCCAACTGCCGGTTGCAAAGAGACTGCAGACTTCTATTTTTCCCGGAGGTAAGTATAAAAAGATAGCAAACCCATCACATAAATGGGATCCTCAAGTTGTGTGATAGGCATTAAAATCACCCATTACGAGAACGGGGGGGCAAGAGATTGAAGAATAGATTTTAGATCAGGAGTAAGAGATGAATGATGATGGGGAATATATAAAGAAAGAAAGGAAATATCTATGATTCTTAAAGTAACAGCATTAATCTGTTGATAAAAGGGAGGGAGGGGAATAGAGGAATATACTAGAGAGCGTCGGATCAGGATAGCGCTCCCTGCATATCCACCATCCCTGTCATCTCTGAGATAAGCATAACCTGAGATCCTAAAGTAGGAGTCTGGTTTAAGCAAGGTCTCAGAGATGGCAAGTAGTGAGGGTTTAAGTTCATTAATTAATAAGGACAAATCAGGTTTTCTGCTACGAAGACGTTTACAGTTTCATTGAATTATTGGGACTGAGTCCATTATGAAGGAAGGAGATTATATTGGATAAAAATTGGGCAACGTTGGGCGGTAATGATTGAGGATTAATTTGTTTTAATAGGGTAACGAGGAGGTCAATAAGGATGGAAGAGTCAATATTTTTGGAGTGTGAAGTATGTTCAGAGCTAAAGTTAAAGGCACAACCATTGCCTAGGGAAGACAACACTTACCAGTAATATTTTGGTGTGCTTGTTTATCATAATCCTTTCCTAGGGGAGTTCTGGGTTTTGGAGAACGGGTAATGGTTTCTCTATAGGATTTGGAAATGGGTTTAAGTTGAGAGGTTAGGGTGTTGTGGGTAGTTGGGATGTGAAAGGAAGTCGTTTTAGTAGTAAAAGCTTTTTCAGCATATGAGGGGCGGCTAAAGGGGAAACGGGATGATGCTTCGAAGAAAGAGATGTTCTCTTGTGGCATAGTCTGCTTTATGGATTGTTGTCTTCCATGTTCCGGGCCATCTTTATTAGTAGCAAAATGATGGCCTGAACAGAGAACACATGAGCCTTTATCTAATGGTACGTCACAAGAATCACCAGTGTGATGGTTTGAGCATTTGTAGCATCTAGGTTTTGATTTACATTGGAATTTTACATGCCCAAAACGACAGCAGTTATTACATTGGATAACGGGGAAAAAGTAGGTGTCTACAGGGAGGGATGTATGAATGGAGAAAATTTTGTTATTACCACAGATTGGGTTGGGATCCAGGTCACCTCACCGTCTGATATTTGTTTCCGATTTAGTCTTCGGATTTTAAGGATCATTCAGTTATGTGGTAAGACTAAGGATTCCACAAACTCATCTAGGTGCCACTCTACTGGCACACCCCTTACTAGTCCTATTCTAGTTACATTGAAGGTGGGAATATATGAATTGAGTTTAGCTGTCTCCAGAATTGGGTTAGTTGAAAAATTGTTGGCAGCTTCCCTATTCGAGAATGGTAGTGCCGGCTGAGGGTTCTGATACTTCGCGGGAAATATAAACAACGAGTGGTCCAGGGTCGGATTCGAGGTATTCTTTTGAAGTATTAGCCAGAGATGGGTGGGTATATATATTTTTTGAGCAAACGGGTGACCTGTTGATGGATCAGAAGTTTTTTTAGAGGGAGGGGGACTCACCTTCTCCTCTGCAAGTCGTTTACGGCTAGATTGGGGAGCTAGAGGGGAATATGGAATTTCCACAAATTCCCCAGGGTCAGGAGGGTCTCCTAACTCGATATCCATGCGACATCCAATTAGTCTGACTGGCTGTGGTTCCTTCCGTGGCCCCCCGAGCTGCGGCGTATTCTTTTCGCTGGTGGCTGTTCTCTCGGACGAGTTTCTCTTGAAGAACTCTGATCAACTTTCTGAGAAATTTTGCCGATCTCCGTTGACGCGGGTACTTGCTTCATTTTGTGCACACAACACTTACATAAGGGAAAAATCTACTTGTTAAAAAAAAGACGTGTGGCACTCGGAGACTGCCGCGGTAAAGCTATTGCATAGCATTTTTTATCAACTAATGTTTACCTACCGACATCATCGGGAGCGTGGTGGAGGCGCTCTAAGTGCCCGGATTGCCAGCGAGACGCAGGTTCAAATCCCGTCGGTTCCGCAATTTTTTTTAAGCGTGATATTGCAAAAAGGCATTAATTTAAAAAAAAATGACTTTTTGATATATCACGCTTGAAAAAAAAAATTGCGGAACTGACGGGATTCGAAACCGCGTCTCTCTGAAATTCCGGGCACTTAGAGCGCCTTACCGCTAGGCCACGTTCTCCGATGACGTCGTTGCCCAAATTGTGCTTTTGATATTATGTTTTTGATACTCAGGGGGTGTTAGGTTTTTTCATATACATTAGCTTAAAAATCTTTTTACATTTATACTTAAAAGATTTTTAACAAAAATTCTAACAGTCTTGCGTGGTTGAAAAACGACGCAACAATTAATTTGAAAATGGCACCGTTGTTCGGGTTTTGTGAATAAGTTCGCAGAATCGCCGCTGGGGGCGCTGGTGACGCGGGTTCGAGTCATACGAAATCTAGCTAAACGTCAAACGGAACACAATACTCCACCCAACTCCAACTCTGCCCGTTCGTTAGACAATCTTATATGACAAAAATCAAACATGGCAACAAAAAATTATCCCAAAGGGCATCTCTGGGCATCTCTATTCCCAATATATTACTCTCCTTCCTTATGCGCTATACCATAGAGGAGAGTAATTACAGACAGAAAGAGTAAATATGTTTTGATTATATATTATAGGTATATAAAGAAGATATGATAGTTATTCGCAAGCCCCATACCCATTATTATATTTTTTTAAAAAGCCATACAAAAATCATTATTTTTTAAAACCAGCGGTATAATTTTAAATAAAACAGCTTCCTAGTAAGTTATACTTACTAGGAAGCAAATTTTATGAATAATAAACAATCTTTGAAGATAGCAAATTGCAATCATAAAAATGTCTAAACATAAATAATTTATTATTTTTATACTAATTATTAATTAGTAAGACAACTCTATTTTTGATAATGAACGTTGATATTTATGAGCTTCATAACAGCAACAGCAGAAAACAGCAACAAACAAGTTCAAGAAATGAAACTAACAACCGAATCTACAGACATTGTGAACTGATTTCCCTGGTGCTGCGTTTGAGTCGATTGCAAAATAAGTTTGTGGGACTGAGTAAACGATTCCATAACTTTATTCCAAAAGAAGTCTTGAAACCATTTACTATAAATAAATGACTTTAGTAACTACATAAATTCTTGGAAGCAATCGGTTTTTCTTTCTACACATAAGATTTGATTTTTAAAATCTGATTTGCCGAAACTGCTGTAGTCAATCCTACGTGTATAATCTGTGCATGTAGTCTTTGGTTTCGTGAAGAGTACTGTGGTGGCTATTCTTCGTGTTCGACATTTCGTTTCATTTTATTGATTTCGAATGGATTTGTCTGAATACGAAAAGTCTGTCGAAATTAATTAAAGGAAGCTCAAAGCATTCTAAAAAAGCAATCTATTAAAGGCTGACAAAATATGCACCTTGCAAAAGGTTTTGTGTACAAACCTTGACCCTCAAACATATTAGTTTCGACTTATATTTTTTATAGGAATACATTCGGTGAGTTCGCAATTTGTTGATTTCTTGTACTATTAGCCTTTGTTTTCGAGTGTCTGTTGAAGGTGAGTTTCAAAAAATACATTACAATATAATAGTTATTGAGTTTTATTTAGTTGTATTCGGTATCCTAACCCTAATTATTTGAAATGTGTCAAATTGCTTTAATCTTATAGGGCAAATTATGATTGACACAAGGCATTGCGAAGTTAGAATAATTATACAAATTCCTTTGCGAATTAGTAATAAAAGAAGAATATTTTAGTATGAATTAAAAAGGTTATTTTATTTATTAGATATAAGTTAAATATTACATACTTGCACACATAACATACAAATTATAATTAATAGTGTATGGGAAGCAGTGTAAAATGCTATTTTAAAGTTAAAATGCTTATCAACAAACAATTTAAAAATGAAGGTAGAGAATGCAACACATATATTATTTTATTTTATATATTAAATTTAAAATTATGTTTTGTTCTCTTATAAAATCTTATTTAAAAGAAATTTAATAAATTAATTGATTTTAAACTTACTAATCTAATTAATATCTGATAGTGTTCGTTAATAAATGAAATATTATTACCCTAAGCCCGCCAACCTGAATTGGAGCAGCGTGGTGGGTCCATGATCCATATGCCCTCTCCTATAAGGAGGGAGGCCTAGCCCTGTAGTGGGTTGTATTCTCTCCAAGATTTATGTGTATATCTATATGCTAGGCGGATTTAGACATTGTTCATTCTTACCAGCCATGGCAATAAAAGTTCTGGAGTAGAGCTGGATAAATATTTACCCGGTGATTTGATGGGTGGAAAGTGCCAATAACCCACTGTACTCTGTCTATTGTGAGTATATTGTTGGCTAGTTCCCAGTCTGATTCAACAGTTTTCATAATGGCCTCACCCAATCTGTACTTTATAGGATATTTCTATTAATGTTTCCTTATCACCTCATCCTTTTTGTGACGTTTCCGTCGATTTTGTTTAGACAGCCTAATCTGAGGATATTGTCTCTGGTGAAAATCTGCCGCACTCTGTTTGCTTTATCAGTTGAATCTATGTTTGTACAGAAACTACCAGGTTTTAATGTTCTTCTATTTAATATACAACTTCCTTCCATAAAATTTCTTGTTTGTGTTCTGATAGTTCTTAAATTTATCCTAGCATTGTTATGTCTAATGTTCTTTGCTATGTTGAAAAAGTGCCACAGACTGTATCTTCTGGGCTCCATCAACTATGAACATGTGTTTGTTTTTTGTTGTTTATCCTCAGAGGGCTTGCTCACTTATAGCAAAACAAAATTAGTTTATAAGTACAGAGTTTCATGAGAACCAAGGCTCCTTTTGGTGGTATTTAATCTTCAATTGGTAGATATACTGAATACAGAGCCGAGCAGCCTTTGTCTCAGTATCTGTTTGTTGTCTTGTTCCATTTTGTATTCTCACTGTTGTTAAGTGTCACTGTGATACATATATTAATGCATGTTTGTGGTGGATTCTGTTTACTGTCATATAGTAGCTTACTGTGTCAGTTGCGAAATCATATGCTCAAATTACTCTAACCCACTGCTACTGAATGACGACTATGGTTTAGGCCTCTTCCTTCAGCTATATTCGGCCTCCCCCAGATCAGAGTAACTTAGTAAGATGGGAAAGTCTCAGAAAAATCTTGCCATATCTGTGGTGAGGCAGTAGGAACTGTAAGGCACTTATTGGTAGTATGCAAGGTGCTCCTGAACAGGGGTTTTTACTCACGCCGCCACAATAGAGTACTAGAAATCATACATGATGCTATAATCTTTTCAGTAGCTAGAGCTCAAAAAGAATTGATGACAAATAAAAGTACTTGTTGAGCTAACAGTGCTATGGGAAACAAACATTCCTAAAGACTACATATTCAGAGTGAATAAATATGACCTTACTAATGAACTAACTAAAAATGGCTATGTGGTTAGTTAGTTAGTTAGCTAGTACTCTGTAGAAGTGGGTGCGAGAGGTATAGAAGCAAAATCACTCTAAAATGTTTTAAAAGGCTTTGGCTTTAGTAGCTGTGCAGTAAGCTCCATATTAGAATGAGTATCCAAGGCTGCTCTAGTAGGGTCATTCCAAATTTGGCTGGAGTGGGAGAATAACATGAACAGAGGAGGTGAGTGTTAACGCGCGTCACTAAGGGACCCCTTTTCAACCTACATCCATGTCACAAGTCTGGCTCTGTTCGGAATTATTCTCTCAGCCACACGATTCCATGGAATGCTTAGATATTTGTCTCAAGGCTAATGGCTCTTGCTGAATGTTGGCCTTTATTATGTGTATATGGCATTGCTGAATTTAATACTTTTTATATCCTGGGGGAATTCACCATATTAACATCTTTTACTAATATTAAAAATTGATGTTGAGCAAACCATACTTCATAGCTATTCTAATCTCATGTTTCTAAACTGTTGATCTTTGGTAGGTATAATTAGAAACTTTAAGTAGAATTAATTGTATACACATTTTACTATGTTTTTTAACAACTGTTAAACTTACTATTAAGTAGAAGTCATCATGTCATCCCACTCAATATCTCATTAGTTTTACTGAGCGCTTAAAGGATGTATGTATTTAGGTCACAAACAACTATATATATATATAATCATATAACTTCTATACTTTTATAACAATTGTTTATTATGATATTGTTGTATACATTGGAGCCGTCAGGCTTTGGAACTTTCTTCTGTAACAGGCGTGCGAAATCTTCACCTATATTCAAGGGACTTTTAGCAAAAGATTACTATCCACCTTCAAATGTTTCAGATTACTACCAGTCAAGTATATATGTATTCTATATATTGTATGTTTTATATATATTTATTTATTATTAAATATAGTGTTACAATAATAATAATATAGGATTGCAGTTCAGCATTTCTTGAGTACTAAGTATAAAACAAATTAATGTTATTTACGAAAACTTTATTAATCTATGCTTTTTAATATTAATTTAAGTATAAACTTGTAAGAACAACCTAATTTTAATCATATGTAGCAAAATACTAATCATGAGAGCACTCACGTTTCATGCAAAGGAGATTATTCTAAAGTTAAAAAACTCAGGGCTAAAGTCTGTTGTTAGTAATTTTGTAAGTGTTCAAGGCAAGTAGCTGTCACAAAAAACTAGCTCCTCTTTCCCTTTCTCCTTTTTGTTTGGAATTTTAAAATGCAATATAAATGTTATTTTTCCCGTTTGTTATTAATTTATTTATTTTTTATCAACAAAAATATTAAAAAAAACGATTAGTCCAGGTAGTTTATAAAAAGATATGAACCGAATAATTATTGGTTCTTATTTGTTTTCAGGTTCAACTAAATGATACAAGAATTTTATGATAGCACCGATGAAGACGATATGGAATGTCACTATCAGATAGATCCAGAGTGTATGATTCTTACAAGATTAGATCGCGATATGCATAACCGTTGTTGTGGTGGCAAAGCTTGGTGTATAAAGGTAATATTGATGTTGCATACCTACATTAAAGTCATACTTCATGTGGAATACTTATCAAACTAATTAAAGTCATTTGGAATCTAATAATTTTAGTTAATTTGTTTATGATATTGTCATAAAATAATAAGTTAAATATAGTTGAGTGATTCTTAATATCATGTTTTTAGTGTGAAAATTGCATATTTTTTAGGAAAATCAGGAAAGTACAAGTACATAGTATTTGCCTCTATTTGTATGTCAGGATATATTTTTTGGCATAAATATTTTAGAAAAATATATACAAAAAATACAAGTCCAAAATGACACTGAAGTGTAGTGTGGACATTCCCAGATTCTAACACAAAATATTTTTTATGAAAAAGTTTTGTGTTAAAATGATATCAAGTAGCTACTTGGCTACCGATTGGAAAGAGAGACGAATATCTTAGCATTCCATGGATTCACCGTGCGGGTGCCGGGTCCATCGCGTGGCTGAGAGAATAACTCCGAACAGAGCCCGAGACTTGTGACACGGGTGTAGGTTTAAGGGTACCCTTAGTGACGGCCGTCAACACTCACCTCCTCTGTTCAAGTTATTCTCCCTGCCCAACCATATTCGGAAGGACCCTACTAGTGCAGCTTTGGACACTCGTTCCAATATGGAGCTTACTGCACTTCTAGTAAGGCCAAGGTCCTTTAGCAGGTTGTAGAGAGACTTCGCTGGTATACCCCTCGCACCCACTTCTACCGCGTATAAACTAACCACATAGCCATTTTTGGTTAGTTCATTAGTAAGGTCATAGTATTTATTCACTTTGAATACATGGTCTTTAGGGATGTTTGTTTCCCACGGCACTGTAAGCTCAACAAGTACTATACGTTTGATTTGTTTGGAAAAAAGAAATATGTCCGGTCTAGATGTCGTAATAGCTAAGTCTTCCGGGATTTTATAGTGCTTTTCATACGTGTCCATTAATATAGTCCAATCAGGAGCAGAGCCCAGAATTGAATAAGGCTTGCTGGTGGAATTTGTACTTGAGCCTGCTTTAACGAAGTTAGTTTGTCTTTTATTCGTCGTCAACCCTTTTTGAGCCCTAGCTACTGAAAGGCTTATAGCTTCACGTATGATTTCTAGTACTCTGTCGTGGCGGCGTGAGTAGAGACCCCTGTCCAGGAGCACCTTGCACCCTACCAATAAGTGCCTTGCAGTGCCCACTGCCTCACCACAGGTATAGCAAGATTTTTCCGAGGCTTTTCCCCATCTTACTAGGTTACACTGATCTGGGAGAGTCAGTTGAAAGGCATTAAGATAAAATTTCAATAAGGCAGGAGACCAATCGTACAGCAAGGCGCGCCACTTCAGAGCCAGAGGGATGCAGAACTCGCCTAAGTTTAACCACTCGTTTTGCATTTCTAGGTTCATGGCATGCACTTTGTAGTTGTCGTCCTCATCTTGTTTAAGAAAAGATTTTATTATGTCTTGGTCTTCCTTTTTACGTCTTGCACCCAACCCGGTTCTATTTACCTGAGCCCCTGCCATAAATTGTTTGTAAAATTGAAGCCTAGAGTCAAGTTTTCCGGCACCCTCGTCTTTAGGAAGTGATGCAACTAGTTCGTCCTGGGACTTAACTAGAATGTGCGTTCTGGTAACCCTGAGGTGTTTATAGAGTTCCGATGGCCTTTTTAGTTTTAACCCAAAATTATTGTAATCTCTGAATAGAGTTGAGGGGTCAGCCGAGAGTGCTAGACCAAACCAAGACTTCAATGTTTTTATGACATTTGCATCTAGTTTTGCCAGATGGGTTCTGCCAATATCATAAACGAGGAATGGCCAAGTCAGACGTGAAGTGAGATAGTTGTCATAGACCCACGCTTTTTTTATATTGTTAATGGGCTGTTGGTCTACCTTATTAAGGTCATTTATGAAGTTATCGACGACTACCTCAAGGGATGGAGTGCGTCCTTTGTAATCAATCTTTCTACCGAGGAACTTAAAAGGCAATGCTTCAGCAATGGTGGTTACACTTTGGCCACTAATAGAGAGACCCGGATCATAAGATGTAAATTTAGTATTTCGTCTCCCCAGACATAGACAGTGACATTTGCTTGGCTTTACCCTCAGCCCACCAGTCCATGAGCAGAACTCATCCAACAACTTATTGTCTTAACTTATTGTCTTGAACAATTCTTATTGTCTTACACGTACAGGTATTATAAAATATTTTGAGCAAATAAACTGAAATTCCTTCTGACATTGCAATGTACCTATTTATAAAAGTTTTTCAGACAAAATTTAAGAATCACCAATTAATATCTATTGAATAACATTTGATAAAAATAAACCAAAACATATTTTTAGTATATTAAGCATTTGTTTGTTGACAAGCATTTCACAAAAATTTTAGCTTTCATTAGTCTGGTGACGTTATTTTCTGTTTACCATTAAAATCTACAAATCCAAGTTACCCATATATCTGACAGGAATTCCTTTAAATATGTTTTATTTTTAAACAGTGCATTCTTTGCATATTTTCACTATTTAGACAATAGTGACATGACAGATATCAAAATACAGGTGTTTTGTATATTTTTAAAACTCTATTTTGTAACAAATAAAATTTAATTTTGAAAAATGTAGCCCAGTATAAATTTTCATTTAGTAAGAAAAGAACAAAAGATTCTATCTTCAAGATTTAAGCGCTTTTAACCTTGCATATATTTTTATCAGATTTTAATTTTATTTTCATTTCTTTTATTCTATCGTTTACAATACGGGTGCATCCCAGTAGTACCCCCTAATTTTAGTTCTATAGAACTGTCGACACATCATATTAGAGTTTAGTGTTTCTTTAATTTTGTATGTTCTATATAGAACTAATGGGACTAAATTAAAGAAATGCGATATCAGCATCTTGTTTGTACGTTTCATATAAATTACCTAGTTTTTATAAGTATAATATGAAATCTCTCTTGATTGCAATAATAAATGTCCACTTAAATGGGAGAGTATCTACATAAACTGATATGCATTATGGTGAAGTATCTAAACATACTATATCGAATACAATTTTGCTTAAATTGCACAAAACGGGAATGACGATAGATCAATCCCTAAATATAATAAAAATGATATTGAGATTTCTAATATAATTTTTTTCTAAGCTGAATAGTTTGCGCGAAAGATACTTCTAAAGTGGTAAAATGTCCCCTCCCCCCTGAAACTTCTAAAATAAGAGAATATTTTTTAGACACGACAACTACTTGGTTTACAAAACTTTTTGGCGCAAGGGACATTTTTTTTGTTAAAAACAAAATGAAATATCAATTAAAATAATATAAAGTTTATAACTTATATGCCATAAGCAAAGTCAAGAGCAAAAACTATGCTACAGTTCTGTATAGAACTATTGAGATATAATTTGACAGATCAGTAGTACAGAAAGTGACAGAAAGTATCCCAACGGTTCTATAGAACTACGGTATGGGGTACTACTGGGATGCACCCAACAATACAGTTATAAAAAAAGTTCTCATTCTCGTGGAAATTTCGGGACAACATGTGGCCTATTTGTTATTCTGATATGTAAGTTAAATCATTTTGAACTTTCATCAAAATCTGTTTAGGATTTGAGTCATCTTCCCTATTGAATTCGAGAGCCCAGAATTCGAGTCCTAACTTGGGCTATGGAGTAATACTGAGTTTTTCTTTCATATACAATAACCTACAACAAACCTACATAAAACATACGCAACTGAAATTTCCATGCGCCTTGAACAGATATAGAAGATAATATGGGAGCCCGGCCATTGGTATTTGAAATTCAAATAGTAACTGTTACATAATTGATAACTTCTACCTACAGTCGGTATTAAATCCAGACACTGTATAAAATCATTGGGAATTTCATTTAAGCACTTGAATATTTTCCTGAATTTTGTTCATATCAATGTTTACAACATACTTTTCTGAAATTTGCAACGATTGTTTAAATCCTGAGTTTGGCAGTCAGCTACGTAAACTATTCTCAACTGCGCTTCGTAGCATGTTCTAGGGTACGATATGCGACTTTTTTCATTTGAGAGATTTCTGAGTCCAGCTGAGAAAACGCCCACATTTCGAACACTTCTGTTATCTGGTGTTTTTTTTTATTGTCCACTATAGCTTCACATCTGTATAGAAATTTTATAAGAAGTACTTCAAGCTATTTCAATGCAAGGCTTAAGTTCCTGATCGTTGCTCCATGCATCATTTAGCCACATCATTTTTGGCCTAATAATAATTGTAGTAATTGTTACAAAGGAAAGAATATTATCACTTTTATGCAGTATTGGAGCACCGTGGTGGGTCTTAGCTCCAAAGTTCCGATTCTATATAATCTATATACATTGTAGTCAGTAAAATTTGATCATAATAATGAATTCTTATTTCTAATAAAAAAATATTTTACTTCCAGGATATATGTGGGATAATATGCGCGCTACTAACATGGCTGCTCATACTGTACGCGGAATTCGTAGTAATGATGGTCATGCTCCTGCCCGGCGTGTCTACATATCCAGTATACAGTTATATAAATATATTGATTTTCCAGAGCTTAGCATTCCTAGCTTTTGCGTCGCATCTTCGCACCATGTTTACAGATCCGGTAAGTTCTTAAAAATAATTTTCACAACGATCTCACTTCTGATTATATTTTTTGATTATTATATCAACAATGAACACAAACAAAAATATAGGCTAAAAAATTAAATTGAATGTTTTATTTTTAAAATAAAATAAAAATCTTCATTTGACACCCTTTTTTACATGAATGAATAATTAAGATGATTTTTGTTACGAAATACTCATAACTCGCAACTTGGACCTCAGCCTTCTTTGGTAATCTGTTACCGTCATATTGGACCTAAGTTACACAAAACATTGACAAATGATATAGTAAAACCTTTAGGTGTCACCATCTATTTGTGAAAAATGCATGACAATTCATTCAGTAATTTATATCCATAGATTAAAGACTACTAGATAGAGCCCATAGCGTGTCCACTCGTGAGACAGCAAATCAGCCTTATTGACATGACATGTCAACATTTAAAGTACATCATAAAACGTTATGTTTTAAAATATCGTAAAATACGAAATATTACTTTATATAATATAGTTTAGTAAACGCATAATACATGAAATTTGCTAAAAAATAACATATCTAAGCTTTAAATCATCAATCAATGAAGTTTATGCCTACTTACGTATGAAACGTAATTCCTTCGATTTTCTGTTCGCTGCGACTGCTGCAGCCGAAAATATTACAACCCACCATAGCACGATAACGTTTAAATTAATATCGTAACCGCAAAGTTATATTATTTATCAGCAAATTTAATAAAAAGCTAATAATTGCTCAGACATGTCCCTTGTCTGTCACAAATTCCACTCTTGACAAATAATAAAAACGAACACGCTGAAAGGGACAAAAAATAATCTTGTATCACTTTCTAATAAAGGCCGAATGAAATAAGTCTGTCACGCTCTTGAACCTATAGCCGCGTTATGACTCCATCTAGTAGTCTTTAATCTATGTTTATATCAAACAGACAGAGATATGCTGTGGGAAATTTCATTTTATAATTTATGTAGTGATGTAGTGATACACATAAATAGCCTGACATTATAAGAAATATTGATAATGAATATTTCTTTATTTTTATGTTTATGATATACACAATTCTCCTGATATACACAAGCATCTTGAAGCAAGCCTGGGCCTACGGCACACAACTGTAAGGTAGTGCATGCAACTCTAGTCTTAAAATCCTACAGAGAATGCAAAATATCATTCTGCGTACTATTGCCAACTCGCCGTGGTTCATAACCAATTAAGAAATTCATCACAATCTTCAAATTAGTACAATAAAGGATGAAGTGCTGGAGTTATCGCAAAAATACAAGAAAATACTCCGCAATCACCCTAACACTTTGGCTAAAAGACTGTTGACAGACACTTCTCTGAGGCGTCTTAAACGTATACTCGACCTGGACAGCTGGAACCAGTACCCAAATGAATGCCGATTCCTAATGAGGTTCGACCTCCACAAGACAATGACTCTTGCAATATATTTGCTTAAAGTCCTGGGACTGATCGCTGATTAGACATACAAGAAAAAAATAATGTTGATTTCAATGGTGTAATCTTCCCCGATTTTCAGGGTGCGGTTCCAAAGGGAAATGCAACAAAAGAGATGATAAAACAAATGAGCTTCCGCGAGGGTCAAGTTGTTTTTAAGTGCACAAAATGCTGCAGTATCAAACCTGAAAGAGCTCATCATTGCTCAGTATGCCAGCGCTGTATACGGAAGATGGATCATCACTGCCCTTGGGTTAACAACTGCGTCGGCGAGAACAATCAGAAGTATTTTGTTCTGTTTACGGTATGTATTTGTAGGATGGCGGTGACATCTTTTCGATGCAGGTACAAAGACTGGCCGAGAAAATAACTCCGAACAGAGCCCGAGACTTGTGACACGGGTGTAGGTTTAAGGGTACCCTTAGTGACGCGCGTCAACACTCACCTCCTCTGTTCAAGTTATTCTCCTTGCCCAGCCAAATTTGTCGAAAGAGGGTAGGACATTGTGAATAAACTAGGCCTTTGTATTCCAAGTAATTATAATTCAAGCTAGTAAAGTAATAATTAATTCGTTTGCACAAATTAATTATCAGAGTTGTCTAGGTTAAGTGATAAGCAAAGTACAAGGCTGCACCTCGCCACGCCAGAGCCTAGACTGCCAACCAATTGTAGACGCGCTACTTTTATACAACTTAGAATAACTCAAGTAGTGGGGTGAGAGGGGGTATCGAACGATGCGCAGCCGCAAGAGGGCGTAGCTGGTGCACGTGCAGTTCACAGACTTCTTTCTAGTCGCGTACGATGACGCAGGCGCCGTCATATTTATTATAATTGTTTCTAGGTGAATCTCTCTACAAAAGCCAAAAAGTCCTGGGCCTTATTATAATTGCAGTCAGTTCTATACTAGAATGGGTATCCAAAGGTGCTCGAATAGGATCTAACCAGGTTTGGTTAGGTCTCTCTCCATCAAAGAAGATGAGTGTTGATCGGTCACTAAGGAGCTCCATATACTTACATCTGTGTCACAAATCTTGGACTCTGTTCGGAGTTTTTCTTTCTGTAACACGGTAGACCCGACACCCTATGGTGAATCCATGGAATGCTAAGATTCTTTTATATATAAATCTTACTCAACTTGGCGAGAATAGAAAAGTTGAGTGTTGATGCGTAACAAAGGTTCTCCTTAGACCTAGACTCGTGTCGCAAGCAAGCGATGGTCCCAGTACCTGCTCACTGTATGGATCCATAGAATGCTGAGATATTAAACTCTTTATTAATTATTTTGTACTGTTGCAGGCTGGATACTGCATATCAGATTGACACTTATTTTAACAATAGTGGGTGTTTGATGAACAGTAACGAACAAACTGTTAAAACCCATTAGGAACCATAACATCTATGAATTTGGGGCTATACTAAAGCCAAACTCGATTGAGAATGCTTGTCAACAAACAAATTTAAAACGAAGGTAGAAAATGTAACACATTTTATGCCTCATAAATTGTAAATCATGTTTTACTTTTTATAAAATTTAATATAAAAGATATAATTTATTGTCTTGAATTCGTCATTAACAAGTTGACTAAAAAAATAAGGTGTAAAATGACTAGTTATTTCTACCTTCATTTTTAATTTGTTTGTTGACAAGCATTCTCAATCGAGTTTGGCTTTAGTATAGACTAGAGGACGCCCGCGGTTTCATCCGCGTAGTTCTCGTTCCCGTGGGAATTTCGGTATAAAATGTAGCCTATGTGTTATTCTGATGTATAAGCTATATTGTGGTAAAGTTTCATTCAAATCCATTCAGTAGTTTTTACGTGAAAGAGTAACAAACATCCATACATCCATACATCCATACATCCATACATCCATACATCCATACAAACTTTCGCCTTTATAATAGTAATAGGATAGTGATCATCCATATTCTATTTCCTATAAGAAGAGAGGCCAGACCCTGTAATGGGCTGTTACTAAGCTGATAATGATGATGATGTCAGAAGAAAAAGAACATGCACATCACAAACAGATAAGAAAGAATATACCTATTTATGCAATGATTATTTTGTTCCAGTTGTATATAGCAGCCATATCAATTCACTCGCTAACACTGTCAGTGTACCAGTTCGTTACGTGCATCCGACACGAATGGCGCGACTGCAGCACGTACTCTCCGCCGGCAACCGTCGTACTGTTACTGTTCCTGATCGCCGAGGCGTTACTGTTCGCAATATTCACCCTCGTGATGTTGGGGACTCAGTTGCACGCTATATGGAATGATGAAACTGTGAGTTTGTTTTTTACCCGACTGCGTCACAAGGAGGGTTATGTTTTTCGAGCGTATGTATGTATGCATGTATGTATGTCCATATCTTCGGCACGCGCTACAGCCTAAACGGCTGAACGGATTTTGACATGTGAGGTGTCATTGAGTTTGTAAAAATTGTGGCAGTGACATAGGCTATATAAATTTTCAAAACGGCGGCTGTTAATGGGGGAAAAAAGGGGGGATGTGTGTATATCTTTCTTCTATTTTAGCAATATGGATATCAAATGAAAGGTTGTAAAAAATGGCATAAAGTGTACCGATTCATTTCTATATTATAAACTAAAACAAGTCTCAAATAAAATTATTATTATAAAAACATAAAACCCGACTGCATAGAAGTTATGAACTGAAAAGAGAAAAACAAGGATCACTATATCTATATAAAATTCTAAATACTTTATGGTGCTGCAGGCGGGGACAAACATAGTTTTGGTAGAACTTTCTTTCCCCGCAGAAAATTAAGTATTTTGTCCCCGCTTGCATCTCCATAAAGTATTTCGAATTTTATATAGATATAGTGATCCTTGTTTTTCTCTTTTCAGTTCATAACTTCTATGCAGTCGGGTTTTTGTTTTTATAATAATAATTTTTTTTATCATCTTATTATCACTCTACTTTAACGGTTCATTACAGGCTAGTGATGTAACGAATATACGCATTCACATGTTTTTTGACATTCGCAAGAAGCAATGCGAATATTTTGCGAATGTTTTTATAATAATTCATCATCCTAATATTGTTTTATTCCGCGACTCGACCCGGGACTCGAACTCAATACTTTATGATCAATGTTAGATAGGCTAACCAACGAGGCTGTGTGCTTTTTATTGATTATGTTATTGCTAATGGGAGTCTACGGCAGTGTCGTTACTAACAAAGACGTACCGACAGCGATTTAGTATAACGGTGCGATGTCGTGTAGAAACCAAAGGCCATTTGATTCTACTACAAGTTAGCCCACTTCCATCTTAGATTGCATCATCACTTACCATCAAGTGTGATTGCAGTCAACGTTAAAAAAGATATACCTATACTAAAGCCAAACTCGATTGAGAATGCTTGACAATAAACAAATTAAAAATGAGGGTAGAAATCACTATTCATTTTACACCTATTTTATTTAATTAACTAGTTAATGACAAATTTATGACAATAAATTCGATTAGTAAGCTTAAAACTAATAAATATATTCAATATCTTTTAAATAGGATTTTTTAAAATAACAAAACGTTATTTTAAATTTATTACGCTTAAAATGTGTTGCGTTTTCTACCTTCATTTTAAATTTGTTTGTTGACAAGCATTCTCAATCGAGTTTGGCATTAGTATAAATAGATAGATATACGGAGTTTCTGAATCCGATTTTCAATTTTTTTTTTTTTATCGACTACAAGTTGGCCCTTGACTGCTATCACACCTGATGTTAAGTGATGATGCAGTCTAAGATGGAAGCGGGCTAACTTGTTAGGAGTGGGACGAAAATCCACACCCCTTTCGGTTTCTACACGACATCGTACCGGAACGCTAAATCGCTTGGCGATACGTCTTTGTCGGTAGGGTGGTAACTAGCCACGGCGAAAGCCTCCCATCAGCCAGACCAAGACAAATTAAGAAAAATCTCAATCTGCCCCGCCGGGAATCGAACCCGGGACCTCCGTCATATATATCCACCGCGCATACCACTGCGCCACGGAGGTCGTCATTATTTTAAGTATTTAGATTAATGGTGGCTAAATCATTTCAGCGCATCGAACAACTGAAGAAGGAGCAAGCTAGATGGGCTCGCAAGTCTCGATGGAAGAGCATACAAGCAGTGTTCGGGAGATTCTCGATCCTTTGGTTCTCGCCGTTCACCCAGCCTTCAGGAAAGTCTAAACTCGATGGTTATCTTTACTGCGTGTAAAATGTGATATCCCAATCAGGGTCCACACCACAGAGAAACGAAATGACCTCCCAAATTTTATGGGCAAAGTTTTGATGTAGTAGTTTTGACTTAGTCACAATTAGCAATTTTTAACTTGCGTTGCTATGCTACTTAAAGAACGAGCGAGTCACTTAATATTTAACGTGCGTATGTAGGGATGTTGCGTATACCGAATTTTTAACATTCGCAGATGCGATTTCGGATCTTCATTTTTGCAAGTAATTATATGGGTACAGAAGTACTTAGAAGTAAAATATAAAAATTGCACCATTATCAACACAATTTTATTTTACACAGTGCGAAGTTTCGAAGATTTATAAGTTGGACCAAATATATACATATACCTACCTAAAAATTTATTTTTTTAACAAAAAGAACGTAAAGTTGACCAATTTTAGAAATCCGTATATAATATTTTATTTATCTATATTCCTTTGGAAGCTAATTTTAAAGGAATATAGGTATATTACTTACGTGTAAATATTTGATAAAATGCACGGGTCAACCGAAATATTCACGCGTTTATGATTAGTGATTTTTGGTAAACAAATATTACAAAATAACAAACGCGTCGGAATTGGAAGTCGAATCAAAACTTCGTACAAAATCGCTGCCTATTTTCTTTTTTGTAGCAACTTGTGCAATATCCGCATCCACATAAAACTTCGCAACGGTTATTGTGGACGCGGAAGTTCCGCAATTTCGGTTGCGCATGCGTTGATTTGCAACATCCCTATTAGCAAACGACAAATGAAATAATGAACTCCCCTCTATACAAAGTGAAATGTTATAAATAAATATAAATTAGTTGTCGGCATTAGACGCTTAGAAACATTGAAGTACCACTAAGCGGATGCGATTTTTAAAGGTTTTGGTTGCTAAATTCTTTTGTTTCTAGTGTGTAGAAAGTGTATAAAGGGGTAAATATCTCTACTAAGTATGAACCCTTTAAAATGGGGGACACATTTAGGACAACCCCATAAAATATTACAAAGTGTTGATCATTAGAAATATTTAACGCGTATTGATTGGTTAAGGTTTTATATTTTTTGTTGTTAATTTTTAAGCTTTCTTTTTGAAAGCTTTTTTTGATTAACTTTTTTAGAGCGTAACTGAGTTTTTGTATGTTCTTATATTTCGAAAAATTTCGGAGTCTTCAAAGAGGTTTCAAATTTGTATATATCTCTCTTTGTCTAGAGGGGTCTTCAATATATTAGATATAGATTTAAATTACCTGCGGTTGACTTTAAATGAGTGCATATCTACCACTGTTAGTTGAGCTATATCACTTATAGGCAGGCAGGTCCATGCTTATAGTGCAGCACTCTATTTTTGTAAATGTCTGATTATTAAGCGATTAGTGGTCTATTTATATTTTTAATAATAAGTTCTTAAACAAATAAACTTTGATTTTTAAACAAAATATTTAATGAAGGGAAAAGCTCAAAAGATATGTGCTTGTTCACATTGACTTATGGTCGCGGTGACCATTTTGAACTTCTCTTTAGAAACGCTAAAGCTTGAATTTATTGAAAATTATAGAATTCTAACCTGCACTGTTGTTTACATTGATAAACAACATCAAACAGAAAAACATACTACTTAACAATAGATGGCGTTGTTATATAATTTGTATTTAAATACAATTTCCAAACATAACCTGGTACTTACTATACCAAGTATGAAATTTATACCATTTCCACTTTAGGTATGTATTTTTGATTAAGAATAAAATGTCGTCCATTTAACCTATGACAGCACGTCACATTCGCCATAACGGGCGGCGGCCAATGAAAACATGTCACCGCGCTTGCGTGTTCAATGTTAACAATCACATATAAAGTGCCTAGCGTGAATTTGTTACCCAGTCGCTGCGTAGAAACGTACGCACTCGTCAAATTATATAGAAACATGGTGTTTGCTCTCGCTGTAAATAGATGGCGCTGATTCAATTCCGTGTAAATGCGTTAACGTTTTCAAGACCGTAACTAGGCACTGTTCGGATAAGTAGCATAGTAACACACGATAGGCTAGCAACACATAGAACAAAGAAAACATTAGCTATTTAATATGTATGGATATATAATGCCCCCAATGTTAAGTGAGAAGCACTTTTAGAGATCGTATTACCTTCTTAGAAAGTTTTTGTGAAACCCACGCGTTTCGTACGACAAAACCGCGAATCTACGCAAATATGTGATTTTTTGCGATACATAGTTAATATATGGTTACTATAATATTAAGTACATTTTGTACTTCTTGTACCATTGATATGATCGCAGTTGCGAATTATCGAGCGAAATACCTGTTGTCAATTGTTGGCAGTTATTTTGACCGAAATGCGCAGATTGTGTACTTTATTAATTAATATGATCTAACATATTACTATAAGCAATAACCTATTTGTATATATTGATTTGACATATGTTATATAATCATAGTATGATTATTTGCTCTCGCCTTCACCTCTGCGATACTCGCACTGCGTAATAATATTGATCCAATCTTGAAAATTACATCTTAATCAACCAAAGTACTCATTATACTTTATAATATAAATTTACTAAATGTGTTGAACAAACTAGATTCCACATATTTTTTCTTTTGTACAATTAAAAAACCTAATTCGATTATTTTTATCGAAAACAAGTTGCTTTGTAACTAAAAGTCCTGCATAGTGATTTTGAGTAATTTTCACGGTTCGGTAGTTTGGATTACATAAGTTAACTAAATATACCGTGCTTAAAATATAAAAGGCACTATTTTCATTTTACATTATTTTGCTGTTAAATACTGCATTCGAAATTGTATGCGTTAGTCAACAAAGGTTAGGGCGAGAGATTTTTTTTTGTGTTTTTAGATTAAGTGATTGCGGAAAAATCGTTTTTTTTTCTTTTTTTTTTGTATTTCTTATGTTTATAAATTTAAAACTGGTTCATAGGTATAGGCAGGTTAATAAGAGAAGGCACCAATGTATATTTATACATTAATTGAAAAAAATATGGTTCATAAAATTATTCGTAACAATTTCTGTACTCACTAAAACCGGATGCGATAGCAGTATGCTTAATGAAATCTTAATAAACTTAGAATATATGAGTATAAAATAAACTAATAATTATTTTGTTACAATGCGCGTGCATTTTAACAAAATCTACAGTAAATGCAGACATATGAAAATTAAACCTTACGTTTATTTAAATAAGAATCATTATTGATAGCAGGTATAAGCCCGAAACGTGTTCAAATTTGTTTTGTAATACGGTTATTGAGTTTCCGTTTGTCAAACTTGAATTTTTTAATTGGTCTGAGTCTTAATATTTAAGCTGTTTCACTTTAGCAATTATGTAATACTTAAGTAAGTTTCGCAATACTTAAGTAAATTTTTGAAAAAATACTAGAGTAGATGTGTAAATTATTTTAACCGGGCGTTCACACTTTCGTATTCAGGAAGTCATTTTTTTTAGTACATATTTTTTATATTTTGTAACGTATTCGTATAAAAGTTTCTGACGACCTCCGTGGCGCAGTTGTATGGGTGGTGGACTTATAAGACGGAAGTCCCGGGTTCGATTCTCGGCGGGGCAGATTGAGATTTTTCTTAAAACCTCCCACCAGCCAGAGAGATTTAGCGTTCCAGTACAATGTCGTATAGAAACCGAAAGAGGTCTGGATTTCATCCTACTCCTAAAAAGTTGGCCGCTTCCATCTTAGATTGCATCGTCACTTAACATCAGGTGAGATAGCAGTCAGGGGCCAACTTGTAGTCATTAAAAAAAATCGAAAAAATCAAAATTTAAAAAAGACGTATTTTTCTTTTATTTTTAACTCAAAAATACCAAAATTATCGTTCACAGACGAATGTGTGTACGCACTATGTTGAAATAATTACATTAATAATGTAAAATATCGTGCAGCAATATTTCTTATTATAATCTAGTTAAATAAGCCCTGGAATCAAAATTTTAGATACAACTAAGTACTTAAATAAAGCCAGTTGCAGAAATTATATGAAGTTATATTCCGAAAAAAAATGATATTACATTGATTTGCCGATATGAAATTATTACCTTCAAAAGCGTTAACACGTGAGAAGCTAGGAACTCACAGTTTTTATAGAAGGAGCCTTGTTATGGATTTTGCTGTTATTAATAAAATTAATTTTGAAGAGGTGTGCAATGGAGTAGGGACAGGTTGACTGCGTTCTCCCTTAACAATCATTTAAAATGAGTTTCATAAAAAAAAAAGAAACAAATAGCAGTAAAATCGAATTGAGTCTATCACCTGTACGATACGATTTATTTTATTTAAAACTTCAACTGGGGTATTTTTTTTAATTAGCAAAAAGTCTAAAGCCCTTTTTTATGTGTAATTTAATGCTCTACAATTTTCATCTGAAAGGACATTGCCAAAAATTGTATGGAAGTGTACCCCAGGCTGCCCAGTAATGATATATATGTCATTAAATAGTGCAGATTTTCTATTTACAGAAAAACATAGTTGTATGTAGCTATGCAGTCGCAGGAAAAAGTTATGAAGGTTGAAAAAGTTGACTTTTCATACTACGACGACGGTCACGTGATTCAGAACACAAGAAATCGATTGAATTTTTTTTTGATACATTTTCAAGTGAATGTTATGAAACATGGTTAGTTATTTAAAATTCATTGTGTATTTGAATAAAACAGTTAAATATGAGCAAAAGTTTGGGCAGCCTGGGGCAAATTTTGGCAATGTCCTTTATTTGGCTAGCTTTGACCATTTTTGAGTAATTGCGAAAAAGCACTTTACTATTTTTTTCAACACGTGCCGCGATTTGCGGTCGCCAAAAGCTTCATAAATTGTTTTGGTCAGTTTAAATATATTATAACCAAAACAAGGTGTATCTAAATTTTTGATTTCAAAACTCTTACTAGCCTATAAAGCTAATATATGAGTTATTTATAGTGATAATAAGAAGTAAATAAATGCCTTAATTTCAGTAGCATGCCAACTGCTAATAAGTAAAACCGGTTAAGGAAATGTGAACATGCGAATAATGATATACTGGGTGCAAAGGGAATATTGACGAAAACTTCGTGAAGAGGCTATAATTATTGTCAAACATATAATGAATGCTACTTATGTCGTGAAAGATTATAAATTATAAATTTATGAGCGCGCAATGTATTGCAGACAGTGCGATAACAACGCACAGCAATATGAAAAGCAGCGCGCGCCGGTGTGTGAACTTTTATTACAGCTGATTACGTGCGATATGAAATTACATTTACATTGCTACTTTTACTTTAAATCCTTATTTGTTGGTTTTTAATTTAAAGTTGTAATGAGATGGACATTTGTGATTATGACGAACATCTACTATTCTGTAAATTAAAAAGAATTTTTTTATGTAAAATCACAAAGAGCGACAAAATTTTCAAGGCTGATAGATTCAGTGATAGTACTGAATTACTGGCTTAAGTTTTTTTTTGACGACCTCCGTGGCGCAGTGGTATGCGCGGTGGATTTATAAGACGGAGGTCCTGGGTTCGATTCCCGGAGGGACAGATTCAGATTTTTCTTAATTTGTCTTGGTCTGACTGGGAGGGTTTCGCCGTTGTTAGTTACCACCCTACCAACAAAGACGTACCGCTAAGCGATTTTGCGTTCCGGTACAATGTCGTGTAGAAACCGAAAGGGGTGTGGATTTTCATCCTACTCCTAACAAATTAGCCCGCTTCCATCTTAGACTACATCAGGTGCGATAGCAGTCAAGGGCCATCTTGTAGTCGATAAAAAAAAGCGGCAAAAAACCAACGCTGATAGATTCAGTGATGTACTGAATTACTGGCTTAAGTTTTCGTCTATATGTCCCTAACAGCCGGTACGTCATTCGTTTTAGGACGTCTACCTCTCCTAGCGTGCCTTCTTCGATGTCGTTTTATTTAAGCGAAAAGAAATGACAATAACATCTCGTCATAGTTCTAGCGTTGTGTGTCAACGATTTGCATTGTTGAATTTATATTCACCGCGAGCAATATAGTATTAAGTCTTATTATTGTGAATTTGCTAAATTCTAAACATATCGCATGCTGTATTGGAATGCAGCTGATTTGTGAAAAGCTTATTCGCTACTACGAATTTTTTGTATTATACAAATACACGTGTATATTTTCCGCTTTAGAATCTATTGTGACGTATAAGTTTATACTTTAGTAATACTGCTAAGAATATTTTACCTCTGTACTAGCGTTAGTTTTGTTATGGGATCTCTTATATTTTTATTGTACTCTTTGAATTAGACGAGAGTTTAGTTGTGTGAAAATGTTTATTTTTCTATTAAGATGGCCGACCTTCCTAGGAACGCTTAATTTACATGAGCCAATGTAGTTATTTTTCAGTTATACAGAGATCAGCTAAATTATTAGCTGACATTAAATACAAAATGACACATCTTTGGATCGACGATCAAAAGTAAGATTTAAAAGAGATTTATAAATCGCAGAAAATAAATATTTTTTTATATGTATTCGTTATTGTGGTTTTGAATTTTCAAAAGATCTTCCATTTTTTCAGTCATTAAAATTATCATTAGCAATTAATTATTGTACTACATTAATTAAAAACCAATTTTTTGGCATCGATAGGTATAAGCAAGCTAATAATAAAGTTATAGTCCCTGTTACGAATAAACTAGTTCGCTCACAAGTTACGTGGCAAACTGCGCAGGTATAAACTGAGCTGAGAACTCATAAGAAATCAATCACAGAAGTCATATGCCAGGTATTTATAACGGACTTATTAATACACACCAAAAAGCAGACAAATGCAATACATACATAAAATGCGACTTCCAGAAAAACCATTAATTTTAACATCGCACCTCAAAATGTTTACCTTTTAGGTACAAGCCAAAATTACTTTACATATAAACCTGTGTTATTTATTTGATTTCATATATATTTATAACTATGTACTTATATAAAACACTTTAATAAATATAAATACCAATAATATATATGCGTATTTGATCCGATATTTAAATATACTTCAAATTAATTTCATCTCACGTTCACATATGACCACAGACTTAATTTAATAGTGTGTGAGATGTGACCACTCGTTTCTAAGTGTGCATTTCAAAACATGACAATCTTACTCTACATTCTATTCTAAAAAATAAATACTAAATTTGTTGTAAGTAACTAGAAAATTCGTTAATGAAATTAAATTAAGAAATCAATTGTCTTGTTGTACATACATCGACCTCGTAGTTGACTTAGGAATACAATACCTACAATGGGCGGCCTTAAGTTCGTGTCACCATAAAATCAAAATATACAATTTTTACAAATAAATAGAATTAAAGTCTCTGTTTTTAATCTAGACTGAGGTTATAAATGTAAAAATAATTCGCTACTCAATCAACCTAAACTACTAAACCGATTTCAATTAAATTTGGTACAGAGATAGTTTAGTGACTGAGAAAGGTCATAGGCTACTTTTGCCGGACAGAGATTCATTTAATATTAGTATACATTTCATTACAAAGGCTCACGTCGCGCGTAAAGTAGTAATAAATTAAAAGTAAATATCTTATCAAAGTTGCCTTCATCATTATTAGTGTTTTTGAATACATATAAACCTGAAAATAATCTACAGCCCCATACAAAATAATCGTCATTATCAACAGCCGATTGACGTCCCCCGCAGGACATAAGCCTTTTTAGGGAGTTCCAAACAACGATGCTGTAGCCAACAGCTCCTTGCGACACGTTTGATGTCGTTAGTCTGTCTAGTAGAGGGGCGACCAATACTGCGCTTTCCAGTGCAGGGTCGCTATTCTGCCATATAAAGTTTTATAGTTATTCGAACCACGTACCCCGCCTGTTGCTACTTTAGTTTCTTCTGCGGATACCCTCAGTTCTGAATCGATCCCGCAGAAATACTCCGAGCATTGCCCTTTCCATCGCCCGCTGAGTGACTCTGAGCCTTCTTATTAAGCCCGCAGTTAGCCTAACTACAAAATAATATTCAACAGCAAATTAGAAGTTGTTACTGTAATTAACATAAGCATATATTTTAGTGTACAAACTACAAATACAAAGACCTTATACATATGAGAATAACACCAAACTTAAAAATTTAATAAAAAAGTATTCCTAGTTTTTAAGACAAAAAATTCATTTTACGGATTTAATATCTACGTCGCGCCATCTATCAGTCTTTAGAACTCATTAATACTGACATAGATTTGATTTATAAATACAAAAACACCAATTAAGTTAATATACAAATAATATTAGAGATACAAATATAATATTGTGATCACGGACATGAAACAAATGTTTTTAGACCAGCCTAATATGTAGAGTTATCAATAAAATTAAAAATTATTATGCGATAAAGATGTATTTTTAATATATTTAAGCAAGAAATTCGTGTTCATGTTGGTTTAAAATTGGTTATTTAGATAAAATTTTGTATTTACGTAAGATTGAACGCGGTTTTATACACAATTTTTTTTACAAATTTGTGGCAATTTAGATTGAGTGTAAGTACGACTTTATAAAATATAAAAACGTCGAAAAAGGTTAGTCACTGTATAAGCTATATATCATTTTATAGCTTGGTCAATCCACGATGGCTCGTAGTGTTTTGTTTTTCAAACGCTTACAGTGCAAGTGTGCAATAAAAACTGCAAGAATGTGAGTTCTATTACTACGTAACGAGTAGCAATGTGTGCACACTCACACAAAGTGTCAAGTTAATTATGTCAACAAGAATGTCATGTGTGACTAGCAGTATGCTCTACTTCATTTTAACTCATTTTTTAAAAATGAATATGTCGTGTTGGTCCTGCACAGCAAAATTATATTGTGATATAGGTTAATATATATATCGGAGTATCACCATTCTTCTTGACATCATCTTTAGTGGTTCTTAATCTTTTGGGCGTTTTCTAGGGTTACAAAGACTTTGTCTTCACGAACAGATATATTGCAAGTTCACAATGTTTTGATACATGAAATAGATTTTTATAATTCCTGACGTATTATAAAGATTCAGAACAGTAGTTTATTTACACCCATCTTACTTTACTCCCTAATTTAATTTACTTCTTAAGAACACTTTTACACTGGTCCAACTCGACCAGTGTAAAAGTATATCCTCTCCGCACTCCAGACACAAACTAACTACCCAACTCCATTATTCCCCTCAAGATGGTGTAAATACTCTACTAGGACTTTGGCGCCCGACTCTTTTATTGGTTGGAGTATTAAAACAAATCAATCATTCATTCATTTATCAAATCAAATTGAATTTAACTTTGTGTTAAAGTTTTAAGTAAGCACCAATCTCATATCTCTCATTAAATGATTAACAATTAGTTCTATTTCGATTACTTTCATAAAAAAAATTGGTTGTCTGTAAAGTCGGTTTACTGACGATAGTTGAACGTGACAATGTCTTAAGAAAATACTGATAGAATGGTAGCATTTAATTGGTTATTAAAATTTTTATATTTTTATAAATATTAATTTAAATTAATAAAATAATTGATTTTGATTTTATAAATTTATATTTTAAATTTATAATAAATATATTAATTTTTAATTTAAAATTAATATATTTAATAATTATATTTAATAGACGGATGTTGAACGCTGCCGAACGCAAAGGCCGATTGTCCTACTTTGTCGCTAGTTCCGCGCTCTCGCTTGCACTTCAAGCCTTACATGTAACGCCTCAAAGCGAGGTAACCACGCATGACGTCATGTTTTTTCGTGCGTGCAGCCGGCTCTATCGAATTACAAGACGTTGTCACGTCAAAAACTCGTGACATACCAAAAATAATTACATCCACAGACAGTAACATTTCCATAAACAATGAAGTCTATTACAATATTACAACAATCTATTCTAAGTCTCTAGTCTAATTCCTTCGACATATATATTAACCCACTTAAAAATATCTTAAAAACACACATACCCACAATCATCTCAGATAGGTGCCTAGTATATCTATTTTTCTTTTGTTTAAACAGTTTAATGATTGAGCTCAACTCCACGCTGTCTTGTCTACCATACCCCTAGCGTTTTTGTAAAGCGTGAACCCATGATATCTATTATTATTTTGATTCATTACAAGTTAGTTTATGTAAACTAAGCTGGAAGCGGGCTAACTTGTTAGGAGTAGCATGAAATCTACATTCCTTTAGTTTCTACACGATACCGTACCGGAACGCTAAATCGCTTGACGGTACGTCTTTTTAGTAGGATAGTACCAATGTATATATAGTACAAATACCAAAGCTATTTTGCTAAGCTAATTTGGAAAATCTATATTGGCAGTAACAAACCAATCAAGTGACCTTTGTAGAAAAATTAAAGTCGAGTCGGTCAACCTGAAGGAATGGGCAACGGAGCGATTCTTCTGGCTAAGTCACATTTAAATGTGTAGTTTATCATCATACGATACGTTTTTTTGACATTATAAATATAATATTGGTAAAAAAATTAAGTAGAGCGTCATTCCGTTGGGTCATGACACGCAGCGATACAACCTACAATAGCCCGTGTACACCGAGCCGTGGTCGACTCGAGACTGATGTTCGAACTGTACTCCCCGCACCCTTCGGTTTCCCCTCGCGAGAAATAGTGGGGCGCGTCTTAGTGAATTGAACTATTAATAACTATTGTTAACTCTCGTATTAGATAATACAAGCATATGAATCAAATCTAAGTAGTCATTTACGGTAAGCAATGATTTTACGCTTATAAGGAGTGCGTGCAAAGCGTGATATGGTCTTATAAGGTATTAATATTCTCTCAGGCTTCTTACGATGGTACAACTATTCACTTATAGACATTCTTTTGTATAAGGTAAACATGAAATACTTAAGTACGAGGTTGTACTTTGGTGTATTTCATATCAAGTTAGGCACATTTAGTTTACATAGACATTAAGTATAGCCGAGTATATTATACATAATATTAAGGACAATGGAATTGAGATAGCATTACACTTTTTAATTTTAACAAAATAAAATCAGGTAATTAAAAAAATAAAAGTTCCTAACGTTATTTTCATGATCACGATACAAACATGCGTTAATTTACGCACTTTTAGAACAACTAATATTACGATTAATCATTTAATCAATTATTCAAATCGTAAAACAGTTAAATATTTTAACATGTATTAGAATTGTAACAGTGTAACATGCATTACGACAGACACGTAGGTCCGTAAGTAATTAAAAAATAAAAAGCTACAGACATGAGATAAACATAAATAAAATAAAACATAAAAGTCTAAATTATAATATGTTAATAATTAATTATTAACGTCTTAATAATTAATTTTGATATTGACGCAATATGTAACGTTCTAATTGATACGTTTGTTTATTGGTTTGAATTTGTAAAGAAACTCTTGTATATTTTTTTACACAAGGTTAGAGCTATATACAAGTAAGGAGGCATATATCGCCACAGACATTGTTTTTCACACTATGTAAGGGGTTTGGGGACGGAACTCTTGACACTGATATATCTATATATCGAATAGTGGCACGCTCAGAGTTTCTAAGTTGGCTAAGCTTAGGCATAGAGATCTATGCGATCACATTGTAAGCTGTGAAGGGTTGAAAACGGATAAGTCGGTTGTTTTAATACTTTATTTATAATAATTATTATAAGTAATGTATATGCCTTTGACACATTCTAATTATTATCGTGATACGAGTATTCATACCTGATTACCTGAGCCGCCGATGTTATGACAAAAGTGACTTCCTTATTATTACATTAAACGTAGTAAGATAATATATGTTATTGTTATAACACCCACAGTAGTTGAGCTAGATTTAGCTGTAATACAACCTCATATTTGCCTTATTTTATACAGTGTTATTATAAAGGTACAAATTTAAACATTTGTTCATCGTCTTCACCGTAAATATATTGGTGAAAACGCTGCCTTATACACACATACGTACGTACATCCCGAGAAACGAAAACAGCAATAATTGTAAACATATGACTTTTATGCAGCTAAAATAATAGTTAATATTATTAACGCCTTATTGAAGCTCTAGTAATACTAATGTCAGCTGCATAAAAGGATTTTGTGTATATTCAGATTACACCCAAAATTGACCCTGGCTGAATTATCGTAAACGACAAATTTTCATGTAAGTACCATGTAGGTAACTGTATCATGTAAGATGTAAGTAGGGTCGCTAGCGATACCATGCGCTGTCGGTTAAGCTAAAAGTGGTATGGTATAAGTAAAGCAGTGGTAGGTCTAACTTTAAAAATAGAGGGAAGATACGTTATCGTTCGAAACAACCTCTTATATTAAAATTGTCGATTATGATAAAAGTGTATATTACTATAATTCGAAGGTCATGGGTCGATTTATTATTATTCTGAAATTTGTAATACTGCCACAATAAATGTTTTATTAGATGGAGATCCAATTATTTGGGTCTTATAGGAATGTGATTATTTATGTTAGAATTGTCCGTAATACAGCAATAATTAGATTAATTGCTAAGATTAACTGAACACCTTTGTGTTAAACGACAAGGATTCCCAGATATACCTTTGGAAACCTCAGATGAAGTGTCAGACTGTACAATACAAAATGCAAAAGTCGGTTCCCAGCTCTGTGTGTGAATGATGTAAACCACGTGGTTGGTTGATGGTTTAAATATTCAATCTTGTCTCGAACTATGTGCGTAGATTTTTAAAGACATTTTACAGCTGATTGCACGTCTATAGCAGGTGTTTTATGTTTACGTCGAGTTGGTGAATTAAGTGATGTGCTAACTGGTGTTATGGGGTGTATGCCACATGTTTCTGAACGAGAATTCGCAGTACGTGAAACAAACGTACGTCAATCTGCACGTTACAAAGATTTTAGTACATGCTGTAACGAACGGCTGCGAATATAAGCCCTGTAACATCGGGCAGTACCCACCAGCATAGGGTGTGGTGAAAGTGAACTCTATGTATGATATCGACTTATTGAGGCAGTCACACAGCGGAAGGGACGGAACGGCGAGAGTTGTTTATATGCGATTGCAGAATACGTCACACAATGCCGATCGGCTTGACATTCAATCTGACGTGTCCTATTTTAAAAAGTACTATTTGCGTCTGCGCCGCGACGCCGTCTTGGCCCGGCCGCTGTGTAAACCTTTAGGTACTTATGAACAAAAGAAAATGAGCTCGCGTCGCTGTGTAATGCTTCGTATAGCAAGTGACATTCGGTAGCCATGATTGCACTGCGGTTCGGTGTGTGACAGCATTAGGTTGTGTTGGTCCACTGTGGATTTTTGTATTGCAATGTGCTATATATAAGTCACGCAATATGCGTAATATATCGGCCGAGTGTTATGCGCCCCCCATAGTGAGAACTGTCTTGACTTGACATAATTAAGTATTATTGTCGCAACCATTAGTAATAATAGCCTATATTCCAGTAGATGTCGTAAAATGTAGTTATTTAATTGTTGTTCTATTGTGAAATCGAACATCACAGAAAATTGTAATATATATCATTACATTAGAATTAAGTATTGCAATGACATTTGTTTTTGCGCTCGCTACCGACTAGTGACATCCAAGATTGTAAATGTTCGAGTGACAGTAAATGAACACTACCGAGTCTAGATTTCCCAACATAAAATAATTATTTTTTACATGTACAGTGTCCAGCTCAGCTTATAACTATGGTGATGGTTTAAATAGATTTAATGGAATACTGAATACTAGACAAAATGCACTGAAATATAATTATACGCGATGTGGTGCGGTTCTGTAACGCCATTAGAAAAAGGCGTTTAATTTTAATGGCGTTTTGCATGGTGTGGTGTAACACATTTTGCGTGATATCACAGCATCAAAATGAGCTAATGTCACGAGTTTCACCATACCCATGAATATGAGAGCCACCACTTAATGGTAATTTATTACAATAAATATTAAGCGAGACCGTCTCCTCCCTTGTTTCGCGTCGACTAGCGACTTCTTAGCTACACACAAAACAAGACGGGACGGCGCCACGTGATGAAACATTTGGAGGCGCTATTCGTTTAAATATTAACTACACAAATTGTGAAACTCAAAAATATTGCTGCAAAATCGGTAGTGTTTATATCGATTGTGTTAAAATATAGATTTGCCCACTTTGAACACATTGCTGTCTATAAAAGTCTTTGCACATCTAACAGACGCGTAACGTCAGAACATACAAACATGAATGGAACGTTCAAACCTTTCACACTCAACGTATGACGCGTCAGTGAATTGTATGTACTAAGTGACGTAATCGTTGATAAGCTCAACGTATCTTCCGTCAGACGTAAAAAGACCCCAAATAGACAATCACTTGTATGTCATTTGTTGGTAGCGTGCCCTAGGAAAACTTAAATTGGTCACAAGAATAATTTTGATTGTACGCAAACCTAAAGATTTTAGATATAAGTATATTGGTCTGAGCAACAAATTATCTAGACGTTTATATGTAAAAAAATATTTATACTGAAGCAAATGTATATTTTATCTATTGTACTATTTAGTGTTACGGTACTATATAAATATAACTTAATTATGTTTCATGAATGCTTACTTAAGCAAGAAATACATACATTTAAAATTTCATTAGTGTATTATTTGTTATCTCGAAGCCCTTAGGGCTAACGCTAAAACTCGCGCGGGTGCACGCTCGCGACTATATAATGAAAAATAGTATGGACAGCGCAGGCGCGTGCGACAGAGAACGGGCGCGGGTGGCGGATTGTCACCCGCGCGGCGGGTGGCGGGCACACGCGAGCGGGTTTGTTTCTACAAATCAGATGAGCGCCGCTAGATGCCACGGTCACACGCGTCGGAGGCTAGGTACAATCATGCACATTGATACAAAGCGCGTAATAATTGAGGTGCAATTACGGCCAATATTATGGAATATGGCGAATGAATTATCGAATTCTCCGCTGAGTAACCTACTTATCAAGTTATGCAGTCGACGTTGTTTTCGTTGACGTCTTTTTGCCAAATAATAAATTAGTAAATAATCCATGGTAATCTACTCCACACAACTGTACACGCTCGACATCAAAATTATACTAGCATCGCTAACTGAGACGGGCGCACGTGACGGGTGCCCGCTCGCGGATTTGCGGCCCGCGGCGGTCGTCCGACACGTGCGCCCGCGCCCGCACCCGCCCGTGTTTTAGCGTTAGCCCTTAATCGTCGGCAATGTCTGCATCGTGGTTGATCAGGAATACAACTACTGAAAGCAAATTCTCCAACTCGGTAGGAATCATTTCGACAAGGAGGCGGTAAGGGTTGGGCAGCATTTGGAAAATTACGTCACGTTAATTCGTCAATACTCCAAAGCCTGAAGACAAAAAGTCTTCAACAAGTGTGCCCTGACTGTAATGACTTATGGCGCAGAAACGTGGACTCTAACAGTTGGCCTCGTTCACAAATTTAAGGTTGCTCAACGGGCTATGAAGCGAACTATGTTGGGCGTCTCTCTGTAAGACTCCATGATGAGGAAATCTGAAGGACAAATTCAAAATCGTTTATTTTAAGTAGGCTTGTTATAAGCACTTTTGAAACGTCAAATTGGACTATTTGTAGTGACTCCACCACCGGCTCGGAAGGCAGGTCCTGTTGAGAAGAGCTGGCAAGAAACTCAACAGTTGCTCTTTTTATAATATGATCAATTTTACAATATTAACTGTGAAAATGAAATTATTTATTTCACTTCCTGTAAGAAGTAGAAAGCCGATCCAATTGCCTCTCAACATCTTTGTTATTTATAAATTCATTAATAGTAGGTATAATAACCCTGACTCAGTAAGTGAGTTTTAATATATTGTTTAAACTTATGCAATGATAGGTCTAAAACTGAATTGGGTATCTTGTAAGAGCACACCCAATCCTACGAAATATTTTTGTACTTTTTGGAGGCGATAAGCTGATATGACTAACTTACTTATGTCCATTTCTGGGAAGACGATCGTTTAACAACAACTGAAATAACGATAACTAAAGTGAGCTAATGACAACTAAAGTAGTTGACATAGCTCAATCGACAGGGCATTAGTGTTAAACGTTTAATGATAATTCTGTCTTGTAATTTTTTTATTCAGTTATTAGAATTGTTTAGAATAAATAAATACATATTATAGTACAATTACACACATCGCTATTTAGCCCCAAAGTAAGAGTAGGGAGCTTGTGTCATGGGTACTATAATAACTGATGAATAATTTATATATATCATACATAAATACTTATAATATATAGATAAAAACCCAGACAGTGTTATTACCCACTGCGTCACTAAATAAATAACAATAACAATAGTAAGAGAGCTGAGAAGGAGAAAAAACGAAAGTATCTAGATCTGGCTCACGACGTTACCGCCAAGTGGCATGTGGAGTCCACTGAAATCAACCCCATCGTTATATCTGCCAATGGGTTGGTCCCAGTCAGCTTCGCTCACCATCTGAGGCGGCTGGGGTTCCGTGGCAGCTCGCTCGAAGGCAAAATGCAAAAAGCGGTTTTACTCGTCTCGGCTAGGATAGTCCGCCGGTTTCTCCACCAGTCGCCTTGACCCCCAGTCGCTTGGTCTTCCTGCCGAGGTAAATTCTCCGCCCGGAGCATATATGTAGGTATTTATGTAGCGTATAGTTAAGTTCATTCATTTAAAGTATATAAGTAAGTTCATCATAACAGTTTCGGTTTTTGTTTATATATATTATTTGTGTAACTGGGCGTGAGAGTGTAAGATATATAAGATGAGTTTGAATTACCAGCGACGAAACTGGAGCAAGTCTTATGCATATAGATTACAATAGAATTTTTTTTAAACAAAAAATAGAACCGACTCAAAACGCACTAAAAAGTAAAAAATAACTGTGTCATTTAGTAGCTTTAATTTACTTAAGCATATCTATGAAGTCGGTGCCATTGTTTCTCCATCTTGGTGATGACGTCACCCCACCTCATGTACGCAACCATCGTGTCCATTTTGTCGACAATGGGCGTTGTCTCGTAAAGAAGCAGTTCCAGGTCATAGTCTCTGGAAATAAATTATAAAATTATGATAACGTCGAGTGGGATATGCTTGTTTTCTCAACAAGTGTTGACCTAGTCGTCGGCATCAATCACACGCTGTTTAATATACCTAGTGACGTTACTCGACGCATATGTTAGTACTAAAACTAAGTAACTAACTAAGTCATTAAGTTTTTATCCAGATATGGATGTCATGATGTTTCGTCAGTACTGCGGTAGTTTAATACCTACGGCCTAATGTTGGGTTATAAATCTGTTTTTCTAGTATGTAATCCAATTCATGTTTTTAAATGTTGTGTTATATGATATTTTTTCTTTTTGTTTTATGAATGCGTAGTATGTCGGCTGACCGAAAATCTTCAAAAGCTTGGCAGTTTTTACGGATTTAAATAACGACAAAGCAAAATGCAATTTTTGCCAAAAAGAATTTTGATATAAAAGTGGTGGTGCTTATAATTTGATAAGGCATACTAAAAGCAAGCATGCTTCTATTCGCGAGGGTCCGTTGCTTGACAGAGTAGCTTCTTCTGAAACAAAAATACAGCAACCATCCACTTCCACCGATTCAATTCCTCGAGAACTAGAGGCACCGTCAGCTTCTACATCTACTGCTTCAACTGCTTTTGTTTCTGTTAACCCTGAATCCTTACCAGTCACCGCTGCCACTTTTAAAGCTTCAGTTAACACCAAATTAACACAATACTTTTATAAGCCGCTTTCTGCAAAAAAATGTGATCTACTAAATAAAATGTTAGTGAAAGTCTTTACAAAAAATTATTTAGCTTTCCATTTAGTGGAATCACCAGAGTTTAAGGAATTAATAAGAGAGCTAATTCCAGCATATCAATTACCGAGTCGCAAGACGTTGTCAAATGCACTGATGACAAATCTCTACAATTTGACAAAAGAAACAGTACAGTCAGAACTCAATCAAGCCGAGTATGTCTGTTTAACGACCGATGGGTGGACCTCTAATCCCAACGACAACTATTTAGCAGTTGCTATCCACTTTTTTAATAAACAGGCAAATTTGTAAACCTTCCTCTTAGAATGTATCCAGTTTTCAGAAAGACACACAACAGAAAACTTAGCCCAAGAACTAAAACGCATAACAGATATGTGGCAAATAACAGATAAGGTTGTGGCAGCAACAAGTGATAACGCTTTTAACATCAAAGCTGCTATACACCTCAACAACTGGCGACACATTGCTTGTTTCAATGTATGGGACATTGAATCTTATAGTCCAGACTTATCTTAAAGAACTTAAAAATATAACAATTAAAATTAAACATATTGTGGAGGTACTTAAGAGAAGTCCTCTTGCATCAGAGAGGCTCAAAAACATGCAAAAGAAGCTGGATGAGCCTCAATTAAAACTAAAACAAGATGTTTCCACACGTTGGAATTCAACGTGTGGAATTTTCGAACGGATCTTAAAAATAAAAAATAGCGTCATGTCTGCGATATCAATAGACTATCCAGACACTGAAAACATGACACCGGAAGACATAGAGGCCCTAGATTCGGCAATACAAATTCTCAGCCTCTTCAAGGACGTTACTGAGGAGATGAGCTCTGAAAAGAATGTAACAATTTCAGAGGTGCAAACATATGTATTTTTTGTTTTATTATCCTATTTTTGTAGTGAACACAATTTTTTTATTAATTTCAGGTTATACTTATATCAATCGTGTATTTTGCGAATTTTTGAAAATAAGTACGCTTGTGACAGAGCGTGTACTAATTTAAAAATCATGACCGGACGAATCGAAATCCACAGAGGTCACACAGATCTTCCAGAGCCATCTTCTTCGTATCATCCGCCCCGTAAGCGTAAACGAAGCATATGGGACGAATTTGACGAGCAAGTCGGGATATTATTGAAGAACACCAATCCGACTGCAGGGGGTATTATCGGGGTTGACTAATACCTTGAAGAACTCTTACTGCCAAGGTCTCAAGATTCTGCCAAGTGGTGGTATTATAAAAAAAAGGCCTATCCAAGGCTGTATAAATTATTTATGAGACGACTTTGTATTGTGGCTACGTCTGTGCCTTCCGAGTGTACTTTTCCAAAGCGGGTCAAGTACTTACCGAAAGAAGGAACAGGCTTAGTGGCAACAAAGTTGCTAAGATATTGTTTTTAAATTGTAATCTGTAAATATTTTTTTCCTATTTTTGTACCTATTTTTTATCTATTAAATATTTTGAAATGATTTGTTTATTTTTTTACCTACAGAAACTCCATTTTATCACGTTAATCCATTCTTCATAATTTACGATGCAATACATTGTCATGTCATAAAAATCAAATAGTGATATTATGACAAACTAACAGAGTAACATCAAATATCCAAAGATTTTATATACTATCATATTCGTACTAGTTATTTGAAGGGGGACAATGTACCGCCTCAGTACATAAAAGAGGCTACTCTTACAAACTCTTTTTCAAGTCGTGTCCTACCCAACACTAAATTGTCATCAGGTAAGACCTGATTGTCTTCTCAAATAGTGTTTGGATGTCCAACTGTGGTCCTATCCTATGGTCTACCTATCAGTACATGATAATTTCTTTTATCTACTACAAGTTGGCCCTGCTATCTCACATGTCGAGTAAGACAGAGCATCGTTTGTGGTGGCGCGCTCTCGGAAAATCTACAGCCTGATGATGATCATGATGATGATTTTTTGACATCCTCATAATTGCCTACCCCATTTTGATGAATCGTGGTAATCGTCATTTCTGTCCCCAGTTATGTAGCTACTCTTATAAAAACTACTTGCTGAGACGTAAGACCATAAAAAGAGTTTTAAATTAATTGGCGTGTAAGTGTACCTAAAGTAAGAGTAATTAAAAGTTTTTACACGAATTTAAATGAAGTTGTTAATTCTCGATGTCCTCATTTTATATTTCGCAAAAAGCAATTGAACCACGATAATTTTAAAGTTACCTTTTCACGGTTAAGTATTTTAATATTTCCAATGATTCTTTTTATTAATTACAAGTTATCTCTTAACTGCAATCACAGCTGATGGTAAGTAATAATGCAATCTAAGATGAAAGCGGGCTAACATTTTACAAGTATAATGAAATTCACACCCCTTCGGTTTACGTTATCGTACCTGGCGGAAGGCCAGATAGCTTGGCGGTACGTCTTTGTTGGTAGGTGGTAACTAGCCACGGCCGAAGCCTCCCACTAGCCAGGCCTGAATTGAACCCAGGATCTCCGACCTAAAAATCCACTGCGCCTCAGAGACCGTCGAAAATGATTTTATAGCATCTATTTTTTCAATTAAACATAATTTTCACATGAAAAATTAAATGAGACGTTTACCTACATATGTCTAACGTTAATTCAAAATTAAACGCGCTGGAATTGCTGGTCGAATACAGGTACATACAATGCTAAACAAAAGGAACCAGTTCGCAACATTAAAAACAAGTGTTTGAACACGTGATTGCGAGACTTGCGGGCTGTCGATTGCCTTCTATAGAATTCACATGGTGTGCTCGTTTTTATTTGATAATAGAGTGACGTAAAGGGAAAGTGTTTCGCAGTGATACATCGCGGCAGGTCATACTCATACCGCGTGGTTAGGTTTTAGCCGCTCGTGCCCCGCCAAGGTGATCGACCGAAGAATCGACCTGTCACATTCTTACGCAACGATCAACATTAAGGCATTAACTAAGCTCACTTCATTTGCATCGCCAACCGTCACGGTACGTTATTTGTAGTACCATTTTTTTTTACTTTTGTTTAGAAAGTTAGAGACTAGTTTTGTTCTAGATGTGGCTGCGTATTGCTTGTGTGTTAGTGGCGGCATCTGTGTGTGCGTACGATCCGGATGATGGTGAATTGAAGAACGTGCTGCCATCTAGCGGACAGTTTGAAGCATTCTATCCACGTAAGACCCAAGGTGTGCCGAATGGATCGTCGCGCCCGGCTCACGGCCATGGCAGTTTCTATAAACACCGCAACCCGGCGCTAGTTGATGTGAAAAATGCAGCCGCTTATGGATTCAGGTTCGATGGCATGAGACGATTCAACTTTGATGAAGATTATGAGTAAAGTTATCTTTGTTTTTATGGAAATATAGTTTTGGTTTATATTTTATTGTTTTACTGTGTAGTTGTAGCTCACTTTTATGTTGACGACTTATTTAAAGTTTTGTTTTTGCTATTGCATTGCATTGCATTTCATTTCTATACGATTCGATCGTTGATTAACATAATATGATGTCATTGATTAACATAATAACTTATAACTACTTATTCATCTATACTAACCTAATACCTTTAAACAAGCAATACTTTTATGCACATAAACCAAATCTCGGAAACGGCTCCAATGATTATCTTGAAATGTTGTATGCAGGGGCTTCCAGGAGCGAAACGAATACTCCCAAACACACCGATCCTGAGCCGTCTGGGACTAGAGGCTCCCTACGGCACGTTTGATGTAGTAAGTCTTTAGCGACTTTTCTTCGAAATTGACCAATCTAGCGACTTGGGCCCCCATCGTCCATCACCACGTGCCCCGCTCATTACCACTTCAGATTTGCGACTCGCTGAGCTATTAGTATGTTGGTTACTTTGGTTCTTCTGCGGCTGTCCTTATTCCTGACCCATCACGTAGATATACTCCGAGGATTGCTCGGCCCATCGCCCAAATCCAAAATGCTAAGTGGTAATAAAATTTTGATGTCAGACTTAATTTAACCCGATTACAGCATTAGGGGAAAAAATATTTGTAGCAAGTACTAATAGCAACCAACACAAGTCTCTATATAATTTGTTTAAGGGTAGGTAGATAATTGCATGCGTCTTTGTAACAAACTGAAAATTATTGTTGGTTTAAGGGCCAGTGACAGTAATTCCTTAGCAATCCAGAGGCTTTTGCTCTTCATGTCAAGTTTTTTGTCAAACGTAAGCTTAGTAAAGAATAATATCTACTGTTATCTATATAGGTACATACATAAAATCCTTTGTTCTAATTGACCTATCAACGCAGAGCCTAAAGACTCTACTCTACTGATCGTAGAGTCATAAATCCCCCAAAAGATCCGTTCGATCCCCAAAAGAACGATCCAAGAAATCCGTTCTTATTGAGCATCTACATCGCGACATGAGCAGCTATACTAAATTTCAAGTTAATCGAGTGTAGTGACATAGAGATCACGTGATGCATCAGTCGTTATTTCACTTGTTTGTATAAATAATTTAATGACGACTTTATATTAACTGCCAGGCTTTTATTGTAAAAAACTTGAACCGACTCAAAACGCATTAAAAAAGTAAAAAATAACTGTGTCATTTAGTTGCTTTAATTTACTTATTATACACATAAGCATATCTATGAAGTCGGTGCCAGCCAAGTTTAAGGAACATTTATTTTACGTAGTAAAGCAGTTTATAGGTTCTAGGTAACGTCCTTAAAATAGAAACCTAGGCTGGCACCAACTCCTAGATATGCTTAAGTAAATTAAAAGCAACTAAATGACACAAATGTTATTTCTTACTTTTTAGTGATTTATCGCCACGTAACGTACTCGTACTATACTGTCATAGTATATTATACGGCACTGGTAGCGAAAAAGCTACCGATACCGAGACAAAGACCGAAATCGCTGTAAGCGTGCCTCCAAAATTTGAAGAGTTCCTTCAATTTCCCCAGGATATCATCATCAGATCCTAACATGATGACAATGGGACTACCTTGAAAGTATGCCCTAAAGTATGCTATGTAAAAAAAAAAATTATCAAAATCGGACAACTCTGTAAAAAGTTATGAGTGGTCATACATAAAAAATATATACAGGTCATGAAATAGTGGAAAAAACCCCACCCTGAAAATACACCCTCAGGCAGCGCAGCGGGGATGGGTAGGGGGGAAAGCGGTTTGCACTTGCAGGGGAGGAGAGCTGATCAATGTAGTTATGGTAACGATAGAGATTCATATTTAATTATAATAGCACCTCTACTTGTAAGAACATAAGATTTGATATCAAACAACATTTCATTTACAACGCAAATTATATTAAGCTGTATCCATATGGAGCGTTTGACTGCTCGTTCCTCTTCAGCGGGCTTGAAGTGAAATGAAACCTTGCGTGAAATATGACGTCTAGCGTTTTGAACATTTTTTTATTCATTAAAAGTTAACCCTTGAATGAAATCGCACCTGATGGTAAGTGATGATGCAATCTAAGATGAAAACAGGCTAACGTGTTAGGAGTAGGATGGAATCCACACCCCTTTTGGTTTCTAGGTACCGGAACTCTAGATCGCTTGGCGGTACATCTTTGTCAGTACGGTGGTAACATGCCACGGTCGAAGCTTACCAGCAAGACCTGGACCAATTTAGAAAATCTTAATCGGCCCAGCCGGGAATCGAACTCAGGACATCTGTATTATAAATCCACTCCGCATACTACTGTGCCACGGAGGCCGTCAAAACAACAATATACAAAATACCTACACATACTATTATAAAGGCGAAATGTGTATATGATGTTTGTTTCTCTTTCACGCAAAACCTACAGAATGTATTTCGAAGAAACTTTACAATAATACAGTTTATACATCAGAATAACACATAGCCTACTTTTTTAACGGAAACTACGCGGGTGAAACCGCGAGCGACCACTAGTGTTTCATACAAACATGGACTGAGCTATGCACTCTCGACTATTAATGTTAATTTTGAAACATTTGATTGAGTCGTAGAAATGTTAATCGTTTTCCCATGTAAAGTAGAGGCGTAAATAGGCTATAATATCGGTTATTAGGTCGTTAGTCTTGTTTTGAACGTAAGGAATGTATTTGTAACTGTACAAAACTAGTAAAGGGCTACAGGGGCTTTTCCGTGCCTCTGCAGCTTGTTATTATTAAGTATGTACACTATAAAAGATATACAACTTTATTTTTTTGCTTGTACAACACAATAGGATATGAACATATTTACTAAGTGCGTGCTAGGTGCATATTAAAGGTTTTGCTTTATTTTATTGTTATTATTTTTAAATTATCAGTGACGAAAAATAGTTAACTTCCAAAAATTTAAATTGTTAAAAATGTAACAGAGAGACAGACTTATTTTTTTATTCATTACATATTGAACACACCCTTGACTACAGTCACACCTGATGATAAGTGATGACGCAGTCTAAAATGTAAGCGGGCAAACTTGTTAAGAGTAGGATAAAATCCAGACCCCTTCGGTTTCTTCACGACATCGTACCGAAACGCTCAATCGTTTGGCAGTAACACTTTGTCGGTAAGGTGGTAACTGGTCACGGCCTAATTCTCCCATCAGCCACGTATTTCGTATTTAAGATATTGGTAGGTTTGTATTATTATTTCTACACGTTGTCTTCTTTGATTTAGTATTGATTCATATAGAGGTTGATCAAACATTATTTGAAGCTACAAGTAAGTATGAATTTACAGAGGTATTTTATAGATATTCTTGGTTTAGTGAGTATTACAAGCCCTGCCCTCCCTCTGTCTACGCCCAATACGCTGCTCTAATGCGGGTTGGCGGGTTTGTGATAACGTCCATTTATTAACGATCACTGTCAGATGTTGATGATTGTAACCGAGACCAACGGCTTAACGTACTCTCCGAGATGTGTAACACCATCAACTTCTCGACTTTAATGGGTATTAGTAGGTTCAAATATTAGTAAGTAATACGATGAAGAACTGCCGCTTTTCGGTCCTTCGAAGAATAAGCCATTCGAATAGGTAGTAGAAGTCATTGCAAAAACGAAATACTCGAATTTGGTTTGTCATGATAATTATTTCTTCAGCCAATCAGTATTACTGTGCTTTGGTATGAATTATTTGTTTTTAATGCCTAACCTAGGCGTCATATTGCCCGCGCATAGAAAACGCTTCGTAGAGCGTGTTCCTAGCGGAGCCTGCGAGGTGTTGCCGCATTATGGGGCACTGAATTCCCACAATATAGTTTGTGAATTTATTTTGTAACAATTACTATAAAAAATTATCATTTTACTTTTTTGTGTTTTCATTTACACAAATATATAAACAAATTATATTTCTACAAAAATTTGAAGACAAACAATCCTATTCATGAAAAAATGAGGGTGAGTGTAAAATTTAAAAATTATTTTTGGTAACTAAAAATATATAATTTTTAAAAAATATGATGTTATTAAAAGTATATAATTTTTCCATTATGTGTGCTATATGAAGTTGCTTCGTACCAAATTTCAAGATCCTAAGTGTACGGGAACTTATTTACTTGACCGCGTCGAAAATTGGAAATTTTATTGGCATAAATGGCTGTATCTTTTGAATGCTTTGTCCTAGAAGCTCGGTTTTCTCACGACTCTAAGGGACAGCAGTCTTAAGTATTTGGTATATATTTCAGCTTGATAACTCCACGCGTTCCTCAGAAAAAGGGTCTTTACAGACAGACGCACGGACAACGAAGTGATCCTATAAGGGTTCCGTTTTTTCCAATATAGGTACGAAACCCTAAAAATACTAAATTATACTAATTTGCTAAGTTTTTTGGCGTCTGCATTAAGCTTTAAAAGGCGGGTAAAAATAATCTTAATTAAGGCCGGCAAAGTACTGGCAATGTCTTTGGTGCTCTTATGCGACGCTAATAACTTATCAGCAGGTAGCCGACATCGTCATTCATATCAAGCGAAAATATAACTAACATCTTCGCAAATTTTTTATTATGGGCAATATTGCCATGACCGTAATTGGGAGTGCGCGCGCTACTTTGACTTTAAATCAATAATCTCTCGTACCCTTTAGAAATCGAGTAACATCATAAAAATTTCCACTGCACTTCAGGTGGACGTGTTTGTGTGTACGGAATATTATATCTGTATCAAGGATTTAAAGCAAAAATGTGGAAGATATCGCACGATACGCTGATTGAATGCGTAAACAACGTCATCAAATCGTCTAAAGAGGAGCCTTCTACTGTGCTCGAGATGGTGGAGATGCAAGTCACCCTAAAGAACTTCGACCCGCAGAAGAAGAAGCGTTTGCAGGCAAAGAAAGCTAAAGCACTTGGCGAGATTAATAATACCCATCATGACGATCTTAAGCGCTTGTCGGTGCCCTCCGTGGACGCTAGAATTCGGAAGATGCAAAAGAAGAATGCAAGGCTGATCAGGATGTTAACCAGAAAATACCAGGCTTTGCTCAGTTCCGATTTGTTTCTGAAAGATATGCCGCCTACATTGAATTTCGGTCTGAACGCGGGTGATATACTTAGCAGTAAATCTGCTGGAACCTCGGCTGGTGGCAGTCAGCAAGGCGAAGAAAGCAAATATCGCAACAGGAAGAATCTTAATCTCACCATACCAATTGGGCACGTGGACATGGATCCGGACGAACTTGCACAAAATTTGAAATCCTTCATCAACATATTGATTCCGCTTTTGAAAAAACAATGGCTGAACGTGCGCAATCTCCACATTAAATCAACGATGGGGGTGCCTCATAAACTATACTAATTTTATTGATGTTTCATTGATGTATTGAAATTTTATTAAATATATCTGTCATTACTTAAAAAAACTATATTAAAAAACTTGCCAATTATGTTAACAAAATTATTTTAAAAATATACATTCTAAATGTCTATGTCTCATCGTTTGTTTTATTTATAGTCAAAGTCCTAATGGAAATAGTGTCCGCATTATAGGTGAATACATGAGAAATTAAAATTCTATAATGAGCTTATCATGGAGTTCTATTAACATGTTAAACTGCTTCAATATAATTCAGGCTATAATAAAATTCAGAGTTCAAAAATAATAATCAGCATTGAGTGTTAGAGTTGACAGACTGTAATTTTGTTTTCTCATGCAGCTACATACATACATAACATCACACCTTATTCCCGTAAAGGTAGATAGAGAATATATCCATCCATTTACGACGGTCTTTGCATACATGTTTAGTTTCTTCCACTCTCATTATTCCTTTCATACGAGTTCGTCGGTTTAGGGACTTATATTTTAAAACTACCTGAATTTGGTTCAAGAACATTGGCCTTCCCCATCCAACATTTCCATTCACCCTCAAGATAGGTTCATGATAAAAGAAATTAAAATTTTGCAATGAGCTTACTCATGGTACTGTCTTACTCGTAGTTCAGGTGGATCTAAATAGTATGAAATCTGAGATTGATAATAATAATGGCTTTTATAGATAGGTATTTAAACTACTATAACTTTAACATAAATTTATTAAAAAAAACATTTATTGGTTAAAATATGAAATTGCCATGTATTAGGTACATAAAAAGTAAAACAATGTTTTTTTCTAGTATAAAATATATTTATTTTATCATAAAAACTATAAATAAGTATCTCGAAGATCATTTAAGCTTTGCGATACTTGATTCTCTGCTTCCTTGAAAGAAAATTTCCGCCATGATTGTCCGTAAGCATCTGCTATTCAGGAAGCAGAAGCGAATCACACCACGAAGTAACCACCAATAAGCTGCCAGTAGTTTCCTATGGGGTAAGCTTCACTTAAACCCATTGCAGTGGTGTTGATCTTCACTATTCGTCACAAGTTTAGTTAAAACAAAAATGGGTCGGGTTGTTCGTTGTTTGTTTGTTTGTGGTGTGTTGTTGTGGTTGTTATGTTCGACTTGTTTACAATTTTGTGTAGCTATGTAACTTTGGTCACGGTGAATTAAAAGAGACTGCTCAAATCAACAAAAATGCAATGTCGTGGTCGAACTTTGAATCGATTGTTGAAACTAAAAGGTCATAAAAAAGTTCATCTATTAATTTAAAAAGGGCGAAGTATAAGAAAATCATTAAATATGACAAACAATAACATCAAGCTACACTCAATACGCAGACGCAGATCACTACTAAAAATATGTACGTGTGTTGCCAGGCCAATTTTATCTCAGAGGATATTAATAACATAGATTATATTGTTTTTATTTTCTTTATTTATTAACTAAAACTTGTAACAATAGTTTAAAATCCGCATTCCATTTATCTCCAATAATTTTAATTCATTTCAGTTATATGCATTACCTATCTCAGATTTTTAATTTTCAGGCGTAGCTCAGCTATTGGGCTCTGCAAGTCACTCATAGTCATAAATTTAAATCCTCCTACGCTTCCAAATAGTCCATTGAAATGTTACATTTTTTAGGCCCCACCTTGCGTTTTTTAGAGGACGCAATTTCATTTTTTTGATGTGTAGGGAGGGTCAGTGTAAAGTTAAAAGTAAGTTTGTGGGGTCGCCACCCTTGTCCCACGGCCACCATCTTGAAAGTAGGGGTTGAAATGGTTTTTACGGTATATCTCTTAAACTATTAATTTAATAAAAAAAATTGTTTGCATTTTTTGTTGTAAATTAAAATCTCTACAACTTTAGCCCAGTAACTTTTTGTCGTAGAACTGTAAATAAAAAAGTTATAAGCGAAAATGAACTATGATAATCGTATGCCGAGAATGCAATGGCTGACCCCAGGTCAAACGCCGCAAGTGTTTTAAAGCAAAGCTTACCAATAAAAAGGTAATGGTAACTGTTTGGTGGTCTCAGCGTGGTGTTATTCACTATAGCTTTCTCCGATCTGGTCAAGCAATAACGGCTGATGTCTACTGCGCCGAACTCCGAACAATGATAGCAAAACTAGCAGTGAAACAGTCCCGACTTATGAATCGATCTTCACCATAATTGCTCCATAACGCGAGACCTCATACAGCACGAGAAGCCGTTTTAGCTCTACAGGAACTGCATTTAGAAACCATTCGTCACCCTCCATATTCGCCAGACCTTGCTCCAACGGACTACCATTTTTTTCGTGATTTGGATAATTTTCTACGTGATAAAAAGTTTTCTTCTCAGGAGGCAGTGCAAAATGCTTTCACACAGTTTGTCGAATCTAGATCACCAGAGTTCTATCGCAAAGGCATAAATGAACTTCCTATTAGATGGCAGCAATGTATAGATAATAATGGTAATTATTTTGATTAAATAAATATGTTAAATTAAAAAAAAAACGAATTTTTATTTTTCAGTAATTTCATATTTTAACCCCTGATATGTTAGTTTTCTGTGTGCTAAAATATGTGAAATGGAAACTAATTTTTTATTTATAGGTTCTAGGTAAGTAAATGAAAAGCTTAATGATTGGAAGAAACGATACGAGATATGCAAGGATAATGGCAAGTGGAAGGACGTGGTCTCTGCCTGCCCTGTGGGAATGAGGTGTGATGGTATGTACGTATGTATGTAAAATACTGCCAAGCTTGCAACCAATCGACGATGACATTGGCTGTCAAGATTTTCCAGTAGTGGTTCAGAGCCAAGAAGTCTCCTTGCTTCTTGGTCCAAAGTATACAGAGCGGCCAACTGGTATTTAGCAGATCCATCTAAATAAGGAAACTGCAATACTCCATCGGTTATCCAGATGTCGAAATTCTTTGACGACACATGGCTTCATTCCTAGTGGGCTATCAAACGGAAACGGTCCAAAAAATGTAATGAAGACCCTCAGTAAAATATCAATCAGAGGTAATTAAGCGGCCACGGCATCGAAGTAACTTTTTGTTGTTGTATTGTAAATGTTGACGGTGCACCCATTTAGGATTTCACGCGTCGAAAAACATGACGAGTCACGGATCCGCCGATGCAGTCGGCGGGTAATAGAGTCGTCTCGATTCGACACGATCGCCGGCGTATCCTTCCCATGCCATTACGAAGGCATCAGACTGTGCGCGCCGGTCAAACCTTTCCCTTCATTTTGTATCACCCTATATCCAAACACTTAGCTGACCCCGTAAAAAAGTGTGAAATTATCTTAAGTGGTCAATGTCTACGAAACTCCTTTTTAAATTCGAGCGAATATAACGGTACGTTCTAAGTAAAGATAGGAGTATAGATAACTTAATAAGATTATTATTATACTACATGCCGAGGACCGGCTTTTTAGGGACGGAATGTTTCTGTAATCGTGTATAAAAAACGGCTGGTCCCTTGGGATCGGTCATTCTGCGGTTGGTTTGGGTGCGCGCATCTTCGATCCGATACTACTGAAGATATTTTTTTGGATTAATTTTATTTTTTCGTAAACTTTAGTCACGACATAGGCGCCGTTAAGGTTAAGCGTGTTCTAGTTTGATAGAATTTAACAGTGCAATATGTTTCTACATCAAAACACAGCGGTGAGTTATGTGCTCTTTAACTCTTTTTGTTGACTGAAGTTGAAAAAAAAAGTTCTTGAAGTTGGATTTTGGTGTTCCATATATTTTTCTTGCGAATTTATATGTTCGTGTTTTTAAATATAACTTAAATTTATTGAAACTGTAGGTATTGTGTCAAATTGCCTAACTTGTGTAACCCCAACGTAAAATATTTGTAGATTATTTTACGACTATTTATTGTATTTGCTGAGTGTTTGCCGGGACTTCTTAACAATTCTGTATACAAAGGAAATACTAAAATAAAATGATTTATTTTTAATTACATTTATTTTAAACAAGTTTCTATAAATTTGAAAGTTAAAACGTATTAAATAAACTTTTTTTAAATTTAATTTATTTTTTATTTAAAAATCTAACATCAAAATATTTGCATTTCCCTTAACAGAGATTTTATAATTATTTTTCAGTATATAATTCTTTTATTAAAATTAATTTAAAATAAGATATATAATTTTTTTCACTATAAATTAAATCCCATTTTTGTAGATATAGAGCTGCCCACCCAAGTTGCCTACTGCTGACATTCCCACGGCGAGTCATAAAACCAATCAAACTAAATAAACGTAAAAAGGTTATTGACACAATCCGACTAACAGCTCCGAATAACAAATCAATCCTCTTGTATTGTAGCCTTATCGCTCTTCAGTGTTTACTTTTCCATTAACGATTATCTATTGTTGTTCAAAATTTCAATTAACATGGCTTTATAGCCGCTAAATGGGATGCCGAGAGGAGCAAGTCATTGCGTTGCTATAAAAGTTATTTAAGTGATGTCCATTTTAGTCGATAAAGTTAACAACTTTTTATTTAAATTGTAAATTTAGTAAATTAATTGAATAATTTTTAATATATATTTCTATCAAGATTTTTATTACAAAATCTTGTGATTGCTGTATGTATGTAACAAGATTTTATGTGTTTGATTTTAAAAAGGTTTCATTATGTATTAAACAGAAACAATTTAAAGAAATATATGCAATTGTATTTACTCTGGTTTTATATGGAAGCCGTACTAATTATTATAATCTATATTTTAATTTAATGTTCTATTTTTTTTTAAATATACTATTGCTTTTCTTTGCCTTTTTGTTGACCAGTCATACATATATGAAGGAATGTACTTTTAAGACTGTTTAGCAGTTATAATATTATCGTCATCGTAATCACATTTTTAATGGCCCACGTTAAAATGCGAACTCTTTAAAGCAAAATGTACATAAATAAATAACTAATCTAAAATCATTACATATTATAAAATAAAGTACTCCATTGCGTCCGTCTGTCTGTTTTCGATAAACTCAAAGAATACAGAATTGACTATCATACAGTTTTAGAGTGATTTCTGATAAAGGTTTTAGTATCAAGGTTTTTTGTAAATTGGCTAAAATATGACGATAATTGTTGGAAAAGTCGGAAATGCTTAAATGGTTTGAAATTTCATTGAAAACGCTGCTTTATCTTTTTAAGATTTAATAAAATAATATATAGTAGGATTGTTCCTCTTTGTCTGGACGGCAAAAATATTTTTTGTGTAAATGCAAGTTTTCTACTTCGTATATTTCTAACCTGAATATATTATTTCTGTGGTAACTATCATTAATAAAATGCATTTTCCAATTTTCGCTCGATTTTTCGGTTTCCGACATTCATATTTTTTAGGCTTTGTCAATTAGAAAAATATTGTAATTAAAAGTAAATGAAAGAATATTAAAAATATTGATCACAATGTAGCATAAATTATGATTAGTATTTCTATGATATTCCACTTTACGACGACTCTAGTCAATGTCAATTTCTCACGTCACACGAACAACACTATAGTTTTTTATTGTACACGCCACCGACCCTTTGATATTGAACTATTAATAAGTTTAAATTTTTCATAGACACTGTTGATGTTTCTTTTATAAAATTTTGATCGTTATCACATTGTATGGGAACAAATTTCTTCGCGCCTCCATTATTAGATAGTTCGAAAGAATTTAAACAACTTTATTATTTCAACACGAAAGTAAATAAGAATTTTATAGCCTAACAAATGATTGGGAGGCACCACGAGTACTTATTTGCAGTCTGTAATAAGGTTACAATTTCTGTAACATGGCGAAGTTTTTTAGTTTTTTGGTTATGTTTTAATATACATATTTTTTATATAACACAAGTTAGCACTTAACTGCAATTACTGGAACTACCTACGAGTGCATAACTTGGCGGTACGTCTTTGTCAATAGGGTGGTAACTAAATATTTAGTTTGTTTTAAATAGTATTTTGTCAGTACTATAGAAAACAATATTTTTTTATAAAGTCATATAATATATCTAGTTATTATGATTATCACCATATCTATTTTGGGAATATAACTATCCTTGGGAATATCAAGATAAACGTATAATATGTGTTATATGAACACAGCTTCGTTTTAAAATATAAATGAAGTGTAATGGTGAGGTAATTTTAATTAATTAGGTACGATCGATTCATCATAGTGATTTTAATGTTAATCGGTAATAGACAAAAATTATTATTATATTCATAGTTACCGGCATAAATATATGCTAATTTATACTAATATTGTAAAGCTGAAGAGTTTATTTGTTTGTTTGAACGTGCTTATCTCAGGAACTGGTTCGAATTGAAAAATTCTTTTGAAGAGAGGGAGACTTTAGACTATGTAACATCACGCTACTACCTAGGATCGAAATCGAATCGAATCAGTGGAATAAAAGTGGAAACTATAATACTAATATAATAAGTTATAAGGAGTAACTTAGGCTACTTTTATTTTTGTAATTTTATTTATGTTCCACGCGGTTGAAGTCGCTGGCATCTGCTTGTAAACTATAGCAGCAGTTTTATAGAACACAATACGAATATATTATTTTAATCGATGGTACTTAGAAAAAATAATAGTTGTTTTTAATGAGGTCCTGATGGACGTGATGCATTAGTATGTTTATCTGTTCGGATAATTACAAAACGTTCCGTTAATGATGATGTTTTAAGTTATAGTCGATCATCAATCATTGCCTAACAAAAAAGCATGGAAGCTGCACCCTAGGGTTACGGATGCAACTTCTCAACTTAATGATCACAGTATTTATCATTCAAGCTACCTGGACCTCGTTGGGCCATTGATTAGTCTATGCGGCATGGACTCACGAGATCTTGGGTTCGATTTTTGCGTCGGATAATTAAATATTCTAAAACATGAAATACTTACTTACTAATACATACTTATAAAATATTTCTGGGCGTCTTAATTTTTATATATCAAGGGCGTTCAATTTTTTAAGGTAATATTCTACTTTTTAGGGCATGTAAAGAACTTATCCATTAAGTTGTCGCCATGTCTTTCAAGCTGAAACGTCAAGCTTTCAAGCTTCGGCTTCAGAAATAAAAATCTTTATTACCAGCCTATTAATGGCTTATTTCAGGTCCAGGCCTCCCTCCTTATAGGGGAAGGGATATGGAGCGCAGACCCACCACACTGCACCAATGCGGGTTGGCGGGCTTGGAGTGATAATGTTTCATTTATTAACGATCAGTATCAGACGTTGGCATGACTGTAACCGGGGCCGACAGCTCAACGTGCTCTCGGAGGCACGGGGTTACTCCACCAACTTCCCGACACTGGGCTTAGAATTTGCGGAAAATTTTATAAAAGAATTTATTTACAGATTTGTCTCCTGGTGAGCGTAATTATCAGCGTACCATCAGAGGCGTTCTTTCTCAAATGGGGCTCAGACTCTGGGTATGAACAAGTATTTATATTATAGTTACTTACCACTACTTACCTACTTACTTCTGTTTATTATTATTGAATTCATTTTATGAAAGTTTATTTAAGTACTATATACTTAGGTATAACTAATCGATTAAAATTAATAACAGGCATGTGATGGTAGGTGTTGCTCTACTATTGGGTAAACTTTTTACATTTTTCTTATAAATGATTTGGCCTTTTTTTCTTTTTATTTTGTTATTGTATAAATAATGCTACAGCGAATTCACTTCGGATATAAGTACCTATGAAAATAATCAACGTCTTATGTCTTATTTACTTTTGCTTGCGCTTTAATTGTATGCGAATTATATGATCATTAATGTTACGTAAAAACGCACTTCCTTTACAGGTGTAATTCAATTGTGTAATTAGTTAGTTAATTGGATACTATAATATGCTATGTTTATTGTTGTATATGTTGTTGTATAGGTTGTTCGGAAAGTAATTTCTTTTTTTTCCCTCAAAACTGACTTTCATTTCCACAGAAAAAATAGCAATTACTTTCCAAGCAACCCAACATTATCTATGATAAATTATTATACATCTAGTGATTGGTGCATGCTGATAAAGACTAGGGAATTCGATTTTTAACAAAACATAATGATCGATACTCCAATTAATGCCCAAACTATACAAAGTTGTATAATTTGAGCATTAAAAATTACTTTTTACGCAATCTGGTGTTTTTATGAATGTTTTTTATTATCATAGCTTCTTGCACTTAATGTCCATATCCATTGTTACAGAAGTCAAACCTCATCAAGGAACTGGGTCCAACCTGTTTCACATTACCGGTACCAGTACTTGTACCCGTATGAGTCAAGGAAAGCCTACCAGATACCACAGCAGTACCCACAGCCCGACCTGCTCCAACAGAATATGGCGCCAATCCCAATAAGCGTGCCAGCGGGGGCCAGTCTAACCCCAGTGTCCCTACAACACGTGCAACTGGTGCCCTGCATGTGTCCAGTGGCACCTGAAGAAGCGGAGAAACTCCAAGAACAAGTAGGCCCGGGCCCTTACGTCGCACAATCTTATGGACAAACCTATTCCGTACCACAACAGTTGCCTGTTGCGGATACGCCTAAAACAACGTCCCAACAATAAATATTATTAATAATTTATGCTAAGTTTGGCCTGGTGTTGTAAGTAAAAAATGGTAGACAAGTATAAAACATCGTAAGATGTCGTCATATTTGAATATGATGCCAACTTACCAAAGTTAACGTATTGAACTATCTGTTAGAAACAAAACATAACATTTATCTACTTTTACATTTTATACAATAGGTAGATACTAGCTCTTTTTTATAATAACTTATTCTTTAATTTTTTTACCACTAAGACAAAAGCTTGTCCGTTTTAGAACATCTCTGGTTTTGATCTGCAATCGGACACGCATGTTTAACAAATTAGTCAGTTTAGAGAGAGTCATAATCTCTACAGATACTATAGTTTAAAACTAATAATATATATATATATATATATATATATATATATATATATATATATATATATATATATATATATATATTTAACGACCATTATTTAACGACGAATATCTGACGACCTCCGTGGCCATGCGCGGTTGATTTATAAGACGGAGGTCCTGGGTTCGATTCCCGGCGGGGCAGATTGAGATTTTTCTTAATTTGTCTTTGTCTGGCTGGTGGGAGGCTTTCGCCGTGGCTAGTTACGACCCTACTGACAAAGACGTATCGCCAAGCGATTTAGCGTTCCGGTACGATGTCGTGTAGAAACCGAAAGGAGTGTGGATTTTTGTCCCACTCCTAACAAGTTAGCCCGCTTCCATCTTAGACTGCATCATCATTTAACATCAGGTGTGATAGCAGTCAAGGGCCAACTTGTAATCGATAAAAAAAGAAGTCTTTGAAACAATAACGCGACGTATTGTAATTTGAAAAGTTGGCTAATTCGGCAAATCGCAGGTAGCAATTTTTGCACATAAACCTTGTCTATCTATGTTTACTTATTTCATCATAACAATATTATCATTAATGGTAATTAATGATAATATTATAAGTAAAATATTTTTAGAAACGTTACGAGTGCTTTTATAATTTATTTCCTTTCATTATTTATATCTATTTAAGACTGATAGATTAGGTGTGTATTGTGGATAATAAAAATATTTAAATGAATTTTTGTATTTTTATTATTTTTGAATTGATAACGTGATTAGTTAGGTTATCAATTTGTCGAATACTATTATTTCTAAAATCATACTCACGACATTATACAAATGTAGCCTTGCTTTAAGGCCTAAATCTAAACAAATCCTGCTGAGTCTGATAGCTGGTAGATATTTTGGGTGAGTATTTGAGGAAAGCTGGATACTTGTCCTACAACACCTCTTCTATAATATGTTACGTGCTGGGGTTCGATGATTTTACAAGATAAAGCCTGATGACTGTGATGAGACTTTAGTCAGTTTTTCAGCACAAAGATCCAAGTACACTTCCAATGGAAGTCAAGCATAGTCCAAAATATCTATATCTCTTTATTTATACTTGTGTTACACAGAGAGAGTATTCGACCACATCGACACTTTCTTTACAGAATCGACAAAGTAATATTTTCTAATTACAATGAAATACTTTGAAGGGAAACTAGCTAGTTTCCTATAAAAATCTGTAAATTTTTTTTAATGATATTTTGTAACTGTAACTGCACTAAACATAATTACATAGGTAATGTATAGCTACAAGAATCTTTAAGTGCGTACTGGAGATACCACTGTGCTTAGAGCACAGATGTACATGTGGAAAATAAATGAATAAATTTGGTATTCACGGGCTCTCATGCCAAAGGAGTGGCGGTATGCTTTTTCGGCATGGCTCTCCTAATGATATAACAAAAAGGGCTCTTGCCACCATAAACGTTCCTGCGCTAATCGAGCCGTCAGGAATAAGCCGGGATGATGGCAAAAGACCTGATGGATTGAAGCTGGTTCCCTGGGAAGTGGGGCGGGCTCTAATGTGGGACGCTACTTGCGTTGACACATTGGCTCCGTGTCATATCAGGGAGACAGAATCAAGATCTGGAACCGCAGCAGAAAAGGCTGAAACCGGTAAGTGGTACAAGTATGCCTCTCTGACAGAGAGTCTAAACCTTGGGCCATGGAGACGCAGTGCCAAAAAATTATTTCGTAATATTCACCGCGCCTGATTGCGTCAACTGGTGAAAAAAAAGAACCTTTTGCTTGAAGGAATAAGGTCTTTTGTAATAATACCTTAATACAGAAATGTAGATAAAAATATACCTATATGAGATTTGAGAGCTATGAGATATTTGATGTCCAAGAAGGACAAATAACAAATTTTACAGGAACTAGCATATTATATATATACAAGAACACCATAAAGTAAAAAAAATACTTGACCTTTTTTCAACGAAGAAATGATGACTGAAATGAATACATGAGAATACCTAAAAGATATATATAGGTATATCGTTGCTGACTTTTTGTAGTCCTTATAAGGAGGAACAATCTTTCCATACATTGTTTTGTTATATCTCAAAAGCTACCCTGATTGCTCAAGCTTTTCCGAGTCTTTCAACAATTATCGTCATTTTCCAGGCAATTTATATAAACAAATCCATAAATATACTAAAACCTTCCTCAGGAACCACTCTATCTGTCGGTAAAACTGTATAATAGTCTGTTCAGTAGTCTTTACGTTTACCACGAACAGACAGACAGACAGACAGACATACGCGGCGGGAGCCTTTATTTTATTATATATAATGATGATGATGGGTATGGGTAGGTATGCATTTCACGAAAAACTACGAAACGGTGTCTAATGTAAAAAATATTCAATAAAATACAATTTGCACCGCAGAAAGATTTTATGAAAGTTTGCGGTTTTAAAATTAGACGAAAAAAATGCTTGCGGTTTTCCATAACTAAATTCAAACACATACATTTTTAAATTAAGTTGTTTTAGTTTTATTACGAAAGATAAAACTCACTAGTTCGTGATTTACAAAAAACTGATCACTGTTTAATAAGGTCAAACATATAGAAAAAATCTGGACGACGTCCGCGGTTTCACCCGCGTAATTCTCGTCCCCGAGACATTTTCGAGATAAAATATGGCCTGTCTTATTCTGATATGTAAGCTATATTGCTGTGAAATTTCATCAAAATCCATTCAGTAATTTGTGCGTGAAAGAGTATTCATCCATGGATACATACAAACTTTCGCCTTGATTATATTAGTAAGGGCTTTTTTTAGCTTTTATTTTGGGAAAATAGCTGGTGGCATTTCTAGTCATTTTTTTTATTAAGAGTCAGTTCCGTTTTCTCTCTTTATTAATCTAAATAAATAAAATATTTACAAATTCGCGTCGCGTACAACGTTATTTAGAAATTTTCTATTATCTCAGAAACTAATGTCCTGAGATCCCGCTGCTCGAATCTTAAAGTATCAGCTGTTTTCTTAATAAAACAAGTTTTAAATGAATTTTGATACTTCCTCAAAATTTGATTAGTGATTATTAGTGACAGGTGTCTATCAAAAATTGGCCGCAAACCTACCTTATTTATATATTTATTTAAGTAGACTCACAATATACAAATACACGTAAATACAATTATCAAAATGCTCACATTTACTTATACGCATATCAATTACTAGTGCACACAACACTCAGCAAAATGAACATGTAAACAGTCAAATAAACAAGAAACAAAAGAGGAAACAAAACAAATTTACTTAATTAAAATTTAATTATTATGAGTAAGAACTCACCGATAGATGATCGATGAGTTTTTTTTAAAGAATCGATAAGAATTACAAATTATTTTTTAAATAATTAAATGATATGAAAGGTATATATGTTTTTTATTAATTTTAAGTTCATTTTAAAGGAAATTATGTAAAAAAAGAATTGCTAGCTCTCAGCCGCAACATTAGAGTTGCTATTGCCAGGTTTGAACATAGTGTATGCTATTTTTGGAAAATGGCAAAATAAATAAATCAGTAACTATTCATGATGAGCTTCCGCAAAGTAATACCTGCTTCTATCCAATATATTTTACTCGTAATGTGGGGCTATCCTAAAATCGTAGAACGCATAGCGCGTTGTTGTTGATTTTTTGCACGACCGAACGCGGCCAGCACTCGGAAACCGAGGAAATTACGTAACGAATGAAAGTCATTGTGTTCTAGATAATGATCCAATTTGAAGCACATGTAACAAACTTATTTGGGGCATGCTTTAAATTCTTATAGTTTGGCCGCAAAAATTCAATATTGACGATATATATCTATTGTGACATTAGGATTACTAAGGCTTAACTAAGACTGGAAGCGAAGCGAGAAGTCAAGTTCGTCTACTAATGATTACATTTATTTTATTAATATAAATAATAAATTGATACCTTACATAAAAGCTTAACTAAAAATAGGTTTTCACAAGTTTCACAACTTTCAAAAATATCTATAATTTTGTCGGATGTCGGGATTTTAATAATTTCTTTCATTGGCACAACATTTTACATGAACTACTTATCGGAAACCGAGTCGTGTCGGCGCCGACAAGAAAGCATATAAAATTTAACATCCGATTAAAATCCTGGCCTGAGACTCGACATGTGGGAACGGAGCGTTTGACTACACAAAACCAAGACCTATTTTTAAAGGGTACTACAACTTAATGTGACTTAGACAATGTCTCATTATCCATAACAATATAATGAGTAGTGTGTTGTGCTGTCGAGGCGAAAAGGAAAGTTATCGTGCACTAGATAAGTATCACATTATTATTATAGCTTATAGAACCACCGGTCAACCGGTGATTTAACAGGAAATACGATCGACGGCCTCTGAGATGCATCCTCAGATTTAATGTTAAGGTACATTCATTTCCAAAATATTATAGGGCATTTAATTTGGGATATAATTATCTAAGTACTAGCTGTGGAGAGTTTCCCTTCCTATGAGAGTATCGAGCAATTACTTCTAAATGGGCGTCTTTGTTCCGAAATGAGTAACTATGCTCATGTCGATCAAGTGTTTAGTTTTAGAGATCTCAGGACGAGTCAATAGGTCAGTCAGTGGTACTTCCCTTATATAAGTATAGATTTACAACTGCATTTTATTAACATATTATTTAGCTTATATCTTATAGGTAATTTTGCAGATTTTGTTAGCCAATGTAACTGTCAACTGCCACGATCCCAGGACTTGCTCTTTCCCCCGATAGTTTTGGCGACATTGGTTTGTTTGGATAGCAACTACGATTTATTTGTCAGTGGTATTAAAATTTAACGTAATTCTCCTTAATCTGAATTTTACAGATATATCTTGTCGACTCAAAATTAATATTTTTTTTGTGTTTTGTTATTCATCTGTTTCGATCGAGTCCACTGTACCCCGTCACAAAATTATTAATATAGATTGCAATGAAAGTGGTAAACAATTTTATTTTCCCATACAAACTGTTCTTACCTGTCAAACAGAAATAAGTCTATTTTTATATATTGTCAAAGTAGACATTATAAAGTTACGAACATTATTGTCCTTCATACATTTACATAATACATTAAACAAACAAGTATCTACTTAATCTTATCTAAAGACTTTATATTTGCAGCGCTTGCGTTTGAGACTATAGGTCACTGGTCATCGAACACTAAAAATTTTTTGAACATCCTATCCAATCAACTCTGGATCACGTGTCTGGCGACCACCGTGCTGGTGCTTATCTACTTGGCCTAAAGAACCCCTTGTTATTCAGAGGGGAAAAAGCTTAAGGTAAACAATGACATAGTTTATTCTTTTTATAAATATCTTATACTTTAAGTTTTGTCTTTAAAGGTTAAGTTTTGACATCTTTTACTGGCGGTATAAAATTTGCCGGGTCAGCTAGTCTTAGCTAAAGTCGAATGAAAATAAAGAAAACTAACGTCGAATTAGCAAAAGCGATGGATAGATGTGGGAAAATTTCTAAAGAGGGATGGGTGGATGCCTGGATGTTCACGTGTGGCATATATAAGTTATAACAATTGAATCGGCTTTCATTATCGGTTTGTGTTCAGACGCATAAACACAGCATTACATACAAAGGTTTTTAATCATTCGCGACCTATAATTTGCTCTCTCGTATGAGCTTTCGTTTTTGCATGAAAAGTGCTTTCCATCACATTGTTTTGATAACAATAGATCCGAGATTATGGATTGCCGATCTGTGGTAAGTTTTTATTACAACACAGTATCATCTTGTACTATTGTGTACTCGTTTGTACTAATTATACTAATTACCTACTAATTATTTTTATTACTATGTACACTATATAATTATTATATAGTGTACACAGTAGTAGTAGTAGTAGTAGTGTTATTCGCTTATAATAATTCATTTTCTGCTTGTTATTGTGTAAATTCTGGACAAAGAAATAGAAACTCTCGTGATAATAGTCGGAGTATATCCAACTAGATTTAAATCTAAACTAATTTGATTTGCGCGTCTTGTTCGTGATTGAGAGTCTACTACTTTTGAAACTAGTTGGGTATACACCGATAATAATCACGTAAAGTAGCCGTTCTGACCAATATATTAGTCTAATTTCTGGACAGTTAAAATCATTTTTCTATTATAAAATAAATTAGAAGAAATTCGTTCATAATCAAAGCTATGCAAACACCTGAATATGATAGGAAAATAAATATAATCATATACCTATGTCCAATTCACAGCTGGGTATGTGAATAATTTTAAAGTCTTTAAGTATTAATTTTTTTAACGAATCTTCAGATGAAATGAATTTTTCAGAGTTCAGTAGCCAAATAGCATAAAACAGAACTCTTTTACATTATTTTTTGTGATTTCGTTTTTATATTTTTGTGTGAAAATCTTAATGTGCTTCACAAAATACATCTTTCTACTTACCAAGTTTCAACAGTAGTTCTTATAGTTTCGATAAAAATGGCTGTGACATTTGGCTACGAGACCTTAAAAATCTTGTGCAACAATGTTCGTTATCGAACTCTTCCGAAACGACTTGGCCGATTTTTGTAATTTTATTTATGTACGAGAATTTTATATATTAGATATTTTATACATCCCTACCTGATGAGGGTAGCCCTCTCTAGATTATTTTATTATTTATTTAAAATGTTTTTATGTTTTGGCATCCCTAATAATTACCTACCCTAAGCCAATGCGATTCAAATAACAATACGAAAAAAGCTAGCGCCATCATGGACTGCATTGGTTGACAACTTCAGACTTTTTAGTATGATGTGCAAAAAAAAAAACAAACAATAAATTAATTTTTATTATTCATTTTTACCTTCACTCTCTTGTGAGTTTGAGTAATCACTATTAGAGAGATCTAAATATTATGTATATAAGTACGAAAAAAAAAGATTTTACTGAAATAAAATATCGCTTTCTTAAAAAAAAAAGTTACTACTAGAAGTATTTAACTACCCACACTATGACGTATTGTAGAAGTAAGAAAAAAATACAAAAAGCAAAATTTATTGTGAAGCGAAAAGGGCCATTGTCGCCATCCTCTCGTGTCCAGCACTCTTGCTTTATTCTTTTACATGATTGACTTCCTGCCGCCAATTGTCAGCAGTAATGCTTTGAACTGCTTCTAATGTCAATTTTTCAATTTCACTTTTTAGCTGGCTTACATTCTTATTTGCCACTCTCCTTTTGATGAGGTATCAAATACATTCGATAGGATTAAGGTCGCAAATGTATGGTGGCAACCTTAACACCTCATGTCCGTGGCTTCTAATAAATTGACTATCACGTAATCTTTAGAAGGTTTCATTTTTTTATTGTTTGTCGATAGGAGCGAGGCGGCTATCTTAGATCGACACTATGATTATTTGCTCTTAGTTAAAAATCAATCAATAAGTAGTTATATTATTTAAGTTATGTTAAAATAATAAAGTTTTATTTTATTATTTTATCGTAACTTAGATTTCGGTGTTTGTGCTAACGCTACTTTTACGCTGTTTTCAGTATGAAGTTGGCCCAAGATGGCGCCAGTTTCATTCCTATTGTTATTTGTACCGCATTATATATAAAGGTGTGATAGATTAAGAGAGAGTGAGCGGGTTAAATAATTATGTGTTATGCGTAGTAATTAAATTAATATTGGTTTATTAATTTATTGCGCTGTAACTACAGTTTATTGTGAACATAATTTATTTAGTACTCAGGTAAAACTTAATTACCATTACTATTATAAATACAGATTATAATTAATTTAACCAGTAATATCACGGCGTCGACTTGTTTTTTTAGTAATATTGGAAGTAATTTTGTTTGCGTAGGATTTCAAATGAAAATAAAAATATATGGATTAATAATCTTATGTTTTTTGTTAATATAAAGGTCAATAATTTATTATAATCTAGCTATATACTGATCCTATATAGAGTTTTATATCATAATTCTTGAGTAAAAACTTTGCAATAAATATTGCAGATTAGTTAAAACACATGTTTTTCCACAGCTTCTCTTCTGCTTAGCGGTTTTCCTGGCAATACTCGTCACAAACATAGAAGGGTAAGGATTTTTATTAAATAAAAAAAAAAAACTTCAAAAAATATCGCCGCGAATTTTCGACACTTACTGGGTAATCAAAACTTACTAACCTATGCCGTGAACTCAGAATCTTGAAAGGTACGTAGCAACGTCTTACAGCTCAGATAAGGGAAAAATTGCGAAACCGATTTTTTAGTTACATCATATAATACACACATTTTTAATAATTTTAAACTTACTACCCCCTCTCTTATGAAGGCGTATTAAATTGGAATTTATATCAAATAAGCTTAAGCCTTAAACTGTAACAAAATCAAATATATCTACTTACTGGTTTGTACGAAAGTGCGCATGTCCGACTCGCATATGGCCATTTTTAATTTTTAAAATATATAATACAGAATACTTTATCTGCTAAATACCCCCTGTCACTATGTAGTCCCGTCATTTAGCCTTAATATCTAATAGCCTTTTATTTATAGTTTTCAAATAGTTAGTTTGGTTTTTAACCGACGAAAAAAAACGGAGGAGGTTATCAATTCGACACGTATATTTTTTATTTATGTATGACCACGCATAACTTTTTACAGAGTTGTCCGATTTTGATAATTCTTTTTTTATTAGAAAGGGTATACTTCCAAGGTAGTCCCACTGTTATCATGTTAGGATCTGATGATGATATCTTGGGGAAATTGAAATAACTCTTCAAATTTTGGAGGCACGCTTACAGAGATTTCAGTCTTTGTCTCGGTATCGCTAGCTTTTTGGCTACTAGTCCCGTATAATATACTACGACAGTATAGTACGAGTTCGATACGTGGCGATAAATCACTAAAAAGTAAGAAATAAAAAGTTTTAACAAAAAATAGAACCGACTCAAAACGCACTAAAAAATAAAAAATAACAGTGTCATTTAGCTGCTTTAATTTACTTAAGCATATCTAGGAGTCGGTGCCAGCCAAGGCTTCTACTTTAAGGACATTACCTAGAACCCACAAACTGCTTTACTACGTAAAATAAATGTTCCTTAAACTTGGCTGGCAACGACTTCATAGATATACTTAAGTAAAGTAACTAAATGACACAGTTATTTTTTACGTTTTGAGTCGGTTCTATTTTTTTTGTATTTAATTTCTAATAAGGTATGCTTTCAAAAAAATGACCAAAATTGTGCATGTTGCATTAGCCTGTGAGGTATAGAATATCAACATTCTCTAACAATTTTACATTAAATTACATTTGATATTGTATACAACGTTTCTAACCAATAAATAAATGAACTCTTGGACTCGTACCCACGACTTCTTTAATTTTAAAATACATAGGCTAACCACAAAACCAATGAGTATAAACACCGATGGATATAGAAGTTATTCTATTATGTTGTAACATACATTACAGGTTTGCTAGTCTAGCGTATAATTCGAGCGTATTGCTTGTTTGCCTAATTACCAATGGATAATTAACACTTATTTGCAATTATTATTTGTCTTCATATCACACGCAATTAGTTAACTATATAATTGATTACATTACCTGTTTAATTTGACTGATAGAGCTTTTTTTATAAGTATTTGTTACAAGTTGTGAAGGAGCGACAGCCAGACCACACAGATGCCGCTTTCATCTACATTATACGCCACGTTTGATCCTTGAGTTATCAATCTATGTACCCACTAATATTATTAAGCTGAAATTTGTTTTAACGCGCTTATCTCAGGTCGCAATTGAAAAATTATTTTTGTCCTGTAATATTTATTTATTATTCATCTTTGAGGGCTAATATAATATAATAAGTTATAAAGAGGTTACTCTTTATAACTGTAACTTAGACTATTTTAATTTTCCTTATCTTATTTATCTTAATTCTACGCGCAAGAAGTCGCTGGCATTCGCTAGTATATTATAAGTCGTATAGATAAATAATACAATTAATTTATTTAGCTAGGTACAGGTATCCGTAAATTTAAGTGGATATTAAAGGCTTATTGTAAATCAAAAGGCAAATAATCAACTTCAGATACATAAATATATAATTTTTTGATTATAAAATCAAAATTGACTAAGAATAATAAATAAAGCATTATTTTATTATTTCTTCTTTTACCTGTTCCATCCAGAGCAAATTAATTGAAAAAAATATAGCGTGCAAGAACTAGGAAGGTTAGGAAACACTATCTTACGGAAACATTAGCATTTTCATTGAAATTTATGTGTGCAATCTTGGTTTTTATTACATGTAACATAATAGATGGTTTAATTCACGTAATATTATATATATAAGGCGGGCTTACAAGCATGTGGGAAAGCTGTATTTAATAGAATTATTCATAGCTTAACTTAATTTCTGGGAACAAGAGGATTTAGCGAAAGTAAGGACTGTGATGGCTAGACCTTGTTAGCTACACTTTGAAAGTATATTTCGAACTTATGTAGGTAGCTTTGAAGTTTCGTGTTCGTATTGTTTCGACCGATTTAAATGAATTTACCGTTTAAGTCTTAATAGTTATGAGATTAGGTCGTAACGAATTTTTTAACCCGCTACCCCTATAGCCTATTTTTGACTATAATTGATGTAGTTTTTGGAGGTGCTTGTAATGTATTAACCTTTGTTTTAATTTCAGACGAACAAAAAAAGTGGTGATCCATGTGCCGTACAAAATAAAAAAGGTCAAGCACACGCACACAGTTTACAAAACAGTGCACCACCACCACACACATCACGATCATTTGGATCACCTGGAACACTTGGATCACTTCGATCACTTGGATCACTTGCCCCCGGCGGACGAGCACGAACATTTCCATCACATGCATCTCCTTGACGATCCACCCATCAAATCCCATTCACAACCAGTCCCTGCTGTCGGGATTCCGGAGTTTTTACCCGACGGCCCTTTAACCCTGCCTCTGGAACTCAATAACATACCCCGAGACATACCAGGATTACCGAAACGTTTGGGCATACCTTTGTTCAGACGTGACGACAAAACTTTGGCGTATTTTGTAAGTATTTTTTTATGATTGTTTTTTTATTTTATTTGTTCCTCTGTCTACATTGCAAGCCTTTTGGTAAAATATTGTCCAACAATAATAAAATGTTATTAAAATATATTCTAATACGAATACGTCAATTCGTTTAACTTTTGGGTCGAAATACATAAATCTTCTCAAAATATTGTTAATGCCTGCGGGATATATCTAACCATCTACAAAGAGTACCCACTAGTAGACTTCGACCGAGAAAAAATTATAAAAATAGTACAACTTTAAAACGACAAGTTATACGAACTTTCAACCTATTTTTAGGGTTCCATTGCGAAATGGCAAAAAATAGAACCCTTATGGGTTCGTCATGTCTGTCTGTTTGTCTTTATATCACAGCCTAATTTTTCGGAAACTAAAAGAATTATATTGTTGAAACTTGGTATTCTGTGAATCGCATTAAGATTTTCACAGACGAATAGAAAACATTTTTTAGAAAGTATACATATATTTCTTTAACTCCTATTGTTACAGGTTACTTCGGCTCGCCCCGTGGAACATATATTGAACCCGACGCTTGCGAGTTTATTTCAATAATCTAATTATGACCAAACTTTACATTCGATTCTATGAATCCAGATGCAGTTATCGCTTTTTGGAGCGGTAAAATTAATGAGAAAACAAAAGCATAAGCCAAATAGAGTAGTTGTCTACAAATTTTGAGTATGCAATAAACAACAAGAGTCCAAATTATTTCTTTAAAATTCCAAGTAGTACTTACTTCTGAAATGCCTGTAGAAATGCTTGTTACCGACAAATTGCATAGAAAATTTAGTAAAATTTAAATATTATTCAAATATATACCCTGTATAACGCCCGCGGCTAAAGCTACACCGTTTCCGAGGTATTTGCGATTCAACGGCCGAGAACAGCCGGAATAACCCAGCTACGAGTATGTTCCTTCGCATCACCTTGTCTGGGTCCAGGGAGCATCGTGAATCTTCCGAAACCCAGCCAGTGTCCACTGAGACAGGCCCTCAGCTGGGGGATCTATACAACCCTAAAATCCGTCTGGGGTGCAACTAGTATATACGCTTTCGCAACTGCGAAAATCTTCAGTTCAGATTAGCTTAACATTTCAAACATTTTCTATTACGCATACTCAAATATTGTAAAGGTAATTAAATTAGTATTAAAATAACTCACTGTACAAAATAAGACTAATTATTAAGATTTTTTAGATTCTCACATTTATGAAATTTGACTTTTCATTGTTATTTTTTATTTTAAATCCCTTACTAGATACTAAGGACGTGTTAAATTATTATTTTAGTTGATAACTATTGTTAGTAAAACAAGCAAAAATGTATATTAAATATTTATTAAAAACATCACAAACATCCAATTTCACATATTTATGTTTGTTATATGTTAAATATAAAATGAAAATAAATTATTTCCAATGTAAATTTTTTTTTATTTAAATGATAAGCTAATGGAGTTTTTCTTAATAATAACTTGTAAACTTTGCATGGCGAAATTATATGAATATGTACATTTATTTCAATTTATATTAATCTTTTATGACTGCTGCGAATTTTGATTTAATACATATATCTAGACTTTGCTCTTTTTCCATTTAAAACTGCAAAAGTGGCAACTCCTGTCTCTATTTTATTATTTCATTACAAGTTTGCCCTTGACCGCAAATCATACTTGATGTAAGTGATGATGCAATCTAAGGTGGAAGCGGGCTAACTTGTTACTATATATCCTACCGGAACGCTAATTCGCTTGGCGATACGTCTTTGTCGATAGGGTGGTAACTAGTCAAGCCTCCTACTAGCCAAACCTGGACCAATTTTGAAAATCAGCCTAACCGGAAATCGAACCCAAGACCTCCGTCTTATAAATCCACTGAGCATACAACTGGGCCATGGAGACTGTCAAAAAAATTAAAAAGATACAATACAAAACTAAAATTCAATTACAGGTTACAGAATCAGTAACAAAACAAAAAATGTAAGGCCCATAACCTATAAACCCCTCAGCATTGAATACGATACAATATTTTATACGATTTGTTTTATTTCCTCCTATTACCATAACAAGTGGGCAAAGGAATGAAGGATGGGTTAATTCTCTACACGTTTATAATGCTCGTACAATCGCAGGTTCCCGAGGGAAACCAATAAATCGGGCCAGGATAGTCCGTAACGGTCAATTAAAATTAAATAGTTGATCAGATTCGAAACATTTACCAATCTCTACGACGCCCACGCCTGACTGCCTCGTTTGTCTAGTGGTTGGCTTATGTGGTTTTAATAACGAAAACCTGGGTTCAAATCCTGTGTCGACTCATAGAGTATTTTTTCTATCTTCTAGTAAATTTTCAGAAAAGTCTGAAGACGCGAAGTTTGTGGTGTTAAAACCCCACGCCTCGTAGTCCTGGTCACTATTATCAACATCTTAAAGTGATCGTCAATGAAAGAATACCTTATCACCCTAAACGCACCAACCCGCATTGGAGCAGTGTGGTGTGTGGTGTGTCCATAACAATGACAATGCAGCCTACACTACTGCTCGTAGAAACTTGAATTTTTTTTAAATGACGTAGGCCTCGAATGGCTTTTTGGAAATTTAACCCCGATGGAAATTTAACCAAGTGGGTACAAAAATGGAAAATATGTAATTTCAATGTACATAGATAGATCTTGTTTCGTTACACTATTTGGACATGACTTAAAATTGACCTGACGTGAAAAATGTGATCTTTTTTACTACTTATTACTAGAGTAATAACCGCCCATAAGAAATAAATCTCGGTAAAAATACTTTCTATAAAAACAATAGTCTAAATTAAGTAAAGCATGTCGTAGAGTTATATAACAGTATCTGGTATTTGTTTAGGAAATTATAATAATGGTTATGTATACGTTAATGGAACTTAGCTAGATCGATTAATCGCCCCCTGAACTCTCTGCATCAAAATCTCATGGAAATCGTTGGAGCAGTTTCTGTGATTTAGAAAATTACCATGGAATGCGATTTTGACAATCTTCGAAAAATTTTCTTTTTAACCTACGAAAAAAACGGAGCAGGTTCTCAATTCGACGACACGTATTTTTTTTATGTATGACCACGCATAACTTTTTACAGAGTTGTCCTATTTTGATCATTCTTTTTTTATATTTCCAAGGTTGTCAGTTACTTAAGCATATCTAGGTGTGGGTGCCAGCCAAGGTTTCTACTTTAAGGACGTTACCTAGAACCCACAAACTGCTTTACTACGTAAAATAAATGTTCCTTAAACTTAGCTGGCACCGACTTCATAGATGTGCTTAAGTAAATTAAAGCAACTAATTCACACAGTTATTTTTTACTTGTAGTGCGTTTTGAGTCGGTTCTATTTATTTTCCTATTGCAGTTCCAAACATTCGCAAAACGCTGAATGTGCGTATATTATTATAATTGTCCACATTATTATAAACAAGATTTTATTTAAAATTTGTCTGTCACCTTCATTCTATATTGAAATGGAATATCCATTTGAATATGAACCACATCTTCGAGCACGTGGCAAACACTGCAATTAGAGTCCTCACTCGTTACTAATCTTTTAGCAAAGGAAAGGTAACGTGTAGTATATTTAAGGCTATATTTTCAAACCACGGCTTACTTGGCGTTTGTTGTTTGGAACTATCAGAAATAAGATGATTTTAAATAAAATAAAATATTGAATATATAGAGCTTTTAATGAGAAAAAAAATTTAGAGAGAAAAGTGGCAAAAACGTAGTTTCCACGTTGTTAATAGCGACCGTCGATATATTGCCCCGCACAAATATGAAGCCTCACATTCCTATTAGACAATTTACCGGTAAGTCTATATTATATATTAAGTGCATCTACTTTAGCCTTGTCAATAAAAGTTTATCTAAAAGCTTGTGTCAATAAAAAAAATTCGAGTATGTGTTACAATTTCGACGGAACTGATTTGGTGAGTTGAACGCAACCTAATAACTCTAACATGCAACACGGTTACGGCATCCAGTCAAAGGCCTCATCGAATGCGTTGTTTTGGAACGATAGCGAAATAGTTTTGTACACCTCGCCCATTATTTATTTTGACTGAAACTGTTACACGGGATCACGAACCTCAATACGAGTATCATAAAAACGAAATTAGAGTGCATGGTAAACCTGTAAATGTGGTTCACTGCCGTGAAGTTGAATGCAATTGTTGTCGTTTTGTTAACATTACGGGTTTATTTAAGTGAAATTAGATAAATGGTCATCTCACAATATTCTGTTGTTCGATCCAGATCGGTAGCTGTGCGGTAGCTCGTGATAACAAGTGCCGAGTATAAACAATACATAAAATATAAACTTTAGCTAAAATATAAGAAATGTAGACCATGATATGGTATACTACTATTTTTTGTGATAGATTGTGCGAAAACCTGTGATTAAGATTAGGAATAATCCGAGTAAAGACTGTTGCAGTGTATGAACATGGATATCGTTAAATACATATTGGTTTTATCTGTTTTGTTCGTCAACAGTAACGCGGGTGGGCATGAAGAGAATCATCAGTGAGTAGATTTTTTATTATTTGACTAATAAATTAGTTAGTATTTGACTAATAATAAGTCATTTAAATTGAAATTTTGTCAGTTAGTACTTAGGACTCACAGAACCGATTTGACCAAGAATGGTCAGGAGGATTTCTCACTGACTATTCTGAGTAAAATCTGTTACCCTTTAAAAAATATATCAATGACATAAATCTTGCATGTAGAAGGAAGAAGTGTGTTCATTACAAAAATACCATTTTGTAGAAATAATGGTTGATACACTTCGTTTTTTACGGATCAGTGCTAGAGAAACGATTGAAAAAAATTTATGTTATTTTAAACTTTGATGTATGAAGCCAAAGCGACTTTTTTAAGACTTATCAAAGTTGTGCAAGCGAATGCCATGTGAAAATAATTTATTAACAAAAACCCTCAATAACAAATAATTAAAATTATATATTATTTTTCAGTGACCACGTCAAGCTTCATGTTCCAGAGTTCATCCAACACGACCATCACACTAAAGTGATCACAATCCATCATCATCATCACAAACCGAAGAAAGAACATCACCATCATCATCATCATCATCATCACCATCCAAAACCACATATTCCACACGGGCCCCCAAAATATCATTACAGTCATCAACATTCTAAAAGTTCCTCGCATAGTGTATCCAAAGGTCATACACATCTTGGTCAAAAAAGTCTCGAGAAACACCATGGGCACCATGGAAAACATGGCCATTCTGGAAATGGGCATCACAGTCACAAGCATGACGCTTCTGCAACTTACGACCCCCCTTCGACGATTCATGATCAAACACCAACCGTAAACTATGCACCACCGTCCATTAACTATAATCACGATCCTTCATTTGAAAGTAATTATGGTGCCTTCTTACCATCAGTTCCAAAAATACCAAGTCCGCAAATCCATGGAGTAGTGCACACAGTACAACAAGTCAAAGTATTCGACACATTGCCACAAGGTTTCAAGACAGGAGAGACCGGTTACGAAGTTACAGAACAAGGGGAAGAAGGCGAAGAGGATGTATTTACTTCTGTCAACTCTTTATCTCAAGCGTACCCAGGGGTGTATGGACATGAAAGCAACGCAGCCAACCAGATTCAATTCACAGATATTGCTCACTTAAGTACAAATCAATCACCCAACAGTGATCCATTTGCAGGTGCTCTGCCACAGCCTAATTATTCTAATATCGATGAATTCGCAATTCAAAGTCAGCCAACCCAGACCATGCCCAATGTACAACCATCATATACTGAGCTAACGGGATACAATAATGCGGATAACTCTTTAATAGGATTAGGTAATGGTGTTAGTGATGATTCGGTACTATCGTTTGCTGACGCCGCCCAGGATGACACTCCAGTTAGTTTCTCAAGAGAAGCTGGATTACAACAAGCTATTAATAGTGGTGGGATTGAAACTATTGCCTACTAGACTGTTCTACTGAATGGTATGTAATTTACCCAGTAAGTTCAAAGTAATATAGTGAATAAATTATGAGTATTATAATAAATAAATTAAAGTTAAGCGAATTAAAATAATATTAAATAGTTTTAAGGTTTAATTAATAAGTTATTTCATTATCCTATGCCATAGTTTGTATATAATGCGTCCTACCAAATTATTTCATAAGAAATCATACTATGTAATGTTATATTGCATTTAATGTAATACTTAAATATGTTAAATATTAGAAAAAATAAAAATATTATTAATACTATTTTGTATTTCAATAAAAATTACCATACTTTATTCAAGACACTTATCTCAAAGGAAATATAAAAATTTTGTTCTAAGTCGATAAAACGATATTTATTCGACACCCTATAACTCTAAAGTTACTATCGTACTAATGCAACAAACTTTCAGCTGTTATACATTGATCATTCTGACCAATAGGCATCACAGAACTTGTTCCTACTATAGTCGATGCTTTTTAAAGTGAGTGGTCGGGCAATAAATGTCACCGACTGTACGCATGTGCATGCAATGCAACCCGTTATCAAAACTTGGCTGCTTGTGTGCGCGGGTCAATGCGTATGAAAGGGGCCACGAAGTGAAGACTGCCTCCATATCACTGTCAATATGACCGATAGACAACTCAGTTTAAAATGCGTCGACTATAGCTGCTATCATTATTTATAAAAAATAGTTGCATTTTCATTTATAACAGAACTTATGGAATTATTATCCCCAGATGTCACTGTTCGATTCTGCAGGTGTCTATTTTTTTGACAAAGGTAATGTTAAATGAATTTTGAGTAAGTTTACAATGCATAAGTAATAGATTGCCTTCTACATCTAGCCATTGTATGCTCCCTCAAAATAAATTTAAATAAAACACTGATAGCTGCAGAATTGTGCAGTGGAATCTTATACCATGATGAAGAGACATCCTCATTGGTCTAGTGGTTAGCCTACGTGGCTTCGATCACGAGATCCTGGGTTCGAATCCTGGGTCGGGTCACGGAATATTTTTTTCATTCTTCTATGAAACATTCAGTACATTTCAAGCCCGGAGACGGGAAGTCGGTGGTGTTACACACTCATGCCTTGGAGAGCACGTACAGCCATCGGTCACTGTCATTAATAAATAAAACATTATCATCCTAAGCCCACCAACCCGCATTGCTGCAGCGTGGTCGCTCAACGCCCCATAATACCTCTCCTATAAGAAGGAAGGCCTGGCCCTAGAGTGGGCCATTAATAGGCTGATAATGATGGTCTTAGACCATATGTACAGTTCTTTGACCGTTTACAAACATAATGGTAAAATAAAAATAATAAACACTGTGATATCTGAATGCAATTATGTCATTATAGTATTGCGACCGTAAAGTCCATTAACATCGGATTGGACACGGCCTAATTCCAAGATTATGTAAGTCCTACAAATAAACCATTACCACCTATTACTTTATAAACGTAACCAACGCAAAGAAACGGATGTTGAAACTTAGGCGACCCACTCTAATCTTTCTCTCTTTTGTTTTATGTTTCAAATTACACTTTTATTAAACTTTTTTAATTTATTTTCGTATAGTATTATACCGCATAGATTATAATATAATTAAATATAATTATTAAAATAAAAATAGCCCAAGTTACTCCTTATAACTTATTATATTAGTCCTCAATAATTAATAATTTTCTCTTTTTTTTTCCACATTTTTCTAGTGATTCTTCGCTCCTATTCGTATAAGTTGCAGCGGAATGTTTTGTATGAATGAATTTCTCAATTAGAACCAGTAGTTACTGAGATTAACGCGTTCAAACAAACAATATTAGTGTAGATAACAAGTTAGGCCTTGACGACGTTCACATCTGATCGGTATGTGATTAGTGTTGCCCAAATGTAAGACCAAGACGAGACTTAGCCAGTCTTGGTCTTGGTCTTGCGCCAATACACCTGGTCTTGGTCTTGGTCTTGGTCTTGCAGCAAGAGTCTTGCAGGTCTTGATCTTGCATTTTTGCAAGACCAAGACCTGCAAGACCAAGACTGAATTTGGGCCACACTATATGTGATTATGCAACCTAAGATGGGAGCGGGCTAACTTGTTTGGAGTAGGATGAAAACCAGACCCCTTTCGGTTTCTATACGACATTCAAGTCGGTGCCAGCCAAGTTTAAGGAACATTTATTTAACGTAGAAAAGCAGTTTATAGGTTCTAGGTAACGTCCTTAAAGTAGAAACCTTAAGTGGCACCGACTCCTAGATATGCTTAAGTAAATTAAAGTAACAACTAAATGACGTAGTTATTTTTTACTTATTAGTGCGTTTTGAGTCGGTTCTATTTTTTGTTAAAAACGTTTATTTCTTACTTTTTAGTGATTTCTCGCCACGTAACCTATCTTACTATACTTTCATAGTATATTATGAATATGGCACTAGTAGCCAAAAAGCTACCTACACAAAAACCGAAATCGCTGCAAGTAAGCCTATAAAATTTGAAGAGTTCCTTCAATTTTCCCAGAATATCATCATCGGAGCCTACCATGATGACAATGGGACCATTTTGGAAGTGTGCCATTTCTAATAAAAAAGAATGATCAAAATCGGACAACACTGTAAAAAGTTATGCGTGGTCATACATAAAAAAAAAATATGCGTATCGAATTGAGAACCTCCTCCGTTTGTTTTTCGTCGGTTAAAAATAACAAACTTCTAAGTTTTTTTTAATGCTACAGACTAGCGCTTGACTGCAATCACGCTGGATGGTAAGCGATGATCCAGCCTGTAGTAGTACGCGCTTTCCTAGAAGATGCTTATTCACTCATGACTTAAAGATACCCATATTTGTACATACAAACATATAGATGGCTAGGTAGTTTAAAAAAAACATCATTTATACGTATTTATTTTTAATTTGTACGGGACCCTCGTTGGGATGGTTCAACTCGTATTTGCCCGTTTTCGTTTATCCGTAGCATATATGAATGCCATTTACTTCATCAGGAAGTAATTTGTTCTCTAAGCGCGGCGCGATTGTCTCTGAATAACATAACATTGTTTTATTTTTTTCTTGGCTCGCTTTACTTCCTGCACTGTGCGTGGCACAGATCTATGTCTTACTTAGTACTTACATTGTTGAAAGTATTACATAATACCGTCATAGTCACGTAAAATATGTAACTAATTATTATAATACTGTCCAGACGTCACCTCACCTCACGGGCTTCTCGGAACCAGCGCGGTGACCTGACGTTCACTGCAAGATACTGCGTGAAGACCTTATTGGGATCACATGATAATGTACATCCTGCGTAGCGAGTTATTTATTGTTATATTTTATTTTTTGTGGCATTTTTCCTAAATAAACATTTTTCTTTCTTTCATCATGCTAAATTGTTATTAAATTTTAATTTAAAAGACCATCCTTTATCTGTTTATTTATTTAACTCTTTGTGAGATTTTCTTAATTGATCCAGATCTGGTGGGAGTGTTTGGCCGTATAGTTACCACTGTCGTCAATGACGTACCGCCAAGCGATTTAGCGTTCCGGTACGACGTCGTGTAGAAAGAAGAAAGAATTTGGGTTTGGATATTATCCTACTAACAAGTTAGCCCACTTCTATCTTATTGCGACATCACTTACCACCAGGTGTAATTACAGTCTAGGACTAACTTTTAATGAATAAAAAAAAAATTATATGGTTCCTAAACGTCTAATTACCTAAATCAACAGAATTTTGTCTGAGAATTTCTTAGAATAAAGAATAACTTATCCCAGAACTCGAACCTAAAGACTTGTGTTCTGAACCCACACGGCTATCCACTGGGCCGACAAGGCATTAAAATAATATTCTCTCTTCAATTCCCACGTTACAATAGGAAACGGAAAAGTGCAACCAGAGAAATTACAAGCAAAAAGAACTAAACGATTCGCCGATTGTTTCTGCTGGATTATAAGAAATCTCAACCTTTTTCCAATACAAGTAGAAATGGTACTTTGTGGGAGATTAGCTGGCTCGAAAACATACCCAGATATTGAATACCGAAACTCAAAAAGTTTTGAAGCAGCATTTTCTGTCGTTCTGGGTTTTTAATAATAGTATTGGAAAAATCGGAGGACTTTAAGCTACCTAGGAGTTTTCATAGAAAACGCCGCTTTATCAATTTAAGATATAACGAAACAATATATGGAAGAATTGTTTCCCTTTATCAGGACCAGAAAAACGCGATGGATGCATCTATATTTTGAGGAAAATGTGATGTTTTTCATAAAATGTAAATTTAATTTTACTTTTTGGTATTTTTGGAAGCTCGCAACACGCTATTCACCACGCGGGCAAAATAACGTGCGGCTGCTAGTGTAATATACAACAAAAAATTTTAATGCTTAAGTAAATTAAAGCAACTAAATGATATAGTTATTTTTTACTTTTTAGTGCGTTTTGAGTCGGTTCTATTTTTTGTTAAAAAATTTTATTTCTTACTTTTTAGTGATTTATCGCCACGTAACGTACTGTCATAGTATATTATACGGCACTTGTAGCCAAAAAGCTACGGACACTTACACAAAAACCGAAATCGCTGCAAGTGTGCCTATAAAATTTGAAGAGTTCCTCCAATTTTCCCAGGATTTCATCATCAGATCCTAACATGATGACAATGGAACTTGGAAGTGTGCCCTTTCTAATAAAAAAAAGAATTATCAAAATCGGACAACTCTGTAAAAAGTTATGCGTGGTCATACATAAAAAAAAATTATATATGTGTCGAATTGAGAACCTCCTCCGTTTTTTTTGTCTGTCTAAAAATAAGGTTCTTATTTGGGAAGAAATTAAAAAGAAACAAGAACGTACTTAAAATATAATTATCAACAATTGTCACAAAAAATATTATGAACTTACTCTCAACTAGGAATTCAATATTATCACTTAAGTTGTAATATCAACTCAATTTTATCTTAACAAAGTCTTACAATATGACGTGTTGTACTTTTCATACAAAGTATGGAAAATTGATGTGTGATTAGTTATAGCTGAAAATATTAAAGTTAGATTATTTTTCTGATAATTATGTTCAGAAATATAAAAAATCAATTGAGCGTAACTAAAATGTGGACCAATTTCTGTCTGAAATAAAATATTTTTATTTTATTTTAAAATATGTGGAGAAATTTTCTAAAATGTTATACCTCTCCTACCTTTATAATCACTGGTCATAATCACTCGTCATATCTATAGGGAGTGTTAATTATAAGCGCAATTGATATAAATGAATTTGAATTACTATTATTACTATAATGTGCAAATATACGGTATAATGGACAAACGTATATGTGTATATGTCATACATTAGTAATTCAGTAGAAAAATGAAATTTATTTTTACATTTTATGTGGTAAAACTTGACAAACACAAGCATCTACGTCACATAAAAATAAAACTTGAACATTCTTAGAAAACATTCATACTTTACAATATTCACTTGCACAAATCGTTAAATAGCAAATTAAATATATATTACATAATAAACTTCATCGTAATAAGCAGCTGGAAATGTGTTTTTTTATGTCAATTTAACAGAACTCTTTTACAAAGACGACATTTCTAATATAAAAGTATAAGCTTGTAAGAAGTGAAACTTAATAGTCCTTTGATTTACGATCGAGATTACGGTGATTTATTGTTAGTAATAAAAATATCACCATAAATTGTGTGTAGAGCATAGGTTCCCAAAATTTTTATCTCATTGGCCACTTTTAAAATTTGACTGGGTTTGATAAATTTTTGCAGCATTATTTCTACCTTTTCTTAAGCTCGGCAAAAAATGTGTAAATGGGAAAGATTTAAGTATGGAAATATGTATTGCAGCTGAGTTTCAATCACAAATTAACAGAATTTGAAAATAAAGTGATAATTTATTGGTTAATTGATTAATTATGCTGTAGATCTTAAAAAATAAATTTGGCCAAACAAAAAAGTGCCAATTCTTTATGATATCAGATAAATTTTCGTGGACCCCGTTTTCTAATTGTAGGTCCCCATTTTTTTGTTACGCCAACTTAGACTCCCATCGAGTCTCCCGTGGACCTTTGGGGGTCAATCTGGACCACTTTGGGAATCAATGGTTTTGAGAAACAATACGACGTTGTAAAGTTTCAATAGCCCTTACATAGGTCTACATTATTTCTGTGAGTATCGTATTAAATTATCATTAAGATAAATGCGTTTGGTATTTCCGTTGTACATTGTTAATAGGATGAGATATACACGGTGGTTAGATACGCTGTTTTATTTATGTAGGCTAGCAATTGATTGGATTAATGTGTATCTTTAGTGCATAGTGGTTAGGGTTTATGGTCGTTGCAATTTTGCTTATTTAAAATTGGCGGACCACCTTGCAGCGTGTCTTGACTTCATTGATTGCAGGCTTGATCTTTGTCTTCTTTTGAACATCGCAAGTGAGTAAAATGTGCACCTGTGACTCTCTTTTGTCTTTATAAAATGCTTGGTTTTAGATAACATTTAGTTCAAAATTGGAGTTGCATTATTACAATAGAATATGCCATTGCTTTTCGGTACTTTTTATGATTGTTTATCGATTTACAAATAATGAATAGTTACGTCTAATGATGATGGATGTTCACCTATGCGTGGTCTACACGTTCTACAATAGCAGTCTTGCAGTATTCAAACTATCCTGTTTACAAAAACAGTACCCACTTAAATGCATCAATGCAAAATACTTTACCAAATTCGTTCACTGTTCAATTAATACCAAATTATAATAGCCTACAGAGACTGAAAGAGTTCAGGCGTTCTGAGTTCCGTTCGTTTTGCGTTCTTTTTATATTGTACTTATGTATGCCTGCGGTTACCAAGGGAAAATTGGTATACAAATTAGCCTATTAACTCCTCATGAGTCTGGCTATCTGGCTAAAAGATCATTTTTACAATCCAACTGGTAGTTTTTGAGATTGAACGGAACAAACAGACAGAAAAATATTCTCTGTTGTAATTACCGTAGGTATATATTGTCATAAATGCATTTAGTGAAACAATTTTAAATTAAAACAAACACCTCGATTTAACGTATTAGTACATACGTGATTTACGAAGACAGCAACCGGTCAAATTGCTTTACTCAATATCTACAGGTCGTATTAACACCTATACTGTTCAGTCTGTGTGGGCTCTTAGTGAAATTTTCCTAATTATGTGATCAGTCAGTGTGAATAGCCATGTTCTTCACCGCCAAGTGAATAACTGCCATGGTCTCCACCTTCAAAGCTCACAGGTGTATCGTGCCCGTAGCTTTCTTCTGCAGCGCCCCAACCGTGTCCTGAAACCATGATTATACTGATTTTAAACATTTTTGTGTCTAACCAATTAATTATTAAAATAAAAAAATATTAAAATTGAGTTGCTCATCATTACTCTCGCTAAAACTTGAAAATGGCTTCGGTAGTTTCAGAAAAGCAATAGGGAAATACCTAAAGGTTTTAAAAAGCAACAATTTTAGGGTAATCCGCAGTTCTTAAGTTTAGTAATTGTCTAGTTGTCTGGTTAAGTTGCCCACCTAGCATAGAACGTATGTCGTAAAAAAACATGAGTTATAAAAATCGCGGATTATTTATTGAAGCGTTCACGCACCGCAACTATAAAATTTACATTAAGTATTCTATATTTCCTGAGTAGACAAAAACTACCTAATTTATCATTTTTGGGCCTTTGGACAAAGTTAAAGACCATTTTAGACTCTTGGGACCCCTCATGAGGTTGCTACGCCCGTGAGTTGATCAAAGTAATGGCCTTCTTGATAAGAAAACTACCTATCTTCTCTAACAACAACATTAAGAGTAATCCTATTCCTAGTGTAAAATGTGCTGATTTGAAACATAGAGCATCATGTGCTAATTTGTAATAATAAATTCATCGTCAACAATACCTAACATTTCGGTACTCGGCAATGATTTTTTCCAGCAGATATTTTCAAGAGCTCAGTTGCGTGTGTAATGCGATCTTAATGTACAATGATCCAACATATTTCGAATAGCAAAGTTAATCGATCCCTCATTGGGAGGATCGATGACTATAAACGTGTTGAAAGGTGCCGCTGGAAGCCTTCCTCCTTATAGGAGAGTATATATTGAGCGTTGACCACGCTTTTACAATTTGGGTTGTCGGGCTTATGGCAATAATGTTAAATTTATTAACCACTAGCTTTCGCCCGCGACTTCGTCCGCGTGGAATTAGTTATTACGGCAACCTAATTTTTCTAAGCTTTGAATGTCATATTTATTAATATCTAATCAACTGCCTAAGAAATAGGTCTTAAGCTTTCAAAATGACGATACTTTCATACAACATTTCATCCCCCCTTTAACCCCTTACAACCCTTTTTTCGCAATTAAAAGTAGCCTATGTCCTTTTTCAGACTCTAGACTTACTGAATACCAAATTTCATTTAAATCGGTTCAGTAGTTGTAGAGTGAAAGCAAGACAGACAGACAGACAGACAGAGTTACTTTCGCATTTATAATATTAATATAGTTAGGATTACTATATTATTGTATGTTGATGATAGTGACCGGGACCGACTGCTTAATGTGCTCCTCGAGGCATAAAGGTGTAACACCAGCCGTCCCGACTCCGAGCTTAGAATTTACTGAATTTATTCGCAACCAGGACCTCGTAATCCAATTCACATAAGCTAACCACTAGACTGACGAAGATTACAAATACTGACCTCCACCAAAATGTGGCGCTGCTTTCGGTTCACCATACGTGTAACCAAGGACTTCGTAATGGTCGTCTCCACCACCGCCACCACTCTTATGGTGTACGTGCTTAACAATGGTATGCTTATGGTGATGATGCTTCACAAACACCGGGACGTGGATGATCACCTTCTTGTGACCGCCGCCGCCGCCACCCGCCGTTACTAGCGAAGACAGCGTGGCCACACCAACAAGCACCAACTAGAACAACAATAAAAATAAACAAATAGAGACTATTTCTTATACTATTATTGGCAGACGCCCGTGACTTCGCTCGCCAGGTAAAAAAATACGTAACTCTTTTTTAAAAAAAGATGGGTACATAGCAAATTATCCTCAAAAATTAGATAAATATATGCCAGCGCGTTTCATGTAGTCCTGATTAAGAGAAACGATTCCACATGATTCCATAGGTAGTTAGGTACTGTAAAGGCTGGCGTTTGGCAACGATCACGCCTGATGGTAGGCGAAGATGCAGCCCACGGTGGAACGCACTTGCCAAAAAGGTGCCTATTCACTGTTGACTTGAAGATACCTACATTGCAGGCGGTAGGGAAAACGGGAGCTGGTTCCATAATTTCGCAGTACATATCAAAAACGAGGAACCAAAGCATGGAATATTGACTACGTATGGATGCAGACTTGACGACCTCCGTGGCGCAGTGGTATGCGCGGTGGATTTATAAGGCGGAGGTCCTGGGTTCGATTCCCGGCGGGGCAGATTGAGATTTTTCTTAATTTGTCTTGGTCTGGCTGGTGGGAGGCTTTCGCCGTGGCTAGTTACCACCCTACCGACAAAGACCGTCCCGCCAAGCGATTTAGCGTTCCGGTACGATGTCGTGTAGAAACCGATAGGAGTGTGGATTTTCATCCTACTGCTAACAAGTTAGCCCGCTTCCATCTTAGATTGCATCATCTCTTAACATCAGGTGTGATAGCAGTCAAGGGCCAAGTTGTAGTCATTACAAAAAAAAAAGACTACTTCGATGCCAAGCAGTTCTGTGAAGAAAGGTCAGGAAGGATCGAAAAGTTCCTGTATCTCAATTAGATAAAGCAGTGTCTTCGATGAAAGCTCCCAGTCGGCTTAAATTTTTCCGTTTTTTTAAAGATAACCGTCATATTCGTCCAAATAATCGCGAACAGAGACCGACAGATGCAGCGGGGGACTTTGTTTTATAATATGTAACGATGCCAGTACTGTTTGTACCTACTGTTCCAATACACTCATTTATATCTAGCCAGAAAATATACTCAGCTCGTATGATGTGTTTATTAATATACATACATATCCATGTTAAACACATAATAAATATGTGGGGTTCGTCCACCTTATAATACCTTCATGGTTTTCGAGGACGATAAAACTATCTAGCTATGATTCATTTTTAGAAAACGGAAATATTTTTAACCAGGCATTATTAATATTCTTTATTACATACGTTTTTAATATTCTACGTGATATATGTAATAGGTGACAATAATATTTACCCTTTGGTGCTTTTTTCAGAATAGTCAGTAAAGGCACAACTACACTTTTAAATTATAATCGCAATGCAACAAGTCGCTCACACGCTACAAATTAAGTAAATTTTATTCGCAATTGCTTTTTATTTTAAGTATACACAAAAATTATTAAATTAGTAGTCTTTTTATTTATGGCGAACAGACAAACAGACGGGGCGGAGAACTCCTCCAAACAATTTTTTTGTATAATAATATTATAACACAAAGTTATATATTGGTATAATCCTTATTACTAGATTCAGGAAAGGTTGCTAGGTCAAATGATACAATGATCGGAACAGGACTGTATTAAAATATATAAGTGTCTTTTTCTTTTCCCTCGCATCTTCCCGTTACGCGGGGTCTGCTTTCGCAATCATTCGGCGCCACTTGGATCGCAATCGCAATGGATTGAATCAAAATGACGTTCCTGGTGATAATTTTAGTTTTTTCTATATATCGAAATCAAACAAGTCGAAATATTCTTTTCAACCGAATTCTGCCTTGCCAGGCAGGGATCTTGAAACCATAGTCGTAAAGAAGTCGTTACATGAGATGCATAGGTATTATTTATCTGGTGATTTTACCAAGAAGATCTTATATTTAACTGTACCCATAATCCAACAACACTAAACTAAGCAAATAAATAAAATTGACCAGCCCCGGATAATCAAAGCCCTACAACTCGATGACACTTACATAAAACTTTATCAATCATACAAATAATCAAAGTAAACTTTCTAAACGCAATACAAAAGAATGTCTCCATGTCGGTGTTGGGCCCACAATTATCGCAGCAATTTAAAGTGCCTCGAGTTTGATGTTGTAACAAAATGATTCACTTTCAAGTAAAATAAAAACAAAAAGTCTGTGCGACCATGTTTAGCCTCTCACTCTCTGCTTTATTTATGTTTTTTTTACTAAACAGACGTATTCGATAACTCAAAGAAAAAGAAGTAAGTGTTCCCATTTTATAAACAGCAGACATAAGACCATTGAAGCAATTTCGAACTTTGAATAAACAAGATATTTATTTTGTACTAGCAGACGTCCGCGACTTCGCCTGCGAATAAAATAGTGTACTTATTATTTGCAAACACCAAAACAGCCTTTTTAAAGAAAAGAGTTTGTATAACAACCTATCCTTAGAATATTGATGCATGTCATTGAGTTTTTTGTAGTTCCAATAAAGAGGACCAATTCTTTCATGTATTGTTTAGTTACATCTCAAACAGATTAGGCAGCTTTTCAATGAAAACTCCCAGGCGATGCGCCTTTTCCTAAAAATATAGTCATATTTAAGCCAAATTATACAAAACTTCGAAAAATTATATGCTAAAACCTTCCTCTCGCTTTATCTATCAGTAAAAACCGCATGAAAATCCGTTCAGTGGTCTTTGAGGTTATTGCGAACATTCCGCCAGACAGTCGCGACAGGGAACTTTGATATATGATATGTACATTGTTTTTAATACAAATAAATTAATCATTCAGTACTATCATCAAAAAAGTCAAGTTAATAAATAATATTTAATCACCAACTTTGAATTTTTTTGATTTTGAATGATACTGACAAATAAACCGTAGTTGCTATCCAAACAAACTGCAGTCGCCATCTTAGATACGCTTCGCCAATCAACACATCAAACATCATGTGTTTCATCATTACGAAACGTCTTGCCGGAAACATTGAGTGAATCCAGTGTTGTCAGAAGCAGACATAGAGAGAGCAATAGGTAAGAAAATTTGTATGAAAGTCTGTCACATAAAAATAGAAGGGTAAGTGGTTTTCACGTGGACGAAGTCGTGCGCGACTGCTAGTACTTTTATTATTATTATGAAAATATCAAATAAATAAAAAGTGCATTATTTCTGTCGCAAGTCTAAGCTTCCACAAATTGCAGTGATCAGATCCGGTCTCAAGTAATATCATCGTAGACTGTATTCTGTCGCGCTATTGTAGCTCTTAATAAGTTGCAATAAGGTATAAATCATCTTCGGGGCTAGCTTCAGATTAATTTTCATTGGACGTCATAGTTCTTCACAACTCTTCTTAACTTGATTTAATTTCAGATTGATGAATCAAATTCTGTCTTTTATTTTATAATAATAGCGAGCAAAGGAACAAGCGTATCACCTGATGTTAAGTGATTACCGCCGCCTATGAACATCTGAGGCACCAGAGGAGCCACTGATGCGTTGCCGGTCTATAAGGTGTTTATTTATTCGCCCCTACAGTATCCCTTAATAATATTAGTGAAGGAACACCGAAGTTTGAAGCTGAATCCACAGCTTGCAAGTGCGTGGCAGAAAAGATCTGGTATAGTAGATGGATGGATGTCTCTAGCTCCAAAACGGATGAGAAGATTTGATTGGATGTGGCTTTTTCAATATATCTAATATCAGTATGAATGAGCAATATTGATATATTTATGATCTAATAAACCAATCCGAAGATATCAGTCTTTTTACCGACAAAAAGTGATGTTACAGAAATTTATAACACAAAAGTTAGTTTATGCTTAGTAATTTATATTATTGGAAGTTTTGTTTTTTAAAAAAGAGAATGTTTTTATTTGTCCACAATTTGTATTGCAGCATTGTGTGTAAAACCTATGTAATGGTTAATTTTTTCATTCATTACAATTTAATCTACTATCACACTAGGAGTTAAGTGATTATGCTATAAATGACGAAAGCGCGCTACCTAGGGTAACATCCACACTTTCGTCTACACTACATCGTACCGGAATGCTAAATCGCTTGTCATTAGATGCATCTATGTTAACTAGCCATGGCCGAGGCCTCTTACTAGCCAAACCCGGACTAATTCAAAAAAATTTCAATAAATCTTCCACTGCGCCACGGAGGCCGTTAAAAAAAATAATAGTCTAATAATAAGCATTCCCACTCTTGTAAGGAGGGAAGCCTGGCCCTATAGTAGACCATTAATTGGATAATAATTATGAAAATGATAATGAAACAAGTATGGAGTTTTAAAAATTGCTAGTCTAGGATACTATTAAGACTACAATGCAAGTACTACTTCTACAAACAAGAAACAATAGCATTGAAATGAGATGTTCACATGATGTCGCTCGCAGTCTCAGTGGAGTACTTCTTATGCAACATTCCAGAATGTACTATCATTGTTTATCACAATAAAAACAAATCTAAGGCATTCGAATCCAGTTCTTATTAATAGTTCACCGAAGCACTCTCACTTTGCATGTTTTCAATTATTTGCATTTATTCCCTCATTATAATGTATGTTTTATAATATGATATGAAGTCACCACACATTTTAATTAGGTAAGGAACGCGCACGCACAAAATGCTACTTAAAATTAGTAAAGTTGATGGTCCACTCACCAAAAGTCTTGCGGACATAGTGAAGAGGACCAAACCAATCTCCGGTACAGTTAGTCGGTGTGTGATAAAGAAATTTAAACAAAACTTCCTTTTATATCGCAACGTGGTCGCGTTTCGCGACACTGCTTCTCGGCGCATTCAATATAATCCGCATTTCAGAGTGACCACACAAATTTCTGCTCTATTACCAAAGCCTTAAAGTTGATATTGTTATTTACTGTGGCATGGTTGGAATTTAACATAAAATTCAATAGATAATTGAAAACACAACCTGACTATGTAGACAGGAAAGTCGACAGTTGAGTGTCACCACAAGTTTTGAAGGTCCGTAATTTCAGTGAAAATATATTTAATTATAACAAGACACCGTGAAAATTTCAAGGCGATAGGTGTTATTTTAAATAAACACATTAATCATTAATTTATAAGTTTTCAAAATATTTTGAGAATCACTTTATAATACAATGGATAGGGTTGATTTTACTGCTAATAAAACAAAAATTATATTAGACTTTCAGTTAGATACTATTAAATTAAAAAAATATTCATACTTTGATACTTAGGCACTTCATAGTAGTATAGCCATATTTTATTTAAAAAAAGAGGTTTATTCACGTCACAAACATAAATAAGAAAATTATGTACTTGGTATTTCAGGTACAAAATTATTAATGTTCAAGTACACATGTATATTTACATGCCAGAAGGACAAACTTATTAAAATTAGATCAAATTAAAAATTGATAATGATAAATGCAGGAAATATTTCACTTCCACAAGGAACGAGAACTGCTGTAAATCGTTAAGGTCTGAACCTTCGTTAAATTGTAGTGGTGCAAAATATTTAATGGAAAAGGTAACAAACGCACTAGTCGTCCCTATAATTTTTAAAAGTTCCCCTCGATTTCTCCAGGATCCCATTATCAGATTCCTTATCATGGTATCACCCTTGGAGTATCTCCTTTCCAACAAAAAAAAAATAAAATCAATTCATAAACGATGAAGTTATCCCCGAACATAGAAAAAAATATATATACTTATAGTCGAGTTGAGAAACTTCCTTTTAATAAAGTCGGTTAAATATCGACTATTGAGTAAACTCTTCATAAGATATACGAGTAGGTTGAATCTTCAACGCAAGATACTCGGAAAATCACACCTGGGAGACACCGGAGAAAATGGATTGATGACAATTATAAAGGAGTGAAAGAAGCTTAAAACTGTTTCGCAGAACCAGAAAAATGTTCTCCACCTGCCTGCCAAACTTGATTTTGAAGAAGTCACCTGATTTAGGCGAGCATGGCAAAAAATACTGTACCAAATAACTACTACTACGTACATACGAAAAACATAACTCACCTTTGGCAGATTACTTTTGATTCAATAAAACTTTATATTCTGTAGGTGGGGAAATAAAAAGAACCATAGAAAGAGAACGTTTCCGCTCACGTGTGCTGAAAGTGAAAAAATCTTGTAGCTAATGTGACTTACATTACATACAACGTCTGCCGACAACAGCGGATACTCTTACTTATTACCCGACGGTAAAAGGCTAATGAGAAGTAATGATTTTCATGAGCTTTAACAACGTTACAATAATAGATAGATGAACTGATTAAATGGACTTGATAAAATTGGCTATAGAAACCTTAGTTTTATTAGAGGTATGTATATTATTTTATAATGCTTATAAACTTTTAATTGCGAAAAAAGGGTTGTAAGGGGTTAAAAGGGGAGATGAAATGTTGTATAGAAGTATCGTCATTTTTGAAGCTAGAAGCTTAAAACGTATTTCTTAGGCAGGTGCTTAGATATTTATAAATATGACATTCAAAGTTTAGAATTAGGCTGCCGTAATAACTAAATCCACGCGAACGAAGTCGCGGGCAAAAGCTAGTTAAAAATATTTTGAGCCGACTCCATAAAAGGAGGTTATCGATTTGACGCATATGTATGTATAATGTGCCAAACAAATGTGTATGTATGTTTTTATGTTTGGCTTCGCATATCTCCGGAACTACAAGTCTGATTTAAGTATATCTTTTTTGTTGTACTAGGTATTCAACTTAGGTAATACTGTAAGTTTCATCAAATCGGTACAGTAGTTTTTGAGATAGGGATTTTTTTATGAATGACCACGCATATTTTTTAGTGTTGTCTGATTTTGATAATTCTTTTTTTATTAGAAATGATACCGACTTCATAGATGCTTAAGTAAATTAAAACAACTAAATGACGAAATTATTTTTTACTTTTAAGTGCGTTTAGAAGTCGGTTTAATTTGTTATTACATTTTTTTATTATAACTGATATTGTTATTAAAGGATTTTATCGATTTTATCTGTTTATTTTATCCATCAATAACAAGGAATCATTAACAAGAGAAAGCCCTTTAAATGACCAGTATTATTATAACCACATTAAAGTAACACTTAACTATTACGTTACATACAACGCTTACGGAAGAAAATTCGAAGAAAATCACACGTTTGTGTGGCACTACAATCTTGTTATGACATAAAAGCACGCGTTGAATTCTTTTGTATAGAATTACAAAAGAGTTCAATTCTTCTTCAATTTAAACTTAATAGCCGTAATTTCAGATAAGGCTAGGGTAAATTTTAGATTAATTTGTATAGAAATTATTTAATATTGAAAAAGAAAATAAATAATTTCAGGGAATGAATGAAAGGAGACTTACGAAAGACATAAGGCGAGAGTGGATGGGAATGTTGGAAGGGGAAGTCCAAGGCAAACGTTCCTGGATCAAATCCAGGACATTCTGATTAAGGCCAGGTCAAAAGTACTGTAAACAACATGTATGAAAGGTTTAATGAAGTTGGAAGAAGCGAGAGATCGTAACAAGTGGAAGGACGTGATCTCTGCCTACCCCTATTTGAGTGAAACGTTATGGCATGTACATAAATATGTATATTATATAATTTTAGTTTTCCTTTTTTAATTTTTTAAATTCGTTTTTTTAAGTAAACTTTCACTATAAGCAATTTAGGAACGTCAATTTTGTCTGCTATAGTGACAATTTACAGATTGGCAGGGACCTCATCTATGTACATGCACTTTAAACATGATAACCAGATCCCATCAACTTGTAGCATTTTCTGGAAGGACTTACAAAGACTACATGGGCAAGTATGGTGATTTCTATAAATTCTTCACTCGGCAACTTAGTAATCTTATAATAGTATTAGATAAGAAAAAATAATAAATTAAGACCACCCAAGCATGAAGCTAAAAATCGTGTGAATGCCATCAAAATTCTTTTAATCACATCAAAACGTAATAAATAAAGAGATAGACAAGATAAAACTATTACTTTAAAAAAGAGTTTTCTTTTTATAACTCCCAACCCAAATCCCAATTTATAATTTGTTTATTTAATCTCAAATATGGCTTTGAATGACAGAGTGTAACAGGTAACTTATCAGTTCGTATGGATGACCTCGGCATTCGCAAAATTTCTGACGATGGTTTACCGGCGTTCTTGTCCCCGGTCCACGCCATGGAGGAATTTTTCCCAGAAAAAATTTATTTTATACACTGTTTCATTTTGAAAAGGCGTATATGATAATAAGTGCTTGGAATATAGTTTGTCTCAGCGCGAATATATTAAAATAAGACAGTGGTATGAACCGCTCTGCAAACTGGTGAGAGAGAAACTTCTTGACTCCTCCACTGGTTAAGGGATGGGAATCAGGTCTTTGGCTAGAAGCCATTGCTTCACCTAGTTTTATTTCTTTGCTGGACGACACCACCTTTTGTATTGCCACCCGCCTTCGCTTAGGTGCTCCTAGTGTTTCTCCGTATTGGCTTATCTGTGTAGGAGCGCTGGTCACATACCCCGCCACGCCTCAATGACATCCTACCTAACTTGTTAGGAGTAGGGTGAAATTAACACTACTTTCGATTTCTACACGACATCGTACCGGAACGCTTAACGTCTTTGTCGGTAGGGTGGTAACTACCTAAGGTCATAGCCTCCCACCAGCCAGATTTGGACCAATATAGAAAATCTTTATCGGCCCAGCAGGAATCGCACCCAGGATCTCTATCTGATAAATCCGCTGCGCATAACATATCTCCACGGAGGCCGTCATGATTTAAACATGAAATCCCATAAAACAGACAGATTAATGATTAGCGGAATACTACTCCTCACGCAATCTCTAACACTATACACTTGGGTAACTTGAAATTTAATATTGAAACTCATTTTGTGATTTATACGGTCACTAAGAACGGATTTCTCTATACTCCCACAGTAATCGGATGTATGCGAGTGAAGCTGGTGGGTACAGCTAGTTTTTTTATTAATTACAAGTTAGACCTTAGCTGCAATCTCACCAAATGGTAAGTGATGATGCAAACTAAGAAGGAAGCGGGCTAACTTGTTAGCAGTAGATTGAAATCCAGTAATCAAAATCCGTAAAATAAATCGCGCCTGTTTGTCTTTCTGTCTGTCTGTTCGCGATACTTTTCACTGTTTTAAATAATAGATAAAATTATTCCTCATTAAAGTTTTAGTATATTATTAGTTATAGTTTTGTGTAAATTGGCACAAAAAAACGATAATTAATGGAACTTTCTGACGGCCTGGGAATTTTAAATAAAAACGCAATTTAAGATACAACAAAACAATACATGAGATTGTAGAGGAGATGAGGGATTGTCCGCTAGTAAGGTTATATTTTGATCCTGAATAAGGTGGCCAATGAAAAGTGATACACTAGTTACTGTGTAAAGTGAACCGTGGTAGAGGCAGTCAACTAGAAAGGGTTTTCTATGAGCAAGGTCATTGAAGAAACGCATTGGGTTCTGTTACGATACCAGGAGGTAGTAGCGAACTATTTTGTCATAAAGTAAATGTCTCTTTTGGTTCAAACATCACCATCAGCCAATTGTCACAGGTTCTATTTTTCTTTATGCCCTTTCACATCTTTGCTGTGTTTGTGCATATAGTGGAAGTAGTTTTTCGCGCTCTAGCCACTGCCGCCATATCTGCACAGTTCGGACCTCTCATTAGGTATGTTCAGATTTGACGGTAAGAGGCCGGACGGGTTAACAATAAAGCTGAGGTCGATAGGGATAACACAAGCTGCGTAGATACGTTGGTAACGTCCCATTTATCGTGCACAAAATTAGAAATTAGAAAATTTAAGAAAACTTAACGACTATTTTATGAATATTTGGTTCTCAAGTGCACGGATCTGAATGAAATGAAGCACAAAAGTATATTATAGTCTGGTATGGCACATAAGCTAAAAAAACTAGATTACGAGGACACGGAAAAGATGTTGGAAATTGTAAAGTAAAATTTTGAATCTGAGTTCATGTACTTTAACTAGTAAGAATAATTTCATTATATTATATTAATTAACATTCATTAATACCATGTTATTTAAAATAAGAACTGAGAAATTCTGAAACACTGGTTTGACATAAACCTAGATCAGGCTGGTCCCAGTACCATCAAATTGATCTACAGCTAGCCCATGTAGACTCAGACTAAATTGTAAAATAGTTATCAAATAATAATATAATGTAAATTAACTTATACTGATGTAGATCTGGCAGCTTATAATTATGTAATGTAAATGAGTTGAATGAAAATAAACGATTTTTTTATTATTATTATTCACAGAAATGGGACCTAAGAAGATGGGACCAAAGAACGAAACCGTTCTTTCAACTTTCAACTTTATAATAATATTATAGTCTTCCTAAAAATGGACATAAGTTAGTCATATCAGCTTATCGCCTCCGAAAAGCACAAAAATCTTTCGTAGGATTGGGTGTACTCTTCTACAACAAGATGCCCAATTCAGTTTTAGATCTGCCATTGCATAAGTTTAAACAATGTATTAAAACTCACTTACTGAGTCAGGGTTATTATACTATCGATGAATTTTTAAATGACAAAGATGTTCAAAGGCAATTGGATCGGCTTTCAACTTCACACAGGAAGTAAAATAAATAACTTTATGTAACAACACACTTAATATTGTAAAATTGTTAATATTATAAAAAGAGCAACTGTTGAATTTCTTGTCGCCTCTTCTCAACAGGGCCTGCCTTCCGAGCCGGTGGTAGAGTCACTACAAATAGTCCAATTTGACGTTTCAAAAGTGCTTGTAATAAGCCTACTTGAAATAAACGATTTTGAATTTGAATTTAAAGTTGAAAGTTTGTATGTATGAATGAATCATTGTTACTCTTTGGCGCTAAAACTACGAAATGGATTTTTAATGAAATTTCGCAATAATATAGCTTACATACTTATGTGAATAACACATGTCAATTTTATCCCGAAATTCTCAGGGTAAAAATAACTACGCGGTAAAAACCGCGGGTGTCCTCTAGTATAATAAATATTTTTATTTAAACAGGTATGCTAAGAAACCGTAATGAAAAATGTATGACACGAACCTACCTTGTTCAACAAACTCATTTAACTATCGACTTTCAAATGATATTATCGAGGAAGCGCGTTACAATTATAAAACGAAAAAATAAAATTCCAGTTGCGTAAATATTTTAATTACGTAAGTATTACTATACTTTCACATGCCGATATTAATGTACTATTATGTTCATCGTATTTGACAATGAAGAGTTGAATTGGGCTATTAGTTCGAGCGGGAGCCATTGCACAGTAGCGGGTCATACTTCTTATTGCCAAGTAATGAGACCATCCATGTAAATTCTAATCACAGCATGTTATAAAACAAAGTTCCCCGCCGCGTCTATCTTAATATGAGACTTCTGAATGGACTTTCTTGCGGTTTCACTTTACACAAATAGTTAGTGATTCCTAAAGAAGGTTTTAGTATATAATTTGTTAGGGTTTAAAAAAAAATTCTCTTAAGTATATCTAACTTTGGAATAGTAGCACCGCCTGGGAGCTTTCATTGTAGACGCTGCCTAATCCCTTTGAGATAATACAAAATAATGTATGGAAGGATTGTTTCGCTTTATTAGTACTACAAAAAGACCGCGTTAATATAGTCATATTTCAGGATAGCTTGATATACTTATTCTTTACTTAAAAATAGGTCACGTATTTTTTTTGCTTTTGTGGTGTTCTTGGATGAGGCTTGGGTTGACTTTCAACTTTTATAAAATAACGATGTTTAGATTTTAGTACCACAGGCTCTTGCTCTTAAATAAACACTCAACGTCTATCTGGCCTCAGTTAGTACCTTATCCGTTACCCTTACTTTAAGTTACTGGCAACCATCGGGACTCAACATGCCGCTCATTGACAGAAAAAAGTATCATCATCATCATCATTATCATTACAGCCTATTAACGGTCCAATAGGCTGTAAGCCTCCCTACTTATAGGAGAGGAGATATGGAGCATAGACCCACCATGCTACTCCAAAAAAAGTATGATGACACGTAATTTCCTAGTTGAGCTCTATCACAAATTCTACGATTACTGAATAAATCTATACAGAACCACTGACTTTCACTCGTAGACGAAGCAACAAACCCAAAAAATAAACATTCCAAGAAAATTCATTATGGGTGGCATCTAAGCCCCGTAATACCGAATACAAATGGAGATATTTAGAATTATGACATCCCATCTCCACTGACTATTTCAATTAATTAGCCGCAGCTGGGTAACCGCTTTAACGGTAGCCATTTGTCGAATAGTCACATCCGTAACGATCTCTACACTAACCGGATTATGGAACTTAACTTGAATTAGGAATTTCTTGTAGTACTTATTTGTATAATGGATTTATTCACTGACATATACGAGTAGATAGCCGCTGGCCACAGGCAGCTCAGGATCGTTGTGTTTGGAAGTCCCTAAAAAGGCTTATGTCCAGCAGTGGACGTCCATTGGCTGTTGATGTTGATTATGATGATGTTGAATGATTATATAGATATAGATTTCTAGACCAGGCTATAATATAAAGGTAATTCAACTAAATTTTTCTTCTGCGCAATTTTCAGAAAGTATATACAGATTATAGTATCAACATACGATAATAATCGCACCTTAAGCTCTATTCCATTCTCCTTGAAGGAAAGAGGCCTGACCTTGAGTCTTCTGGGAGGTACCGCAGTTATATTTCCGATACCTCCGGGAGGAATGCTTAAATGCATTTCCTAACGGTAAAAAAGGAGGGAAGACCTAACCCTTTAGTGGTAATTAAAAAAGCTGATATGAAAAGAATATATAACAGCTCTATTTAACGGCTGAATGGTGCAGAGGTTCGATTCCCACATCTGGGAAAATCTATGTGTGATTAGTATGGATGTTTTCCAAAGTCTGGGTATTTATCTATAAATTATAAGTATTTATGTATAATATATAGAAATATAATCAACAGGTATCATAGCACAACCTACCTACGCTTACTCTGAATATTGTCCTATATTATTTATTTAAATTTTTTATTTTATTTGGTTTTGTTATTCACGATTCTTTATTATTCGTTGTGTATCGAGCAATCTCGCGCAGGTTTTTGCTTGGTATACTGGTGGATCACAGTTATAACTCCATCTAGAGATAGTACCGTATACTAGATACTATTGCATGCGCAATCGCCTATGCAGCTACTTAACAAGCGAATTCCGTCTGCTATGTTAGATGGCGATACTATTGCAAAAGTTATAATAAATATTGAAGGTTTTGTATTAAAATATCGATTGCATATGGATACAATGTCAAGCACATTTTACGTACTTGTAATAGTTGTATTTGCAAGTAGTATAACTTTACCAGTGTTTTGCAAGGCATGTGAAAGATACGTCTTAAAAAGCCACCTAAGTTTATTTATCAACCTTTCATAGCTGTCACTTTACAGACAACCCTTTAAAGGTAGGTATGACTTAGCTTCTACTAATACTTCTGCTTGGTCTGGGCAAACGCGTTCCACTGTGGGCTGCATCTTCGCTCATGAAATGTACTTGCAGTCAAGCGCTTGCTTATAACATAAAAAACAAAAAATGTTAACCTAAAATGTAATAAAAAAAAGTATTTTTTTTACTTCGTATAAATACACGCACAATTTAAATTTAAAAGATCACATCTCCTTAGGCCCCATGTCCATCAACGAACCACGTGCCCCGCCCATGCTTCATGTGGATTTAATTGAAATATTAATAAGCACTATTAATTTTCTGCAATACCTAACAAAATTATTTCCTTAAAAATTAATATATTAAAATTACATTAATTTAACCAAAGCCGAAACGAAAGAGTACCTATTAGGTCGATATATTAAATCCACCACGCTAAATCATTTATGGATATCAAATCTTCATGTGTAAGGTGTCGTGAGTAAAGTCACGCATGACAGGGTGCATATATTCATAATCAAGTTAGTCGGATTAGTCCTAAATATTTGCTAGAACTACGTTTGATGATTTTTAAATTATTAACATACTAGCTTTTGCCCGCGACTCCATCTCATCAAATTAGTTATTACATCCTAATTTCTATGATTGTAATTCCTTTTTTTGCGTTTTTGATTGTATGGAGATATAAAATTTAGAAAAAAATACAATGGAGATGCAGCGGCATGCCTCAGCTTCTATTAGAAAAAAATTGAAGATGACGATACTTTCATTCAACACTTCATCCCCCCTTTCCCCCCCCCCTTGCATTCATTTTTTCGCCATTAAAAGTAGCCCATGTAGCTTTTTCAAGCTTTAGACTATGTGGGTAACTAATTACATTCAAATCAGTTCAGTTGCTTTGGCGTGAAAGCGAGACTGACAGTGGACTTACTTTCGCATTTATAATAAAATTAGTTACGATTAGGATTAGGATTTTTCATTTGCAATGAGTTTGAAGGTACCGCCAATTTCATTTAGTATCATATTGATGGTATTGGTGGACTGACGAGTGGGTTGTACCAAGCCGCTGGATGCTAAATGATCAAGACCGTGGTGTTCTAAAGTCCAGTGGACTTCCTCGGCTGATATAATGAGGCGTATTTTTATCGCTTTTAAACTGAGTTACCGAGCATGCGGACCACCTGATGGTAAGTTATTACCGCCGCCTATATACATTTGCAAGGAAGTTGATGATTATTTAATAGCAAAAGTACAAAGAACTCTAATATTACAAGAATTTATTGATATTTTGTAGTTCATAGCACATATCCTAGTTAATTTATAATATATGGTAGATCTACTAAGGAGGGACCGGTCGATTCAGCCCGGAGCCCGTTTGAGGGCCTGATTTACCGTAACACAAAAAATACTTAGATAAGCCGACTTTCTAATATATACCGCTATACGGCCGGCCCTTCCTTCCTTGTATATAATAAATCTTAAGGAGTGCTCTTCTTATAGGCACCTCTTCTCAAACTTTGCTGTTAGTGAACGCTAACGCAGCATCTATATATCAAAAAGCTGGTGCTACTACTTATATCCATCTTACTAACCTACGAAAAAAAACGGAGGAGGTTCTCAAGTCGACACGAATAATTTTTATTTTTCCTTTTTTTTTGACCACGCATAACTTTTTACACAGTTGTCCGATTTTAATTATTCTTTTTTTAATAGAAAAGGCACCCTAGATGGTCCCATTGTCATTATGTGAGGATCTGATGATGATATCCTGCGAAAAATGAAGGAACTCTTCAAATTTTATAGGCACACGTGCAGCGATTTCGGTTTTTGTGTATCGGTAGCTTTTTTGCTACAAGTGCCGTATAATAAATATACTATGACAGTATAGTACGAGTACGTTACGTGGCGAGAAATCACTAAAAAGTAAGAAATAAAAGTTTTTAACAAAAAATAGAACTGACTCAAAACGCACTAAAAAATAACTGTGTCATTAAGTTGCTTTAATTTACTTAAACATATCTAGAGGTTGGTGCCAGTCAAGATTTCTACTTTAAGGACACTACCTAGAACCCACAAACTGCTTTCCTACGTTAAATAAATGTTCCTTAAACTTGCTGGCACCGACTTCATAGATATGCTTAAGTAAATTAAAGCAACTAAATGATACAGTTATTTTTTACTTTTTAGTGCATTTTGAGTCGGTTTTATTTTTTGTTAAAAATTTTTATTTGGATAAAGAGATATTAATGTCATAATAAAATTTGTATAATTGTAATTGATGCCCGCAACTTTGCGTGTAACTCATATCTAAATTATCATAAATATTTTTCAATATATATGTATATATATTTATATGTATATATATTTGGCTAAGAATAAACATGATGAAATATAATTTTTACTATGTCAGTTAAAGCAAAGCTTGACCTGAAAACTCACCTACAAAATTTTTTCTGTTGATCTAAAGATTAGCGTGACCGAAAAGACATAGTTTAAAAAATACATCACGATGTTTTGTCTTTTATCACTTTCGCAATTTTTTGTAGTAGACAAAGAAGAAATATTACCGTCCTTCCGACATCGTCGGCTAAAAAGTATACGTTCCAGTTTTTTTCTTTTATCCCTTAATCAGTATTAGTGTATTAGTTTTATTGTATTTTTTTTCTTTTTTTATGGTAAATACGCTTGACTAGAATCATGCCTGATGGAAAGCAGTGATGAGATCTAAGATGGGACGCACTTACCTAGAAGATGCCTATTCACTCTTGCCTTGAATATGTTTAGATTGTAAAGTGGTAGGAAACACCACGTGTACGTCCGGATTCAAATAATTTAGATACTTAACATTCACCACAGTTATTCAATTTATGCTGCATATTAATTTACATTTATAGTTTACCTTGGGAAATATAGATTTATTTTTATATATTCAAATGTCTTTATTTTATCAAGGATAGCATAAAAATATATAACAATATATTGGTGAGTCATTATTACTAAAATATAATGTCAACCATAAATAAACGAATAATGTCCAAAAGCGTAGTATTACACAAACTTTTGAAACCGCTGCTTGACGTTTTAATGTGGCCTAATAAACAGAAAGAGTAAAAAACTGTGAAGTGTATTGGTGGGCTTTAGCATGTCTCTAGATTGATGTAGCTCGTTGGTGGCTACCCGAAAGACCGCTCTCGCTTATAAGCCCACACGGTTCCCTAGTGCAATGCTTTCAAATTAACTATATTTGAAATATAACAGCATTATTGGTCTATGGGTAAAAATTTGTTGTTATTCTAATTGAATGATTGCCTCTTTGGTCTAGTGGTTAGCCTATATAGTTTTGATCCAGACGTCCTGGGTCAAGTTGTTTGATTCTGAGATTTTCTTTGACGTGAAGTTGGTAGTATTCCCTGGCCTCGGAGAGCACGTTAAGCCGTCGCCCCCAGTCACTAACATTAACATCTGATAGTGAAGTTATATTTATATTTTAATTAAACATTATTACACTAAGCCCGCTAAAAATCGGAGCATTCGTCGTGGGTCTACGCTCTACATCCCTTACAAGGAAGGACGCCTGACCCTGTAGACCTTTGTAAGCTGGAAACCTGGGCGTGTGCGTTGCAAGTATGCCGAATTCACACATACATACATACAGAGGGTCAGATTATGAGACCAATCCAATTGCAGCGAGAAGTGCGACAGGAAATAAGAGAGAGGCTATTTACTGCTGCATTGGTAGACGTTATAACTTCGTGTTTAGTAATTTCAACGCAAGTGTATACATTGGAGTAGATCTAATTATTTAATATAAAAATATACTTACATAACATTGTACAGTATTAAATTATAGTATAAATAAGTAAAGCAAGGCACTCCAGAAAGAGATTTCGTGTATGAACATCGTGATATTTTGGTAATAAGGTTATAAAAATACATCGTACAATGTAAGGAACCCTCTGAAGATATCTGCAGCTTTAGCTTGGTCGCCTCATTTCATTTTTATCTTAGTTCGAATAATATTATCTCTCATAATAAGTGGCCGACCGTTAAAAGGTTAAAACTCGGGAATGCGTGGTCAGTGAATGAACTCCACGTATCGATGATAGCCCAGATCGGACATAATTTGACGTTAAGGTGCCGGTTCGAACCCGACCGTGGACGACACAAGCAGACGACACGTCGCAGCGACAATGCTTCTATGTGCAGCATGCAATGCAGCCTATTAACCGGCCCACTAAAGGGCCAGGCCACCCGCCTTGAAGTAAACGGGAATTGGAGCTAAGACCCATCATGGTTCTTCAATGTGGGTTGGCAGACTTAGGGTGATACTGTTTAATTCATTATTGATGAAACCGATTTTACTGAAAATTTCTTAGTAGGAAGAAAAATTGCCCTGACTCGGAATTCGAACACAAGACTTCATGTTCGAAACCACACAGGCTAACCAGTAGAGGACAACATTACTGTTTGCTATCTTTACTAATATTACAAAGGCGAAAGTTTGTATGTATGTATGTATGGATGGATGTTTGTTTTGTCTTTCACGCAAATGTACTGAATGGATTTTGATCAATTCATAAAAAAAACATTCAGTAGTTTTTGGCCATGTGTGATTTGTAACTTTTTTTTTTTTTAATGACTACAAGTTGGCCCTTGACTGCTATCACACCTGATGTTAAGTGATGATGCAAACTGAGTTAAGTGATGATGGAAGCGGGCTTACTTGATAGGAGTAGGATAGAATCCACATCCTTATCGGTTTCTACACGACATCGTACCGGAACGCTAAATCGCTTGGCGGTACGTCTTTGCCGGTAGGGTAACTAGCCTCGGTGAAAGCCTCCCACCAGCCAGACCAAGACAAATTAAGAAAAATCTCAATCTGCCCCGCCGGGAATCGAACCCAGGACCTCCGCCTTATATATCCACCGCGCATACCACTGCGCCACGGAGGTCGTCAAAACATATCAGTATAATATATAGGCCACATTTTATCCCGAAATTCCCACGGGAACTACGCGGGTGAAACCGCGGGCGTCCTCTAGTGTATATCGTCTGCAGTAGTACCTGCGGTCTACGAACTCGCACCCTTAGGGTGAACGTTCATCTTATACCAACGTACTAATTTTCAGATCATTGATAAAGACTCGTTATATCTTCACCAAAGTATCTACCTATAATAAAACTGGCATTATGAATGAAACAACACATACATGCGACTTCGTCTGCGTGAATTTAGAATTTTCATTATACCACGGAAACTCTCCTAACATTTTGACGGTCTCCGTACGGACGGACGGTATCCGAGTTGCTGACCAATAATACGTAGTCAAGGCATTCTAATTCTTGCTCCAAACAAAACAACACTAGTTCCGAGTCAAATCTCGAGTTAAGATGCGCATTAAAGTCCCCTAAAATGTAAACTTTTGTCAGATTATTAACCTCTATAGTTGCACTGATATTTGCTAGACAGTCTGTAAAATCTGGCAGATTTTCTCTACAATCGATCGGCGTATAAACCATCCATGTAGTTAATGTCGTGAGACAGGATCCACGTTTCTTGCAAACAAACTAAATCAGAAGCAGAACATAAAAGTACGTACCTGATCTACGGACCTTTTTAGGGATTTACAATTAAAAGACACAAGATCAAGATTACTCAGTAGTAATCTACGACATTAACTACATGTATAATAAGGTGCAGGAAAGTGACGCCAACGACAGTTCGTTGGCGGCACTTTCTTGCACCCTATTATGCAATAAGACGAAGGTCTTGGGTTTGATCCAGGTCTGGCATATAGGCTTCGGTTAGTAGCTAGTTACCGCTCTACCCACCGAGACGTACCTACTGCCAATCGATTTAGCGTTTGGATACGATGTGGTGTAGTGGTGTAGTGTACTGTTAAATCATTAGGCGGTCCGTCATTGCCACTAGGTTGGTAGGTAAACCACCAGCCAGATCTGCACCAGCATTGAAAATCTTAATCAGCCGAAACGGTAATCGAACCCGGGATCATCGCCTTATAAATCCATCACGCATACGTTTGCGCCACTAAATTAATCTATACATATAATAAGATAGTTATGAAGTCAATTCTGTACTTTAAATATTTTTTGAACAAAGTAAGTGGTATGTACAACATACTTGATACAGACCACAACACAATGTTTTATAAAATTTTTGTCTGTATCTCTTTAAAACTACTGGACCGATTTTCATGTGGTTTTCACAGATAGATTAAGCTTAAATCTGGGCAGGCTATTTCTTAGGCTGTTGATTAAATATTAATAATTATGACATTCAAAGCTTAGAAAAATTAGGCTGCCGTAATAACTAATTCCACGCGGACGAAGTCGCGGGCAAAAGCTAGTATTATATATACGAAAGAAACATTGTCTTTCTGTCTGTCTGTCTTGCTTCCAGTCTAAAACTACTGAACCGATTTTAACGAAATTTAGGACACAGATAGTTTAGAATCTGAAACAGGACATAGGCTACTTTGGATTGCGAAAAGGGGGTTGTAAGGAGTTAAAAGGAAGAATGAAATGTTGAATGAAAGTATTGTCATTTTTTAAGCTAGAAGCTTAATACGTATTTTTAGGCAGTTCTAAAGAAACAGTAACTAATTCGACGCGGACGGAGTCGCGGGCAAAAGCTAGCAATATAATCGAACTGACGAAGACGAGAATTTCGAACTGACGAAAAAACGGAGGAGGTTCTCAATTCAATGCGTTTATTTTTTATGTACAACCACATATATAACTTTTTATAGAGTAGTCCGATTTTGATAACCCTTTTCGGGTGGCACCGACTTTATATAAATGACGCAGTGACTATTCTTTTCATTTTATTGCGTTTTGAAATTTTGAAGTTTTATTTTAGGTTTATGACACTGGTCAATTTGACATTATGAGCTGAAATTTTTCTAAACGTGGAATTTTCAAAAATTCATTCTTATCGGAGGCCTACTCGTACATCGTAAATGGAATCCAAATACCAAATATCAAGCCTCTGCGACCAATAGTTACGGCTGTGCATTGAAAGATCAATCAAGACAAGATAAGAAGTAAGTAACTTAAATATATAATGATTTATGGCCTAATTGTTTATCAATTTAATGAGGACATAATTATCATTAAAGTTTGTTCTATCACTAGAAGGATAAGCCTTTTTTATATATTTATCGTCAGCATATAACGGCACATTACAGAGCCAGGCATATCTCCTTATAGGAGAGGGGATATGGAGCGTAGTATGTTTCATTTATTAACGATCACTAACAGACGTTGATGATAGTAACCGGAACCAACGGCTTAACATGCTCTCCGAAGCACGTGTCTAACTTCACGAACTTCCCGACTCTGGGCTTGGAATGTACTGAAAATTTCATAGAAGAATGACAAAGTCAGAATTATTCCGTGACCCGGCCCAGGATTCAAACTCAAGACCTCGTGATCGACGCCACATAGGCTAACCACTAGACCAACTAGGTAATTAGAACAATAGTACCTACCACGGACAGATTAATATAAAAACCTAGATGAGTCATATCCTATTTCTACAAATAAGGTAATGACTATATTCAATCAATCATTTTTTATAGACGTGTTAAAATATAAAGCATGTCCTACTAACATTTCTTTCAATTAAGTAGGTATAACTAACATATCACAATTCATCGTGCAGCACGTCCAAATGACGTACCGAGTTAAGTTGGACGCGCATTATATTATTCCTAAAAATTCATTTTAAACATACCAATTAGAAATATGGAAGTTTTTAGTTTAAGAAGTAATTTTATTTATTGCAATATACTTTTTTTATTGAAAATTAATACAATAAGGAACTTAAGCTAACTTAGCCTAATAACTATACAATAAAGGCTGCATTTCCGCGTTGGATAACCAGGCTATTCATTTGCGCAGAAAACGAGCCAGATGTGCTGTCACCAGTTGAGGCAATTAAGCGCGGTAAAATATTATATTAGAATTTTTTAGCACTGCAAATCTATGGCCCGAGGGCTTCCTCAGCAAAAGGAATATGTAACTATCAGTCAGAGAGTTTGTCAGTCAGTTTCTGCTGCGGCTCCCAGTCTTGATTCTGTCTCCCTGATTTGACATGGAGCCCATGTATCAACGCAAGTAGCGTCACACATTAGGGCCCGTCCTACTCCCCAGGGAACCAGCGTCAATCCATTTATTGAAATATATTAATTTTTCTATTAAGTTTAATATCCACACCTTCATAGTTATTTCAAGAACATAAATATATGTACAAATAAATAATATATTTATAATTAAATAAAAAAATAAAAATATAGTTGGAATACATTGCTTTGAACACTGTCACGCTAAATAATTTGTATCTGGGCTAACTCAAAAATTGTAGAGATTACCGTAATCTGAATAAAAGGCCAATTGAGATTGTTTTCCCAGTAAACAAATTCCCTGTTTTTGCATACAAATAATTATTTATCATACGTTAAATAATTATTTATCATACGTTTAACGTGCGGCACAGGAATCAAAATAATAAACGTATAAAACCTATTTATGTAAAAGCGTACGAGTATTATCTTTGTCCTTATATCTCGTTAGCAAAAATGTTGTCAGCAGTTTTTCAAGAATGATTCATTTGTTTTGTTTCGTTTCGATGGCTCCACTATAATAATATTTTGTCGTCTCAGGACCTGGCTTATCATACCTACACCTAGAACTCCAGTTGGCGTAGACATTTATCTTATGTTGAGAGAAAGACACTATTTTTTTTCGACCAATAGCGGCGAAATCGAAAATACGGTCTCTCTTTAATAACGTAGGTTAGTAGAGCTATAATTTGAAATTCAAAACTAATACAATTTTATTTATTTTTTATTTTATACAACTTTATTGCAAAACAATAAAAGGTACAATATAACTTAGAGCTAAGATAAAAAGCAAAGGGCGATCTTATCACTAAAAGTGATCTCTTCCAGGCTACCCATCCTATAGAAGAACAAGTTATGTGAGATTACGATAAAATAAATACTCAACTTAAATATATAATGATTTGATGATGCGCGCCATGCAGTACGTGCGATGTGTGCGTGCATCCAGTTCGTTTCCTATTCTGAAGCGTCGGTGAAACTTATGAAAATGCGCGATCAGGGAAACGTTGGCGAAAGTGATTTATTAATACGACCAAATTGCTTATGAGGTTAGGGAACAAAATAACATATTGACATTTGACAAATTGCAATATACAGTACGCTGTAATGTTCAGTACACCGTTTTGGCTAAGGAATTCTTCGGCCATGCCTAGTTTCCACCCTACCGACAAAGACGTGCCGCCAAGCGATTTAGCGTTCCGGTACGATGTCGTTTAGAAACCAAAGGCCTTTGGATATTATTATTATTATTATACTGAACCTCAATAAGAAAGCCACTCTCTACTTTAGGAGAACCTACCAAATTGAGTATTTATCTCCATCAATGGCCCCCCACAGAGCCAGGCCTTCCCTTCTTCGTTACAGGACCCCGTTTGGATTCGAAACTAGTCGGGCATACTCCGACAACCGTGACGTGAGTTTGGGTCGTTTATATTTTAATAATATTAATAATAAGTTGCTGCTAGTTTGGGAATCATTATACAACCAAATAATAAAAGCATTTTAATGGATTGTCACCGGTGCGTGAAAGGTGCTAGCTACGAAGAAAGATAACAATTTAATAGTTCCTAGTTGCAGGGGTAATAAAACGGTTCGAAAATTGGAACAATTACCCGGCTTACATTCTCGTAACATTTTAATAGTAGGCCATTTTGTGTGGGAACGAAGAGCACTTAGTAACACAAGGATGTCTGTAATTGATAGTATGGAGACGATAATATTGAGGAAATAACTTCGTACCATCTCGGACCATCTCTCCATTTTAACATCTTACCTATTAAGCACGACGACACAGAGCACAAGATTTTATTGACCTCTGTGGTGCAGTTGTATGCGCGGTGGATTTATAAAACGGAATTCCTGGGTTCAATTCCCGGCGGGCCAGATTGAGATTTTCTTAATTTGCCTTAGTCTGGCTTGTGAGAGGCTTTCGTCGTAGCTAGTTACCACCCTACCGACAAAGACGTACCGCCATGCTATTTAGCGTTCTGGTACGATGTCATGTAGATATCTAAGGGGGAGATTTTCTTCCTACTCCTAACAAGTTAGCCTGCTTCCATCTTAGATTGCATCATTAGGTACTTAAAATCAGGTGTGAATAAAAAAAGAGGGGCAGTACCAAGATAGACCAAACAAACAATGTACTGATAACATCATACAAACTGTCGGTAAGGCGTGGATGAATATTGCAAAAGACAGGCAATGGAAGAGGTAGGGGGAGATTAGGTTAGCCAAGACGGCCAGGTTTACTGCATAGAAATTCTTGCGAGTCGACTTTTATTAAAAAAAATAAAAGTGACTTCAAAATGCGCTAAAAAGTAAAAAATAATTTAGTTATTTTAATTTACTGTGAAACATATCTTTGAAGTAGATACCGTCGAAGGATGGAGAAAGTGTTATTAACGAAGTAACAGAGTACTTACATCTCAATGCGAATAACAATCGTTACACGTTACGTTACGACATATTTTGTGGCAGTTTGGTAACGCCTGAGTTAAAAGTTTGGATGGCACTTTACTCTTCAGATTTCGTAACCGAATATTCTAACCACTGGGTAAAGAGGTACCTATAATAAGACGTTAATGAATTTGATAAACTAAAATCCCAAAAGTCCTAAGTTGAATCCTCACTGTCGTACCTTGATACTTACTGAAAATAGGAAATTAGGTTTAGTAGTAACAGTGACACAAAGACACTGTTTTGCTGCAAAGCATGTTAACATTTATCCTACTGAAGTTTTAAATCCTACTAATATTATAAAAACATGTGTATGTTTATTCCTTCATCAAGTCGTAACTATTGATCCAATTTGAATTGAGATCCGATCCGACTGAAATTGGGAATAGTTATAGAGTGGATGGACTGGACCTGGATGTTATATAGACTGCCTTGTTGGTCTAGGGGTTAATGTTTGTGGCTTCAATCACGAGGTCCTCGGTGCGAATTCTGGGTCGAGTCACGAAATAATTCTGAGTTTTTCATTCTTCTATGATTATGCACATTCCTAGCTTGAGACAGGAAGTTGAAGGTCGTTAAGTCGCCCGTCCCAATCACTATCATCAACATCTGATAGTGATCGTTAATAAATGAAACATTATCACCCCAAGCACGGAAACCCGCATTGAGTCCATTTATCGAGGAAGGCTATACAACATCACGCAGCAACCTATAGAAAAGAGAATTGGCGGAAAATGTAGAAAAAAACGGGGAAAAATATTTATCGACTAAGTCGTGGGCTGGTGTTGTACTAAAATATAAATTAACAAAAAAAAACTAGATAATGATTAATTAAGCTAGGATGATATAACTCGGAAATATGTTCAAGTAAATAGACACTAGTATACGTAACATTACGCTTTTCAATTTGCGCATGATAGGCTTCAAATTGTTTAGAATATTGAATGAATAAATACTTCCGAAATTATCGGCGGCGTAAAACGGAAATATTGTATAACAATACCCTATTAAGCTGTTATGACATCAGTTAGCTGTACTATTTATTGCTTTTAAGCCTAATGATGTACTTCTACTTTATTTTTATTAAACAACAAAGGGAGATATTTGTCGTAAAAACTTTTTTTATACTTAAACCAATTGTTTCCACATTATCGATATCATACCGGAACGCTAGGGTTTTTTCGGTTTCTACACGACATCGTACCGAAACGCTAGGGTGGTAACTAGCCCCAAACATAACCCTAGCCAGCCACACCTGGACCAATTACGGTACCCGACCCATCTCCGTCTTATAAATCCTCCGCGCTATAATAAAATTTTTAATAAAAAATTGGTTGTCTGTAAAGTCGGTTTACTGACGATAGTTGAACGTGACAACGTCTCAAGAAAATACTGATGAAATGGTAGCATTTAATTGGTTATTAAAATTTTTAATTTAAGTATATTTTTATAAATATTAATTTAAATTAATAAAATAATTGATTTTGATTTATATTTTAAATTTATAATAAATATATTAATTTTTAATTTAAAATTAATATATTTAATAATTATGTTTAATAGACGGATGTCGAACGCTGCCGAACGCAAAGGCCGATTGTGCTTCTTTGTCGCTCGTTTCGCGCTCTCGCTTGCACTTCAAGCCTTACATGGAACGCCTCAAAGCGAGGTAACGCGGCATGAGTCATGTTTTTTCGTGCGTGCAGCCGGCTCTATCGAATTATAAGACGTTTTCACGTCAAAAATAAACTAACCTCAAAACGCATTAAAAAGTAAAAATAATTGCTTAAAAAGATTCAGCAAAGAAGCAGATTTATTCATTTAAAGCTGTCGGATGTACACAAAATTTACAGTGATAATAATCGCCTATTCGGCTACGTATTTTTTAAATAATGATTAAATGGAGCAATAACGCCATGATGCTATGCGTGTCGGTTTCCTTTGTAACATATTGTTTATTGTTGTTATTACGTGATTGTGGATCAGGGTTGCCAAAACAATTATTTGTATTAGTTATATTCCTCAGACTGGCTCGTCGGTCTAGTGGTTAGCATATGTGGCTTCGATGATGCCCTGGGTTCGAATCCTGGGTCGAGTCACGGAATAATTCTGAGTTTTTTTTAATAATCTTAAAAAGTAATTTATCCTTTTAATATTAATAAACATACAATTATAAATGTGCATACTTACTCGTTTAATGGGGAAACTAATTAAATTATTTAAGACTTTATTCAAATTAGGTACTTACAGCAATTCGTTATTTTTTCCCATATAAACTAGCGAACTTAATAGATGTTTTAAAATCATAACTTCAACGATTTTATTTGAAAAATTAAAAATTTACTTAATTAAATACATTTAGGATTTTATTCAAATGCATCCAGCCAGTTTGTAAGAACATAATTGGTAAGAAGGTATACGTACAATATATTTTTGCAGACACCCACACTAGGATTACCAGTATCGTGAGATTCATTAAATGCTGTTATGACTAAAGGAGAGAAGCGGTCTTATTCGTCTAATCTTTATAAATATCAGCTTTTACTTACCTAGATAATAGTTCAATCGCCAGCAAACTAACATTGACCATAAGGCAATAAATATTTCGTATAGAGTAAAAGACATCGTTACATCGTGACTGAAAATACCAAGGCAATGAAAGACATAGCTTTGATATCGCGCTACAGAGTGATAGTCTTTTCTCCATACAGAATATTTAACATTGTTCACGATCGGTTTCAGTTGCTATCAAATCACATCCGCTTTGCAACTGTTGCATGTCGTCTTCATAACTGATCAGTCAGTTATGAAGCCAACATTTGGAGAATCGCGCTACAGAGTGGCAACCCTACATGTCAATGCGGATGCTAAGGATTGCGTGCGCACGCGAGGTGTGTGAGCTTCTCTTTACTGATCGCATTCATCTTTCTCGTCTACCCTAATCGTCACTCGCCACTCGCTGCAACGTATCGCTGTTTATCTAATTAAACATGAATTAAACCTTGTTTGTATAACAGGAATTAATCTTGTGGTAATGATATCCGTAACTAAGAAAGGTGCGAGCTACACTAGTGACTCGGTTTTTCGAATGTGTATTTTTTCTCCTATTTTTCATATCACGACGTTTCAACATTTATAAAAATGTAATATTTTTAAATTATGCCTAATATTTTATAGATCAAAAGTATTAGTTTGTTAGTGAAATCGAGCTTTACATACTAGTTGGGATTTATTCAAGCGCGGCATATTAATTAATACAAGGGAGGATAATTACTTATTTTTGAGTACGTCCACCAAATAATACTTGGCTGTATTTTTAGTTCAACTCGTACGATTTGAATTAAAACTATCGCAGGTATTTTCCATATTATTAAAATAAAATCGGCTGAAACTCTCGTCACAGTTATCGGAGTATACCCGACTATACTAAAGCCAAACTCGATTGAGAATGCTTGTCAACAAACAAAATAAAAATGAAGGTAGAAATCACTAGTCATTTTACATTAATTAGTTAATGACGAATTCATGACAATAAATTAGATTAGTAAGCCTAAAACTATTTAATATATTGAATATCTTTTAAATAAGATTTTTAAAATAACAAAACATATTTATTAAGCATAAAATGTGTTGCTTTTTCTACTTTCATTTTAAATTTGTTTGTTGACAAGCATTCTCAATCGAGTTTGGCTTTAGTATAGTTCACGTCGCGTTGCATGAAGAAGCGTTTTTATTTTAATAGCTCGTATGATTATTTAAAATGATCGATTATCAGAAGCAACAATAGTGACGTTGCATTGTCTGTTCTGTGGTTAGAAGTCAAGAAGGAAAATTACCAAATAGCAGGATTTTGCGCACAAGATTGCTGCCACTTGGATTGTTGAGACAACGATTATAATTGTTCTTATAGGAATCGTTTCAGTCAATGGTCTATGAGTGGTTATAGAGAAAAGCTTTGAGCGACAGCTTAAGAAGCCTTGGAATGGCTGGTGGATACAGAAGGTAGTATTCTCCATACGGCGCATATTGTGAGGGGGTTGCTCACTCTGAAACCCTGACGAGAAGTTCTTTGACTTTCTAGCTCTGCAGGGACGGATTAATGGTGATTTTTACCGACAAGACATACGATTAAGCGATTTAGTGTTCCGGTACAATGTCGTGTAGAAACCGAACGGGGTATCGATTTCATCCTATTCTTAGAAGTAAGCTCGCTTCTATCTTAGATTGCATCATCACTTACCATCAGGTGTAATTGCAGTCAAGGGCTAACTTGTAATGAATTAAAAAAGACATCCATAATATGTAAGATTGCGTGCATGACTCATACAGTGTTGAAGTGTATTGCCTAAATTAGCCTAATTATAATTACTGTTACCTACTGACTGCCTCGTTGGTCTAGTGGTTGGCCTATGTGGCTAAGATCATCGTCAGACCTGGGTTTGAATCCTGGATCGGGTCACTGGAATAATTCTGAGTTTTCCTGAGTTCATTCTTCTAAGAAATTTTAGGAGTCGGGTAGTTAGTGGTGTTACACCTCCGTACCTCTGAGAGCGCTTTAAGCCGCAGGTGTCTTTGAACTGTCATCAACATCTGAAAGTGATCATTTATGAATGAAACATAGTCACCCTAGGGCTGTTAATAGGCTGATAATGATGACATGATACATGTAAGGCATTCAGGTAAAAAAATGACTCATCACGAGATCACTCAAAACTACGAGTAAGTATATACTGAATTCTCTTCATGCATACTTAGTTGCGATGTACTACGCTTACTTAGGTATTCATGATAGGGCGGTAATTTACAATGACATCATTATCAGTCTATTTTAACAAACTATGCCTCTCTCCTAATAGGAGAGGGTGTATGATGCTCCAATGATTTTGGAAAGCGCTACCCTACAGCATTAAAAACGAAAAATCTTCAGGTTAACTAATAAACGTCAATAACATCAGATAACTTAGATATAGGGCTAAAGCTCTTTTTGGTAGAGTATTGATACTTTTCCAATTAAAGCTACCGGGTTCCCTGGTTTTAATAAGGATAATTATCATACACACGTGCTTTTAGCAAGTGATTAGGATAATATTAATAATCACAAGATTGTACTACGCACACTATATACTGAATTCTTTCAGGCGTGAAAATGAATGTTATAAATGAACACGCGCACTGCCGCCAATTATCATACGAGCCAGAGGACCTGCACGGTTGACTATCGAACACAGTATTAAAGAATAAGTCAATAAATATAAATAAAAAAATATAAAAAACAAAAAAAAGATAATATTCGGCCTCCGCCGAACGACAGCGGAGCCATGGATTGGTTAAAATTGGTCGGTATCATTGGTGATCATTTCCCGTGATAGTGATAAGTGTGCACAAACTGTTTAGTGTATTGAGTGATTCATCACGATTTCGTGATAGTGAAATGGATAGAAAAGTGCAAATTGAACTTATTTGTTAAGGATGGGTTAAGTACTCACTGGCATGTTGTTTAAGTGAACAAAAAATATACAAATACATTTTTTTAATACATATCTGTTCTCTGTTCTTGAGTTTGAAGTCCTTAGTCCGTATTCGATTATCTATTATATATATATGAAATTTTTCATGATATATATGAAATTTTCCATTTTTATTTATTTATTTATTTTACTCCTTGATTAACAGTGAGGAAGGCCGTTTTATACTTTGCTCATCCTATTGATATTATAAACTCAAAAGTTTGTAAATATAAATAGATGTTTATTACCCTTTCTCGCAAAAACTGCTGTATGGATTTTGATGAAACTTTATAACTAAAAATAAAATATTACTTTAGCTTATACATCAGAATAAAAAATAGGCTACTTTTTATCCCTAATTTTTTACGGGAACTTGAATGACGCGGGTGAAACCGCGAGCGGCCTCTAGTTACTAATATGTCCGTGATGCTAATACTCAACATAATTTTCTTGTTCAAAAAAAGGACAGCATTTCCCTATTCTTAATTTAGTTGCAATTTTTAAAAATTCTAATCTGTTCGGGAGACACCGCTGTCAAAAAGAACTAGATTTATCTCAAAAAAGAACTATACAATTTTAAAATTATAATATCAGCCACATCTTATTTGTGAAAGATAAGTATAGCAGGTATAATAGATACGATGAGTGCCTTAAGATTGTAGATCTAAATGTAAGACTTTTATTACCACCTTTTTCTTACTTGTGTCGCTTAAAAAGTATACAAGAATATTTTACACGTTTGCATTAACCAAAATTAAATTTACACTAACAGCTCCTATCAGTATTTAATAGCAATTATTTTATACACTGCATATTATTAAGATATGTATTTTATTAATCACGATTAGGATGTTTCTATGGTTCTGGTTTTGCGCCTTTCCATTTATTTCTTCTAAATTACACAAACATCTATTATGCTATTAAAAAAATATCAGGCGCTAGGAAACAAGGTTCCCATTTTTGCTTCGAAGAAAGGAATGTTTGAGACATTATTGGTCTTAAAAAAAACATTTTACATATTTTCAAACTTTCTTAACGTTTTGTACTAAATATACTGTTGGGCTTTTCTTACTTTAAAAAAAAACTCTCAGTAAAAATCTTCAGCCCCGAGTAGGATCACTCCCCATGCTCGTTAGACATTGGTTAGAATGAACCCGCTGATCCGCAGGCCGCATTGGCCCCTTTTTTACAGGGAAAAAAGCCTGGTCTGCTAAAGTAGCCCAATTATGAAGATCTCAAAAGAAAGAAGGAAATCCTTACATATATAATCATACATACTTGAAAAAACGACAAATAATTACGTATTAGTATTTTTCTAGCTATCACGTTTCATGAGATACAGCCAGGTGATAGACTGACAGACGACGGACTTAGTAGTAGGGTCCCTTTTTAATATTAAGCCTTTTTTATGGAGCACTAATAAATAAGTTATCTATCTGTTTCTCTGTCAAGACCCTTTTCTCTAGTAAGGGAGAACAACAACAGATCCAGTTTTTAAGACTTCTCAATAAGTATTAGATACGGAAATGATAGAACTAATATATGATTTCTGCTCTTGCCTATTGAGATATATTATAATCTAAAGTAATTAATTATCCGTATTGGAGCAACGTGATGAGTCTACTCTCCATTTCCCCTCTCCTGTAAGTAGGAAGGCCTGTCTCTGTAGAAGGCTTTTAATATGCTAATAATAATGATGATGATGATGGTCTAATAATGTAGGTATTATTAATAAATTAGGTCTTAGGATTAGTAATGAAATTCGATGTGCATTCATAACCAATTGTTTGTGTTTTTACAGTTCACTCTTCTTGTAGCTGTTGTTTCCACATCAGTACACGCAGATGGATCCAAGTGAGTAACTAATTGCTACTTTCCTAAAATTATGTTACTATTAAACAGTAACCATCACTTAATGAATACAAGAGATATAGATATCTAGATATATATATAGATATCTAATGGGAAAGTGTGCGAAATTTTATTGTTGATTTTTTACTTCCTCTGCTCCGCGACTGTAAAACTATTAGCTATTGTGCTGATGCGCAAATTGACTCAATTCAAAGTAAATATAATAAAGGTGACAAGTAGGCGCGTAAAAATTGATTACCTTAGAAAGTGCGGGTAACCATCCTTGCACATTGAATTGTAAAAAATAATGATGCGGAATTTTATTGTAAGTTGTATATCAAGTGTGACGGACGGACAGGGTAGCGATGCCGAGAGGGAAAGCAACTCCGCACGCGTGCCGTTGACTCTAGGCGGAACTATTAAAAAACTAGCGAAGCTTGCATGCGAATGATGATGACGCTACTTCGATGAAATCATGCTTTCCTTATAACACTAATTGTGGACACAAATGATGTAATATTTGTATTTAATCGCTTTGTCGCTTTGCGTTTGAATGGGATCGTTTAAACGATTTTAAATACCATCACTAATTTTGTATTGTTACAGGAAAAAGATTCGCATACATCTGCCACAGAAAGTGAAGCATATACACCACCATAAGAAGATTTACATAACGAACCACCCTGCATCCTCGCAATATGCTCCGGCCTATGTGTCGGGCGGCGAGGGCACAGTGGCGGTACCGTCGAACATATTGCCGGCTGTGGCAAACATTGTACCGGTGAATCTGTATGACGAGACGCAAACTCGACTACATAGCAATTCTCCTGCCGCTTCACAACTGTTACCACTGTACCATGCTCGCGGATACTACGGGCCTACACCGAATGAGATCGAGGAATCAGATTACGATTCAGCCGCCGAGTCAGAGTACGGCCCCTCGGTGTATTCATCTGCTGCGGCCCATTCTAACCATCCACCGAGAAGATTAAAAATAATTAAATTAAATGAAACGCCTCATAAAAAACTTGTAAGAAAAGGTAAACCTAAGAGAGTAGTTGTACGTAATAAACCTCAAAGCCACAGTTCTATTGAAGGAGAACTTCCAGTTACAACTTTTCATGAACAGTTCTATTCTGATGTCGACGGCTCCGGAACAGTTAGGAAAGTCAAAAAACCGCCACGTATTGAAAAAATAGTTGACGGAGATACAGAACATATTCACACATATAGTGAAGAACATATACACAAACTGTTTTATGATCAAGGTTCGAAAGTCGCTGGTGTTGTGGGGGTTGATCCTCTAACTGGAATGTCAGCAATAGCCACACCACAGCATATAATCCCTTTTAAAGGCAGGCATACTCTAGTCGCTCTCCCATCTCATCCATTTGCTGGTATTGCAGCAGTTGGCGCAGTATCGAACCCCAATAATTATGAGTACGCAGCGTACAATGCACGTGACGTCACACATGACCATATATTCCACGACCACGGTGAAATTCCTATTGATGTCGATCTAAATAAAGAGCCTTTGTCTATACCTCCAAAAGTTTCATACAACAGCCAAGGTCTAAGAATCAATGGTCAGAAAAAGTATAAAAGTAAAAACTCACCAAAAGGTAAAAAAGTTAACAAACAACCACCTACCGACTTTTCTTACTATGAAAGTATTTATACTCCCAATAGACCAAGAAAAATTCCTAGACCAACCGTACCTACATATGATACCACGGGTGATGCGGCTGATGACTATCAGCCTGTTCCAAACTTTGGTTACAAAGAAATACATAAAAAGCCTCGCAGTTCCTCATATTATGGTAAGCAAACTGATTTCCGCTCAGAAGAAGCCAGCGTGCCAACTCCTTTTGAAATATCGAATACAGTGCTACACGAATATAAACCAAAACGGTATCCTGGCTCTGGATCTTCACCTGAAGTCTTAACAAAATTCCGAGACCCATTCGCAAATTTTAAAGACACATATGCAAATAATTTTGAGTACGATACCTACGCGTCATCATCGAACAACTACAGATCTGAAGACAAAAACGACTCAGGCTATGAACATCGTGGAAAAAGTGGAAAAAAGAAATCGGTTTCAACTCAGAATATAAGCTTTGGAGGACAAGATCAAATAGCGTGGAATGTGGATCACACGGCAGACGGTGTCAATATAGACGATGATAATGTCCCGACTGCATTGGATATTGATGAATTTGATCAAGACCAAATTAACAATACGCCCAAAGATTCATCTCAAGTTGAGCAATTCTTTTCTTTATTGGCAGGTAGAGATTTAAATGGTGGTCAAATAACTATGCCGGACGCATCCAACAATGACTATCAATTCGTCGATGCCCCAACAGTTCAAACACAAGTGCATTCATCTGCTACAACCACCCCAAATTTTAACACAGACAGTACAGAAGCACCTTTGACTGAATCCCCGAAGACTAACGACTCAAGAAAGAGTCGTAGAAATAAGGAAACGGAACCAAAAAATAACGAACGTCACATAAGAGATAATCGAAGTAGGCAGAATCCGAGTTCTAGTCGAACACACGAACAAGATACCGCGGGAAAACTCAAATATGGTGATAAAATTTGATCTATACAATAACTTTAAATTAGGGCTAGGATAGTTGCTATTGTAAATAATAATGAACTAATTTTAGTTCAGTCAGTGATAATTTATCTCTCATATAGACAACACATGGTAAAATAATAATTTATTATTTAAATAAAAACGATTTCGAAATTTTATTTAGGTGTAAGTAAATAGACCAATACAATAAGTAATCGTGCATTTTATTCAAATTCTTAGGTTGTATAAGGATAAAAATAAAATAATCTTTTTATAAAGATTTTATTTGTTTTGTTTTCTGTATTTTGATTAGAATACTCATTTTAAATTTATTTTGCGACGAGTTTATAGTGAAATCATTAACAATTTTTATGTCTTATTTCTTTAGTTCATATTTGATAATTTAATTTTTAACAGGAATTAAGATATGTTATTATATAATCTATCAGATAATCTAGTTATAATATTTAAAGTGGTTTAGCGGGACAATATTACTTATTTTTTTAATATTTAATTAAGAAAAAACGTAATCCATTTCGATTTATTTCTATAAAATTTACGTTTATAATTCTGTTAAAACAAACTACTAAGCCTATAACAACCAGTTAAGTGCCTCTATCACACTTATGTAAAGCAAGGCAACGTCCTCTCTATATCATTTTGAAATTTTCCATTAGTAAACAAGAAACAGGAAGCGGGGATCAACTTTCCTTGTGAGAGCTTTCGCTGTGAGTCATAGCCCATGGGCATCGGTGCAGGTTGGATGTGAAGTGAAGGGTCTGGCGCGGGGAGTTACGTGAGCACAGGAGTGTAACTTTAATTTGTTATGTAACTTGTTTAACCGTGCACTTGAGGTACCAATGTCTATTGTTATTGCTTATGTGTAGGTCAAATGATGGAAGTTAAAACATTTCCTGCTATCAATTCGATTTTGTTAAACGACTTCAAATAAAAAAATAAAAAGGACTTCAAAACGAACTAAGCAGTAAAAAAATAGTTATTCATTTAGTTTTTGACGTCAGTAAAATAATATATGTAGGGTCGAATTGTTTCTCAATTATACGTTCTTTGACATCGTTTAAAAAAAGGAGTAACTATCACAATTCGATCTTTGTTTTATGTTTTTGAATGTATGTTCGCGGATAACTTCGTCGTTTATGAACCGGTTTTGATGATTGTTTTTTGTTGGAGAGGATATAGTGCAGAGTGGTACAATAACAAGGAAACCAGGATCTGATGATAGGATCTTGGAGAAATCGAGGAGAACTTTCGACATTTGTAGGGACGACCAGTGCGTTTGTTAATTTTCTATTCTATCTATTAAGTATTTTATAGTAGTACAATTTTATGAACATCTGGAGTGATCCTATATTGGATATCAGCGTTGGACGCTAGAGCTGGAGAGTGGCCCAAATAAAAGAAAACTACTCCATCGAATTTGGGCTCCTGGGTTTCGTCTTAATGAGTAATCTCATAAGCGCTCACTAAGATAAATAAAATCTAGTAGGTTTACCCATGGTCGCTATCGATAAAGTACTATAAAGTAAGAAATAAAAAAAAATAGAACATTCTTCAAAATCCACTAAAAAGTAAAAAATAATATCGTTATTTAGTTACTTTTATTTACTTAAACATAATTATCTATGATTCCGTTGACCATTCAGTTTAGTTAACGCCCGAGTTATCAACTTGGATGGCAATTGCTAGGTTAGGTTTGTTTAATAGTCAAGTGCAAATCCATACAATTAATAAGTAAGTAAATTGAGCAAAAGTAATTAAATGGATACACTACTTTTTTTTATTATACATAGAGTGCATGTTATGTGCTTAGCTACTGATCCATCCACATTTTTATCCGCGAACTTTCCATTCCCGTGGGCAAATCAGGAACGAATTAGCCTATCTACTCCTTATGAGTCTGGCTATCATGTACTTAGATATGTTTTACAATCCAAGCAATAGTTTCAGAGAAAAATCAAAATGGACAGATGAGAAAAAGACAAAAATAAAAAAAAATAATGTTTTGAAGTACATAAGTCCAGTACATTCTTTCACATGCATTTAGTGAAATGCTGTTAATTTGAAATTTATCACCAGATACTTCAGTTTTATTTATTTGTGTACATATTATACTGCCATTTAATTATCTATGCATAATCTATAGCAATATTAGCTGTTTGTTTGTTTGTTGGAGCGCGCTAATCGCAAGAAATAGTGTTTCTAATTAGAAAATTCTTTTTGTGTTGGATATTCCATTTATTATAGAAGCCTTTAGGCTATGTAATATCACGCTGCAACCAATAGAAGCGAAGAATCAGTAGTAAGTGTGGAAAAAAACGGATAAAATGATTCTTCTTTGAGGGCTAATATATAATAAATTATAAGGAGTAACTTAGGATATTTTCATTTTCATAATCTTTTAAAAAAAATTTATTCCACTCGGACGAAGTCACTGGCATCCGCTAGTATTGAAAGAAAGTTATTAATTCAAAGAATTGAAGACACTATAAATCATACCATTCAGGTAATATAGAAGATTTATTACTTAGGTATAAGCTAACTCTATAAAAGTAGTATATGAAATATTGTTCAATCTACTCATAAGTATCGCCTCGTTGATACATTAGTCTATTCGGTTTCGGATCATGACATCAGTAACAGCTCTGAGTTAGAAAATTGGTGGTGCAAGACCAACGCCCCTCGGAGATAGTCCGATCCATAATTCCTGCTACTAACATTTCTTAATTATTTATTTGTTCACAACAACGAAGAAAAACATAGAACAGAGACATAAAATAGAACTGGTAATATAAATAGAAATATGGAAAATAGAAATGGATAAAGTAGAACTGGTACAAAAGGCGACCTTATCGTTTAACAGCGATTCTTCCAGGCAAACTTAGGTTTAGGAAAACATTAGGACACTAGAATGCAGGTGGTAAAGAATACGTATAAAATACATGCATTCAAATACATACACATTAATACATGAACAAATACACAAAATACCCATACAATAATTATAATAGATATCTTAAGGTAGACTAACATATATTAAATGCAGCATAAAACAAATAGGAGTTAACATTTGAAGATAAATGTGTTTAAAGATTAGCTAACTAACATTTCCATTATTGGAACAGCGTTGTGGGTTTAAGTTCTGAATCCCCTCTCCTTTAAGTAATGAAGTCAATGCTTGTAGTTGGTCGATGATGACATTAAAACATAAAATAATATGACTTTTTCATTGTTAAAATATTGTGAAACTAGGTTATTATTTTCATAAAAGTTAACGTAACTTTTACGGTCTATTAATAAATTATCAATTTTGCAAAATGTTCTAACATTTTTTACGACTAACATTACTTTTTAACATTTAGTAATAGATGCAGTTTGTGATTTATTCATTGTACTTCCCATGAAGTATGATATTTTTAACCGAATTTAAAAAAAGAAGAGGTTTTCACACGGACGTGTAATTTTGTTTTGTTTATTTTTTATATTTGTTACCTCATAACTCTGTCATTTATAAGCTGATTTTGAAAGCTGTTGTGTAGTTAAAAGTGTATGCTTCTTCAAAAATTAATCCGTACTCTGGTTCATTAAGATCGGTGCAGCAGAAAGATAACAGAATATGACTGTACAGAGAACTTCTCCAAGTAAAACTACTTCTTTTTAATGCCTACGAAAGTTTTTTAAATGCACCCAACCGGAAAGTGAACCTTGGACATAATACTTATATCCCGAGATCCCACTGCTAGATTCTGCAAGTATCTATTTATGATTATTACTACTACTAGGACTACTACTACTAAAAAGTGGTTAATTTTCGATTAACTACCTAAGCTAAGTTATTGCGTTTTTCCTCAATATGCATTTAAAATTAGTTTTATCAAAAAATGCTTATACCTGCATATTCGAGTAGTGGGATCTCGGGATGTTAATATTACGAGTATGTCTGAGATTCACTTTCCGGTTGGGTGCATTTATAAAAATGTTCGTAGTCGTAGGCATAGAAAAGAAGTTGAGGAAGTTCGTTATGATCTTGTTGAACTAGAGCACGAGTAAAATTGCATCTACATCATCATTATTGTTACGAATAGATAATTCGTCTATAAGATAATCCTACAGAGGTTGGCGATTATTACGGCTATCTTGATTTTCGATGCAGCAGTCTGGAACAACGATCTTGTGCTCATTCCATATCACTTGCGAAGATTATTGAGCCAAGAGGTGCGTCATCTGCCAGGTCTTCGGCTTCCTTGGTCCTTGTCTTGCATAATACGCTGCAAGATCCAATTCTTCTTTTCCTTCATCATCATCATGTGCTGCCATCCTCTGAACGAAGTTTGGTGGTCATTATGTGAAAAGCTTTCTTATTTTCTACAACTCTCTTTAGTTGTCGGTAATTGAGTCCGGTCCTCCTGTCGTCCAACATTCATTTAAAATTATAACTGTTATATCAACAAAACAGATACCTGCAGAATGAAGCAGTGGGCTCTTATACAATAAGAAACGGAGTGAGTATTAGCGCTTGCGTTGTTTAAGAGGTTCAAGTAATTACCTTTGATACTAATCTCATGAGAATTTCGAACTTTCTTTTTTATTATGCAACTCCAAAATTGCTGTAAAATGTTCATTCTAATAGACCTGTTGGAGCAAAATTGTAATGAGTTAAAGTAATTTTTTCTTTTTAATATAAACCGGAGCTAACTTATCCCAATATCTATACAAACCATGCCCACGTGGAATGGTGGCAAGAATTCTTTCGCTTCGCGCAACATTCGGGTCATGACCCCGGATTATGGTTTTTAATCTATAATTTTTAGAAACCGGGTAATCACTGAAATATTTCGCATGGCATGCAAGGAACCAGCCGATTAAGATTTTGCAAAATTTGTCCAGGTCTGGCTGGTGGGAGGCTTCGGCCGTGGCTAGTTACCACCCTAGCGTCAAAGACGTACCGCCAAGCGATTAAGCGTTCCGGTACGATGTTGTGTAGAAACTGAAGGGGTGTGGATTTCATCCAACAAGTTTGCCCGCTGCTATCTTAGATCACATAATCACTTAACAAAAGGTGTTACTGCAGTCAAAGGACTAACTTGTAATGTATAAAGAACGGGTCGTCAAAATAATGAAAGTCCATTTTTCTTACGGACACAAGAATGCCATTTCTAGTTGTCATTTTTGTGTCCGTAAAGAAAAAATAGACTTTAGTTCATCTTCTTTTTGGCCTTATCGTATTAAAGATTAACCTTATTATTAATAATAATTGCTTTGGGCAATTATAACGATGACCGCATCGTTTGCACGTCCATCCGTAACTTTCACGTAACAATTACATAAACACTATTATCTTCATCTCATTCCATATCCGTTAACGTCTACATTTAAAGGTTACACGGTGCAACTGTAGTTTAGCAATAATACAGTAGGCTAATAATAATTATTATTAAAATAATTAAATATTGTATGTAAGTATGTAAAATTATTTAGTAAGATTCAATTACTAAATAAAAATATTATACTAAATAACAACCTCTAACGGAGTATCTCTGTGTGATCTACACCGAGAAGCGCAGTGTTGGTCGACCCACCCCCACCCCCACTAGGTGGACTGGCGACATCAAACGGGTCGCAGGCCGCTGTTTAGAAGTGCCTAAAAGGACTAAATACTCATAACAGCTCTAAGATAGTCGCCAGGGCTTGAATTTATCGTCCTGAAACGTCCGGAAAGACTTGAGCTGCCATTAGCACAGGCAAATAAATAATCCTGGATTTTAAAATAAAGGTGAATTTGTAATATTCTGATTAACCTTAGCATCAATGACTTCATTACATTTTGTGTACCTACCTCTATGAATGCTTAATTTTTTCCACGAAATATTTTCAAAAAACTAAGTAAGTTTAATTAAGATAATTAGATCACAACGTAAATAAATAGAAAATATACAGAATACAAAAAAAAAGTTTTGCTTATATGCCACGCTCAAGGTAAATACCTTGTTGAGCCGTCAACCAGGTGTTAGGGAGAAAAAATACATGCCTAGAAAAAAGCAATGAGCTTCCTAGGCAGAACCTTGAGAGACATATGAGGACCTAAAAAATTTGCTTGAAACTTTGAGGCAACCCTAGCTAGACTGACACTGGTTAACGCCTTCGACAGTTATACGTATGTTTGTAGGTAAGCAGTTAGGATTATGCAAATTTTTAACTTTGGTATGGAAGCTTTTCAAATAATATAATAATTTATATACACAATTATGACAACAAACTCAAAACATATAAATACGTTTCGGGATGTCATCATCATCATCATCAGTTCCAGGCCTCCCTCCTTATAGGGGAGAGGGGATATGGAGCGTACACCCACCACTCTGCTCCAATATGGGTTGGCGGGCTTAGGGTGATAATGTTTCATTTATTAACGATCACTATCAGATGTTGATGACAGTGACCGGGACGGCTTAACGTGCTCTCCGAGGCACGGGGGTGTAACACCACGAACTTCCAGACTCCGGGCTTGGAATGTACTGAACATTTTATAGTAGAAAAATTAAAAAGCTCATAATTATTCCGTGACCCGACCCAGGGATCGAACCCAGGACCTCGTGATCGAAGCCACATAGGCTAACCACTAGACCAACGAGGCAGTTTCGAGATGTAATACTATTTAACTAACACATTGTATAAAGGCATCAACCAAAAGCTATGCTGTGCACGTTAGCTTAAGCCTACCGAGAAATATCTGCGTGCGTGTCTGATTTGTAAACTGTGTTGAGATGTTATAATCAGGCTGGAGGCGCTATGTAGTGTATATGTAATACTTAAGTGTCTCTATCTAATTATTATTTAAAGGTATAATTATCTGTTCACTGCAAACATTTAGATAATTTGTATTGTTACTTAACTCTTGTTCATCTCAGTACGACGGGCATCGGCGCAGTACCCGTATGTAATCATTGACAGGCTAAGCAATCCACCAAAAGATTATACAGAGTTTTCGAAATCCTACAAATGATCATTATCAAGCATCATCATCATTAACAGCCAATGTCAATTCCATGACATGACTGGCCATTTAAAAGACTTCCAAACAAATCTCTCCTGAGCCGCCTGTGACGCCTATACTACTACTCCAAATGTGAATAGAAAACTATATAAAAAGGAAGGAAAGACGAATTGCATCGTTCAGTTATTTTGAAGAAGAAGTAATAGAAGAGCAAGTAGAAGTATAGTAAAATCCAATCTTAATTCTCAATTTTTTTTAAATAAGTTATCAGGATACGAGGCAGGACGTCAGTCGGGTATTAGTCAAAAAATAAAAGTCATTAAATAAAAACAATATAATAACAACATAACAATAACTTAAACTTATTTACAATTGTACTGTAATACTGGACCGCACCGCACTTTACCAGCGAACATGACTTAGTTGGCTCTATACAATCAAAACAAAATCAATTGACTTGATATATTTTTTGAAGTATTCATTTTCTTTTATGGTAAGGGCCTCCGCCGTGGCCCGAGCCCAACGCGTTCGTGTAACTGTCTCCAAATCCTCCTCCGTGACCCCCGTGGCTCAAGTCTGACAAACTAAATCCACCATGACCTCCGTGGCTACTGGATCCGCCTAAGCTATAGCTGTCTCCATGACCACCCCCAAAGCCTCCAGATCCGTGATCGTGGCCACCGCCAAAGCCCCCTCCGTGACCACCACCGAAGCCCCCTCCGTGACCACCTCCGAAGCCTCCTCCGTGGCCACCGCCGAAGCCGCCGCCTCCACCGCCTGAATACCCCCCGTGACCGCCACCGCCTCCTCCTCCGATATTTTCCACACTCACTACAGCATATGTCTCTTCGTGACCTCCTCCGAGACCTCCGCCGCCGAAACCACCTGACCCGTGACCGCCGGACAAAGCAGACGCATAACTATCGCCTCCAGAGAACCCGTGGCTAGATCCACCGCTGTGATCATCATTACCGCCGCCGTATCCACCGAAACCACCTCCGTGGCCACCACCGAAACCTCCGCCATGGCCTCCATCGTGACCTCCACCGATATCATCACCGTGTCCACCGCCGAAACTACCACCGTGGCCTCCGCCATGACCACCGCCGTATCCTACATCATTTCCTCCGAAACCCCCACCATGACCACCGCCGAACCCTTCATCGTGACCTCCGAAACCACCCCCGTGACCCCCACCAAATCCAGAGTCATGACCACCAAATCCTCCGCCATGTCCGCCACCATATCCACCACCATGTCCTCCGCCAAATCCAGCTCCAAAACCTCCGCCATGTCCTCCGCTACCGCCAAGATCGTATCCTCCATGGCCTCCTAAATCGTGGCCACCACCAAAGTCATGGTCATCGTGACCACCGCCGCCTCCGTGACCACCGCCGAACCCGCTATCATGTCCTCCGCCGTAGCCACCACCGCCGCCGCCGAAATCATGGCCGCCACCAAAATCATGGCCTCCGCCGAAATCATGGCCATCTCCGCCCCCTCCATGTCCACCTCCAAATCCACCGCCGAAGCCACCTCCGAAACCGCCTCCATAGCCACCGCCTCCGTGATCGTGTTCTTTCAGATGGTCCACAAAGCCGCCGTGTAAATGGTCGCTTAAACTTCCGCCATGGCCTCCGTAACCGCCGCCTCCCCCTCCTCCGCCGTGTCCGCCGCCGTGTCCGCCGCCGTGGCCATGATCGTCATGGTGCTCCTCAGGTATATGCACTCGAATATGTACGCTGAAAAAACAACATCAAATTAATAACCCGGAACAGCTCTCAGCATTTCCAACATTGCAAAAACTTGATAGTCAAGTGCATTGATATAATCATGAGAAACCGCAGCCACAATAGATCGCAATGCAGGGTCAGATATGAAACTGTAAGGGTTACAGACAATAGCTTTTCACAATTTACCACAATGAGAGACGCGTGAGAAACACTTTATAGAAATCTCAAACAAATAACATCATCCACAGGTGTTCGTGCGGTTTCGATCAGATATAGCGTAAACACCTAAACTAACATCACAATCAATACTATAATTGAAGAAGATTTTTTAACGCATATATATCACCTGTGGATGACGTAGTTTTACTTAAAGGAACATGAATATACTAACTGTTCATGTCCACCAAAAGTCGCGGTGCAGATGCCAACGCTAGCCAGAAGGAAACAGCTTAGCTGAAATATAATATATACATTAATATAACCGTTCTACGTTACGTAAATGTATCCTAGCGGTTGTAAGCTCGGAGCTTTAATGAAATCGAAAGCGGTCAGAACAACTTGCACTTTGCGAATGTCTATATCATGGTTCTTTCCGGATGATGTAACCGTAGTAACTGTTTGGTTGCAACGCGTGACCTTTTCACAGGATGATGATCATTTCAATTAACACAGTATCAAGACTGACTTAACTATTAACCCCACTACATTAATTTAATAAAATAATAATTAATCTTCAATAATGCATATCTACATAACAGCATTTAAAGTGAGAAATAATTAATTATTTATTAAATTTAAGACTACAAAATTTAATTAAATTATTTAATTACATTTAATATAAAGACATAATAATTACTAGTTTTGACTTAATTTATTTGAACTTAATTTTTTTTATTCATCACAAACCCTTGACTGCAATCACACTTGGTAAGTCATGATGCAATCGTAAATGGAAACGGGCTAACTTGTTAGGAGTAGGATGAAATCCACCAAAAAAAATTAAAATTAAATAAAATTAATTTGCCAAGTAGGTCGTTTGTCTACATTATTAATAATAATAGCTCGCTATACACATTCTTTCTTTAATCAAGTATATCCTTATCTTTCCATTTTTTTGGTGTAATAAGTTTGTGTGCAATACTAGCTCTGCTAGTCAATTATAATTGATCCAAGTTATAAAAAAATAACAAATATTTTTCATTTTATGATTAAATTAATAATTGATTATGTAGATTTTTTCATCACTATAATAAATTATAATAAAAAAGCACAATGCAAGCTTAAAGTAGAATGATCTACTCACGGCAAAATGGAAAGCCATGATGTATGGAAGCTGCTTCCACCACTGTAAGTAAACACTCTTTGAGAGATATCATTTACTGTGCCTTTTATATGACAGTGAATGTGCACCCCTACTTCGTTCGGCAAAATTTATTGAAAACGTAAATCTATTTTGTTTACACTATTAACATGGTGAAATTATCGAGTTCAAGAGATCGCACCGAATTAAAATCGAACAGGAAACTCCCAAATTGATTATTTTATTCCAAAATACTTTTCCAATCGAAATAACAATATTCTGCAAATTTGTTAATATCCTTACTAATATAAGAAAGACCAAAAGTTTGTATGTTTAATTATGATGATGATGACATGGAGGTTTGTTACTCTTTCACGCAAGAACTACTGAATGGATTTTGATGTAACTTCATAATAATATAGCTTATTTATCAGAATAACACATAAGCCACATTTTATCCCGAAATTCCCATGGGAATGAGAACTACGTGAGTGAGACCGCGGGCGTAATCTGTAAGTACATAATTGTCCAATTGTAATATTATTATACGAATTAAAAATACAATAAAATCAAAATCAAATTACAAGATGTAGTTATCTGTATTTAAAATCAGCGGGCAGTAATAAATCTGAACCTGAGTGTTTATTGCCTTTCTTATGATAGGTACTAAAATACACACCTAAGTGTTTGAATGGTATTAAATAAATATTCTTTTTAAATTTATGTTTGTGTACAGCAACAAAGGCTTATTTTATTTTAAATTAATCATTTAAAATATGCACCATTTAAGTAACGTAGACTACTAATAGATATTCTGTACGTATTGATTGAAAATTATAAAAATGCCCCATACTAGATTAAATACTACCAAGAAATGAAAGAAGCAAGGCTGAACTAAATCAAAGCAAAACTAAAATTCCAACAGGGCCCCATATTCGACTATTTCCATCTTAGAATGCATCATCACTTACTATCAGGTTTGATTGCAGTCAGGGTGTTACTTGTAAAGAATAAAAAAACCTGCCAAGTGTGAGTCGGGCTCGCGCACCAAGGCTTCCGTAAATTTTAAGGTTTTTATTCATTCATTGCTTCATGCCAAATTTCAAGATTCTAGGACTAGCTGCGAGTATTTGAGAGTTAAATAAGCGGCTCATGCAGTATCTTTTGATTGCGTTGATATATAAGTTTGATTTTGATATAGCGTAAAGGTATTCTAGATTTCAGTATTAGATCTAAATTTCAATTGAATACCTCAACGCGTCGCGTCCATCAGCAGTGGGTAAGTTTAAAATTATTAAAAATATTTATATTAAATTTTGTAACTAAAAATTTACAGTTTTTAAAATTTTTCCATTATCTGTGCTATATGTTTTCAAGATTCTAAGTTTACGGAAACTACCTGTTAGGTTTTGATTTAGTTACGTCTAGTTGTGAGTTAAATATGCGTCTTATATTGCTATATCTTTTGATTTTGTTGACATAGAAGTTTGATTTTGTTACAGCTTAAAGATTTTATATGCCCAAGTATTTAATATGAATTTCAATTAACGAAAATTGTATACTTTATACAATTTTCGTAAATTTTCCATTATTTGTGCTATATGATGTTGTTTCGTACTTAATTTCAAAAATCTAAGTTTACGGGAACTACCCTTTAGGATTTGATAGAGTTGCGTCTAGTTGTAAGTTAAATATACGACTTATTTTGCTATAAGGGGTAAGCTTAAAAGCATTATTATTATATGATTCAACTAAAAATTTACAGTTTTGTTAATTTTTCATTATCTATACTACTTATAATAACGTTACTGCGTACCAAATTTCAAGATCCTAAGTTTACGAAAACTACTCGTTAGATTTTGATTGATAGATGACCATGTCGAAAATTGGGGAAAATTTTGGCATAAACGGCTGTATCTTTTGATTACCTTGGCCTAAAAGCCTGATTTTTTCACGACTCTAAGGGACAGCAGACTTGAGTATTTGATATAAATTTCAGCTTGATACCTCCACGTGTTCCTGAGAAAAAGCGTCTCGACAGATAGACGGATGGACAGCGATGTGATCCTATAAGGGTTCTGTTTTTTCTTTTAGGCACGGGACCCTAAAAAAGAACGTTCTGACAATGGTTATCATTCTTCAAATAAATGTTCAACGTACGGGGTGTAAAACCACTGAGATTTTAATCATTTCATTTTTATCCGACTGCGTCAGAAGGAGGGTTATGTTTTTCGAGAGTATGTATGTATGTATGTCTATTTCTTTGGCACGCGCTACAGCCTAAACGACTAAACGGATTTTGACTGGTGAGGTATCGTTGAATTTGTTAAAATTGTAGTAGTGACATAGGCTACATAAATTTTCAAAATGGTGGCTGTAAATGGGGAAAAAAAGGGGGATGTGTGCATTTCTTTCTCTTATCTTAGCAATATGGGTATCAAATGAAAGGTCGTAAAAAGACCATTTCAAAAATATAAATATCATATCATGTTTATATTGCCGTTTTAACAAAAAATGGCAAAAAGTGTACCGTATCATTTCTACCGTTCGGAGTTTTTCTCTCAGCCACGCGATGGACCCGGCACCCGCACGGTGAATCCATGGAATGCTAAGATATTCGTCTCTGCAGCGTGATGTTATAATTATAGTCTAAAGTCTTCCTCGATAAATGGCCTATTCAACACAAAAATAATTTTTCAATTAGAACCATTCCTTGGATTAGCGCGTTCAAACAAACTCTTCAGCTTTATTATATAGATATATATTATTATACATTGTCTATTTCATCTTCCTATAACATATCACTGTTATCAGAAAGAAACAGCAGCGCAACTAATGTGTTATGCAAGCTAATCGCACTTGAGCGCTGCAGGAAATGTGAACAAAAATTTGCTTGATGATGATGCGACGATAGCTTTCATTTGTCGCCACCGAGTTATAGCTAGATACGTTATTTATGTGCGTCAATTGGTCGCTTGCAACGTGTATAAAACAACTTAGACCTGTGTGCACCAAGATTTTGGTTATCATAACCAACGGTAAACATAACTTTACTATAAATTTACAACTTATAATAATCCCGTACGCCAGTTAAGTACGTAAACCAGGCAGTTTTCTTAACCGAGCTTACGTCCTTAACCGGTGTACGGGTTGTCGTGAACAGTAAATTTTATGTTTGGCTTATGTTAACCGTTGGTTATGATAACCAAAATCTTGGTGCACACAGGCCTTACTATTATTGTTCGTATCGAATAGAATAAAAATTCCAACGACGAAACAGTGACAGTAAACAGTTATGCTGTCGTCCAACGGTAAATTAATCGTCGCTATATTGTGGGAACACGCCCTACCTGCCAAATAGGATTTTTTTTTAATTGTAGCAGATGTCTACTCATGTGATTAAAGTCCAGTAAAATTAGGTCTTAAATCTAAAATTTAGTTACAACTTTGCATTTTTAAATTACATTGTAAATAGTCTTAAATCAACTAATGTGTAAGGGCTTTAATGAATGCAACCCAATGGCAAGTCAAAAAGAATGAAAATGTGTTTTTTTACATTTACTCGAAAACTGTAAGAGTAAGACAAAGCTTAAAATCCTTACATTTATTATAAAGGCGAAAGTTATTATGTATGGATATATGTTTGTAACTCTTTCACGTAAAAACCGCTGAATGGATTTTAATGAAACTTCACAATAATATAGATTACATGTTAGAATAACACAAAGATGATATTTTATCCCTAAATTCCAACAGGAACGAGAACCACTAACGTCCTCTAGTAAAAAATATTTAAAAGAAAAAAATGCAATTCGCGTGGACGAAGTCACAACACAGTAATGTAGGTATACTTGTTATAATAAACCAGTAATAGAGATACCATTGTGCTGCAGAGAATAGATCTCATCTTAATAATGTAAGATAAATGTTTAAAAAAAACTTATGCAATAACTTCTCTATGATATGAGCTTAACCAGACCACAGGCAGTTACGTTAATAATCTAATGACCTTTGACAGCCAAACTATAGTCATTTTATAAAAGCTGAAAATTTGTCAAGTTCTATCGTCTGACCAGTAGACAACTATAAGTACTCGTAGAGATGACATTATTACGGTTTTGGGAATTAATAAGTTCAAAAAGTCCCCCTCAATCCTCGATGTATAAAGAGTAAGTACCTTCACATTTTTAAATTTTTTTCAAGTCAATATAAAACGTCATGACCACATTCGCCATGGTTCCGTGGCAACTCTTCGCCAGAGACTTTGTAAGTTGTGTAAATATTAAAAGTGCCCCGGCCCAAGAAGCTAAGTATAACACCAAAAAATTAATTGAACCGACTTAAATACCCACTAATAAGTAAAAAATCATTACGTCATTCAGTTTCGTTAATTTACTTATAGATATGATATCTATAAAGTGGGCGCCATCCCCCCAAATTTTTAGATTCCTTTTTACTTAGTTATTACTCTTAATTTTTTTAATAAAAGCAAATCAGCTACCTATCGTATCAATGAACAAAAAAACATTAATTTCACACACTGGTGTGGTCACAATTCCGTAAGATGTTTCTATTTGAACCCATTGACTCTACATTTTTTATAACAAAATAAGAGATCAACGGTGAAACTGTGTGAAAATTCATTACGTATAATTTCGGAGATGATTGCAATTAAGCTGACAGATAAATCAAGATCAAGACTTAAACTACTAAAGATAACATGTATTCTGTGTGTGTGTGTGTCTGTGTGTGTGTGCGTGTGTGTTTTGATTTTACGAATTGAAATTCATTGATCCGTTTTATAGGGTTCCGTACCTCGAAATGAAAAAACAGAACCCTTATAGGATCACTTTCTTGCCCGACCGTTTGGCTGTCAGGTACCGTACCTTTTTCTCAGATACACGTACAGGTATCAAGCTGAAATCAAATATTTAGGTCTACTGCCGCTTAGATCTGTGAAAAAATTAAACTACTTATTTAGCCATTGCAATTAAAAGATACAACCGTTTAGGCCGACATTTGCGACACTCTCTATGGAATTAAACCTATTAGGATACTAGCCGTGAATTCAGAATCTTGAAATTTAGCACAAAGTAACGTCTTATAGCACAGAAAAAGTAAATATTGCGAAATCCGTAGATTTTACATGATGTAACTTACAATCTAAAACATTTTTAATAATTTTAAACTTACTCTTCATTTCTTCATGAGGGCGTACAGGTATTAAAATGTAATCCATATCAAATACTCAGGTCTATAATATCTTTAAGCCATAACAAAATCAAATATACCTACAGCCTTGTACGGAACCCTCGGTGAGCGAGTACGACTCGCAATTGGCCGTTTTTTGCATAATGTCTATCTAACTATATCTCGTTCAAACATTGTATCAAAACAATTTAATCTTTTATTTTTCAGACCTACTTTTGTGTGTACCGCTTTATATGAATGGATCACGCAATTCAGTTGTACTACGCGAGTTTTTGTTATAGTATTTCTTTTAGCAATTACGATCCCAAATATGTGCAAAAGGTTATACTCGCAGGCAACGTCTCAAATTTATTTTAGCTACGGAGATTGGTTTTATCAAACAATTTTCAATCATATATACTTGTATTAAAGCATAGAATAAAAAAAAATCAATTAAACGCCTCTTCTTCAGCCAATCATCGAATTCTCGATGAGTTTTTGACACAAATAACTATTTATTTCGCCGATTACGTGCGTGTTATGCACATTCACTTTTTTAGAGAGGTACAGTTATATCATAGGGCCCTGCGCGTACGACACTGTTGCTGAGCGGCAATGTGTTTAACTTTAACGCACTGTATGCTCTAATTATTGTATTTAATTACGGTGTCTTAGGCGTAACTCTGACTGGAAGCGAGTCGCAGCGTTCGTTTGTCAAATACAAACTATTATTTTATATAAAGATGCAATATAGAAACAAGTCTTAAGATACTACTTATGGAAACAATAAAATAAGAAATAATATAAAAAGAAGGTTTTCTTTACATATATTATATATCATAAAATAAACTAATATATGTAGATAGATTAACATGTCACAAAGGCAATATGAACAGAAAGTCGTCTTTCCTTCTAATAAATTATAGCTAATAGAGATTAGCTATAATTAAATTATTACTTTTTCCCATCACTATCCTCTGAAAAAGTAATAATTTGCTGTTAGCAAAAACGACGCGTCACTTCGATTCGCCTCTGCGCTTTTCTGAGTAAAGTCTTAAAGACTCTAGAACATGATATTGAACTCTTCTTTAGCAACCCATCCTTGGTAATTTGGCAGACACAGTGGTATGAAGTTACTAATTATCTTCGTTATTAAAAAATACAAATCAAAAGTACCTACTTATGGTGTTCAATGAATACCGTAAGATTATTTTGAATTGTCAAAATAATCATTTCTTTATTAATTTCTGAATCCAGCGGTCCCCTTTATAACCCCGCGCTTAAAATCATCCATCTAAGTTAATTGGTAGATAGTCGACGCATTTTAAACTGAGTGGAGTAAACTTTATTTCTATTTCATATAAATCTACGAACGCGCGAACTGAACGACTACATTTTAAACACAATCATATTTTGAATTTTTTTTTTTATTGACTACAAGTTGGCCCTTGACTGCTATTGCTATCACACCTGATGTTAAGTGATGATGCAATCTAAGATGGAAGCGGGCTAAATTGTTAGGAGTAGGTTGAAATCCACACCCCTTCGATTTCTACACATCGTACCGGAACGCTAAATCGCTTGGCGGTACGTCTTTGTCGGTAGGGTGGTAACTAGCCACGGCGAAAGCCTCCCACCAGCCAGACCAAGACAAATTAAGAAAAATCTCAATCTGCCCCGCCGGGAATCGAACCCAGGTCCTTCGTCTTATAAATCCACCGCGCATACTACTGCGCCACGGAGGTCGTCGAGTTGAATAATATGATATGTGTACATATTTGTAATGTGCTCGCGTTATTTAAAAGTTTGATAAATGTAGTCTATGTTACTCCGGCCATTATTACAAATCTATTGACACTTCTTACATTAATATCTGTTCAGTTGCTTAGGCGCTACGGTGGAACATTCAATCATAAATACGTACTTACATAATATACATACATCATCATTCATCATTATCATTATCAGTCGGCAGACGTCCACTTCTGGACAGAGGTCTTTTATAGGGACTTCCAAACTCAACCATCCTGAGCCGCATGTGCCCAGCGGCTTCCTGCGACCCGTTTGATGTCGTCAGTCCAACTGGTGGGGGGTCGACCAACACTGCGCTTTCCGTGCGTGGTCGCCATTCTAGCACCTTTGGCCCCCAACATCCATCAGCTGTTTGAACCACGTGCCCCGACCATTGCCACTTCAGTTCTGCGACTCGCTGAGCTATGTCGGTTACTTTAGTTCTTCTGCGGATCTCCTCATTTCTGATTCGATCACGCAGAGATACTCCAAGCATTGCACTTTACATCGGCCGCTGAGTGAATCTGAGCTTCTTCTTCTTCTTATGAAGCCCGCAGTTAGCGACCAAGTCTCAGATCCGTATGTCATCACATACATAAACTGCCTCCCACTACTCCACTAGCCAAAAGTTTTCCGTTCCAATATAGACAAATTATTGTTCAAGGCGGTAGGCAGCCTTAAAATTTGGTCAGCAACCTTTGCGGGCCTGCCTATCAGTTTCATAACAACAATAAAATAGTGATAATTGATCGATCAACGCGCCGTGCAATGATTGTTCCTATAGTCGTTTCAGTCAACGGTCTTATAGCGAAAAGCTTTGACGAACATCTTAAAAAGCTTTCGCTTAGTGGTTGGATCAAGGGTCGGATACAGAAGGCAGTAATTCTTGAAACGGCGCGTATTGTGAAGAGGTTCCTCACTCTGCAGGCCTAACCACCGGTTTCTTGGACCCCCGGGCCCCGCAGCAGACGGAATGGATTTTTTTATAAATTTTTAATAGTGTTTTTTTTTTATAATTTTATAAGCAATGTTAAAATTTTTTAAAATAATTGTAAATAAATAAATGAGAGAAAAAAATGAAAATAATTGTTAGGAAGAAAAAGAAAATTATTATGTCTTTATTTGCTTACGAGTCTATATTGTCTAATCTATCGTCTGCAATGCAAGAGCAATGACTTTATCGACAGTGTCCAGAACAAGTCTGTTAGTTTTCCGTTTCCGGTTTTGCTCTATAAAATCTCAAGGCATAGGAAAATTTTATGATGTAATTTATCCGTGCAAATAGATGCAGTTTAACGGAAATTGTAGATCCGGTATTTACAGGATGTCCCATAAATAATGGATCAAACGAAAATGAGAATTCCGTCACCTAATTACTTAAAAATGTACCTGTACACAAGGCTGCGTTTGCAAAAAAAACTGCGGGATTTTAAGACCAATTTGCGCATCCGCTTCATATTTTCATGCATTGATCATTAGACTATCTGTTGCCAATTTTGAAAAAATTTAATACTGGACAGAGATTCACATAAAATAAAAAAGTTGGTAGCGCCGTAAATGACTATTTTCGCCACCTTTCGACTCTCACTTCTGTAAAAAAATACTTACCTTGGAGAAACGTTAGACCTAGTGTATGCCGTGCAGTGCCTATTTAAAGAAGAAAAGAAGCAAAAAATAAAATCATTTCTTAACTGAAATTCGTCTTACGTTGTCAGGCCAAGAACTTTTGACCCCGCCCTTGTATTAAATATATTGTTTGAAAGACGTTTACGGACTCAAGCACATTGTTTGTACACAATATGGGGGATGCCATCAGGACCTTGAGCTGATTTAAATATCATCATCATCATCATTATTAGCCGATGGACGTCCATTGCTGGACATAGGCCTTTTTTAGAGACTACCAAACACAACGATCCTGAACCGCATGTGCTCAGCGGCTCCCTGCGACCCGTTTGATGACATCAGTCAACCTGGTGGGGGGTCGACTAACACTGCGCTTTCCGGTGCGGGGTCGCCATTCTAGCACCTTCGGCCCCCAACACCCAACAGCTGTTCGAACCACCTACCCCGCCCATTGCCACTTCAATTCTGCGACTCGCTGAGCTATGTCGGTTATTTTGGTTCTTCTGCGGATCTCCTCATTTCTTATTCGATCACGCATAGATACTCCAAGCATTGCTTTTTCCATCGCCCGCTGAGTGACTCTTCCTTCTTATGAAGCCCGCAGTTAGCAACCAAGTCTCGGATCCGTATGTCATCACTGGCAACACGTACTGTTCAAAGACCTTCGTCTTCAGGCATTTAGGAATTGATGAAAATGATTTAAATATTATATTTTACAATAAAAGAAGTTTCTCAATTTGACCGTATATTTTTTATCGTATACAGTCATACTCATTGGCCACTAACTTTAAAAAGATAAAAAATATCGTTATACGAAAACAGGCGTAACATAAAATAGCCGTAACTACGCAAATAAGCGATCTTTCCAGACCTAGCTAGCAACCTATATTGATTGAATGACCTAGTTCATATGCAGCTGCGCACTAAACTGGACGCCTCTAGGCATGTGGCTAGAAAGCTAAGTCTAGATAAGTAGGATATGTAAAGTATATGCTGATCATCGATCGATACATCGATGTATGTTATAGTACTGGTACCAAGCAAGTACAATTGAGTTACCTTGTTTATTAATACATAGTAATTTTGATGTAGGTGTGTAATGTGCGGCCTATTTCAATAGAAAAGCTTCGATTTTCAGGAATCGGGAACGATAACTACTCATATTTTTCGCATAAGTATTTTTTTTATTAATTATAAGTTAGCCCTTGACTGCAATTACACCTAACGGTAAGTGATGGTAGAATCTAAAATGACAGCAAGCTAATTTATTAGGAGTAGGAGGAAATCAACACCCCTCTCGGTTTCTATACGATATCGTATGGCAAAGCTAAATCGCTTGGTAAAGGTAAAGGTAAGTCTTTGTTAGTAACCAGCCACGGTAGAAGCCTCCCACAAGCTAGACCTAAACCAATTTAGTTTTCTAAATTAGAAGGGCAGATTTAGTTTTCTTAATCGACCCAGACGGACATCGAACTCAGGACCTCTTATATATCGACTGCTTCTCTTGTCTCTTCTGACAACATAAGGCTCTCTGCAATATTACCTACGCAGTAACTACAGAGACAATTTAAAACATTACAGTCTTCTGTCTTATTACAGTACTAAAAAAGTAAAGTTTTGCGATAATGGTTGTAGAATGTAATCGTAATCTAAGTTTGACATTATATTCCTCGACGACGGCTGGAAAGATTCTGTTGAATCTCATTCTCTATGTTGATAACTGTAAGGACAATGTTCATAAAAAAGAATTTTTGAAAATTCCACTGCAGTTGCAGGCTTTAGTTTTTGAATTTATGTGACATTTCACATTATCGATGTTTTCTAAATATATTAAAAGAACTCTGTGTTCCAAATAAATTAAAAAATATGGTACTTTGCTACTGTCATACTGTGACACTTCATTTATGTTTGACATAAAATTTAACAGTTCTGAAAGATGCATCAAAATGTTTTTTTTTTATACTGGCTTTGGTTTCTAGACGAAAACTCGTAAATATTACCTATTATCTTAACATTATTTAATTTCAATAAACAGAAGCTTAATAAATTAATATTTATAACTACGCATAAAAAAAATTATCAATTAAATTTTATCATACAAAAAGTAGTGGAGGTAGGGGAGCATTGGGCATTTTTTTACATAAATGTTCATAAAACTGTTATTTTTTATCATAATCTAAATTTTATTACAAATATATGGAGCACACTTATTTGGCAGTTTTGGTATTATAATTAGCCTCAAGGTTACAAAAGATCGTCGGACACGGACACACATATAGTGCCCAAACCTCCCTCACACCGAGAGGTTTGGGCACTGTATTTAATATACACGATATTGCTTTACTATACAACTATGCTTAAGTAGTATATAACATTGCTATAAAATATTGTAATACAAATATTTCTCTTATCTTAAACTTAAGAAAATTAAACAATGTAACTTAGAAACAAAATCTTATTGAAACTTCTGGTTAAAACGACATTAGCCTGAAAAGAAATAATTAACCATTCAATCCATTGACATATTAATACTATGGACTTCGGGTCTAATGCAAAATTTACGTCAAAAGTGTCCCAAGATATTTTATACACACTAGGATGTATTTATGTTTTTATACACAAAATAACATTGTAATGTATGTCTTATCGTATTGTTATACAGTCTAATTTGCAACGGTCTAATTGCATGCAATAAGTAATCAGCTTCGATTGATGGTTGCCATGGCAGCCTTTTTTTGACATGACAGCTTCTCGTGAAAATAGGACAACATAAATGGTGTGGAGTCGGTAGCTTTCAAATTTTTTTGGCATCTTATATTTATATATTATATTTACAGCAAATTTTAATTTATATTTACATATCCCTGACCTCTATATGCTGGGATAAATCTTGTACCAAACAATAATTGTTGTAATTATCTTGTATAAAATAATAATTACTTATAATAATAATTAATTACAAACCAAATCCACTAATGTACAAAATGATATGCCACTCGACATAGTTCTTTACTTTGAAATTTTAAGTTCTCGATATTTTCCTCTTTTTAATTAAACTGAAAATATATTTTTTTACTTCAATGACGTTAGATCACATTTTTAAATAACTGTTCCTAATTTCATGTAGATAATTCTTATAGTTATCAAATTAATATACCATTATGGTAAAGGTTATTTGATTAATATTCATGGCATAAAAAATAAAAGTTGACATAAAAAATAAAAATTTTTGAATTGAAAATAATCAAATTATTTTCATTCAAAAATTAAGTAATTAAATAATTCAAATGTTAAACAACAAAATAACTCTATGCAGTCGTTGTTCTAAAACATTCTATTGCTCACGGCAGATCCGAACTAAATGTGGTTAATTAGATAAACATATTGCACTCCTTCTATCCTATACGCGGGTAGCGTATGGGAAAAGGACAGATAGATACTTTTGTTCATTTTGGTTGTTTATGCAATTCGTTTCTATAGTTTATTAAAATTTTAATAAAATTGCCTGTTTCTAAGCAAAATAATACTTTAAAATCATCAGTAAATATTTACTTACTGAAAATATGGTACACCGTCTTCTTTTCTCACTTTACTCGGGTAGTTCTTACAAGTTTTTTATAACACATTACGGCATTATTGACGTGTATTCTGTCAGTCAGCTAATATGAGACTGAATTGCGATTGGAAGTCATTTCGCGTTTTGGCTTACTTTTGGTTCGGACACTTTTTATCGCTGACCCGAAGTCCATAGTATTAATATGTCAATGATTCAATCCAATAGACAAATCAAAAAAGCACAAATGTATGACAGCAAAATAAGGAGAGGGAGTATTGGACATGCCCAAACCTCCCTCCTACCAGTGTACCCATAACCTCAATTTTCAAATTTGAATAAATTTATTTATATCAAATGTTAAATCCTATTTGACAGGTAAATATAATCTTCATTAAATACTTTAGAAGAAGTTAGCACAGATACTTACACCTTGCAGATTTCTTCATTATGTTTCTTCAAATCACAATCAAAGTAGGTACTTACTTCTGTACGCAACAAACCGTTAAGCGCATGAAACTTGACAAGTGAAATAACAGCTAAAACTTTTGATAAGCGATTTTACCAGTTATTAAACGATAGTATTGTGGTAGAAAAGACCAAATATCTAGAATAGATTTTGAGGAATGAGGGGGTGCCCAAACCTCCGGACTGCCCAATGAATCGAAATGTTCGTTCAGTAGTTTAGTCAAAGTACGTTTCTGATTCCAGGCCGTTAAATAAATTTAAAAAAAGTACATTTGTCCTTTGTTGACGTCATCTTTAATCTATGGTTGACGTAGACGACGAAGAGAATAATTTATTGCAATCATAGATTAAAGATTGCAATCTTCTAAGAACACAAAAAAAGTTCGTGACTTGTTTTTTTTTAAGAATAAATCAGTTATCAGTATATAAAGCTGTGCCATCGCGGACTTTTTTGTTGGACTAATAAAGTGAATCTACCTGAATACATTGTTTTTGTTTTAGGATTTAGGCTGCACTTTCAATTAAAAGGCTAATAATGAATAAATGATGATCTATACATATAATAAAATAGTAACGAAGTCAATTCTGTACATTAAATATTTTTTGAAAAATCTAAAACATATTAGATAGGATACAAACCGCAACGTTATTTGAAATTTTTGTCTGTCTGTCTGCTCGCGCATCACTTTAAAACTACTGGGCCGATTTTCATAAGGTTTTCATTGGATAGCTTAGCTATGGAGAGACTTTAGGATTATGATAAAGTTGTTACCCGACTGCGTCAGAAGGAGGGTAATGTTTTTCAAGCAATAATAAATGAAAAACTTCGTCTGTTATTGCTTACAGTTTTATTTCAATTGATAAACAAGTAAGCTCTAGACTGCAATCTCATCTGACGATAAGTAATGATGTAATCGAAGATATTCGTGGGCTAACTTGTTGGGAGTAGGTTGAACAGCCACACCCCATTCGGTTACTGCATAACATCGTAACAGAACGCTAAATCGCTTGGCGGTATGTCTTTGCAGGGTGGTAACTAGCACGGCCGAAGCCTCCGGGCTAACCAGGGCCAATTAAGACAATTTCAATCGAACTGAATCGGAGTCGAACCCAGGACTTCCGTCTTATAAATCCACTGCGCAGACTGGTCTCAATAAAAGCAGATTCCGTTGCGTTCTTGTACTGGCACCGGTGTATACTTATTATTTTTTATTTGCATTCTACACACACAAAAATACAGTATAGAAATAAGTTTTAAAATATAAGTGGGACACAAAAGCCGGCCTTGTCGCTTAAAGCGATCTCAGTTAGGCAATCGTAGGTTTAAAAAGTATAAAATAAGAGAATGATAATAATAAACTTTTCGAAAACGTATCAGTCAGTTCCAAATAACCAACCCTAGTATATTTTCTGTGAAAGAGAGAAAAAGAGTGAAGAAGTCACTTTATTTATTTATCAGGATACCTACCATCAACTATAATAGCGACTCAACTGTAGACCGCGTCGATATCGAGAACGGTAAACGCAAATTTTATATGACACTGACCTGACACTCACCCATTTGAGTTTTCTCTAGAATCGTTCCATATAAAATTTGCGTTTACGCGAATGTGAAGTTTTCGATTTGTTTTGGTGAAAGCTCACACTAGGCTGAGAGCCTAGACTAGCCTCTGACGTTATTGCGTAATAATAACCTAAACTGCAATTCAGTTTAGATCTACAGTTGAGTCTCTATTATAGTTGATAGTAGGTATGCAGGTCGACAATTAACTAATTCACAACTATGTACAAGACGTAACGCTAATGCTAGATAGCATAATATTAGTCAGTGCTCATGGGTCTCACTCAGCACATGGAATAAACATTTTATACACGCACGAATATATCCAAATGTTAAGGGATGTAATGAGGAGGACAAAGGCGATGAAATGATGAAACATCTTTATTAATGCAATTATGCCACACATCACAACTTGTTTATTAATCGCCAGGACAATACCCTGCGATGTGTGGCAGAACTCAGAAAAAGGACCCAGCTCAGCATATAGCTGCATGCTCTTAAAAAACATGTAGCACTGATTTTCAGATGAATGCAAAATTATGCGAGGGGGAACGAGAATACGTAAGAGGGGGCATGAAGTAATGCATTGCGGTTCCTTGCCAACTTTAGAGACTAGAGGGGGTTTTTTGTACTTAGCCATATACCCAGGCAGAAGTCCAAAGGTTTTTTTTTGTCCTCACAAAAACTGGATTTGACGACCTCTGTGGAACAGTGGTGTGCGCGGTGGATTTGTAAGACTGAAGTTTTGGGTTCGATTCCCGGCGGGGCAGATTGAGATTTTCCTAATTTGTCTTTGTCTGGCTGGTGGGAGGCTTTCGCCGTGACTAGTTTACACCCTACCGACAAAGACGTGCGGCCAAGTGATTTAGCGTTCCGGTACGACGTCGTGTAGAAATCGAAAGGGGTGTGGATTTCATCCTACTCCTAATAAGTAAACCTAGACTACATCTTAGACTGCATCATCACTTAACATCAGGTGATAGCAAACAAGGGCCGACTTAAAGTAGATAAAAAATAAATAAAAAAACGCGCACGCACGCACACACACGCACAAACACACACACTAGTAGTCCGGTAATTGATAAACTAAAACGAATTTATTTATTCAAAATATAATAATTTATTTATTAGCTTGTTAATCTTGTGTAGACATTTGTTAGTCAATTATTTCTTCTGTTCTTACACAGTAAAGCTGAAAGCAATATATATTTTTTAAACTTTTGTAACAAAAGCAAAATATGTATAAACTAAAATTGTGTATATTTAATGAAAATAAACTATAATTCTATTTAATCCAGAGCCACAACTATATATTAATATTTGAAGATTTTATACTTGTATTAAACGAGAATATATACTAAGGAATGTAATATATTCTACACAGATAAATAATTATAACAGTGCTGTATTTTTGATTAAGTACATAATGATTGTTTTCCCCCGTTCATCGTATCATTATATTGATAGATGTTCTTCTTTCATGTGAAACATTGTTTAAATCTGTAAGTATCAATCAGATTAGGGCTTTGTCATTATCAGCCTATTAACGGCCCATTACAGGGTCAGGCCTCCCTCCTTATAGGAGGGGATAGGGCAATATTAGCCTGCCTTAATAACTTTAAAATCTTATCACGTAAACATAACAATTTAATTTTATTTACAATTTGTTGTCAATTGATGAAACACTTGATATTTATTATTTGTTAATTTAATTATTTTCTACCTGGGTTTTAGTTATTATTTGTCTCAACACACAGTCGAAAGACAATCTTGTGTCTGTGAATTTATTAACAGTAGTTGATTCAGTAACTATGATTATAAGGCGCAAGATAAGAACATAAAATATAAGTTTTAATTCATTACGACGAATACTCAAGTATGGATCGATAGCAGTCTAAGCTTTCGTTTTAGACTTCCAACTTTAGGTTAACTTTTGTTCTAAAACAAATCTAATGTTAACCTTAACCTATGTTAAGTGATTACTTGCATCACAAGAAGCTATTACATTGTTAAAAATTGAGGATGATTTCTTTTTGATAAGATACCCATTTAAAAATGTTTCACGGTAAAGAAATATACTTCTAATATTAACGTAATAACTATAAATGCAGTAAAAACTAATAAAAGTATAATAAGTTCCAGTTGTAGCACTCGACAGTAATTCTTAAATGACGTGGATCCTACATTGATATAATCCCAATGTAAACACAATGAATAAATTCCGCTTAAAAATTTAATTTTTCACTCAAGATATTTAAGAAGAAACATAATATCAAAAATTGCGGAACCGACGGGATTCGAAACTGCGTCTCTCTGGCAATCCGGGCACTTAAAGCGCCTTACCGCTAGGCCACGGTCCCGATGACGTCGGTGCCAAAATTGTACTCTAATATTATGTTTTTGATATCCAGGTATACGGCCTGTAATACCATCTACATTATGAACTGAACATGTTACAATATAATAATTTTCATTCAAGATTCTGAAATTTTGACTGTGATATCGTATTGTGATTATATGTTGATTGAACAAACAAAAACAATAAATCTTACCATAATATAATATACGAGTATGATGCATATTTATACATCCAAATATTACTAGCTATAAAGCGTAACTTATGCCTGGAATAAGATAAAAAAAATATTGTAACTAAAAAAAAAACGCTTTTTATCATCCATTCATCATCAGTATAGATTGATAGGTAGTTTAAAAAATAGGATTAAAAACTTCTTAATAATTAAGTAAAATTGGCAGTTACAAGCAATCCTCATTATAAGTTACAATAAAGTTATTGATATTACAAATAACTTGGAATGATTTATTTTATTCAAATATAAGTTATCTTTTTACTGTGGTACCATAAAATGTTTAATATTATTCTACACTTATATGTAGGTATATTATATGTATAAACAATGGATAAAAATTCGAAAATTTTTTAATATAAGAATATATTTGATAAATCGTTAATTCATAATATAATTTTACTATTACATTACAACATCACAATATAAATATCAAATATGTTATACAATATCACTAATAATAATACTAATATCATATTATAAACTGTATTTAAATGCATTTAATAACTATATAACAGCTGTATAAACATTAGGCGATCTCATAAGTATGGGTCTACATAATGATACAAAATTGTATTGACATTATTTAATATAATTAAGGTTCGTCTACGCATAGAGTCGAACACTAGCCGAGCAGATGGAGTATAACGAGGCTCCAAAAAATTAATTTAAAAAATAATAACCAATGTCCTTGAACACCTTTGTGTTCGTCTAAAAGCCGACAATTGTCGGAGCACAGTCGAGCACGAGCCTAACACTTGATGAATGCTCATTAGTACACAAATTGGGTATTTGAATTAAAATATTGAAGTTTGAAATTATTTATTTGAAACTTGATTTGAATAATAAAATTAACATGTGGGCGTGTTCATTTTTAGGTAACACAATATATAGCTAAGAGAACTCTTAGATCTAGAACACGCGAAGACATACCAGTAATATTTCGTGTAGAAAAATCAGGGCAAGGATGTAAAATTTTTTGAAAATATTTTATAAACCCCCCAGCCCTATATAAAGGGCTCATAGGTGGAGGTAATCAACAACATGAAATCATCCAATATTTCCAAAAATACCTTCTTGAGCTCCGTGTGCATGCTAGGCCTATTGGGAAGTTATACCAATAATATCAATACAAAATGATCATTATCTAAAGATAACATTTATTAATTAATATAATATAATATTGTACCATTGATATGAACTACCAAGAGAGAAAACTACTACAAAGATGACATACAATAACATTATACATTATTAAAGCGTTTACTAAATAAGCGGCAGCTGATTAAGAAATTACTAAATATTATTGCTAGTTTTATACGTAATAATGATAAGTATACGAAATTAAATTATAGCTAATATATAACATCATGATATAAAGAATTAAATTGAGCAATAATAATAATTAATAGTTTCTGTTAAATTTTAATAAATGTACTCTTATTCAAAATAGACTTATTTTTATGATTTTTTAGACAGACCACATATCAGAGACTCAATTTAATTCCTAGAGATCTTGGGTCCATCCCATTGGACTATTGTCATATTCACCCCTTAACATTAATCTCTCTTACTCGGTAAGGAAAGGAAGTTTTATTTAGATTCAAAAGATATGGTTAATTTATTAACCTGTTAGGCTGTTTAGATTAGTCTTGAACAATTTAGCAAACAATGACTCAGTATTGGTAAATTTACTAGGCATTCAACTTTTTATATAACATGATCTTTTTATGAAAGTAAAATATGAAGATTATTGGGAATGTGTATATTAATTATTAAAGGATTGAATTTTGTATGAATGGGACGTAGTTAAGAGGAATTATAAAGTTTTTTAAAGAAGTTTAATTTGAAAGTATACATTTAAACTAAAGAAAAAAATTTTAAATTTGAAATATAAAGTAAATTGTAATATTTATTTCATGTAATCTTTGACAGATATTTATCTACTGATTTTCATAGCATTTCGAATTAGATTATTGTCTGTTATTTTTACTGGTGGGTTTAAAAAATAAGACCTATTTTTGGTCCGATTTTGACCGATTTCGGGTCCCAAATCCATATGGGTGGATCATTGTTTGTTGTGATTTCATTATTTGCTATATTGAACACAAAATGAGATTTACGCAATACTGTGATTGATATGTGATCAAACAAATTCAATAATTATGTATATATATAATTTAATTTAATCTGGCCCGAACACACTGTTATACAGAGCTCATGTGTTGTCAATAAGTTAATCTGTATGCGACACAAACAAATCGTTTATTAATAATATTTATAAAAGGAATTTGGCTTATCACCACCACCATCTTTAAGACTAAACGAATCTCAATGACAACTATGTTTATACTCAAATTTTTAGTTCCGTGAAACTTTGACTTCTGTCACTTTATGAAGTTTCTGATGTCTGAAACCTTTTTGTACACGATTTTTGTTTCATCAAATAAAAAGTCAATTTCAAGGTGATAGTTGATTTCATCTATATTTATGGGTTTAAATAAATATTTTATTATTTGTTAAAGCAAAATTCAAATACTTTGAAATCTATTTTAAATAGTTAAATTTTGATATGAAGGAAAATAAATTATCTTTAGTTTTAATTACATTTATTTTCATGCTGATCATCGGCGTCGTAATTCTGATCACCATCCGCATTATCGATATTATTAGTAAAAGTATATCATAAGCATTCTATTGTCAGTATAGCATTTTTTCTTCTACATTTTGTCGAGTTTACAAATATCAGTAATAAAGTTTGGTTTAAAAGTTAATTAAATAAAATTTGTTCATTCTAAAATAACAATTTTTCATTTTTTTCCTTAGTGTGGCTAGTTAGTTATTTTTCCCCACGTCATATCTAACGAATTGAATGATTTGTATGATACATTAGTGAAAATTAAATTAATGCCATATTAAAATCCGATTAAATATAAACTGTATACATTTAATTCTTAGAATCCAAAAAGATTTGTCTTTTTTATCTTTTTTTGTGGGCCCTATTTTGTGTATAGGAACATTGAGAAACGTCAGTCAGGTGAAAGTCAGAATTTCAGGAAATTAAAAAATCAGTAGTTTATTCCATTGACATATTAATAATATGGACTTCGGGTCAGCGCTAAAAAGTGTCCGAACCAAAGGAGAGCTAAAACGCGAATAAGATTTCTAATCGCATTCAGTCTCACGTTAGCTTAATGAGAGAATACACGTCAATAATGTTTTAGAACAACAACTGCATAGAGTTATTTTGTTGTTTAATATTTGAATTTTTCAATACCTTCATTTTTGAATCGAAAATAATTTTAATTAATAAACTTTTATTTTTATGTCATGAATATTAATCAAAGAAAAGAAAAAGAAGTTTTACCATAATGTTACCCTTCGTCCATCCGTCCTTCACACTCAATTATTTTGATAACTATAAGAATTATCTACATGAAATTTGGAACAGTTATTTAAAACAGTGACCTAATGTCATTGTAGTAAAATAATATATATTGGTTGGTGCTAGATTTATGCCAGCATGTAGAGGTAACTGATACATTTAAAGTTTGCTGTGAATATAATAAATATATAGGTTAAAGATGCCAAAAAAAATTCAATGCTACCTACTCCACACCATTTATGTTGTTCTGTTTTCACGAGAAGCTGCCATGTCAAAAAAGGCTGCCATGGCAACCGTCAGTCAAAGCTGATTACTTATTGCAAGCAATTAGACCGTTGCAAATTAGACTGTATAACAATAAAATAAGACATATATTACAATTTTTTAGTTTGTTTATAAAAATACAAACACATTCTAGTATATATAAGATATCTCGGACACTTTTGTCGTGAATTTTGCATTACACCTGAAGTCCATAGTACTAACTATTAAAATGTAAAATGGTTTATTCCAATGTTTTTGAAGTTAAATGTCTAAACGTGCCAGATTAATCTACCTACCGGAGTTGTGATGATAAGTATATACTCGTGCATATCACAGTTCGTCTTTTACCTTTAAATGGGACTTGCAAAACCGTAACATGTCCTCCATCGACCTGTCACCTTCATAGTCGGCTAACAATTTCCCGTTCGAGTATATTTTGAAAGTGGGCAATGTTTGAACGCCTGCAAAGTCCGCTACTTTTGGATTGTCCGCCGCTTCCACTGCTATGGCTTTTATTGGACTGTTTTCGTTCTTGAGAGCGGTTGCCAACCGACTGTATGCTGGTTTTACTGTTGAACAGTGTCCACACCCTGGAAATAATAGAAAAATATTCAATTTATTTCAAAAGTAAATATATTTGTTTGATCGAGCTTTTTTGCTCGGTATTTGTTTGTTGAGAATAATATTTAGAAACTAACGCCATCTATTGTTCAATAGCTTAAGTGTTGTTGTATCTGTACCGTTTTTTATTGCCTGAAAACACAATCAAAACAATAGCTAGACCGATTAATTTCTCTCGAAATCTGAATGCAGAATTTCCGAGATTCCGAGATACATGTAAATATACACGAGAATTTCTCATCAAAAGGTTATCTCATATTAGATTTATAACTGAATTGTATTGTTCAATATTATTCAAATATTTTTAGTTTCTAAATTATTATTGGTATCATTCCAAAATAAACATTTTCATCACTTTTTAACTGACTAAAAAACGGACTTTTTACAGTGTCCGAATTTGATATAGATACTTTTTTTATTACAAAGGGTATACACCCTGATACTATAAAATAGAAAGGAACTCTTCAAACTGTATAGGCGTAACTGTATAAGTATACTTAATTTTTTTATTATTACAATTACAAGTTGAGTTGACACAACAACAATACTTGACTGCAGTCACACCCGATGGAAAGGCAAGATGCAATCTAAAGTGGAAGTGTGGAGTCAGATGCGAATAATAAAACATTTGACGATTGATTTGAGTATGATTCAATCCACACCCCTTTCGGTTTCGGTTTCTACACGATATCGTACCGGAACGCTAAATCGCTTGGCGATACGTCGTTGTCAGTAGCATTCCATCAGCCAGACCTAGACCAATTCGGAATATCGTAATCGGCCCAGCCAGGAATCGTATCCAGGACATCTGTCTTATAAATCCACTGCGCATACCACTGCGCCATTAGCATTATGTTACGAATTCGTGTAGAAATCGAAAGGGGTGTGAATTTCATCCAAATAACAAATTCATCTTAAATTGCATCACTTCTGATTGCAGTCCAGGACTAACTCATAGTTAATAAAATAATAGCCTACTTTTTTGAAGTCGGTTAAAAATAACACTTACAGACTGCATAAAACATGACAAAGGTCGGGTCAGGTGATGCGATGATGTCTTGAAAGTCACTGTCACCGGCCAGTTGCACGTTCACACCGAACCCGGCCTCCTGGTTGCTCTTCGTGGACTGTTGGGCCCTGAGCTCGCCCATCTGACTGTGTATGAACGACACGAAGTCTGCTTTCTGTAAAATGTATCATAGAGACTTGATCACACTTCATACAGCTCGTGCTTGTCAAGTGTCGAACCTGAATTTTAATTGGATGGTCCAATGGCAGACCATTTTAAAACAGAAGATGTTCTCAATTCGACGGGGTAGGAAAAAAATTTAGTGTAACATTTTTTCGTTACGCGCCATCTTTGACTTATGGAAGTGACGTGATAAATATATAAAATATGTTATATTGAAGTGATCAGCAAAATCAAAGAATTTATTTTAATTCTAATTCTAGTGAATTTCTAAAAAAAGTAAGTAATTACGACATCAATGATAGTAATAATTCTATTACAATTAATGAAATTCAATAATAATCTTTGTAGTAATAAGCTAAAATGAAATAATTGTAGAATTTGTATTTATGTCTATGATAATAAAAGCCTTTTATTAAACTTTATCTAATTTAACTTTATTTAACCAATTTCTGTAAAGTTGCATATACTAAATTATTTTTTGAAAAATAACGTCATAAAAAAGTTTCACTTCTTACGAGTGTACGCTAGCACACGCACACATTTTTTTTTAATGTATGACGCATAACTTTTTACAGAGTTGTCCGATTTTGATAATTCTTTTTTATTAGAAAGGGTCCATAATGGTCCCATAGTCATCATGTTACAATATATTTATGACACATTGGGAAAATCGACGGTACTCTTCAAATTTTATTGGCACAGTTGCAGCGATTTCGGTATTTTTAGTACATGTAGGTTTTACCTGTTTTCGTTATAGATAAATCTCTCAAAAATAGGTATTTTTTTAATAAAAATAAGCACTTTATAGACATGGTTAAGTCAAAGTAGCTAAATGTCGCAATTTTTAGTGCGTTTTGAAATGCGATCGTTTTTTACACGAAGATGTATGTAATGAAATGAGATGTGAGGTAAACATTAATATTTTCAACCTTCATGTCAAAATTTATCCATTTAAAATAGATTTTAAAGTATGCAGTATTTGTTTACTTTAAAAAATAATACAATATTTCTTTGAAGTTGTAAATATAAATTAAATCAAAGATCACGTTACATCAAATCACTGTCTTCTAACAATTTGTCGAAGTAACTGGTTGTAGTCAAAATGTTAAATTCATTAGGATCGCAAATCCATGCAGTTGTAGTCCAGGTAAATGAATTTTTAACCGACGAAAAGAAGGAGGTTCTTAACTCTTCGCATGACTTTTAAAAAGTACTCTAAGATAATTCTTTTTTATTAGACAGGGTATTCTTCCAAAATGGTCCCATAGTCATCATGTTAGGATTTGTTCATGACATCCTGAGAACATCGTATCGTACTCTTCAAATTTTATAGGCACACTTGCAGTGATTTGGCTAATTTTTAAAGTGTCGATAGCTTTTGGGCTACAAGTACCATATTATGGTTTATGTTATTAAAAATGTAACGGCTGGAACTCACGTCACGCTTGTCGGAGTATGCCCGACTAGTTTCGAACCCATACGGGGTCCTTAGTCATGAGCTTGCTTATTATGCATATTACTAAAATATACACGGCTGAAACTCACGTCACGCTTGTCGGAGTATGCCCGACTAGTTTCGAACCCATACGGGGTCCTTAGTCATGAGCTTGCTTATTATGCATATTACTAAAATATACACGGCTGAAACTCACGTCACGCTTGTCGGAGTATGCCCGACTAGTTTCGAACCCATACGGGGTCCTTAGTCATGAGCTTGCTTATTATGCATATTACTAAAATATACACGGCTGAAACTCACGTCACGCTTGTCGGAGTATGCACGACTAGTTTCGAACCCATACGGGGTCCTTAGTCATGAGCTTGCTTATTATGCATATTACTAAAATATACACGGCTGAAACTCACGTCACGCTTGTCGGACTAGTTTCGAACCCATACGGGGTCCTTAGTCATGAGCTTGCTTATTATGCATATTACTAAAATATACACGGCTGAAACTCACGTCACGCTTGTCGGAGTATGCCCGACTAGTTTCGAACCCATACGGGGTCCTTAGTCATGAGCTTGCTTATTATGCATATTACTAAAATATACACGGCTGAAACTCACGTCACGCTTGTCGGACTAGTTTCGAACCCATACGGGGTCCTTAGTCATGAGCTTGCTTATTATGCATATTACTAAAATATACACGGCTGAAACTCACGTCACGGTTGTCAGAATATGCCCGACTAGTTTCGAACCCATACGGGGTCCTTAGTCATGAGCTTACCGGAACAAGCAAGCTCATGACTAGGGACTCCTTATGGGTTCGTAATTAGTCGGGCATACTCTGACAAACGTGACGTGAGTTTCAGCCGTTATATTTTTAATAATATGGATAACACTCGCGATAATTTAAATTCTAATATAATGGTATTCTTATAGATTAGTACAAATAGTTTTTCTATACCCTCAGTTTAGTTCGTTACTTAGTTGCTTTAATGTATTGAAGCATATATAAGGAAGTTACGGAAGTGACACAGTGACACGAAGTGACACAGACTTTAATAAGGTTAAGTAAAATAAAGTAACTAAAGTTTGCAATTCTTTTTTCTTTTAAGTTAGTTTTGAAGTCAGTTAAATGTTTTTATTAAAATATTTTTACCTTTCTCCCACCACTATAGTCTTGCACTAGCTTGTCGTAGTAACTGAAGTACTTCAGAGTGGGGTAACCCTTCACGTCGTAGTTAGAGCATAGTTCCTGCTGCTGGGTACAGTCGACAGCGGCGAAAGCAACCATCAACTCGTCGGCGAACTCGCCCGCGGCTTCGGTGAATTCCGGTTTGGTGCTCTTACAGTGACCGCACCCTGTAACCATAGTCATCATCATAACCAGCATCGTAATTACGGCCTGTTACGACCGACGGCTAAACGTGACCAATGAAAAACCCAGAAATATTCCGGCGACCCAACCCAGGATTCGTACCTACGACCTCGTGATCGACCAACTATAGTTTACAAGTAACCATAGTAACCACTTTGAGGAGTAAAGGACTGCAATAAAGTGGCCATATTGAATCGTTTAACACCTTTAGTGTAATACATATTTTTTGTGTAATACAAAACACTATTGAATCGTTTAACACCTTTTGTGTAATACATATTTTTTTGTGTAATACAAAACAATATTAAATCGTTTAACACCTTTTGTGTAATACATATTTTTGTGTAATACAAAACAATGTTGAATCGTTCAACACCTTTTGTGTAATACAAAACAATGTTGAACCGTTCAACACCTTTTGTGTAATACATATTTTTTTGTTTAATACAAAACAATATTGAATCGTTTAACACCTTTTGGGTAATACACATTTTTTTGTGTAATACATATATTTTGTGTAATACAAAACAATATTGAATCGTTTAACACCTTTTGTGTAATACATATTTTTTGTGAAATTTATGTACTGTATTTTTATTGTGTGTGTGTGTGGAATACAAATAAAGAATAATGATAATAATTCCTTTTTAATTTTGACTCGACTATCAGTTAACCAACTCTTTTTTTTATTAATTACAAATAAGCCCTTGACTGCTATCACACCTGATGGTAAGTGATGATGCAATCTAAGATGGAAGCGGGGTAACTTTTAAGAAGGTAGCTAACCACGGCCGACCAGTATGTCAATTCTTGGAAAAAAAAACGTCAGTTTTGAAGCTGATGTTCAAAAGTTGAAAAGAGGATGTAACAAAAAATGGTATTCACGAATGACATTTTGACATAATGAACTAACAGTTGAACTGAAGGTGGGACGATAGACGAGATGTTCGTGTCACATTATATAATATGTTACAAATAAAATGCCACGTTTGAAAAACTCTTTTTGCAATTCCCAAGGATGAGTGAGATTTATTCGTTGTTGAACGTATATATGTATATCGCTGTAGTGTGTGTCTCACGGAGCGATCAGTTGGGACCGAGCCATTGCAACGGTCTCTTATGTTTGTTGTTTGTTTATTGCCACGAAGTACTGTCAATGAGCGTCACAACTGATCGCTCCGTCAGACTAAAGAAATGTACATATACACAATCAACCACATGCAAAAAGTATAATGACTGTTATCAGGAGATGATGGTATATTCTTACAAGGCGCGTAGAACATGACGACTGCGTGTTTGATCTTGCGCAGCGTGTTCCTGAAGGTCGAGGCGTCGAGGTGGCGCACGGAACTGTCCTCCTCACTCCAGGGCTTCTCCGGGGGCGGCGGCGGGGGCGGCTCTTGTGGCGACTATTAATAAAAATAAATGTTTATTGGGAAAAAAACATTACACACTTAAACGAATGAAGAACGATGTTCCCACATAGGTTATCATCCTCTCCAATATGGTAATACAAAACAATACGAATGAAATAATGAAGAACAGTCATCATCATTATCATCATCATCATTATCATCATCATCATTATCAGCCTATTAACGGCCCACTACAGGCCAGGCCTCCCTCCTTATAGCAGAGGGGATATGGAGCGTAGACCGGGTTGGTTGGGTTATTAACGATCAGTATCAGATGTTGATGATAGTGATCGGGACCGACGGCTTAAAGTGCTCTCTGAAGCACGGGAGTGTAACACCACCAACTTCCCGACTCCGGGCTTCGAATGACGACCTCCGTGGCGCAGTGGTATGCGCAGTGGATTTACAAGACGGAGGTCCTGGGTTCGATTCCCGGCGGGGCAGATTGAGATTTTTCTTAATTTGTCTTGGTCTGGCTGGTGGGAGGCTTTCGCCGTGGCTAGTTACCACCCTACCGACAAAGACGTACCGCCAAGCGATTTAGCGTTCCGGTACGATGTCGTGTAGAAACCGATAGGGGTGTGGATTTCCTACTCCTAACAAGTTAGCTCGCATCCATCTTAGATTGCATCATCACTTAACATCAGGTGTGATAGCAGTCAAGAGCCAACTTGTAAGCAATAAAAAAAATAAAAAAAATAAATGTACTGAGAATTTCATATAAGAATAAAAAACTCAAAATTATTCCGTCACCCAGGATTCGACCCCAGGATCTCGTAATCGAAGCTAGATATTCTAACCATTAAACCAACGAGGCGATCTAGGTGAAAGATATACCTTTATGAAATCAATAATTTGTTGTTCCTGTCGAGCATGCCCGGCGTCATACTTGTATTCACCCTTGTAGAAGTACTTGAGGGTTGGATACCCTTTCACACCGAACCTCGACGCCAATTCGGGTTCCTTCGTCGCATCAACTGCCGCCAGCAAGCCGTTTATCTAAAATAATTATATATTATAATTAGTATGAACATTCATTTTGACGTGACAACGTCTTATAATTCGATAGAGCCGGCTGCACGCACGAAAAAACATGACGTCATGCGCCGTTACCTCGCTTTGAGGCGTTCCATGTAAGGTAAAGTGCAAGCGAGAGCGCGGCACGAGCGACAAAGAAGCACAATCGGCCTTTGCGTTCGGCAGCGTTCGACATCCGTCTATTAAATATAATTATTAAATATATCAATTTTAAATTAAAAATTAATATATTTATTATAAATTTAAAATATAAATTTATAAAATCAAAATCAATTATTTTATTAATTTAAATTAATATTTATAAAAATATACTTAAATTAAAAATTTTAATAACCAATTAAATGCCGTATTAATAATTCCATCAGTATTTTCTTAAGACATTGTCACTTTTTTTAATTATATATACTTCGCCGCGTGGCAGTAGTGTGTTGGTGCCTACCAAAAACCACGCAAATAAAAGAAGTAAGTATATTTTTAAAGAATAAATGGGTATAGCAAGTTATCCTTAAAATAATTCCGTGGATTTTTTTGTAGTCTTAGTAACGAGAAACAATTTTTTCACGCATTGTTTCGTTACATCTCAATGAAATAGAGTAGTGTTTTCGTCAAAAGCTCCCAGGTAGATTAAATTTCTCCAACTTTTCTAACAGTTATCGTCACATTTCATCCAAATTACATAAAACTTAACAAATTATAAAACAAAACCTTTCTCAAGACCCACTCTATCTATTTGTGAAAACCGAATGACAGACAGACTGCTTAGTATTCATCGAGTTTATTGCGAACAGACAAACAGGCGCGACGGGGGAATTTATTTGATATAATATGTGAGGACAAGCTAGTCCTGTGCTGCAATCACACCTGATGGTGAATTATGGTGCAATCTAAAATGGAAGCGGGCTAGCTTGATAAGCCATAATTAGCCACGGCCGAAGCCAGGCAAACCAGCCTAGCTATACTAAAGCCAAACTCGATTGAGAATGCTTGTCAACAAACAAATTTAAAATGAAGGTACAAAAAGCAACACATTTTATGCCTAATAAATTTAAAATTATGTTTTGTTATTTATAAAATCTTATTTAAAAGATATTGAATATATTAATTAGTTTTAAGCTTACTAATCTTATTTATTGTCATGAATTCGTTATTAACAAATTAACTAAAAAATTAGGTGTAAAATGAGTAGTGATTTCTACCTTCATTTTTAATTTGTTTGTTGACAAGCATTCTCAATCGAGTTTGGCTTTAGTATAGTGATCAAATCTAACTAAAGTTTGTTCGCGTTAAAACTGCAGTGACCGCCGGCCCAATCAAATCTTTTCAAATTACAAGATCAAGTTCACAGTGACCAGTTGAATGCATAGCTTCGAACGAGACACGCGATTTGATTAGTTAGGGGGCGGGGTTCGGCTGGCTAACAGTGATCACTCACTGCTGTCTTAACGCGAATAAATTATAAATGTAATATGTAAAGTCTATTGTGAAAAATAAAGATTTTCTGTTAACGTACCTTCTGATCCTTAATCTTAGCGGCTGCCTTTTCAAACTCAGGCTTGATACGTTTGCAATGTCCACACCAAGGCGCATAGAATACGACCAATGCGTTGTCAGCTTTCGTTAAAACGCTATCAAAAATATCCCCTGGAATTAAAGACAACATTTTAATAATAACTAAGCTCGGTTCGAGAACGGCGTACAGCCGTACACATTCCTGCATTTTTGCTACGCCGATATTGAACCCAATGTACTTATACTGGTTTTTTCTTCATTTGGTTTGAAAATTAAGTTAAGGACGACCTCCGTGGCGCAGTGGTATGCGCGGTGGATTTATAAGACGGAGGTCCTGGGTTCGATTTCCGGCGGGGCAGATTGAGATTTTCCTTAATTTGTCTTGGTCCGGCTGGTGGGAGGCATTTGCCGTGGCTAGTTACCACCCTACCGACAAAGACGTATTGCCAAGCGATTTAGCGTTCCGGCACGATGTCGTGTAGAAACCGAAAGGGGTGTGGATTTTCGTCCCACTCCTAACAAGTTAGCCCGCTTTCATCTTAGACTGCATCATCACTTAACATCAGGTGTGATAGCAGTCAAGGGCCAACTTGTAGTCGATAAAAAAAAAAAAGGATCGTGGCAAGTGGGAGGACGTGTTGTTTGCCTACACCTATGGAAATGAGTAGTATGTATGTATTTTTATGTAGCTTTTGTGGCTTCGGTGCATGTGAACCTGAGTTCACATCATTCATTCTGTAAACTATTGAATTATTTTTAGACGAAATGATCAGTAGAAGCACATTAGTGGCCTCGAAGAGCTTGTTATTTCACCCGCTTAGTTCTCGTTCCCGTGGGAATTTTGGGATAAAATGTGGCCTATGTGTTATTCTGATATGTAAGCTACATTATTGAAAAGATTCATCAAAATCCATTCAGTAGTTTTTGCGTGAAAGGGTAACAAACATTCATCTTTTCATACAAACTTTCGCCTCATAATATTAGTAAGGACATATGACACAGTGTTAAACATTATCACTATTTTCGCCAATCACAGTTAGATGAGCTTGGTAGGTTTAAAATCTAAATCCTCTATCTAACAAGGAAAGATGCCTGGTTCTGCTATGTCATCAAAAGCAGATCAAAAAGTGCGCGGCAGTATTATTAAATACCTTTACACCTTCGCAACAAACGAATTAAAAATTTTAAGAACATTATTTTTTATTGTGAAAATAACACCAATTTATTTTATTATTTATATTCCAAACATTTCAAAATCAATGTCAACTATTGACAATCTGGTTAGAATTATGAAAAAAGTACTTGTGTCAGCCTAAAATTAATCAAAGAATAATCTCTTTAATCTATACTAATATTATAAAGAAGTAGCGTTTGTGAGTTTGTGATCTTGTGACGTTGTAAGAGGTAATCTCTGGATTTACTGGACCAATTTTAAAAATTATTTCACCAATAGAAAGCTACGTTATTGTGGAGTGTCATAGGCTATAAAAATTTCCAAAATTAATTTGAATTATCTAATCCAAGTTGTAAAAAAAAATTTATAAATACCTACAGTAGCCCAATCACTAAACTTTATTTTCTTTTCTTTATTCTTACTAGCAACCTCAAGTTGATAGTCGTACAGCCACCTTATATAGAGAGCGTTGCGTAGAGTTAAGTAAAGAACAAGGAAGGGGACCTATCCTATGGGCCATAATAGGCTGATTATGATACTTTAGGTTACAAGAAGACGATACAAGAAACGCGGCGGGGGACTTTATTTTATATCATAAGTTGCAAGACCTCTAAAATGTATAGTAAATTAAAAGTCAGAATATTACAAACTCCCATCGTACATTGTTAATTACGACTAATGCTAACCTAGGGTACGAGTCAAATCATTCCACCGATTTGATAGAATGTACACTTATAGTTATATAGATATGTAGACAAACATGATTTGTAGGTAGTTTGTTGTAATTGAATAACTTTGAACTTATTTGTAATTATATAGTAAATATTATTAGATCAATGTATTAATAATATTGTTAATTCAAACGAGATCGTTGTAATTTGATCTAATTTGATCTTGAAAGTTCTTAAGCCAATAGAAAGAAGGCGTTTTAGTTTCAGTTGATTTTTATTTGTTTTGAAAAACTTAAATAAATAATAAACAAAAAAAATATTTAAAAAAAAAATATTTTTACAAATACTATATATACTAAAGTAACGTTGTATAATATAAAGTCATTAAAAATAATAATTAGTGGTGTTACATCCCCGTGCCTCGGAGAGCACGTTAAGCCGTCGGTCCCGGTCACTATCATCAACATCTGATAGTGATCATTAATAAATGAAACATTAACACCCTACGCCCGCCAACCTGCATTGGAGCAGCGTGGTGGGTCTACGCTCCCTCTCCTATAAGGAAGAAGGCCTGGCACTGTAGTGCTCCGTTAATAGGCTAATAATGATGATGATAAAGGCTTTAAAAAAAACGTACGTCAGCATTAATGCAAGTTAAAAAAACTAAGTGGTTGGGAATTAATGTCGTTGATCTACCAGGTGGGTGGTCGACCACTGCCCCGACATCCATCCGAAGTTCAAACTATCGACACGCCTAGTAATAAATAACCACTGACCTGTCAAATGGACCACAGCAGAGTCATCAGACCAACTCTCATCGACCACTTCCTTCTTCTTTTGCAATTGCGAAGAGGGATCCCTCATGAAATCCACTATAGCTTGCCTCTTGTTATCACCATTGTAGGGAAAGCGGTACTGTCCTTTACTGCAAATGATATTTGTTCATAGAACAACTACAAGAAATACATTGCTATACAAAGTTTTCGATATAAGTAAAATTTAAAATCATTTACTTCAAGTATGCTTATTATAAACACTTTTAAAACCTCAGTTAGACTATTTGATTTGATTCTATCACCAGCTCGGAACTCAGGTTCCGCTGAGAAGAGCTGACAGGAAACTCAACAGTTGCTCTTTCTAATATTCATTTTTACAATATTGACTGCATTGTTACATAAAATTATTTATTCTGCTTCTTGTTTGAAGCGGAATGGCGTTTTAATTGTCTCTCAACACACATATTTGTCATTTAAAAATTCATCAATAGTATAAAAACCTTGATTCAGTAAGAGAGTTTTAATACATTGCTTTAACGTATACAATGGCAGATCTAAAACTGAATTGGGCATTTTGTTGTAAAAAAGTACACCCAATCTAAAAGTAATACTTAACTTATTAAATTTCTATGCAGGCCCTATAAAGGTTTTCACCAAGCTATAATATAGCATTATGTAAGGAGCAAAGGCAATCTGTTAGCAGTTCCTCTAGGACTGCAAATATCAATGGCAAATGGTAATCACTTAACATGAGATGAAACTGCCCATTAGCTCGCCGTTTAATTAAAATTCAGTAAATTATAGAATAAGGTTTCTTCTTTCTAAAGATAGAACAATGAAGATTGTCTATAAAAATATTTTTGAAATTTAATCTCAAATTTGAAGATAGGCTCAATATTAAATAGGATTCGAACCTGCAACATCCTAATTCAAAGCCATACAGGATAACCACTAGATCTATGAGATAGTTTAGTCAACTGTAACACTTATTTATTTACACTTTACTTTTACACCACAATGCCACAAAACAGAATATAGAACAGAACGCAAAAGGCAGCCTTATCGCTTACAAGTTATACTTACTCAAAAAATAGTAAAGTTGGGAATCCAGTAATGTTATACAGCTGCCGTATTTTAGAATTTCCTGGTTTCGATACATCAATAGCAGCGAGAATTGCTTCACCCTGCAATCATAATTTCAATTGATTTGAGAATTCAACCAAACAATTTTAACTTTTCCAAACGTGTATTTATCACTACATATTATAATTCAAATCCTGCGCCGCGTCTGTCTGTCTGTCTGTTCGCCATAAACTCCAAGACTAAACTAAATTGTTATTTATATGTTAAATAATAATTAAGATTGATGTCTTTTATAGAGAAAAACAAACACAACATGCGAATGTGTTACCATACGTGCAAAACAATATCATCGTCATTATCATTATCAGCCTATTAACAGCCCACTACAGGGCCAGGCTTCCCATCCTTTAGGAGAGGGGATATGGAGCATAGATCCACCACGCTGCTCCAATGCAGGTTGGCGGGCTTAGGGTTTTAATGTTTCATTTATTAACGATTACTATCAGATGTTGATGATAGTTATCGAGACTGGCGGCAAAATGTGCTCTCCGAGGCACGGGGGTGTAACACCACCAACTTCCTGACCCTCCATTCCATTCCAGGCTTAATGGACTGTAAATTTTATAGAAGTATGAAAAATCCAGAATTATTCCAAGACCTGACCCGGGATTCGAACCCAGGACCTCGTGATCGAAGCCAAATAGGCTAACCACTGGACCAACGAGGCAGTTAAACAATATACATGGTACATTTAAGTTACCTTCAAATCACCAGCAGCAGCAACATAATCTGGTTTCAAAGACTTGCAGTATCCACACCATGGTGCATAGAACATCACCATTGATTTTTTATATGTAGCTATTCCCTTTTTCAGAAACTTTGTTAAAGCCTGTTAACAATAATAACATATTTGTTTATTAGTGGAAGGTGTCGCCCTTCTCTATCTATATGATTTATTTAAAACTTATGACAATAGAATGGTGATATTTTAAGGTGGGTGAAATAATCTATAATGGCCAGCAGATGCTGTAGTGCCTAATTTGTCCTAAGCAATTTTCGTAGTTAAGTTGATCCCTGGACGGTTCGTACGCTAGTGTTAAGATTTCCTAATTAGCTGGTGGATCAACTAGGAGTTCTTAATTCTCAAGTTCAGTGACAAATAAACACACAGGAGAATTATATGATAAACAAAGCTATGACTACAACACAAATATTAAGCATTATAAATTAATAATCTAATTGTTTTAAAACTTTTTTGTTCCACATTATTGAAATGCTCATAATTTTAACCTGTGTTATCTTGGTGTTACAAATTAATTATGTACACTTATTGAAATTTTATGGTTTTAAGATTTTAGTACTAAACCATAAATCCTAATTTTTATGGTGATAAAAATAGTAGTTCTGATTTATGAATAAATGTTATGCAAACATAGGTGTATTACATTAACAATTTACTAAATTTCATTTTTCAAGGATATATGTCATATCTAATTTTTCAAATATGATCAAATTATTCATCCACTTAACGCTGTTTCAGAAGTGGACAGGGGAAAAGTCCATAGAGACGAATATCTTAGCATTCCATGGATTCACCCTGCGGGTGTCGGGTCCATCGCGTGGCTGAGAGAATAACTCCGAACAGAGCCCGAGACTTGTGACTCAGGTGTAGGTTTAAGGGTACCCTTAGTGACGCGCGTCAACACTCACCTCCTCTGTTCAAGTTATTCTCCCTGCCCAGCCAAATTCGGAAGGACCCTACTAGAGCAGCTTTGGACACTCGTTCCAATATGGAGCTTACTGCACTTCTAGTAAGGCCAAGGTCTTTTAGCAGGTTGTAGAGAGACTTCGCTGGTATACCCCTCGCACCCACTTCTACCGCGTGTAAACTAACCACATAGCCATTTTTGGTTAGTTCATTAGTAAGGTCATAATATTTATTCACTTTGAATACATGGTCTTTAGGGATGTTTGTTTCCCACGGCACTGTAAGCTCAACAAGTACTATACGTTTGATTTATTTGGAAAAAAGAAATATGTCCGGTCTAGATGTCGTAATAGCTAAGTCTTCCGGGATTTTATAGTGCTTTTCATATAGTCCAATCAGGAGCAGAGCCCAGAATTGAATAAGGCTTGCTGGTGGAATTTATACTTGAGCCTGCTTTAACGAAGTTAGTTTGTCTTTTATTCGTCGTCAACCCTTTGAATAAACTATGGCTTTTCCGTGATGAGTCTGATGCCTTAACAGAAGATCTATTAAAGTTTAATTTAGATAGATAGATAATATTGTATGAGTTAATACTTCAAAGGGATTTATAAGGCCATAGATATAGGAATAATAAAGTGAATGGGATTGTTGGAAGGGAAAGACCGAGGCAAACATTCATGGATCAAATCCAGGACATTCTGATCAAAGGCCAGGGCAAAAGTACACTAAGCCGATGTAGTTTACATATAACATTTAACGAAATTGGAAGCAGTGAGGGAGATATGAGAGGATAGTGGCAAGTGGAAGGTCTCTGCCTAACCTTATGGGAATGAGGTGTGATGGTATGTATGTATTATTTCAAATTAATACCTCTCCATCAGCGATATGCATGATGTCAGTAGCCTGCGGGTCTTCTTCCCAAGGGAGATCACCTGTGGGGTCTCTCAGGAAGTTCACCATTGCGCTAACTGTAACTCCTCTGTCATAATCTTTGTGAAAGTCTCCATCTTTATAATGCTTGATATTATAGGGCTTATCCGATGACACTTTTAGCTTTTTGCAAAGCTTTTTGCCTTCACTACAAAAAGAACAATATTATCATATTGATACACAAATTAAAATGTGGTCACTTATGAAACATTACATAATTATAATGTATGTAAGAACTTTATTCATGCAATAGTTCAATTCAATCACATCAATTCAAATCTACTGCTAAACATAGAACTTTTGTAAGGTCTTATTAACACTCTGGAGTGGATGGAGTTATTACATTATCATCATTATTGAGAGCTGATGAACCTCCACTGATGAACAAAGGTCTTTATGGGAGTTCCACACTCAAAAATCCTGAGCCGCCTGCAGCAATGGCTTGTTTTATGATGTCACAGTGGGGGTTGATCAACACTGCGATCTCCAAGGCTGCATTTATCTAGCATCTTGGGCCCTTAATGCCCATCAGTTCCAAAACATGATGATTCAAAATCTTCCTCCTCTATAGGATGGACCTTAACCTGCAGTATGCCATTAAAATAATGTAGACTATGATAAAAAAGCTTGTTAAAGATAACAGGCCTAGACAGCTAGATTGATTTAATCTGCATGAAAGCAGGCAGTGTAATAGAACAGCCTACTTCCACACCATTATAATCTTTTTAGGATGCTACATGCAATTTTGCTGCACAGTCTGAATAAGTTAATAATTCAAGAGCCATAAAAGACAGAGATATTTACCACATCATTGTCATCATTATCAGCCTATTAATGGCTCACTATAGGGCCAGGCCTCTCTCCATGTAGAAGAGGGGATATTTACAACATAAGATTGGTTTATTATGATTTACCAGCAGATGTTCGCCCACAAGGAAAATAATGTTTAAATAAAAACCTTTCAAGACCACAAAAAACATTGTAAGTTTTAAAAGATAAAAATGGGTTAGTAAGCTATCATTAAAAGATAGATATAAAACATTATGGACTTTGTTGTAGTCCTAATAAAGAAAAACAATTCGTCCATAGATACTTTTGTTATCTTAAACAGATGCAGCAGCATTTACAATAAAAGTTCCCAGGTTGCTTAAAATTTTTCCAACAAAACATTTGCAAATTATGTATTAAAAACTTCCACAGGACTTTTTTATCTATTAGTGGAACCCACATCAAAATCTGTTCAGTCTTTTTTTAGTTTATCGCTAACAGTGAGACGTGGCAGGGGACTATTTTATAATATGTAGTGATTATTACTGAATTAACTTAAGATTGCCAATGGGGTAAACATATTCTGGAAGAATACCAAAATATAGTATGCCTTTTGGCTTGCTAGACAACTTTGAAAGTGGGGAATGACTAGATTTGAAAGGTCATCAAACATGCTAATGCTCTTTTAGAAAGGCTTATGTTCAGCAGTGGACAAATACAAAGCCAGACAAATATCTTAGCATTCCATGCATTCACTCCAAACAGAGGCCTAGACTTGATGATTGTCAACACTAACCTCCTCTGTTCTCCCTGTTATTCTCCCTGCCCAGACAAATTTGGAAAGATTTAGCTACGACTAGAGCAGCTCAAATCATGTTTTTATTTTGAAAAAGAGACACTTACCTGTTACTGCAGTCAATAGTAACCAGTGTTGCTTGTCCCCTCATACTATCAGCAGCATCTTTGAACACATCAGATACATTTTGGGAAGACCTGTAGTTATTTACATAGAGTACCAAAATATTTGTCTTGGACCTTAACAACTTTTTAAACTCTTTTATATCATTAATGTCAGATATGACTGAAGTTTTCTGTCGTTTCACTTGGGTTGTTATTTGCAAACATAGAGAAGTGAGAATGATTATCTGCAACAAGTAAAAACTTTTTAAAACTAAAGTTTGTATGTGTGATGTTATTGGGTTACAAACAAACAATATAACAACACACACTTGTTATATTGTATGTTTGTAACTCCATAACTAATGAATGAAAGCCAACAGAAGCCAGCCCAAGAAAAATCCTTTCATTTATGGGTCTATTCAAAAAAGGAGCTTGAAACTGTGAGGGTTATGACTTTCCTTACGTTACGCCATTTACTTCGGTTACTAGCTGTTAGGATGTCATTCATCAAGGAGTTTAGTGTGGTGCAGATCTGGTCAGAACAACGCATCGGGCTGCGCCCCCGCGGCCTTTTTCCTTTCACTTTGCCAGTAATTACTAGTTTCTCTAAATTATCTCAGTCTTTCCTGGCAATGTAAATACTCTTGTTATATCTGAGGCATATGTTTACTATATGCAGTAAAAAAATTAGCATAACACTTGTTGAGCTGATAACCGGATGGACGAGAGGTAGTGGCTGGACAGTGGCAGTATTTGTTTATTTGATGAATATAGACCAACTACGTAAGTTTCTTGTAAACACAAACTTTAATAACATACTTTTACACACATGTAAAAGAATCGTTTTCCTTTATTGTTTACATTTACTCCACATGAAGATTACACGTTTAATTATAATATATACCTTCCAAAACTTTTGGTGCCACATGTTCAATGATCAATCCAGTTTAAATATAATATGATAAAATGCTTCTTAACAATACCATATATGTTTATCAATGTAGTTTATGTACTTATAAGTTTATTCGTTAAAAACACTTTATAACCTATAAAAGCCTTTTAAACTCTTTTGATAATAATTGACAGATTTGACAGTTCTCTACAAACTCTGCGATCATACACAGAGATAGGATGCAACAATGATTATAGAATCTTTAATCCATAGATTACTGCTTTAATCTTAGGGGTGCAATCGTAATGTCACAAAACAGAATGTTTTTTTCTCTGTACAGCCATTTTTTTAGTGTTTTTAAATTATCATGTCCAATTTAGGTATTAATTGCTGTTAGTAGTGAACATACGCGGCAAATTCAAAAATTTGCTAGAAGTGTCACTAACTATGGCAGGAAAAAGTAAGTGCTCCAACTATGGACTAGTACCGTAATATGGGCTACCTACATTAATTTTTTCAAAAACTGTAAGTCGTATTAAGCCATCGGTCGCCGCGCGCTAAGCTCTGCAGTCATTTGCAGGTTGCAGGGCGCGCACTTATTCTCCACAGCCATTTTTCGTTTTTATAAACGGGTAAAGACATTTTTTTATCTAGCTTCGTAAGCAAGAGCCCTGCGCTAGAGCTCTACGATGCCCCCTTTCCCGTCTCATTTTTAATTAGTAGTCCATTACTTCCGGTTTTGGTCGGTCGGTTGGTCAGTTTCGGGTTGCAGGCTGAGCTTTGCGATGCTCCTTTGCTCTTCTTAATGTGATATCCGTTAAAAACATTGCTGTTAGTGATATAGTAACATACGGTCTTAGTAACTTACTTGTTGTAACGTGTGTCATTACTTATAGAACCAAACATGAAATCCATGGGCACATAGTTACCGTAACACGAGCTAGCTATTATAATAAAATGATATGTACCATGACTATGTGCGCCCCCCCCCCCCCCCTTCCCCTGAATTGAATGCTGTATCCGCTGTATTTCAGCAAATATTACTGTTTGGAAAAGTGGTATAGGCAAGGAGAAAGGTGAGTTATTTTCCAATTATTCATATTAAGATGCAACAGTTTTTAAAATGTTCTTAGCAACAATATTAGCCTAGTAATGCGTGTGTAGTGTATTATAATATGGATCATCGGCATGTTTTGAATACGGACCACATTACAAACAGTCACTTTGTTTTAGTATGACATCAAATTACAAATTCTATAATCAAAGGAAAGACCAATCAAATATGGAATAAAGATGCAATGGCAAATGTAACTAAAGCTGTACGAGATAAGTAAATGGGTTTTTGAAAGCATTCAAAGCAGAGTTCCCAAAACTACACTTACACGCTTATCAAAATTGGAAGCAAAGTTACTTATGAACCATAAACTTTGGAGATAAATTATGTGATTATATTCTAGCAATGGCTTGTATTATAGGACTGCCTCGTTGGTCTAGCGGTTAGCCTTCTATCACGAGATCCTGGTTTCAAATCCTGAGTGGGTCACGGAATAATTTTGACTTTTTCAGTCTTCTACAATTTTTTCAGGATATTCCAAGCCCGGAGTCGGGAAGTTGGTGGTGATAATGATGGTGCCTCGGAGAGCACGTTAAGCCGTCGGTCCCGGTGGATGCTTATGATAGTGACTGCACTATCATCAACATCTGATAGTGATCGTTAACAAATGAAACATTATCACACTAAGCCCGCCAACCCGTGGAGCAGCGTGGTGTGTTTACGCTCCATATCCCTGGAACAAGGAGGGAGTCCTGGTCCTGTAGTAAGCCGTTAAAAGGCTGGTAACGATGATGAATGGGCTTTTTTCTGAAGACATCCATGGAGAGAAGTGGATCCAATGTGCATCATGTGCTGGCTCATGAACACTGTGCTGGCATAGACGATATAGTTGATTTCTATGTGGGCAAATTGTGTACCGGCGATTAGTTTAATCTTAATTTTTGACATATTTAATTTATGGCAACACGTCTATTTTCACCTCCAATATTAATTTTGAATACATATTCAACGTACAGAATTCACCCATACATATTTATTATAAGTATATAGATTAACTATGATGGATCAGATCTACTTACGTTTATTGTTCGAATTTGAGTCCGAATCAAAGTTATATCCATCTGTGAAAACCGTATGAAAATTGGTATAATAGTTTTAAAATGATGCGCGTATAGACAAACAGACCTATATCTTCTTGCTGCGTTGGATTCGGTGGATCGCCGCGCTAGAAGAATCATTGGTAACGAGGCGTTATGCAATGCAAAACTGCACACACTTGATCATCGCCGAAAAGTTGCCTGTCTGTCGGTTTGCTACAGAATATATTTTGAAGTGTGCACAGGAGCTTTTTGATCTAGTTCCCCCCTCGCCCTTTTACCATAGAACTGCTAGGCATCGTAGTAGTCTGCACCCATGCGTAGTCGATATTCCATAGACGCGTACAAAATGTTTCGGTTCCTCGTTCCTGATTCGAACTGCGAAAATATGGAATGCCCTTCCAGCTCACGTTTTTCCTATCACCTACAATATGGGTATCTTCAAGTCAAGAGTGAATAGGCACCTTCTAGACAAGTGGGTTTACCGCAGGCTGCACCTTCGCTTTCCATCAGGCGTGATCGTAGCCAAGCGCTAGCCTATACACTATAAAAAAAGCATAGGTATAGACAAACGGACAAAATTTTTTAAAAACGTTGTTTTGTGGTTGTATCGATCAACGTATGCAACGATAGGAGCTCTGAAGCGACTCTGATGAGAATTTTTATCTGACTTCAAATTAATCATTACTGCTCGGCTCCTATGTGTCTTAGCGTAATGTTATATAGCTTACTAGCAGTCGCCCGCGACTTCGTCAGCGTGAAAACCTCATAGGTACCCTTTTAATTTAAAAGACAGACTTTCATATAAAGTGTTCCCCGCTACCCCTCCAATTTGATTTTTATATAGTTTCCCGTGAACAATATCCTCCGTCCAGTCCCGTGTACTAAAGATCAACATTTTTGTTAAACATTGTACAATATTACAGTACATTAACAATATATATTTATGGCAAGCTGGTGTATAGCTTGTATTAAAAAGTCTATTTCACTTTTAATGAGTCTAGGTTTCATAATAAACAAAATAATTTACAATCCGACAGATCTCGAGATTAGCCCGCTTAAACAAACGAACAAACTTTGTCGTATATTATATAAATATGGTCTGCTATGCCAAATAAATTGAAAGAAAAGATCAAAGATCGAATTCTCAAAGAATATCACGTATGACATAACACGGAGGAGGTTAACTTAATTTGGACGATATAGCAGTAGTGTCGTTTTTTATAAATTTTGTAATATCTCCGAAACTATACAACTAATTAACATACTGTAAAAGGCAAATCTTATCTCTATAGTTTATGATTATTAAATAATTTATTTTGATAAGGATTTAAGTTTCGTTCTATAAATAATGACGTAAACGTAAGCATATGAATTAAATGATTTTTTAAAACACAAAAGTTATATATCTGCCAAAATATAAAAGGTATGCTATCGCGGACTTTTTTGTAGAACTTTTTAAGATGCATAAAGTTTTCATACAATGTTTTCAATTATATCCAATATCTAAGGCAGCCTACGCGCATGAAGCTAAATTTAACAAATTTCACGGTCCGACTCGCGCGACAAAAACTATGATAACTCGGGTAATATATACAAGACAAATATAAAATAAAGCGTATGACACTCACCGATAACGTGGCATTCTACTGGTGAAAGAATTTTTAAAAATCGGATCAGTAGTTCCGAAGATTAGCCCCGACAGAGTTTTATTTACAAACTTTACCTCTTTATAATATTAGTATAGGTAACCTGCCCAGGAGTATTTTAACCAAACATAGTTCATGTTTGGTTAAAATCCCTTCAGTAGTTTTTGACCTATACGTGCACATACAGACAAAAAAATTACTGATTGCATTTTTGGCTTCAGTATTGATCACCTATCATCCTCCAATATTAATTTTGAATATAATATATTCAATGTACACAATTCACCCCTCTACAGATTTATTATAAGTATAGACTAGCAGACGCCCGCAAGTTCGTCCGCGAGAAATTCTGTTTTATGATAGTTCAAAAAAAAGTAGCATATTATGTCTTTTCTCAGACTTTAAACTATCTCTGTACCAAATTTTATTTAAATCGGTTCAGTAAGTAGTTAGGCGTGATTGTGTAACAAAGACATAGTTACTTTCGCGTTTATAATATTAGTATAGACTGAAAACTCCTTTCTTTTAAAAAAATTATAAGCCATAGATTATTATGAATCGTAATTTTTTATTTAAATTTTTATTCAGTATCAATCTCCTTATCTATTTTAATAGTATCACAAAGTAAGGTATTAAATAGAAGACTTATTATATAATAAGATATAAATATAAACAGCCAACTAGTTATTTAATATATGTGTAGGTGTTTTTTTGTATTAAACATGTAATAAATAATACTTGGTCCTTTAGTTAATTATTATACCCAAAAATTTTAATTCTAAATATATATATTTAAAAAACACCTATACATGTCACTTAGCGCTAGTGGCGCGATATTAAAAAAAATTCTTGTGAAAAATTGATGTAATATATATTTAAAAACCGAAGAAAGTGCTCTAAACACATGTTAACATAAAGAAACTTACATATATATGACGTGTATGTGTTATCTTCCAAAGATGTGCAGTGTTTGTTAAGAAATATATCAAAACAGTTTCTGACAGTTAGCCAGCATAAAACTACCGCAAGTAAATTGTACATAACAGATTTAAAACCAACATAAACATTATAATTTAAACTAAACGTACAACCAATTTATTTTTATAATTTTTAATTAATTTTTATAATATATAAATAGTATATATCACAGCAATACACAAATAACAACGAAGTTACTAAAGCGAGTCACACTCTGGCAAATGTAACGTTGCGTTGAGTCCTTGCAAGCGACAGATCGCGTTCGATGCAAATAGTAAATACATACCTAACGAGTGAGTGGATAACGAGTGGATCTTCAATTGGACGGCGGTTTTAAACCTAGTTAGAACAATAACATTTTACTAAATTGGAGCTTTCTTGTTGTTGTTGTCATTTTTATAATAACACTTCACTGGTATTTTAAAATTCCTTTTCTCCCTTATTGTAGAATTAAAAAAAAAGAAAATCAATAATAAACAAATATTGTATTGTATTATATTCTATTAGTTTTAAGGAACATAGACAAACTAGTATGAAAATAAGTACCTATAAGCTGATAGAAATTGTAAATTTTAGTTTGTTTTTATTGCTTTTTTAAATAATAATCTAGACAACTTCCTAATATTTATTTCACAACTAAATGCTCATCCGCATATTATGATTTTTACTGAATGCTGGTGCAATAGAAAATTCATCCCACCCCTTATAGACGGATATAGTGCCCATTTCACCAAGCGCAGCTATAATCAAAATGATGGTGGTATTATGTACATTAAATCGGATATCCAAGCATATGTGACTGAAATAAATATAATGGAAGGAAATTGCCTTTCCGCTAGGATTGGTAATATGACTATCCTCGGTATTTACAGACCGTATTGTTTTAAGAACATTGAACCCTTTGTCGAGTCATTGGACACGCTACTAACTACAACTCGTACACGTAGTATAGTATTAACAGGCGACATAAATGTAGATACTCTAAATCAAAATTCCAAAACCAGCTCAGATTATTTGGATGTCATCGGGTCGCATGGCTTACTTGCTATTGTAAATTGTCCAACACACGGAAATACTAGTCTTGACCACGCCATGCTTCGATTAGTAGGTAAATCAAAATGCTATGTGTTGGATTCGGATATTACTGACCATTTGCCGCTAATTTTATCTATTCAAGGTTCACCGGTACCTAGAAAATCTAACAATGGATCATATATAAGAACGCAAACTGACAATTATTTGGGAGAATACGACTGGTCTAAGTTCTTAACTATTACTGAGACTAACGAAGCAGCCCAAGTACTTAATAAATTATAAAAGAAGAATAATGACATTATCCAAGATATTATTCCCAAACACACTGATAGCAAAATATTTTCACACACGAAAATGCCACTTAAACCTTGAATGCATTTAACAACACCACTAGTTGATGTTGTTAAATGCATTCGTAAAAAAGATCATCTTCATATGCTTAATAAAAAGTTTCCCGATAATATAAAACATAAAATAAAATATAGAAATGCATGCAAAACATTAACAAAAAGCCTAAAAATTAATTATTATCGTAATAAGCCCCGACAACAAATGGGCAAAAAAAGGAGACCTGGGATACACTCAAAGAAATATGTCACGTAAATCCGAAAAAACCCCAACCTAACGAATTATTAAACTTGGGCTCTGATTCAGTGGCATCTCTTGAAATAGTTAACAATTTTTTTGCTAATGTAGGAAGTACACTTGCTGAAGATATATTAATAAATACTAATAAAATAGAAGAACAGTTAATCTCTCTCCAGAAAACACAAGTTCAGAATGGTAATTCCATAATGTTTTACTCCATAGACCTAATTGAAATTATAGGCATCCTGGGAAATCTAAAAATACATTGTGCTCCAGATGACTGCCGGGTCTCCTCTAGTTTTTGAGAAAATTTCGTGATATCCTGTGCTTCCCCATTGATTATCTTTGTAATTTGACCCTGACTACAGGTATCTTTCCAACCATATTTAAAGAGGCAATTGTTGTTCCAATCTACAAAGATGGTGACAACCGTTTTGCTCCGGAAAATGGCAAACATTGGAATACGTGGAACACTACTTAAATGGTTTAATAATTACCTTAACAACAGGTGCCAAAGAGTTAAAATACTGGATCATACTAGCAACCCCGAAAACTAACACACGGCATACCTCAAGGAAGTACTTTGGGCCCAACACTTTTCTTGGTGTACGCCAATGAAATTTGTAATATGGAACTAGACAATGCTCAAAAAGTGGCCTTTGCTGATGACACAGCACTAATATTTCACGGGAAAACCTGGGACGACACACGAAAGATTGCTGAAAATGTATTATGTAAGATTACTAAGAGCCTAGAAAATAACCTTCTCACTGTGAATGTCCAAAAAACTAAGTACATTTGTTTTAGTATCACACGAGTTTCCCAGCCGCCGGCTAACTTTAATTTTAAGTTGCATACTTTTCCAGACAATTTTTTTTCCATGCAAAACATTGCTAGCTGTGTCATTCGTTGCCTCAGAACGCAAGCTGTTACAAGTACCAACGAGACTCCTCGGCGCAGACCTCCTTTACATATTCCCCAAACACATAGCTTATTTGCTCAGCGCCAGTTTTACTATATGGGAATGTTTCTATATAAAAACATCAATAATAGTATAAACATTATTAATTTGAATAGTTACCGTGTTCAAAGAAGATTGAATACCAAGCTAAGTAATTTTAATTATGAAGCAACTGAAAAATTATTAAACAGGTAAAAAATATATACATATACGAATAGCAAAAATAGGTACACACACGACATATACAGGATGTCCCAAAACACAACGAATAACGATAACCTGGTACCTGGCGAGAGGCCAAGTTATAACAGTTTTGGAAAAAATAAGAAAAAAATCCATGTCACTTAGTTTTGTAATTATTGTCATTTTAAAAAAAAGTTGGAAATCGACACTTTTGGTCGCATTTTTATGTACTGTAATCACAAATATCAAAATTTTGCAGTAATGTTTTTCATTACGTAATATGAGATAGTGGTGCTACTAATTGCAATCACAAATATATGGAATAAACATTGTTAACTTAGTAAAATAAATTAAGTTTCATTAAGTCACGGTTTACAAAAATATGGTCACTTAACTTTGACACCTCATTTTATGAAAATAACACTATGCATGGCAAGTAATTTCAAAAGATGGCCCATTTTGTCAAGATGTCAAAATGGTGCAACACTTGCCACTTTTCTTGTTATTAAAAATATTATTTATCATTTTTTGCTAAATGGACCGTGTGTGTAGAGTAATTACACTTATAGGGAAGCTTGAGTTAGCCCATGTCTAATTACTATAACCATGAATAGTAGTGATTACATATAACCATGAATAGTTTTTCATTTTATTATTATCCATGATAAGATTAGTCATTTAGACTCGTATAAATGTCTTTTAGAAGAATAATAATAATTTAACTTCAGATTACTACTATTCATGATTATAATAAATAGACATGGACTAACTCAAGCTTCCCTATAAGTGTAATGATCGGATGATGATATCCTGGGGAAATTGAAGGAACTCTTCAAATTTTGGAGGCACGCTTACAGCGATTTCAGTTTTTGTCTCGGTATCGGTACGATACTTGTCTATATTTTTTTGTCTCCAGCTTTTTGGCTACTAGTGCCGTATAATATACTATGACAGTATAATACGAGTAAGAAATAAAATTTTTTAACAAAAAATAGAACCGACTCAAAACGCACTAAAAAGTAACAAAATAACTGTGTCATTTAGTTGCTTTAATTTACTGAAGCATATCTAGGAGTCGGTGCCAGCCAAGGTTTAAGGACGTTACCTAGAACCCACAAACTGCTTTACTACGTAAAATAAATGTTCCTTAAACTTGAATTCATAGAAATGCGTGCGTTTTGAGTCGTTTCTATTTTTTGTTAAAAATTTTTAAGTATCGTAATATATCACAATCTGGTAGGACTGACCCTCAAGTCAGCTAGTTCGTAGGTCCAGGGTAATTTTTAAGTAATGTTAATGATTTTGAGTAAAGAAATAAATATTATTGTATATCTTTAATGTATATTATATCTTTCTATTATGTATATCTTATAAAATTATTAATATAATCTCGTCGATACATTCGATATAACTTTTAATCTAAGTATATTAGATTAAAAGTTATATAGAAAAGATCGCATAGATCAACTCAACTCAACTGTTAAAATATATAATAGGTCGAGGAAATAGCTTTTTCGCATTATAGTATGTAGGAACTTATATATTTGTATCTGACTGGTTTTGGTACCATTGAAAGTAAAGAAAATAAATTTTAAAGAACATAATTCCAAATTCATATTAGGAAAATGTGTGATTATCATTTTTTTCCCTAAAAACCCTAATGGACCGTGTACTCGTAAGTGATTCTTTATTAATTAGACGTAACGAAAACAAACCATTTTTGAAGAAGCCCATCTTCCGTGCGTAATGAGCTGTTACCACCAGGCAGGATCATCGATTCTGAACTCAACTGCGAACAACTGATGAGATTAACGCAAGAAGTTATGAGAAAGCGCCCGGAATTAATCAACAGAAGGGGTGTTATCATAATGAAAAACCAGACATTTTCATTATGATAACACTAAACCTCACACGTCTTTAGCCACTCAGCAAAAATTAAGATAATTTGGTTGAGAGGTGTTAATGCATCCGCCGTATAGTCCTCACCTTGCACCTTCTGATTTCCACCTGTTTCGGTCTGTTCAGAAATCTTTAGGCAGTGTCAGGTTAACATCACAAGAGGATTAACAAAAACACTTGTCGCGGTATTTTAATCAGAAGTCCCAAAATGTCTATAGCAGTGGGATAGCAGTCTCTACCTACAAGATGGCAAAAAGTTATCAAACAAATGGTACCTACGTACTTTAAATAATATACATTTAAATTATATATATTATAAATAAACTGTATTAAAATATATTTAGTATTCTCTTAAAAATACGATAAAATTTTTTCTCCCACCTAATACTATATTACTATGTATTACACTTTGCATGTAGGACGAATTTATTTTAAGAGCACACAAAATGGCAAGGTTTGGCCACACAGTGGCCCAAGCGGTATAGTTTTCTTCATACAAATTGAATATCAATTTCTTATAGATTACTATCACATTATAACGCCTCACGACACGCTATAGTCAAATTTTTAAAATAATTTTATGAAAATTTGACATAGTAATATATTCCAACGGGTACGCACCACGATAAACGTCCATTTTTATTTTGTTGATATTTAGTTCGTTACATGGACCGCGCACACAACAGAAAGTTCCCGTCGTGGCTACAGTCCATGTAAATAAATAAAATTAATGCAGTATAATTCCCTAGCGCAATCTTATATCCAGTACGGTTTATCTAGTTATGGACGTACATATAACTGTTATCTGAAAGAAATATTTAAATTACAAAAAAGAATATTAAAACTAATACTTAACAAAAAACAATGTGGCTATTCAGATACTAACCTTTTTAAAGAGAGTAAAATTTTACCCGTACAGCTACAAGTTAAATATTTGATTTTAAAAGAAAACTTTTTTAATGATATATATTGGAAAAAAGTACAACACTCTGTATATACGCGAGCTGCCACTCAGAATCGGTTGTGCATTACGCGAGCGCCCAATAGGTACGGTGAGCGCACGAATGCTTACCTAGTTCCTCGCCTTCTTAATGAATTAGATACCTATTGATGTGCGGGACTGTATTAACCCTCGCAACATCAAAAGAAAACTTAAGACCCACTTTTTAAGTCACATCTAATGTGACTTAAAAAATTTCTATTAATTATTATTTAGTTATTTTAATTATTTTAGCTTTTTCTGCTGACAACTGTCTTTGTAGAATGCCTAGATACTACTATTTGTTAGCATATTTCTCAAACCTAAGTGGTTTCTAATGCTAATACATATAAGAATAAGAATGATGTAAACCTTAAATAATAAATAAATAAAAATAAAATAAATAGATCGAAGTACTTATGCATACGTATCAATTTAAAGTTTGACATACAAATGTGTCTACATTCGTATGACGCTCAGCTGTAAGTATTTACAGTCCATGTAAACTAATCCACCACAACCTTAACTAGCATAATAAATAAACAAAAAATAACAATAAACTTTAAAATACTAGTAGGTAACTATCCAAACGATATCTTTTACAAATGCACATGAGTTGAAGAAACAGAGACCAAGCTTCATACTACAGCGCAAATCGGTTGCACTACTACAAGCACGCAGAGCATTTGTGAGTGACCACCGGCCGCTTGTCGCGTACACATTAGTAGATAAAAGGAACAGAGACCAAGCTTAATACTACAGCGCAAATCGGTTGCACTACTACAAGCACGCAGAGCATTTGTGAGTCACCACCGGCCGCTTGTCGCGTACACATGAGTAGATAAAAGGAACAGAGACCAAGCTTCATACTACAGCGCAAATCGGTTGCACTACTACAAGCACGCAGAGCATTTGTGAGTGACCACCGGCCGCTTGTCGCGTACACATGAGTAGATAAAAGGAACAGAGACCAAGCTTCATACTACAGCGCAAATCGGTTGCACTACTACAAACACGCAGAGCATTTGTGAGTGACCACTGGCAGCTTGTCGCGTACACATGAGTAGATAAAAGGAACAGAGACCAAGCTTCATACTACAGCGCAAATCGGTTGCACTACTACAAACACGCAGAGCATTTGTGAGTGACCACTGGCAGCTTGTCGCGTACACATGAGTAGATAAAAGGAACAGAGACCAAGCTTCATACTACACGCAAATCGGTTGCACTACTACAAGCACGCAGAGCATTTGTGAGTGACCACCGGCCACTTGTCGCGTACACATGAGTAGATAAAAGGAACAGAGACCAAGCTTCATACTACAGCGCAAATCAGTTGCACTACTACAAGCACGCAGAGCATTTGTGAGTGACCACCGGCCACTTGTCGCGTACACATGAGTAGATAAAAGGAACAGAGACCAAGCTTCATACTACAGCGCAAATCAGTTGCACTACTACAAGCACGCAGAGCATTTGTGAGTGACCACCGGCCACTTGTCGCGTACACATGAGTAGATAAAAGGAACAGAGACCAAGCTTCATACTACAGCGCAAATCAGTTGCACTACTACAAGCACGCAGAGCATTTGTGAGTGACCACCGGCCGCTTGTCGCGTACACATGAGTAGATAAAAGGAACAGAGACCAAGCTTTATACTACCGCGCGAATCGGTTGCACTATACAATTCAAAATAAAAACATCACACTCTGTAAAACAAAGAGACGATTATACAATAATAAAAATTTATATTTTTAAACTATTCTAAAACAAATTATTAAATAAATCCATAAATATTATAAATCACTTTGGCTTATAATGTAATAATAGAAAAGTAATATAAGAGTGAGTTATACTTATTTACAACACTAATTATTATCTATAAAATATTAACACAATTCTATTATATACAATTAATGTATATAAAAATATAAAATTACTTTTTTATATACATTAATTGCAAATATTGCATGAAAAGGGTTTTTTCGCAATTTTGAATATTCATGTGTGCAAGGCATTGCTTATGTGAACTTTTATAATCACATAATTCACAAGAAAAAAGCTTTTCACCTATGTGGGTTACTTTGTGTCGTGTTAAAATACATTTACGTGCACATTTATAATCGCAAATACTACAAGAATAAAGCTTTTCTCTAGGGTGCAGTATAGGAGTATTGTTAGAAGTATCACATGAAAAACGTCCTTTTCGGGTGTGTGTTAGTTTGTGTCTATTTAAAAGACTTTTACTTGTAGGTACATTTGTGCTGTACGATTTTTTCTGTTGTCCTTTTTCACGTGCTTTCGATCCTTTTCCTGTATTTTGTGACAGCGGCGCTACTGAAACAAAGCTTACACTGTAATATAATTATAGTTTAATTTTTATCCTTTCAGCTAATATAAAAGCTTACCGTTTTTCGGTTTTTATTAATCTACGATTCACTTTTTTTTAAAGTTTTTTTCTTATGTTACAAAACAAAGCCTCAAACTTGCCCAGAGCTAAGCCTAATCTATTTGTGAAAACCGTATGAAATTCAGTCCAGTAGTTTTAAAGTTATGCGCGAGCAGACAGTTTTTTGAGATCATGTGTATCATGTGTATGTGTACATCCCAATTATTTTTTTTTTAATATTTGATGCACTAAATTGACTTCGTTACTATGTTATTGTATGTATAGATTATGCAAATTGACATGCCGTCGGCTCTGGCATGAGTTAGTTACAAAACAGGATAATAATTAGATTATAAACTTATTAAACTTATTATCTTGTTATTTAATCACGCGACATCGCTATCAAACGCTGATGCTCTCACTTACTCAATCATATTGTCAATATTATTATATATTACTGCTAGTAACTAATATATGGAAGCTTCGTCAACAAGAATTGACGCTAATAGTTGTTAACAATCACAGGAATAAGGCTACCTACCAGGGTGTGCAGAGGTTGCCGGAGAGTTGTGAGTCTTGTATACTATGTTCTCGACTAGGACTTTACAAGGCTTCACAAGCAATTGTCCACTTTGTTGCAAAAGCGGCGCCGCTGAAACAAAACCAACAAACACTATAATTTAACTTTATTATTTATCTTTTTACTGATTTAGCGTTCCGGTACGATGTCATGTAGAAACCGAAAGGGGTGTGAATTTACAGCCTACTCCTAACAGGTTAGCCCGCTTCCATCTTAGATTGCATCATCACTTAACATCAGGTGTGATAGCAGTCAAGGACCAACTTGTAGTCGATAAAAAAAGCTTACTGCTGCCACTGCCACAATCCTTGCCATCTTCTCTGGATAATATTTTTATAGTGTGGTAGTGTGTAGTTATGTATCGAGTAAAATGATATGACCGAAATGATAAATACTTGTACACCGTTACAACCATTTACACAGCCATCATTATCAAGTACTAGGACAAGTAGTACGACACCACTGCTATTTCCTCTATGCATCATTCTCAACATTTTGCCAGTATTCCCAATACCTAGTACATTGAAAATCATTACAGTTCTGACCTCCTGTTCTGCCTCTCCCCGTCGACATTGACTAGATTTAAAAGATAGAAAACCAGCCAAGTGCGAGTCGGACTCGCGCACCGAGGGTTCCGTAAATTTTAAGGCTTTCGGAATAATTCCTAAACATTGTTTCATGCGAAATTTTTAGATTCTAGGACTAGCTGCGAGTAGTAGAGAGTTAAATATGCGGCTAGAAGTTTGATTTTGATACAGCTTAAAAATAAAAGTTGTATACTGAAAGTATTAGATATAAATTTTAAATATTTATAATTTGGAGTTGAATCGCTGGGACCGTGGGCTCCGAGTACTTGCTTTTTTATAGAGAAATCACAAAGCGTTTGATCGACGCCTCCTTTGACCAGAAGGCTGGTCTCTTTTTAGGACAGAGGATCAGCATTGCCATTCAACGTGGCAATGCTGCCAGCCTTCTGGGCACTTTACCGCTCGACACCGATTCGGAGGAATATTATGACGCCTAAGTTTTTTATTGTTTTTTTTTAATTGTTTAATATATTATATATAGTTTAGGATATTGTAGTGTTTAAGCTTTTACTTTTTTATTTATTTCATTGTAAATATTTAATTTAATGTACATATTTAACTGTAAATATCTATCTATATATTTATATATCATACATAGTCTACTATAAGCTAACAAGAGTAGATACATATGATTGATCCAATCAATTCTAAGCACATACATGTCACAAGAATAAGGCTACTTACCAGGATGTGCAAATTTTGAAGGTTCCTTGTGGTCCTTCTTCTTGTCTCCCTTTAACATGCAGTCCTGTAGTAGGACTGCACATGGCCTTAAAGGTATTGGTCATCCTTTTTCCAATGCTAGCTCAAATATACTAAAAAATTAGGTATACAGACTAATGCCTTAATAAAGAATTACAGAAGAAACACTAACAGATAAAAATTAACAGAACATACACATAGGTATTAGATCATATGTATTTAAGTTTACTTATCAATTTATAACTATCAACTAAAGTACATCCTACATCTTTTTACTTATGAAACATAATTATAATATATATATATAACTATTTGTGAAAAGTCCCCATCGATCAGATGTGTCCAAAAAAAATTATTCAAGGTCAAATATGGTAAAATTTGTTTTTTTGCATGTTTCAGCAAAACGGTAAGTTTTATCATAAAAATAGTTAAGAAATAAATATACTAAAAGATTAGGTATACAGACTAATGCCTTAATAAAGAATTACAGAAGAAACACTAACAGATAAAAATTAACAGAACATACACATAGGTATTAGATCATATGTATTTAAGTTTACTTATCAATTTATAACTATCAACTAAAGTACATCCTACATCTTTTTACTTATGAAACAAAATTATAATATATATATAACTATTTGTGAAAAGTCCCCATCGATCAGATGTATCCAAAAAAACATTATTCAAGGTCAAATGTGGTAAAATTTGTTTTTCTGCATGTTTCAGCTAAACAGTAAGTTTTATCATAAAAATAGTTAAGAAATAAATTATTCATTGTGCGATTTTCCATAAAAATGTCTTAACACTTTTTTCCCTATGAATCACCATTTCAGAAATATAGCGATGTAAACAGTTGAAAATGATTTCATAATAGGTATTCAAACTGACTGCGACAACATCTGCATTTTTCAGGAGGGGTAAAACTACAGTTTTTAAAATATTTGAGAAACAAGATTAAGTTGATAAAGCTTGAATTAAAACTGGCAAACTAATATATTTACATGTAGATAGCATCTATTTAATATAAATATTTATTTACATAGTCTATTATAAGCTAACAAGGGTAGATACATAAGATTGATCCAAACAATTCTAAGCACTCACATGTCACAAGAATAAGTCTACTTACCCGGTTCTACTAGTTTTAGAGTGTCCTTGATCTCGTCTCGCTTCAACGTGCAGTCCTTTATCAGGACTGCACATGGCCTTAAAGATTTTTCCAATGATAGCACTGTAAAAGCTTACTAATTTTAGTTTTTACCCATTTTTTCTAATACCATGACGACTATATGGCTATAGTCATAGTGTAGTATGTATATAGTTTGAAACTTTCTAACTCTGACCTGATATCTACTAAGAATTCCTTGAAAGAAAAACTTAGAACTGCTGCTGAGAACTAAAGTTTAGGATTATGAAAAAAAAAAAAGTACTCTAACCACTGCCGCGATGAGGTCTGTAATATCACTACATATTATAAAACAAATGTCCCCTTCACGTCTGTCTGTTTTTTTATGATATATATGAAATAATTTACATTACTCCAGTGGTAGACATAATAAATAATTAAATAAATTATTTTAAGTGTAGATTACATCTCTATTTCTTTATAATTTAAATTAATATTTAATAGACAGCCATCTTCTTTTTACTCATTATTGAGTAACTTATTTATATATAAGATCAAGAGAGACATGGAAGACTGATGCCGCTTACAAAGGTAGCATCATTTGCTACACAGATGGATCAAGGCAGGAATCCACAAAGCTTAGTGGTGCTGCAGTCTTTTACAGCACCATGTTAAATAAGAACCAGGCCATCAGTCTGGGCATATTTGCAAGCATCTTCCAGGCTGAGACATATGCCATTATGGCTTGTGCCTCAAGTCTAATAGAATTAACGGACATAGGAAGCAAAGAAGTAATCATATATAGTGATAGTCACAGATAGGTTACTTAACAGAAAGGATACCACTTCAGCATTAGTAATAGAATGCAAGCATACACTGAACTCTCTGGCTGAAAAGACAACAGTTACCATTGCCTGGGTACCTGGACAGTCTTGACTTTCACGGACCAGAGCCCTGCTTACCCATTCCGTATAATATAAGAAAGCGAAGATATTATAGTGTAATGCAAGATGGAATAGCTCAACACAGTACAGGCAATCAAAAATGTTCCTGAAATCATACGACAAGAAGAAGACAATGCATCTACTGTCACAAAGCAGAACCAACATAGCACTAGTATTGTCTGCTCAATTGGCATCTCAAGATAATAGGAAATAAGGATAATCCTTCGTGTCCAGAATGTGGCGAAGAGGAGACCAGTTATCACTTCATAGCTAAGTGTCCCATGTGCTGGTAAGATGGGAGATACTAGGTAAGGATAGAATTAGTGAAGCAGACCTGACGAACCTCACAATAGGGGGAGTTGTTAGGTTCACGAAGGCTACAGGTAGGCTTGAGGGGGGGGGGACACTGTCGAGATCACAGGAATGGTTCTAATGAGGACTGACCACCCGTCTGGCTTTGACAGACGTCCCCTCTAGAAATAATAAACTAAATAATAACTTATTTATAAATTATATAAGGATTGTTATTGTTGTTGTCACTCAGCTAATGGTGTGTTATTCTGTTTAAAGCTTACTGTATCTTCAAAAATTGATTTGTGTATACTAGAAAAATTAACTCGAGCAATGAAGGTGAGAGTTGACTTGTCCAAGGACAAGGTGCCCCATAAACCTGCATCCTGAGTCTCAAGTCTCAGATGTTGCTTGAGGTATTTCTCACTGCCACTTGAAATTCAAAATCCGAAAATAATATTATGAGTATTCCTGCAAAGGCGAATTGGAAGCCACTTCAGTTTCTTGCGAAATACAGAAATATCGTCATGTTTACGAAGTCCAAATATGAACCGAATATAGAGAATTTGAATACGCTCAAGTTAATTAAATTGCTCAATAGTCAAAATAAGATGTACAAATGCTAACTTTACTATGGTTAATTGACAATGTTATTAGTTACTCACTCGTGAAATTCTCTGCAGAAAATTTGTTTTGTTCAAGCAAATAAAGTTTTATTTTTAACTTAGTACTTCACTTTGTAAAACGCGCGTCGTGTTTCAGCATTGAAAGTGTTAAAAGGACGCTATTGTAATTCGGTTGAATTCAAAATTGACAGACTATATCCATAGAGTAGGAAGTATTTTTAGGTCTTTTTATTCTGTTTTTCTTATGCGATCAGAGGTGTTCACAGAGTACATTGGAAAATAAGAAATAGAGACGTCGCACCCACATTTCAATGAAGCTATTTTTTGTGCTTTGTACACAATTCCTGTAGTTGCCATTATTTTATTTAATATTACAATTTTTTCACAGTAACTGTAATAGTATTGCGTTAATATTAACGCAATAAGATTACTGTAATATTATAATGTAATAGGAATACAATGTGAAATATACACTGGTTAGAAATAACAAATAAAACACTGGGCCATTTTATTAATTTTTATTAATTGCATATTTAGAGCACATTACATGAATCGTATCGTTTTTTAATTAAGCTTTAAGTTTTTTGTTACCAAATTTATTTTCGACATTAACGAAATTTAAAACTATGTCATCATAGTCCAATTCAAAAATTGTTTCATTTCTGTCAGGCTTTCCAAAAAATATTGTCTTAAAGATTTAAATACTTTATACGCATCTTTTTTACAATTAGCCTCTGGAGAATGGCTATTACTCAAAGTGTTCCCTAAGAGTGCTGGTGATACATTTCTGCAGCCAGACTGTGAACACTCCCAAAAAATTTCTCCAGTTCAGGGTCCTGATTGAAGTGTCGTATCCAAATGGATGTGAAATCATGTTTTTTGGCTAATTTATTTACCATATATTGCGCATTTTCGACATTAGCCAGTGACGTATTGTGGGAACAGAAACAGACTTTACATTTTTTATATAACACATTGAAATAAACTCTTCTTTGCATCTTTTCACACTTCATTGTGGATACTGTTTGATGCTATCGTTCCAAGGAGCTGCTTTGCACTTTTCTCTTAAAGGCATTTAAAGCTTCCATTGAAAGAATCGAATAATTCATCAAAGATTGCTATGATTTTTGCTGTTTCTAAGCATTCCTTCAGTAGAGATCCACTTTCTGAAAAGATAACACAGGAATTAATTTGTAGCCTGCTCTTTATTCTCGTTGTTATGTTGAATGTTAGTATGGTAAGTCTTCTGTGTTTTCTTTGTAGTTGGCGGTGGAGTCCTCTGCAAACCTTTTCTCCTAAATGGGTCTACCTTTTCTTCGTTATTTTCTTCCTTCTTCTTTTCTGGCACTCTACTGTTTTCTAGCAATGATTTTGGTGAGCGGACTTTGCCCCCGCCCCAGAATACGTGGGGCAGACTGACATATTATCAGTGAGGGATTCTCCTTCCGCGGAGCAGCGGAAGGTGTATACACTACCCTCCTCGGGTAGTGTATACACCTTCTTTTGTTCCACCAACCAAATGTTTCCGCAAGTTTCCCACCCATGTTCAGTCGTTTTTAATCAGAGTTAACCTTCTCCTAGATGAACTACAGGCCAAGATTAAAGAGGCCCATCTCCCCGAGCAAAGAACTTGGTTCTGAGTGGCGGTACTTACTTGCCACTGACGTTCATCATCACCGAGTATGACGTCATTTATTGTATACTCCGCTGCAAGCTCCCCAGCGACCCTCCGATGAACCAAATAAAATAAAAGGATACGTAATTTATCAGTATGAAACAATTTTTTCCCTCTTTTTCCTTCTGTTTACTTAAATGGGAAAATATATAACCATTAATTCCTGGTTTTAAATTTGCACTTCAAGTCATGCGGCTGAGTGTAATTACTTAATACTGTAATTTTTATAAAAAGCTAAGGATAAAATTTTTTCCTGCTTCGAGTATCTTCGTGCAAACTATGTGTCACGAGAAAAATCATAACTGCTGATGTAAAATTTTTTATAGCTTTTAAAAAAAAGGTTCTCAGCCAATTTAAGAGCCTTTTTTCACTTTTCTATATAGCTTAACTTACGTTACTTTTCTCAAAATTTTGTTTCAATACACTGATTTCATTGGGCTCAGGCAAGCTGACTTTAATACAACTTGCAAAAACAAAGTGTTAAAGTTAAAAGGTGCAAATGAGAATTTACTATATGGGGTATGTTAACGAAAACATAAACCAGTACATGATTTTAAGTCTCTAGTTGGAAGTTTTGTCTGTTTCTTCATGATCACAGTCTGTGTGGCTTTGTATGAAGTGGTAAGTTGACAACAATATCACTGTTATATATTGAATGAAAACACAACAATGTAAAACTGAAGTAACATGCCTGCTTGTCAAACAATTGGACTTCCAGAAATAGCTTCCCACAACTTCAATATATGTATTTCGGCGACCTCTGTGTAGCGCAGTGGTGTGAGCGGTTTTATAAGACGGACATCCTGGGTTCGATTCCCAGCGAGGCGGATTGAGATTTTTCTTAAGTTGTCTTGGTCTGGCTGGTGTGAGGCTTTCGCCATGGCTAGTTCACCACCCTACCGACAAAGACTAACCGCCAAGCGATTTAGCATTCTGGTAAGATGTCATGTAGAAACCGAAAGGGGTGTGGATTTCATCCCACTCCTAACAAGTTAGCCCGCTTCCATTTTAGATTGCATCATCTCTTAACATCTGGTGTGATAGCAGGCACTGACTACACAGGCTTGAAATTACATTATCTAGTCTAGACCATAGTGCCCTTAATAGTACCATGTAAAATGTTTATTTTGATCCATTGGTGCGTCACTCATGATGCCGAGGGAAGCACTGGGCTTAAGTGAGTATTCTGACCACTTCTTGGCCAGGAGTTCCATACACTCTCCAGGTAAGTACCCCACTTATGTTGTGGTACCTCCGGGAGGGATGCGTAAATGCATTTCCTAACAGAAAAAAAAGGTGCACTTAATAGGGAATATGAGAAATTAAATAGTACAATAACTTTTGAGTCCCTACAATGAACTCTTTTACTCTATTGATATTGTCAACCAGAATAGTGCAAACTATAGGTAGGTCTATATATATACCATATACCATATATATAATCATATATTATATGATTAAAGTTTTATATTTAATTAATATTTGTGTCACTGTCATTGAAAATGCATTCTATTTTAATTAAATAACATCTGTACTTTAAAATAGTTTAATGTAGTATGTAATACTTACTCATATGCTAGTAGATGGCTTGCACAGAGTAATTTGTTAAGCCTTTTTAGATTGATTAATTTCAACATTAATGTTACTAATTTCTTGGAGGGGCTTTCTATACTCTATGTAACATGAAATCCTGTAAAAAAAGATTTTGTTTGAATCAATTCGTAATCTTCATATTTATATACAATATTGGTTGCATATTGATAGTTGCCCATGATTTTACTTTGCTTGCTTGAGTAGGAATTTCAGGATAAAAGCCAATATAAATCCATATTTTTTATTAAGACACATAAAATGCCTATCTCAAAAAAAATAATACATGTATTTTGATGAAATTTGCATACAAAAACACAGGGAATATTAAAAACATGTTATTGTTGATTTGTCACATTTATGTTTACTAGTGGTATGTTAAAAATTACCAAAACATTGTGTGGAAAATTTTATAGGTTAGTAAAGGATTTTTAAATTTCTATCAAAGCAAAAGTAATTAGACAATCAGACTGCCCTTTCTACTTTCAATGAAACATAAAATAATACAAAACTCAACTAACCTGGTGAATGTCGTGGAACAGCATTGGCAGTTAATCTTGTAATGCTTGTATGGGACCAAACCTCAAAATGGCTATGACATACTCTACTATATTTAAAAATGGTCACATTTTTTATGCCAGTATGTCTCCACCAACCACATACAACCAAGTCCAAAATCTATCCATGTCTTTTTCAGGATTAGGAAAAAGGTGTAATACTGTTCCATCTATTCCTGTAAAAGAAACATTTACTTTAGATTGCTATATTATACAATTCTATAAATAATAGGTTGGGGAAAAAGATTCTTTGCATTTTTTGTGAAAATACAAAACATATTTTATTATACTTTTGGCAATCCTCTTGTGATGTTAACCTGACACTGTCTAAAGAATTCTGAAGAGACCAAGATAAGTGCAAATCTGAAGGTGCAGGTCAGGACTATATGGTAAATGCAGTAACATCTCCCAGCCAAACTCTCTTAATTTTTGTTGAATGTAAGGTCTAGCGTTATTATGATGAAAAACCACAAGCCCTCTGTTGATTAATTCCAGACGATTTCTCTCAACTTCTTGCTTTAATCTCTTCAGTTGTTCATAATGAATAATGCCCTACCAATCCCTCCCCACACACAACATCACATTGTTGTCAGGTAACCCGGTTTTCGCCACAGTCTGTGAAGCCTAACCGGCCTTTGACCACAACATTTTTCGCACATTCTTGTCGTACGTGATGCACTTTTTAACACCAGTTATCAGCTTCTTCAAAAATGGTTTAGTGTCATTATGTCTCCCTAACCCAAGAAGTTCTCCAATTCATTAATAGAAGTTCTACAGTATATTTGAAAGTTTAAAAATTACTTTATTATTTTAATTTCATTTCAAAAAAGATATATATATATATATAGTAAACTGCTCAATTCAAGTAAACTTATTAATTAGGTTACGCATGTATATGAAGTGATAACAAACTCTCCTTTCCTACTCAACTCCTTTTTATACCTCTATGTAGCAGACAGTATTAACTAAGAAAATGCTTGCAATAAAATGTTACCTAATGTTGGTATGTTGGTAAAATGTTGGTATTAACCACCACTAGGTACCACAACTAGGTACACAGCACTTTATAGTCATATTATGCGGCATTTTGACAGCAACCAAACAGTGAGATCAGCCTGGGTCAAAAATGGCGTGCGAGTCCGTCAGTGTCCTGTTAATGTACAATCGCAATGTATTGAAGTAAGAAAAATCGCAGAACACAAGTTTACTCAGCGAAGAAAATAACACGAGTGACAGCAACAATATAGTAATCTATGGTTGACAACACAAATAAGTTTGACGTGAATTTAGGTATGTGCTTCTTTATCGTATTTTACAAGCGAAATAACAAGAAAAATTAATATTTTATGTCACAGAAATTTGAGTGTATGAGATATTAGTTTAATATTCTTCGTAATTATATTCCGTAACTATATTTTAGTCAGTCTTGTTTAAAAATATACGATATTTTCGTGCTCTTACAGCAACTTCTGCGTGAAATGGAATGTAGGTCAAATTATAAAATATTGCATACCAGCATAAAAAACTAATGCTGCTATTATAAAAAATAAACAATGTAGCGTTGTATTCCATAACTTTTTTATGTCTTTGAAGCTACATTTGTAAAACTTTCAATTGTTAAAGTAGTTTTCCACCAAACACATCAAGTTTGATAAAGAACTTTCCCCATTTTCAATTAAATTGAAAATGAGTGTGAAGATATTTTACATTAATTTACAATTTGCTTTTGATTTATTATTATATTATTATTATTTATATTTAAAAATAAATATAATATCAGAAATTTGCGGAAACGACGGGATCCGATTCCGCAATTTCTTAAATATAAATATTTGACCATTATAATCTGTAGTTTGAAATCTCTCAATGTCACAAGGGTCATTTGGAATAGGTTTGTTCTATTTGACAGATTTGAAATAATTTTAAAGAACTAGCATTTGATTGGTTACTATCAAGAACACGTTGCTAATTTGCGGAATTTTAGCCAATGATGAATAATATGTTATTATTGATTTATAATCTATGATAAGAAAACAATTTTCTCTGTCAGAGATTGAGAGGTCACCTCCACGATCCAGAATTTAAATCAGCAATCAACAGGCGTGCCGGCTGAAGAAAAATAGCTTTTTGATCTTGAAACTTAACTGTAAGTATCCCGTTATTGTAAATGTTTTAACATAAACATGTGCCCCTGTTTAACTTTGCTTTGTTACATCTATTTTATTTTGCCGGTGAACTGATATTAAAAATAAACTTAAGTACTGGCCTACCCCTCATATACTATCCTTTTACTTCTGGAATATTCGGTTAGAAAATATGATGCTCTCGATTTTCAGTGTAAAGCAGCAGGAGTTCTTTTCCACGATCGCGGACGTACATTATAATATCCATCGAGTCATCCTTTAGGGCCTATATCAATCAAATGTTTATCACAGGAGACGCCATTTGTCACGTTGTCCTTTTGGCCTGTATTGATTTTTCGAGCACCTTCTGTTTTGTTAAAGTAATTAATTAATAATTGGCGACTATCTTAAGTGTCTGAAATGAATTTTAAACAAGCATCATTCAATCAAAACATATTACATCAGCCAATGGATATCTAGTGTCGGGACTTCCAACATTCAAACATAAACATTAGGAGCATACACTTGCTGGCCAATATGATATCCTTACTCTTCAACATTTCATGATATTTTCTCAAACCTTGTCCATCATCAGCATCAGCAGATAGCTGCTATACTGGTGTACATAGGCTTGAGCTAATTGAATCCAGCGGCTCGCCACTACCCGCTTGATGTCATCAGTCCTCCTAGTTGGAGTTGACCAACACTGTTTTTCACAGTGTGAGGTTGCCATTCCAGCATCTTGGGGTCCCAACATCTATCAGCTCTTCAAACTATGTGCCCCGCCCATTGGCATTTCAGGTTAGCAACTCATTATCTACTGTCTCAAATCTTTTTGGTAGCTCTAAAATGTTCCCAATTTGGTCTAGGAACATTCCCTAACAACATTTCCATCAGCTTCATAAATCTCTTTTGTTAATCTCCTTTAATCCACAGATGCCCAAACAATCTCTTTCTAAATTCTGGTCATCACATCTTTTACACCACACCATGCTCTTGTCAATTCAATTCAATTCTTTATGGCTTTCATTTGTGCCAACTGGGCAGACTCTTGTCAGTCTATTTCTAAGTCTGTCACTCAGTTTTAATTGTTACTTTTAATGGCAGAGATCTGCACCATTACATTGTCAATAGTCCAATGACTTGTAAGCAGTCATTTTTCCTTCAACCTGAATATGGGTAAACAGTGACTAAGCATCTTCTAGGCAAGCATATTCCATTTCATCAATGCTTACTATCAGGTGTGGTCGCAGAAGTTCTAGTTTATATAATTAAAAAAAAATTTTAACAAAAAATAGAACCGACTAAAAAGTAAGAAATAAAAATTTTTGTTAAATTTTTTTTTTATCAATTTATCACCACAACATATTTGCACTGTATTGTCATAGTATATTATATGACAGTTGTAGCCAATACTTACACAAAAACCGAAATTGCTGCAATGCCTATAAAATTTCAAGAGTTCCTTCAATTTGCCGAGCATATCATCATCAGATCCAAACATGATGTCAATGGGACCATCTTGGAAGTGTGCCCTTTCTAATAAAAAAAAAATATCAGAAGCAGACAACTCTGTAAAAAGTTATGCGTGGTCATACATAAAAAAAATATATATGCGTCGAATTGAGAACCTCCTCTGCTTTTTTTTTGTCGGTTAATAAAAATAGATGTCACAAAACCCAACCAACACCACACAATACTCCCAACTTTATTCTAAATTGAGATTGGGGTGCTATAATATGCTATTTTTTGTTGAATTATTTGATCCCATTGAAAACCTGACTATGGTTGACCGGTCATCTCTGTAATGACTACTGGCCTCAGTAAATATCTAGAATATTCTAGGCAATCACCTCATCAGTGCCCCTCTTGAGGTTATTTATAAATTATGACTAGTACTGGCAGAAGGGGTATACATTAATTGTTGCAGTTGTTATACTACTCAAGTAGGGTATTACTACCTTCGAATTTGAAGCTAGTTGTACTGAGTTAGTATTTTGTTATTTACTTATGCTTATGCTAGATGATGCAAAATTTTTCATTCCTTTATTACAAAGTAGAATAAAAGTAGTGTACAGTGGAATTGAAATTAAAATTTGACAAAGATATCCAAAGTAAAAAGCGCTTAAATATTGGAGTACATGTCTTGAAACTCTTTTTTTGAAAATGAAAATTTGTACTGAGCTATTATGCTAGAAGCTATGACTTAATAGCAGTCTACTATTTAATTATTAATATTTGAATTTTTATAATTCTTTTGTTATTTGATCAATTTAATTAACTTTTTTATAATTCATCCACTTTTAAAAAGAATGTTAAACACGAGTATTTTGATATCAGTCATCTTATATTTTATTACTTATACTGTTTCTTCAAATACTTAAAAAATTTGCAATCCTAGGCACATACATGCCTACTTAGCCTTAGGGATAATCTGCCCCTGTCATTGACATATTAATACTATGGACTTCGGGTCTAATGCAAAATTTACGTCAAAAGTGTCCCAAGATATTTTATACACACTAGGATGTATTTATGTTTTTATACACAAAATAACATTGTAATGTATGTCTTATCGTATTGTTATACAGTCTAATTTGCAACGGTCTAATTGGATGCAATAAGTAATTAGCTTCGATTGACGGTTGCCATGGCAGCCTTTTTTTGACATGACAGCTTCTCGTGAAAATAGGACAACATAAATGGTGTGGAGTCGGTAACTTTCAAATTTTTTTGGCATCTTATATTTATATATTATATTTACAGCAAATTTTAATTTATATTTACATATCCCTGACCTCTATATGCTGGGATAAATCTTGTACCAAATAATAATTGTTGTAATTATCTGGTATAAAACAATAATTACTCCAATAAAATAATAATTAAACCAAATCCACTAATGTACAAAATGATAAGCCACTCGACATAGTTCTTTACTTTGAAATTTTAAGTTCTCGATATTTTCCTCTTTTTAATTAAACTGAAAATATATTTTTTTACTTCAATGACGTTAGATCACTTTTTAAATAACTGTTCCTAATTTCATGTAGATAATTCTTATAGTTATCAAATTAATATACCATTATGGTAAAAGTTATTTGATTAATATTCATGGCATAAAAAATAAAAGTTGACATAAAAAATAAAAATTTTTGAATTGATAATAATTAAATTATTTACATTCAAAAATTAAGTAATTAAATAATTCAAATGTTAAACAACAAAATAACTCTATGCAGTCGTTGTTCTAAAACATTCTATTGCTCACGGCAGATCCGAACTAAATGTGGTTAATTAGATAAACATATTGCACTCCCTCTATCCTATACGCGGGTAGCGTATGGGAAAAGGACAGATAGATACTTTTGTTCATTTTGGTTGGTTATGCAATTCGTTTCTATAGTTTATTAAAATTTTAATAAAATTGCCTGTTTCTAAGCAAAATAATACTTTAAAATCATCAGTAAATATTTACTTACTGAAAATATGGTACACCGTCTTCTTTTCTCACTTTGCTCGGGCAGTTCTTACAAGTTTTTTATAACACATTACGGCATTATTGACGTGTATTCTGTCAGTCAGCTAATATGAGACTGAATTGCGATTGGAAATCATTTCGCGTTTTGGCATTCTTTTGGTTCGGACACTTTTTATCGCTGACCCGAAGTCCATAGTATTAATATGTCAATGGCCCCTGTATTCATGTTCACAGCATTTGAATAATTTATATTTTCAACTCCATAAAGATCTGTAACAATTATTTTTTTTGTATAGAATTCAGAAATAGACATGGGTCGTAAATTTGTGGTTGGAGGCAACTGGAAAATGAACAGCGACAAGGACCAGATAGTGGAAATTGTCAAGAATTTGAACAGTGGGCCACTGGACCCTAATGTGGAGGTGTGTATTGAAATATTATTTCTTTATAAATAATACTAACTTCTCTAGATATTATAAAACAAATTCTCCTGCCACATCTATCTGTTTGTCATTTCCATATACAGAGTGATTCTTGAGAAATGTTTTTTCACATAATTTGTTATGGATTTTTATAAATTGGTTAAAATATTTTTTTTTTTTTTTTTTTTTTTCCTCTGAGTTTATCTGCAATCAGTAAGATACTATAAGCAGATGTGATGATGTTGATGATCGTTTGTCGAGTGCGTTCTCCAGTGAGAACATCCCCTCTTTTATTCCTGACTATCGTCGGCAGTAGGTCTAGATAATGTTTTTCCTTTTGAGTCTGTTCTGGTAGGTTCGCAGGAGCAATCCAGAAGCTAGCACATTTGGATGACTCATGAGTCTTCCTTTATATTTCTGGGTTACACTGTCAATCTCCTCCTTGACAGTCTTCACCTTTAAGTGCTCGTGGATCTCTAAGTTAGTTATAAACCACGGGACACTACAGATCTTTCTTAGAATTAGGTTTTGGGCCCTTTGAATAATGGAAATATTGGAGTTGCTCGAACTTCCCCATAGCTCGATTCCATACATCCAGACTGGTTTAAGCATTACTTTGTATAGTAGGAGTTTGTTGTCGACGGAAAGTTTACTATTCCGTCCTGTTATCCAGTGTAAGTTCTTATATCTTATGTTGATCTCTTCTCTTTTTTTTTTAATGTGGTGGTGCCACGTCAGACGACGATCAAGGTGCAGTCCTAGATACTTAACACTGTCTTTATGTGGGAGTTCGTTTCCATTCATAGATACCGGAGGACAGTTATCTTTGCACAATGTGAAAGTGACTTGAACAGATTTCGATGTGCTGATATTGATCTTATTTGCGAGGAGCCACTTCGAAATTGCATCTAGGCCATTTTGAAGTAATCTTGAAGCTACTGCGGGGTCTCTATGGCTAGCTAGAATAGCAGTGTCATCGGCAAATGTGGCAGTTGTAATGCCTTTCACTTCAGGGAGATCTGCAGTGTATAAGGTATATAACACTGGTCCCAAGACTGAGCCCTGGGGAACTCCAGCCTTTATTTCGTGGAATTTAGATGTGGCATCCATTTCTTTTACTTGGAACAGTCTCTCGGATAGGTAGGACTTTAGTAGCAAGTAATAACTATGTGGAATATGCCTCTTTATTTTATCCAAAAGACCTTCATGCCAAACTCGATCAAAAGCCTGTTGGATATCGAGAAATACTGAAGAGCAATATTCTTTATTTTCTAGTGTTCTTCTTACTTTATCGCAGACCCTATGTATCTGTTCGACAGTAGAGTGTTGCTGGCGAAATCCAAACTGATGATTTGGTATTGTGTGGTTAGAGTTTAAAATTGGTAAAAGTCTATGTAGCAGAAGTTTTTCAAATAATTTTGAAAGAATCGGCAGTAAGCTGATTGGTCTATAAGAAGTGATTTCAGTAGGCGGTTTACCGGGCTTAGTTATCATTAATATTTGTGATACTTTCCATAGTAGAGGGAAGTGTTGTACTCTGAAAATTCCGTTAAAAAGTGATGTTAAGAATACGATTGCCTCTTTTGGAAGTTGTTTCAAGACTTCATTTGTGATAAGATCGAAACCTGGGGCTTTTTTATCCGATAGTCTTTTAATTGTACCCCATGTTTCTCTGACTGTAACGGGTACAGGTGGAGGAGACATCTGAAGGTCCGATTTTAGATGGTTACTGATATTCAATTCGGAGACTGGATCAGCAGTATTGTTCGGGCGGAAGATTTTTGCTAGATATTCGGCAAAAAGGTCAGCCTTTTCTTGTGGACTTCTCGCCCAATGTTGGCTTGATTTGATAGGCGGTTTAGGAGTTTGAGGCCTGTTGTAGTTTTTTGTAAACTTCCACAGAGAGTAGTTAGTTGCAGCAGTAGGACTTAGTGACTCCAGTTGAGCTTCAAGGGTGGTGTTATGCCAGGTTTGTAACATCTCTGAGAGATTTTCTGCAGCAGATATGAAGTTCACTTTATCCTCGTGAAGTCTACTGTGCTGCCATATTCGACGTAGCTTTCTTTTATTTAGAACGGCTCTTTTAATCTCCAAAGGATGATTTTCTGATTTGTTCAGATTCTGGGTCTCAGGAGTATTGATCCAACACGCATATTGTATCAGACTCGTTATATATTGAGTGGCTTCGTCTATGTCATCAGGTGTCTTGAGAGGAGCTTTTAAGTCAATTTTTGTTTTAATGTATTCTCTAAAAGATTCCCAGTCAGTGCGTTTGTTACAAAGCGAGTCTGGTTTCGTATATTCAATTATTTTGGTATCTACAGTTAATAATACAGGTGTATGATCAGATGAGCTATCGTAACAAGGTTCTGGTTTTAGGTAATGTTTAGTTAGGCCTTTAGTTATGAAGAAGTCCAAAAGATCCGGTATTTTGTTCACATCGCTTGGCCAGTAAGTTGGTTCTCCTGTGGAGACTGTTAGGAGGTTGTTATTGTCTACACATAACTTGAGTTGCCTACCTCTAGTCGTAGTTAACCTAGACCCCCAAAATGTATTTTTGGCGTTCCAGTCTCCTCCTGCCACAAATCGGTTACCAAGAGTTTTGAAGAATTGAGAGAACATGGTAGCTGTAATTTTATGTTTCGGCGGGCAGTACACTGCAGATATGTTGATCACGCCTGTTCGATCTTCGATAGCAATGGTCGTAGCCTGTAAATGCTCAGTTCTGTATTGTTGCATTTGGTGATGTTTTACCGAGTTTTTAACAATGACTGCGGTTCCAGCATGACTTGTTCCATCTGGGTGGCCTGTTAGGTAGCACTGGAAGTCTTTGAACTTGATGCAGGTTGATAGATTGCAGTGCGCTTCGGAAATTAGAAGTATGTCAAGCTTATGCTCCTTCATAAGTATTTCAACTGAGTCTTTGTTTGGAGTTAATCCATTTATGTTATGGGTAGCTATTCTAAGAGAACCTATTTGGTTGACAGTCGATCGACAAGTTTGACCATGAGACTCATGAGAGTACTCATCTGTTGTAAGATTATATCGAACTTCTCAGATTGTTTGATTAGTATTTGTTCTAGAGTGGGATGTATACTGAATGTAGGGTTAGAATTTTGATTTATGGGATTAGCCTTGCTATTTAATGTTGCAGCATATGATTTTTCGAGTGGCTTCTCTTTGATAATAGGTTCCTCTTGGTGTAAAGCGTTTCTAGTTAAATTTGGTTGTTTTTGATTTTCTTTCCGGCTAGGTATTTTGTTTCTACGCAGGAAAATTTCTTTGTAAACTTCACATCCTTTGTAGTTAGCTGGATGGGGTCCATTACATAAGGCACACTGAGCTGGGCTGTTGCGGTCGCGTTTCTCGCATTCTGAAGTTTTATGTGACTGTCCACACTTCACACAGCGGTATGGGCGCATACAATAATTTTTTGAGTGTCCATACTGCTGGCATCTTTGGCACTGTACGATGGACTTTCTTTTCTTTGGGTCCTCTATAATGACTGATTGATGGAAAATATATTTTAAGTCTTTTGCTGATTTGTTGTTTGGTCCTGGTAACAAATTTACAAAAAAAGTAGATGTTGGAGTCTTATTTGGTCCATATTTTGCATTAATGATTTCTCCGGCGACTGTATTGCCAGTGGCTTCGATTTCTTCCTTAATTACCTCAATAGGAGTAGTTGGATGCAAGTTTCTTATAACTATCCTAAAGCATCTTTGGTCTTTTCTATTAAAGGTGTGTCCGATTAAACCATTTTCCCGAACTACATTAATAAGTTTTTTGTAAGTGTCAATGTCTACACTACTTATTCTTAGTTGGTTTTTGTTAATGATTTTATAAGAAAATTGTGTTTTCTCGGCTGCCGTTTTTAGGAGATCTGTTAACATAGTCAAATCCTCAATTCCATAGAGAATTATTGGTGGTGGTTTGCTAGGTTTGACTGTTTTCGGGGCTGATGATTTCTCAGGAGTATCAACATCTAACCCAGAAAATTTATTTGAGGTTTTAACAGACTCTGGCGAGGGGCTTAGCAGTTTTCTTTTTTTCGAATTTCTATTAATTGGCACTCTTTGCCAGGGTGGAGGTTGCGGGGTTTCCAAGTCTGGGGCATTAGGTTCCAGTCTTGATGATGTTTCATCAGGCATACATTCACTAGGCAGCCTGCTTCCTACTGAGGCCGATCGTTGCCTGGATATAAACAAGCTAGGGTGAAATGCTTGCTGCACAAGTTTCTTGTTGCTTCCACTGCTGCTGCTGCTGCCAGTAACATTTACTAACACAGGGGCCTGGGCGCCCACTCCTGTGGAGTCTTCGGTAACACATTTCTCACTTAAGGGCCCGGGTACCCTTAAGCGCCGGTCGCTAGCCGGGTTGCATGGCACATCACATTTCTCGTTATGGAACATTTCATTAAAGGGGGGTTGGGAAAAATAGTAGTAGCACTTTCCCAAGGCACTACACACAGTTGTTTAGACCCGATTCGTCTTGGCTCCTGCTAGCCAGCCGATTGCCGGCGGACTACTCTTTCAGAGGAGATTTAGTTCCTCTTGGCCCGTAGTGGCCAATTGACAGGCTAATTACCGCCGCCCGTTGCTCGGCGTTGTTGCTCGTTTGGCACCACCCAGGGGACACGTGTAGGGCGGGCCTAGGAAAGGTGGTAACTCCTACGGACGCGAGCAACATCGTCCCCCATGGTTAAAATATGACTATAATTGTTGGAGGAGTCACAATGCATGTAAACTATTATTGAAAGTGTTGTCTAATCCACTTGAGATATAACAAAACAATATATGAAATTTTTTGCAAAAATCTAAAAACACAGCATTCATGTGTGGGCTATAAAAAAATTCCTGAACAGCATAAATCTTTTAAAGAAAGCTTGGTATATTAAATCATTTCTTAAAAAAATTATTAAGTATATTTTATCTGTTTTTAGATGTTTGTAATGTAATAATATATAATGTAATAATGTAAAGCGTTAGAGACATTCTTTTTTATATATTATTGTTAATATACGAACAAACAGCTTAATATCAGCTTTCAACTTCACACAAGTAGTAGAATAAATAATTTTATGTAACAATACTAACTGTATATATTGTAAAAAGCAATGATTTTAAAAGAGCAACTGTTGAGTTTCTTGCCGGCTCTTCTCAACAGGACCTGCCTTCCGAGCCAGTGGTAGAGTCACTACAAATAGTCTAATTTGATGTTTCAAAAGTGCTTATAATTGGCCTTTTTTTTTTTTGGTATCGGGGGGGAAATCTCTTCGGAGATGCCTGCCTTCTAGGGGGAGAAGACGGGTTATGTGGAACTTAACCACTAAAACCCCCTCGGTGGCCGCCCTCAGTACAAATAGAAAGGCACCGGGATCTCATTGAACTCGCCGGTGCCATTATATATTTGGCTTACTTGAAATAAATGACTTTGAATTTGAATTTGAATATAGGTTGTTATTGGAGTTCCCGCCATCTACGTAGCTTATGTGAGAAGCATCCTCGTCGAGTCCATTGCTGTGGCTGGGCAAAACTGCTGGAAGGAGGCGAAGGGTGCTTTCACTGGTATGGATAAATGTTTTATGCTTTTATCTTCTTTCTTCTATTAACTACGAATTAGACTTTGACTGCAATCACACCTGATGTGATGATGCAATTTAAGATGTAAGCGAGCATACTTGTTAGGAGTAGGATAAAATCCATGTTATATGTTATCCTTTTTATCTCTACATGATATTATACCGGAAGTGATTCCTGAGTAAGATTTTGTTAAGGTTTCCTGTAAAAGGGCACAAATAGTGTGGGAAGACTCGCAAGCTTGGGAGCTTTAATTGAAAACGCTGCTTAATCATTTTGAGATATAACAGAACAATCTATAGAAGAATTGTTTCTATTTATTAGGACTGCAATAAAGTCTACAATGGCATATATCTGTCTTTTAAGAATAGCTTTTGTGGAAGCCCCACATTTTATTTCCAAATTCCCGAAGAGAACGATACGCGGGTGAAACTGCAGGCGTCCACTAGTGATATATAAGCAGAAAATCGAGTACTTGAGCAATTCAAAATAGTTGACAGTTTATCAAGTTGTATGCATATACAAATAGAAGCTTATGTTGTTAGTTGATACTAGGATATGCTTACTAAGTGTAAGAAACAGTGAATTAATATCAACTCGAATATGAGCATTGTAATGTACTAGCTGAGCCCAGCAAATTAACTCACGTGGATTCCTTTCCCATGTGAATAATAAGAAAGTAAGTTAACAAATATATAAAAGGTTAGAAAGTTACAATAACCCTGACCCGGGTAACTTCAAAGAATTTGAGACGAGTATCTTAGCATTCCATGGATTCACCATGCGGGTGCCGGGTCCATCGCGTGGCTGAGAGAAAAACTCCGAACAGAGCCCGAGACTTGTGACATGGGTGTAGGTTTAAGGGTACCCTTAGTGACGCTCGTCAACACTCACCTCCTCTGTTCAAGTTATTCTCCCTGCCCAGCCAAATTCGGAAGGACCCTACTAGAGCAGCTTTGGACACTCGTTCTAATATGGAGCTTACTGCACTTGCTTGGAATTTTCAATTTTCTCACGTAAATGTTGCAATTTCCACAAAACATTTCTAATATTATGCAATTTACAGGTGAAATTTCTGCCGAGATGATAAAGGATGTGGGAGCCGACTGGGTTATTTTGGGCCACTCTGAAAGGAGGACCATTTTTAATGAAAAAGATGAATTGATTGCTGAAAAGGTATTGGACATAATATATTCTTCTTTCCAGACTTTTTTGCATTTGGCCATGCCTTATTCCCATTCTACAAAGTTCCATTTGCCATCGTCCTTGTGTACTTCCTTAGCTTCTTCCACTCTTAATAATCCTTTCATACAAGTTTGTCGGTTCAGGAAATTCTAACATTTGCCTAGGCTGTTCCAAAATTTCCATTCACCCTCGCTTCATAAATCTCTTTTGATAATGTTCTTTCATCCATTCTCTCTACAACTTCTTTTATCATACTATTGTTACTCTGTCACTCAGTTTATCCACGCATACTCCTACATGCTCTCTTCTCGATTGCATATATTTTACTTTTGTGCTTCTTCTGCCATACCCAATTCTTATCTCTCTCTCTATGCGTAAGGGAATGAGGCGTGGTGTTATGTATGCAAGTGAAATGTGCTCATAATACATTACATAGTAGGATATATTCCAAACAAATAGCCAATGGCTTGAAATTACAGGCACAATATTTGCATTTGAATCTTTACTTTTTTCAATTACTGTAGGTGGCACATGCCCTTGAAGCTGGGTTGAAGGTCATTGCTTGTATTGGAGAAACTCTTGAAGAGCGAGAGGCTGGCAAGACTGAGGATGTTATCTTCAGGCAGACCAAGGCTTTGCTGCCAGCTATCGACACCTACTGGGAAAATGTTGTACTGGCATATGAGCCAGTATGGGCCATCGGTACTGGAAAAACTGCTTCGCCACAACAGGTGCCTATTATTTTACTAATCTAATATATAAAATTCTCGTGTCACAGTTTTCGTTGCCATACTCCTCCAAAACAGCTTTACCGATGTTTACCAAATTTTGTATGCGTATTCAGCAGGTCTGAGAATCGGCTACTATCTAATTTTCATCTGAAATTTTTTTTAATTTTTAATGCTAAACAACGTTTGTCGGGTCAGCTAGTAGAAACATAAAATCATTTAGTGGTACAAAACTGTTTTACAAACATTTTTGAATCGTCAAGTCTGTCAGTATGAGTAACTCGCATTGCTTCGGAAGTTGAATATTTTAAATACTACACAGCAACACGTCATCGTAGTTTTATTACTTAACAATATATGGCGTTATATGCCATCGTCGCCGTTGGATGTATGCCATCACGAACAGACGGACAGACTTTGTTTTATAATGCGTATGTATTTATTACAGGCCCAAGACATCCACTCGTCTCTTCGCAGTTGGCTGCTATCAAACACTTCGTCGGAGGTAGCTGAGAATGTTCGCATTCAATACGGAGGCTCGGTGACTGCTGCCAATGCGAAGGAACTCGCCGCTTGCCCGGACATAGACGGGTTCCTCGTCGGTGGCGCGAGTCTCAAGCCGGAGTTCATTGACATTTGCAATGCTAAAGTTATGTGTTAGATTATAAGTGTACCAGAGGAAAATGCCGAAAATCCGCCTATTTTTTCAACTATTAAGCACACCAACTATTATGTTAAAATTGTTCTTTTCAGTAATACTTTTTTTTTCTTGTTCGTCCAATCTGCGATCAGTCCCAGGACTTTAAACAGATGTGTTGCGTGGTTCATTGTCTTGTAGAGCCCGGTCCTCATTTGGAGTCGGTCACTTATTTGGTTATTCCTGGCTTGAATTATCCAGATCTAATAATTCCGTTTCAAACGCCTTGGACAAACATCAGTCAGCAGTCTGTTTGCCAAAGGATTAGCGTGATTACGGAGTCACTTTTTATGGAGGTGGCTGTATTTATTAGCAGTGGTTATTCTTTCCGGAGAAGGGCTACGAGTTGCCTTTTTCCTCTTGGGATTTTTCTGAAGACTACCAACATACAAAATTTCGTCTCAAGCAACACTAATGAAAACACAACAAAAATGGCTCCTTCATATTGGCAAAGAGTCCCTCGCTTTTGTATGTTGGTAGTCTTCAACTCTTCACTATTTACTACCCAGGGATGAGCTTCTTGGCCGGGTAACAAATAAGCTTGGTTGGAAAGCTTGCTGGACTAATGTTTTCTTTCCAGTAGTATTTACATTCTTCCCACTATCGGGCCCGGGTATCTGATAGCGCCCGGGCCTATCCGGGGTGCATGGCAAATCTTTCTCATTATTCAACTTTTCCATAGTACAAAAAAGAGGGGTTAGGAAAAATGCAGCGCAAACGCTGTATTTTGATCAAAGCGCTGCTATCGCTGGTTATTCAGGCTTGTCCTCATTAACTCATTTTTTTTCTATCATTTATTTATTTACATTTCTTTTTAAATTTTCAACAATGATAAAACAATTATAAAACACTATTAAAAATTTATAAAAAAATCATTCCGCCTGCGGCGGGGCCCGGGGGTCCAAGCAACCGGTGGTCAGGGCTCCAGAGTGAGGAACCTCCTCACAATACGCGCCGTTTCAAGAATTACTGCCTTCTGTATCCGACCCTTGATCCAACAATTAAGTGAAAGCTTTTTAAGATGTTCTTCAAAGCTTTTCGCTATAAGACCGTTGACTGAAACGACTATAGGAACAATCATTGTTGAATCAACAATTAACTCATTATTTTTATTTGGAAAAATTACGTGGCCTCAAAACTTAAGCATTTTTACCTAGGCGATTTTTTACCTATTTGCAGTAGATTACCTATAGAATATATATAAAATTAAATGGTGACTCCCATTATATATCTTTGTAATTTGATTATCCTATAACCCCGACCAAATTTTCTATATATTGTCATGAGTTTGGTTGATGTGCAATGGTTTAGGCGGAATTTTATATATAAATCGGCGTTTTCCTTAATTTGCCAACACTATACGGCATATATTCTTTCGGGACTTAGTTCCTAATTGATGTTGAACAAACCAGTATGATTAATTATAATTCACACTAAATGTGATTTTTTTGTTTAAATTATTTTGCTTTAAAGTGAAATACTTGTTATGTATTTCAGTTACTAAGTGTATACTTTTACATATTGTTTGATTGAGTTTATGGAACAGATGCACGTTGATTTTAAGTCTGATTTGATAGAAAATGAATTAAATATTTTTGAAAAAAGTTTATTATCTGTAAGCGTTAACGTTTTTGAAGTTTTGTTTATTATATCTTTTCTAGATATATCAATATTTATTTCACTTGAGTTTTTCTGATCTAAAACAGCAAGTTGAAAGTTTCTAGATTATTCTTCTATCTGTGTCTATATACTTACTATATAATACATTATTGTGTAATAAATATGTTTTTTATTTAATTTTCTGCTCTACAAAAGAGAAGTAGAAATCATAGTAGAAATCATACCTCATATTATCATTATCAGCCTATTAACGTTAATCTGCAGACCCAGTGGGCAGACCTCCTTACTTATAGGAGAGCGTAGACACACCACGCTGCTCTAACGCGGAATGGTGGGCTTAGGGTGATGATGTTTCATTAATTAAGGACCGCTTTTACATGTTGATGACTGTGACCGGGACGGCTTAACGAGTTCTCCGAGGCACGGGGAGATCAACTTCCCGACTACGGGCTTGGAATTTACTGAAAATTTCATAGAAGAATGAAAGTCCGATGACCCGACCCATAGATTATCATGAGCAATTGATAAATTTATAAAAATAATCTTTCCTACTCTTGCTCAAAAACTGTCATTTAACATTTTATTATTTCCACAAAGGTACTAAAATAGCATTTCATCTAGGGACTGTAGTGTTTTTTTTTTATTTTTCTTTTCTAGTACCAGCCCACTGTAAAATGGAAAGGTTTCATTCGGATTATAAATGATGTAGTATATCGGAGCGGGTCCAGTTTTATTAGACGCAACTGAATGTATTGTATTAAACGTGTCGCAGAGAACCGCTGGATCGTTGTGTTTAGAAATCCCTGAAAAGGCCTATGTCCATCAGTGGACGGATCCAATCTCACCGGAGATTATTCCCAGATCTCTCTTCTCGATTCTGCAAAGATATATTTCAAATCCGACTGGTAGTTCCAGAGATAAGCGCGTTTAAACAAACTCGCGCGTTGATCCTAAAATTCCCACGGGAATTTATGATTTATAAAATTTCTCCATTCTTAATTTCAGCCTTTATTCATTTCGTAGTTTCAAAAAACCTTTATTCATTAACAAATTATTCTTAAAAACAAATAGCAAAGATGGAAAACCGGTATTACTGGGCGTCCCACTCATAAAAGAGTAATAAGCATACACACTTAACTTTATAATAGACAACCTAGGTACTTATCACAAGTTATACTAGGGGGTGAAATAATCAACTTCAGTATTCGTGGCAGGACAAAGTGTCCTCCACCAAATCTAATAATGTTCACGATAGATATGACAGATATAGACAGTATATTTCCATCAAAATATGATGGAAATATACTGTTTTATATTTAGCATGGGCCCGGGAAACGGTGCCCTTTAATATTTGACCCCAACCCCCGCACTATGGAGGTGCGGGGGTTGCAAAGGGTGCGATTGACGTCAGTACTGACCTAATTCCTACTTTACTTTTTTTACCTAAATTTTTTATTAATTACAAGTTAGCCCTTGACTGCAATCACACCAGATGGTAAGTGATAATGCAATCGAAGATGGAAGCGGGCTAACTCGTTAGGAGTAGGATGATAATATACACATCCCTTCAGTTTCTGCACGACATCGTACCGGAATCCTATATCGCTGGACGGTATGTCTTTGTCGGTCCCTCCCAACAGGCAGCCCAGACTTAGACTCTCAAATCTCATTCAGCCCAGCCAGGAATCGAATCCAGGACTTACGTTTTATAAAGCAACTGAGGCTGCCAAATGTTTTATGTATGTGGCCGCCTCTCATAATTGTAAGAGTTCAATCAGCGACACAGCGCCATCTATATTGTATTTTAAGTTAGTAAAAAAAACAGAAATATGGCGTGTTTATGTTAGCCATAGATTAAAGACTACTAGATGGAGCATAGATTAAAGACTACTAGATAGAGCCCATAGCGTGTCCACTCGTGAGACAGCAAATCAGCCTTATTGACATGACATGTCAACATTTAAAGTACATCATAAAACGTTATGTTTTAAAATATCGTAAAATACGAAATATTACTTTATATAAGATAGTTTAGTAAGGCCGGGCGCCCATTGTGATTTTTTGTCACGGTGACATTTTGTTGCCGTCACCCTGTGTCACCATCAAGGCGCCCACTGTAGGTAACTGTCACCGGGTGACAAAGTGAGCTTATTTGAGTTCTAGATCGATTTCAATTAGGTTGCTGTAATATGTTCTCTCAGAATACAAGAAAATAAATAAACGAAAAAGGGTGCATCCTATTTGTACACTGAAAGATTACTAAAATATATTTTTTTATTCTAAATTAAACTGAACACTTTAAATTTATACATACATTTTTAAATTATATATGGTTTATTGTAGGCAAGGGATTACATAAGAAGCGAAAAGCAAATATTTAAGTAATTAATGGGGTACCTAAAAAAATTGAAAATTATAAATTTCCATACAATAATTTGTTTCCTTTATCTATACAAATTACTTTTAGTCTACTTAAAAATATGAATAATTTTATAACATTTTGAGGCATCTCCTTTCAAACAAAAAGTGATTAATTTTTATGTGTAGCATACGTCTAATCGGAACTTTCAGCAGCCCAATGGCGAAAAGTCGCCCCAGTGAGCGCACTCGCATAGCGATGCATAAGTCGAGTGACAGTCACGTCGCCAGCAGACGAAACTATTTGTCACCTTATTGTCACGTCACCTTAGTGAGCGCACTCTCTAATATCTTCATTGCACTCGATTAGGTGACTTAAAGTCACGGCGACAAAAAGTCACAGTGGGCGCCCGGCCTAAACGCATAATACATGAAATTTGCTAAAAAATAACATATCTAAGCTTTAAATCATCAATCAATGAAGTTTATGCGTACTTACGTATGAAACGTAAAAAATAATCTTGTATCACTTTCTAATAAAGGCCGAATGAAATAAGTCTGTCACGCTCTTAAACCTACAGCCGCGTTATGACTCCATCTAGTAGTCTTTAATCTATGATGTTAGCTAGCTAAGATTATAGTCATTTAAAAAAAGGTGGCGCGCACATAAATGGGCATTGCAAAAAACTCTTACATTAAAAATTGATTTCGCTCTGCTCTGCAAGGGTATCACGACAAAAGGAACAAATATGTAACTGTCAGTCAGAGAATTGTTATCATTATCAGCCGGTGGACGTCCACTGCTGGACATAAGCCTTTTTAGGGACGTCCAAACACAACGATCCTGAGCTGCTTGTGGCACCAGCTCCGTTGGACATCTTTACCATTAGTACGTGTCCGGCCCTGTCCATCGTGGTCACTATGGGGCTTTATTTATGGAAGACAGTCTAAAACAACAGCCCCTAGTCCCCGGCGGTTCCGCTATTCCTGGTCATGGTAAAGGCGGGGCAAGGCATGTCAAGAATCATCGGCAGAGATTCCGCTGCCAAGCCCAGACCTAAATTATTATATTTTCTTGCTATTGTATACTTGCTACACCTTGTATATAATGGGTCTTTTTGAGCTTTTGCACAAAAATCACTATGACAACTTAAATAAGTTAGTAAAAAGTTGATGGTTTAAAAAAACTAACATGAAAATGAAAGTCTGAATAATATCCATATTTTATATTTCGTAAAAACATTTCAAAAACCGTAACTATAATTCTTAATGTAAATATTACAACAATTACCTGTAAGAAATCTTTAAAAAAAATACCTAAAAAAGGTTTACATTTATTATTTTAATTAAAATAATAATACATACTATGTAATTTTCTTTATAAATACATGTAAATATTACTTGCAAATATAAAGAAATGTAACCCCATAGTAATTATACGTATACTACTAAATTCTGAGTTTTCCACCATTATATCATACATTTATACATCGATGAATATAATATCCTATTCCCACAATCCGCTCGTATATTAAGGCTCTAGGTTTATATATATTTCTATGAAATGCCTTCCGTAGCTGTGATATGTGTATTTCATAGATACAGATACTTATATCATATGTACTAGTAGTAGCGACACGTCGCCTGTTGTCGTCGTCTACGATCTCTAACCATAAACCAAATATTATTATAGTCAGTAATAGGGTTTTTTCATTTATGTATTACAAGTTAGCTCTTTAGCACACTTGATGGTGAGTGTAGTAGTCTAAGATTAAAGCGGGCTAGTCTGTTAAGAGTAGGATTAAATACACACCCCTTTGAGTTTCTACACGACATCACAACGTTATCGGTAGGTGGTGACTAGCTATGGCCGAAGCCTCTCACCATCCAGACCTGGACCAATTTCCGAAAATTTAATTGACCCAGCCGCAGCCGGGAATCGAACCCAGAACCTCCGTCTTACAAATCCACTGCGTATAGCACTGCGCACCGTAGGCCGTCGAAGATTCAGGGTCAAGGCACACCAAACATAAAATTTGCCGAACATTCTCGACCATTGTTTTGCTTTTTGACGTTTGAAAATGTATCAGTTGTTCCAATATTACACCACTCGTATTAATTGCTTAAAATTGAAGCTATGGTACTATCAAATTATTTTTATGAATAGCAAGTATAATGCTATTAATATCATCAGTTTTGGTCAAACACAGCTTTTCCTAATATTGGTAGATATTTCACTACTGGCTCTCCATACTTGAACACAGTTTTCACAGGACTGAACCACGATACCAGGTACGACAGTATCAGCAGAACGAAGAATATCTTGACTAGCAGATCCAGGACGAACAAGCTGTTGGAAAAGAAATACAATTTATTCTTTGGGGAAATATGAAAATTTATGTTTGATTATTGAATCGGTATCGCTACACGGTGGAGCTCGCACGGGTGACTTCATGAATGATAAGATAAAAAAGACGTGTGGCACTCGGAGACTGCCGCGGTAAAGCTATTGCATAGCATTTTTTATCAACTTACGTTTACCTACCGACGTCATCGGGACCGTGGCCGAGCGGTAAGGCGCTCTAAGTGAACGGATTGCCAGAGAGACGCGGATTCGAATCCCGTAGGTTCGGCAATTTTTTTTTTCAAGCGTGATATTTCAAAAAGTGCCATACCGCTAGGCCACGCTCCCAATGAAATTGTGCTTTTTATATTATGTTTTTGATATTCAGGGAGTGTTAGGTTTTTCGTTACGGAATTTCTGAATTCAGTCTCCACGCTCAAGGCCCGCGATAGAAGCTAAGCAATAGCTTAAAAATATGGAGGTGGGGGAATTAAGTTTTGAAAACATCGCTCTGATCCAAATTCTTTTGGATCATACCACTCGATGTAAGCATCTTACATTAATTAGGCCTGAATAGAATTGCAAGATCAACAAGATCTATAAAGAAACAAACGACTCTGGGTTGTTGCTTCCCACAAGATTTGACTGTGTGGGTATTTAATATCACGATCAGAGGTGAGTGTTGACCGCGTCACAGAGGGAACCCTTTTAAAACTACGCTCGTGTCACAAGTCTCGGGCTCTATTCGGAGCTTTTTTCTCAGTCACGCTATAAATCCATGATGAATCTATAGAATGCTACGATATTCGTCTCTCTTTACAAAAAATAAAAAAAATCGTTTATTTGATACTGAAGTTGCGCTAAAGTAAGTATAAGAGTTTGCATGGGAAAGAACGGTGACTCGACGCGTGACATTTAGAGTACAGTGTGACAAGTGTAAGATTTTACCGCGTCGATATCGAGAACGGTAAACGCAAATTTTATATGACAATGACACTCACTTATTTAAGTTTTCTCTCGAATCGTTCCATATAAAATTTGCCTATACGCGAATGTGAAGTTTTCGATTTGTTTTGGTGAACGTTCACACTAGGCACTCAGGGCGTGTGCGCGACGTCACGGTATTTTATGAGTTTTCATTTTAGGAGTCAAACAGATTACAGAGACTAGGTTACGTGATAGACTTACAATACGCGCGTGACGATGAATGATTATGTCGGAGTGTCTCACGCTCACCTAATGGTAAGAGGTGAAGTTAGTTAAAACTAGTGCGGTCACATGGTTTCTAATAAAGCTTGGGGATTTAGTTGAGAGTAGTTAGCCCAATACGAATCAGGAACGAGTCCTGGGAACACATCTTTCGAAATTATTTAAAAATCACGCCGAGTCTGTCGCCTCACGTCGCCAACTCGCCCCATCCGCTGTTTGCCCACATTTTAGTAAATTACACTGACTAACATACTAACTTAGAACAGGCGTATGATATGTAATATTCAGGGTGTCCCATAATTAATTGATCAAATGAAAATGGGAGATAAGTCACATTATTATCTAAAAATACTTTAACTATTTTTTTTATAATATACCGTAAGTCGACCAAGTTATAGTATTATTTTCGGATTTCTTAAATTCAAAGATTAATGTAAATAATGTTTTTATTTACAAAATGGTATCAAAATACATTGGTAAGGATTAAAATCCTTACAGTTAACAAAAATCAGATCTCAAAAATCTTAATTGTGTTGCGTGATCTCGTCCTCACTTTTGTACACTATGTAGTTTGTACTCCTGTACTACTGCGCTGTCACCATCTTCAAATATTAGAAAAATAAATTTTATTTTTACTCTTTGTCAACAAACCTATTCTGTGGTTTGTCGATCCGCCATCTTTGCTTGTCACCTATTAATGCTCCAGCATTGAAAAATATGAATTAGGACAGAGCAAACATTGGAAAATCCAAATAAAATACTGTCACATTACGACATTTTTGAAAACTAGTCAATGTAGTTTTAAATAATTAGGTGACATATCCCATTTTCGTTTAGTCCATTAATTATGGAACACCCTGTTTATGTAAAATATTATTAAAAGTACTTACAAATTGTGATAAGCCCTGTTTATGGGGATTTTACTGATGTTCTCTTTGAGGCAGTAGATTCGACCACCATCAATACATTGCTGCATATACTTTTCTCGATCTGCAGTCGTCAAGTCAGTGTTAAATATAACTTGTTCTTCTTTGTTTAACTTTGATTGAATTCCGTCATAGTTGGGACAAGGGAAGCTCCAAGGTCTCATTGTAAAGTATTGTAATACTTCTAGACCTTGGCTTATTCTGTCCTGGATTCGCACCATGCTGGAATTAATGTGTAACTCAAACTTAATGATAAAAAACTCTCTGAGGCCCTGAGGAACCTCATTAAGCCGTCTGAAAGTCACCCTAAGCCCGCATACACACAGAAAATGTGTTATTGGATTATTTGATGTGGCGATCTACTTACTACTAATAAGCAGTGCTGTACGTACAATAGAAAGTCGTATAGAGCACTATTTAGGTATTTTTTTATCTACTACAAGTTGGCAAGTGACTGTTATCACGTCTGATGTTAAGTGATGGTGCAATCTTAGATGGAATCGGACTAACTTGTTAGAGGTAGGGTGCAATCCATATTTCGGTTTCTACACATCTTCGCACTAGAATGTTAAATCGCTTGGCGGTGCGTCTTTGTCGCTAGGTCACTAGCCACAGCGAAAGCCCGTCAAATCAGCCAGGCAAATTAAGAAAATTTCAATCTGCCCGAATTGGGAATAAAACCCAAGTCTTTGTCTTATAAATCCACCTCGCATACCACTGCGTCACTGAGGTTTAAAAAAATCATGGTTTAAGAAAATAAATACTCACAAACGCTTTTGACCCAGCAAATATAGCAGAAGATCGATTAAATATGCAGGCAGTAGGTGAAAGAAAACTCTCTTAAACTCGTGAAGAAAATAGTTTGTTGTTATGTCGCCATTTGGATACCATAGAGGCCAAGCGAGCGGGTACTTGCGGCCGTAGTCTTTGCCAATTTTTATGACCTCGCCCCAAGTTGTTGCTTTTTGGTGACCTATGTTCACGTTATAAACTGGTATCGATTCAGGCCTAAAAACAATATAAAGAAATATAATACATAATATTGGAAGGATTATATAAAATTCTTAAGAAAAATAAAGTACCTATACTTTATCTTTTGTAAGAATTTTTTATTCTTTTTTTAGATTTTTCGTTGGACTTAAAGAAATTCCTGATGTTTCAAAACATAATTTATTAAAATTTTGAGCAAATTGACGATAAAAAATGACGATAACTATCGATTGTGTCACGCTGCCTGGGAGCTGTAATTGAAAATTCTGCCTAAATCCATTGAGATTTGACAATAAAAACGCCGCTTACTACAAAAAGTCCGCGATGGTATATATTTCTCTTTTAAGGATAGCTTGCTATACCCATTTTTTTTTAAAGATGCTCACGAACAATATTTTTGATTTTGGAAAGTTGCGCTGTTTTATCGCTAGCAAAGTCACATCCACTTCTACTGCACACATATAAACTATTTTTATGAAGTATCATATGTAAGCTCACAATATTTATTCACTTTTTATGTTATTATAAATTAAAAATGACATACTTTTCATTCTTTGATCCTTCGATCTTCCCTATAGCAATGATGGCGTTGATTGCTGTGTCCACTGGTATAACTTGAGCTGTAAGAGTTCCATCGCACAACATGGATCTTATTACACCTTTCCCAGCGCCGATCATCAGCCCAACTGGCCCATTCAGGTTATCTACCCACCCGGGAATAGGTTCCATATACGATGGACAAACTGAAATCATATTTAATCATTGATTCAAATCGTAAAACTGTCACATATTTTTACATGTGTAGACGGTATTTTAACAAACAGTGACAGTAAGGACAGTTTACCTATTAAAAGCCATGCGATATATAGGTATAGAGGGTCATTAAATAATTTTAAAGTGCAATATTTTATAGTTAAAAATTGAACAGACTTCATAACGCACTAAAAAGTAAAAATAATTGCGTCATTTAGTTGCTTTAATTAATAGCTGGACCGATTTGAAATGAAAAAAATGCTAGCTTTCAAATGAAAAAAAAACACATCGAAATCGGCCCATTCCTTTGAGAGCTAATGGTGGTTTTTAGGCCCATGCACTTAACAATTTCTATTAATTTGAATTATTCTAAGTTAAGTTTATTAATTTAATTTTTCTGTCATTTGTTTGTTTGTAATGATTCCACACTAGATGTTAATTAGTGTTTTTTGTCTTAATGAATGTCAATTCACGTAAAGTGCATCGTTTTCTCGACCGTCCGTGTTGTTACAATTAAGTAGTTTGTTATTGAAAAGTTTCATAATTTGTTTTATGATAACACTCAGACAATGGTGGAGTGGCTATTGAACCCGGTCCTGCGTGCAAGGCCGTGGGTTCAATTCCCACAACTGGAAAATATTTGTGTAATGAGCATGATTAAATTCCAGTGTCTGAGTATTTTAATGTTGTGGTTAGATATGTAGATGTGTGTATTATCCAAAAATGATATGTCAAATAACAGATATATTTGATTTATTTAAATAAGCAACTGAAAATAATTTAAATATATATTTAATATTTTTGGATTTATTGCGCAATTTTCAGCCATTTATTAAAAAAAAGCAATGGGTTACGTGTCATGCCAGGTTAGTCCTGTCTTACCTATACTAGGCCGTACAATAACTGAAGGCAAGTTCTCCCATTCACTTTCCACGACGCTTTCAGCTAGCCTCTTTGAAAATGTGTAGCAGTTAGGATGCGGACCAAGAAGAGACTGAGTGAGTGAAGCAATCTGCTGGTCGTCGAGCCATTCAATCAAGTGCATAACTTCAGAAGGTTTCACTGGCGGGTCGTGAGTCTGTAATTATAGGTTCCATAATTTACATTACATCCTTTGCATCCTAATTCCTAAAAGGAGTCCTGGCCGTGTAAGATATTTTGAAAATGATGGAGCTACTAATGTCCTTTGAGCTGGTAAACACCTTATGGTTCACACCTTATGGTAAATGTTGATCTAAAATATAAGCGGGCTAACTTGTTAGGATGAAAAATCCACAAAACCCTAAATTGCTTGGCAGTACGTCTTTGCCGGCAGGGTGGTAACTAACTAACCACGGCCAAACCAGTCAGGCGAGGACCAATTAAGACAATCTAAATCGGTCCCGCTGGGAATCGAACCTAGGACCGCGGCCTTATAAATCCACTGTGCATACCACTGCAGTGTCCGTCAAAATAAAATCAATTAAATAATTATAATAACATGAGAGGACGGGCGCGGATTCACCCGCTTCGTTCCCTTTAAGTTAGTTAAGTTAAAATGTAGCCTATGAGTTTTTCTAATGTAAAATTTGTATTATTGTAAAGTTTCATCGAAATCCATTGAGTAGTTTTTGCGTGAAAAAATAATAGACATCCTTCCAACCCTACATAAAAACTTTCGCCATAAGACATACCTTCTCTTCCAAAACCTTGTAATCCGGATAACAGAATGCTGTAGACAAATGTACAAAAACAACTAATTTCTTCAATCTCTTTGCCACATTCATAGTCCTTTGTGTACCACAGGTGTTCATATTAACATTATCTTTAAGTGGAGCTTCCAATCTAAGGGTTGCTGCGAAGTGGAATACCACAGATACTTCTTCGGACAATAATTCTATTTCTCTGTCAGACAAGCCCAGATTGTCGAACAGGACGTCACCTTGGAGAGGTTTGATTTTCTTGATTACTGATGGGTTTTCTTTTTTCAGGCGATCGAAGAGCTGTAAATGTACAAATAACAAATGATTATCATCCAGTCTTGACGTGCCTGTCTTGTTGGTCTAGTGGTTAGCCTATGTGGCTTTGATCACTAGATCCTGGGTATGAATCCTGGTTGGACGTGAAAAACTTTCGCTTCTGCATATTCACCACCTGTGTTCTAGTGTCCTAATGTTTTCCTAAACTTAAGATAGCCTGAAAGAAATCGCTATTAAATTTTACAGGAACCAAAGGCAGCAGCTTTGGTTCTTGTAAAATTTATTGAATTTTATGTCTCTGTTCTATGTTTTTCTTCTTTCTGGTGGAAAAATAAAGAATAAATAAATAATTGACTAAGCCCGGAGATCAACTGTGGAGCGCAAGGGTGTAACATCACCTATACTTCATGCATTAAATATTATAACCCTAAGCCCACCAGCTCGCAACTGAGCAGGGTGGTGGATCTAAACTTATTATCTTTCTTACAAGGAGGGAGGCCAGGCCTTAAAGAGGATCATGGAATTAATTAATGGAATTATAGGTTCGGTTTTTTAAAGCTGATGTGATTGAAATGTTTCTTAGCTATATATTCCTGATAGTATAAGCCAATCCAAAGACCAAAGAAAGGATATTTGGATTTAAATTTTATTAATATCCCACTTTTATATCACTCTATTTTTTTCTTATCCCACTGTTTTTGTAGGTAGGCAAAGTAGGTGTCTAAGTCACATCTTTTTGATTAGCTTATTATAAAATTGAAATTTAATTCTAAATAATAAGAAATAAGTGATGCATTAACTGAAAGTGTACCTGCCAGCTGAATATCCATTCAACTCATTCATAACTTGCAGCATATCTGAGGTATTTACTTCACTAAACACACTTGCATAATCACTGTACTACCATAACAATATGGAAGCAATTCAAATATCTATTCAATCAATGACAAGTTACTTTAACATTCAAATGGTTGAATTCCAAAAGAGAAACAAAAGAGCTATTCCTACATTCAATATTACAAGTCATTTTAATACATTCTGATCTTTTGGACTCTCGGCACTCTCCGACCTCCGGAAAGAAGTTGAAGTTCTTGCTATGCAGACTGACCAGCTTGACATGAGGAGTAGGCTCCAGATGCTGCTTCTTCATGGAATTCCGGAGGCCAAAGGTCAAGATAACTTGGCAGCATTGGTTAGTGTGTATCGAATCACATTAATATGAACTGCAAGAACAGTCAATGCCAGCAACTGGGCCAGCCTAAAGAAGACAAACCAAGTGCTATCTTATTAAGTTCACTGATATGCCCACTAGAAATCAGGTTTGGTTTGGCATGATGGCTTAGGAATACTAGCATTAAACTGTCAGAATTCTTGACTAAAAGCTGACACAAGGCTTTTATGGCTGCTCGACAGAAGTTTGGTGTCCCCAAGTGTTGGACGAGTGAAGGCCTTATAGTTATTATGGGGCATGATGGTAAACGGCACCGTGTCACCGCCTTGGAAGAAGTTAACTTCATCAGTCGGCCACACACTGATATCCAACTTCCAGGTACTTCGGAGGCTTCTTCTAACGCAAGACCCATCCCTCCAACGCCAAAAATTATTAAGTCCGTTTGGCATAAGACTATAGAGGACTATTCCTCAGTAAGCAGCTGATCGTAGAGTTATATCAGTTTAATATAGTTCCTTATATAAATTGCTTAGTCTTATACTATTTAATAAGGTGTTATTTTTTTGACGCAATTGTGTTTTTTCATTAGGTATAGGTAATAAGAAATTTGTAGCATTTAGATTAGTCAATACTCAATAGTCAAGTATTAAATATTAATTGTCATTTGAAAACATAACATCTCAGTCTTTTGACACCTGTCACTGTTGTCCATGGTACCTAAGCTTATGTAATCACAATCAGTGATTATAACTAATATATCTCGGAGGATTTCATGTATATCTTAACAACCGCATTGCTCATACGTAAACGTATTTATCCTAGACAAAATATCGTGGTTTCTTTAGGATGTGTACTGTAGAATGATTTACGCTAATATTTCATCATATTTAGTATAACAATGCGTTTAGTGCTAGTTGTACCAAATAATTCAATGTCAACAAATAATGATTAGTGATTATTTTTTGAATTTTTTATATACACATACTTTTTTCACATTACCTCAAAATGAGGTAATGTGAAAAAAGTGTAAATATATAAGTTTTAGATCTTTTACCTACAACTTTGTCATTCAACTCTTTTCCATAGGACCTTTAATTTTCCCAAAAATTGAGAAAAATTGCTTTCTGCCCCTAAAACCTCACCCCCCCCCTTCCCGACCTCAGTGGGGCAAGTGTGAGTTTTTCACCGAGCGACTGCGTAAAAACGTAGTCACTAATAATGTCAAATTATAAAGCAAAAAAAGCGTTCTGACACTCGCCCATTTGAGTATTCTCTCACTCCCGCCAGGGGCGCTACTTCAGTTCCATATAAAATTTGCCCTTAACGCGAATGTGAAGTTTTCGATTTGTATTGGTGAAGGCTCACACTAGGCACACAGATCGCCCGTAATTTATTTTTCTTTTCATTTTTATAATATTCTCCTCCGTTTCTGATGGGTATACTACTGCGATTTTTTTACTTTTTATTATTTTTAAGGCTATTAGCACTGGTGTATAAACCATCACGCCTTATTCCCGTAGGGGGAGACAGAGACTACATCCCTCCACTTGCCTCGATCCTTGCATACTTCCTTAGCTTCTTCTACTCTCATTAATGCTTTCATAAAAGTTCGTCGACTTTGACCGGGCCATTATTTAAAATAATTATCTTGATTTTGATCCAGGTACATTCGCCTAAGCCTTTCCCTTCCAACCTTCGCTTCATAAACCTTATGTATTTATACTCGTATTATTATTATATTATTATGTGCACTAAAGTGTTTCTTCTTCTTCTCACCGTTAGGAGAGATAATGCGCCAACCACTATAAGCGAGAGCTTTTGTTTGTGTGCTATTGGTGAAAATTGGATAAATAACTCTATGGTCAAATGAACAAATAATTAAAATAAATAAATTCAAAAACCTGTTTAAAAAACATTACACATAACATTTAGGAGAAAATTGTGTTCGAACTGATTTAAGGCTTAATTTTAATCTTAAAATCACTGTTTTACTAGCATATAATAATAATTCACATGTCTACTAGAATATACGAGAAGTTTGGCATGGCCACAGTCAGTCGAGGTGCAAGGCCGACGATTAAGTATATTTAGCTTATAACACCATAATTGTGAAATTGTTTCGCTCTAGTTACTGACGTCTAAAGACGCTATATGGTTAATGTTTTTTGTATTCACTACAAGTTCGCCCTTGTGTGAAATCACACCTAATGGTAAATGATGCAATCTAAGATGAAACCGGACTAATTTGGTAGGAGCAGTTTATTTACTCTTAATTTGTATACCACAACGAAGGACACATTATACTTATTAGTGACATAAAAAGCATTAAGTAGAACTGGTCCGGAGCCATGTGTCGCACTTGCACCATGTGTGATAAACATAGCTCTGATATCGTATGCCGAGAAGATGATGACGGCAGAATGGGACACGGTAGAAGGTCTAAGGCACTCATAAAAGTTCATGAGTAACATAAAGGCAGGTTTTCTAGCGAAGGTAAGTCAACTGAGCAGGAAACAATGCCTATCTCTGAGGATCCTATTTGCAGGGCCTGCAATGAAGACCACAGAGTCCATGGAACACATTTTGTGTGAATGTTACGGATTGGTTAGAATGCGAATGGATTTCCTAGGGGTGGCACATCCACTACCAGAGGATTACTATGTGTCCAACCTGAAAGCAACCATCCAACTCTTAGAGTGAATGTTTTAAACTGATATAGGGGAGGGGCGAGTACAAAAGATCCAAAAGGGTCGAAGTGCCTCACCATTATAATAATAATAATAAGTAAAAATAATAAATAGATAAAACTGGTACAAAAGGCGGCCTTATCGCTAAACAGTTGAAAGTTAAGTTGTTGTTAGTTAAAAAATAAAGTAGGTAATATATAAAATTTCAATTCGTGAGATGTGTCATTGAATCAAATGAACTAAGCAAATAAAAATTAATGTGTTTATCTACTTACTCGTACAAGGTACACACCTTCTCACAACACAAAACTATACTTATGCAACATGCGAGTAGTGTATTATTTAACTATGTAGATTGAAATATTTGGGTATCTACAGATCCTTTAACATTAAGTATGCCATTATTATGTTGGAATAGCAGACGCCTGCGACTTCGCCCTCGTGGTTAAAAGTGTTTTGCAACCTTCCCAAATCACTAAAACCACGCCTACGTACATTTTTTATTTTTGGTAATTTAGGATACCTACCCATTTTTTTAAGAAAAATGTTTATATCCCTGCAGTGATCCTGCTTCTGCGTCCTAGGCCGTGGGTTCGATTCCCACATCTGGAAAAACCTTTGTGTGATGAGCATGGATGTTTTCCAGTGTCTGGGTGGTTATCTATATATTATAAGTTATATATATATATATATATATATATATATATATATATATATATTCGTCATTTATCATAGTCCCCATAATACAAGCTACCTAAGCTTACTTTGGGGCTATATAGCGATGTATGTAATTGTCCTATAATATTTATTTATTACTAGCTGACCCGGCAAACGCTGTTTTGCATTAAAAATTAAAAAAAAAATTTAGATAAAAATTACATAGTAGCTGATTCTCAGACCTGCTAAATACGCATGTAAAATTTGGTAAAAATCGGTAAAGCCGTTTCGGAGGAGTACGGTAACTAACATAGTGATAGGGAAATTTTATATATTAGATTATTATTCCTTTGGTGAATGAAACTGGAAGTTTGAAGGAAGTTAATGAAACTGGAAGAAACGAACGAGATACGCAAATATAGTGGCAAGTGGTAGGACGTGGTCTCTGCCTGCCCATGGAATGAGGCGTGATGGTATATATGTGTGTGTATAATACTCAGTAGGCTTGTTGCTCTGTCATTGTGATAGTTTTAAAACCAAATATATAATTAAGGATAAGTATATAATGTGCTACTCCCAAACTAATATTATATATTTTTTGGTGACATCAAAAAACGCGTTAAATAATATAAAATTATTTATCGATTAAGCCTGTTAATTTAATTGGAACTCACAGGTGTGCGTTGCATATCTTCGAAGCGTTGCTTGATGGATTTTCCTTTTTTGGGTCTCATTAAAACGTACACATTTCCGATTTCTGGTATACTGTACAGCATTTTTTCCAAAAGGACTTTGCCCATGAAACCCGTTCCTCCTGTCACTAGAATACTTCTACCTTTGTAGAAATCCCTTATCGACATGTCCGGTTCCATTTCTGTAAAAGAAAAATTTTCGTAAGTTAGAAGGTTCATCATTATCAGTCTATTAATGGCCAACTCCTAGTAGAGGAGGGGGTTTGGTAGGATAAGAGTGATAATGTTTATTTTATTGACAATCTCTACCAGAATATTGATGATGGTGACCAGGAACAACGGCTTGACGTGTTCTCCGAGGCACGGAGGTGTAACACTACCAACTTCCAGACTTAGATGTTTTTGACGTGACTACGTCTTATAATTCGATAGAGCCGGCTGCACGCACGAAAAAGCATGACTCATGCGGCGGTACCTCGCTTTGAGGCGTTCCATGTAAGGCTTGAAGTGCAAGCGAGAGCGCGGAACGAGTGACAAAGAAGCACAATCGGCCTTTGCCTTCGGCAGCGTTCGACATCCGTCTATTAAATATAATTATTAAATATATTAATTTTAAATTAATATATTTATAAATTAATATATTTATTATAAATTTATAAAATCAAAATCAATTATTTTATTAATTTAAATTAATATTTATAAAAAATATATACGGTCGAATTGAGAAACGCCTTTTTTTTTGAAGTCGTTTAAAAATATACTTAAATTAAAAATTTTAATAACCAATTAAATGCTACCATTCCATCAGTATTTTCTTCAGACGTTGTCACGTTCAACTATCGTCAGTAAACCGACTTTACAGACAACCAATTTTTTTAATTAAAATAAAAACTTAGAATTATTCCACAAGCTAACTAAAGATTCTGTAGCGGTAACAATTTTATCACAGGACCTTGTAATCGAAGCCACTTAGGCTAAACATTAAAGCTAGACCAACAAGGCAATAAGTCAGGTCAAGATTATGTTTGTAAATTCTTCAAAAAAATATTTTTCCTATATAAAGCAAAATCTAACGACGATAGTGGTGTATAATGTAATGTTTAAACTCCAAGGGTGATCAAGGTTATTATCAATCAATTCGATTTCCGTCGGTTCCGCAATTTTTGATATTATGTTTATTTTCAAATAGAAATCATCGTAAAGTGTGGGTATAAAAAATAATATGAATCAATTTCAATTAACTTCCTCAAACCGCATTAGAGCAGCATGGTGAGCTTAAGTTCAGCTCATTCTAAAGACAAATGCCTGGTTCTAAGCATATGAAAACTGATGGTAATGAGACCCATGGAGATATTAAGTAGGTACCTATCCATTCAAAAGATAAAGACATTTACAAATTGCAATATACTGTGGAGAAATATATAAACTATTAACGGCTAAACCCCGCGTCACTGTTGTCAGAGTATGCCTCTATGCTGTCGACTAGTTTCGAATTCAAACGGGTTCCTTAGTCATGAACTCGCATGCAACGCGGCGTGAAGCAAACTAATCCGACAATAATATAGAAAGTACTCGCTATAGTACCTATAAATTCTATTATCTTGTAGGTAAAATGTGTTTATTTTTTTTTTAATAAAGTATTTCGATAAACAAACACCGGGAAAGGGATTGGGATGGTAAAACCGCGTGATACAACTAGTAACAATCAGATTACATCCGAACTTGTAAAATCCGAACTTCCAAAATGTAACAATCTCCTTTGTTTTTAGACTGGCCGCATATTGTGAGAATTTTTCTGTTAGAAAATTTCTGACACCCGTATATATGAACAGAGGGCGTACGGCGGGCGTCAGAAATTTTTTAATAGAAAAAATCTTGCAATATGCGGCCGAGTTTTGTCGGGCCATTGCTCTTACCGCTGCACCAAATATTGTAGCTTAGCCAGTAGATCGGCGACTGAATTAAAAACTTTTATCATCGTAAGATTCGGCAGTTTGAACTCCTTTCACTGACAAGTAGTTTCTCGAATATGCCTAACCACGTGTTTGGTTGCACAGTAGTTAGGGTTGTCAGTGTACAGAATTTTTAATTTATTGTGGCTGACTTTAGTACCTACCGATAGTAATAAGCAAAGGTGTATGTGCCAAAGTAAATATACTGTGATCCTTGGTTGGAGAGAGGCTTTATTTCCCTATATAAGTATTTATAAGATAGTAAGACAAAGATTTATAATAAAATTGTGATAAAAAGATGTACGAAAAAATATAAATAACTTCGTCCACTTGAAAACCTCTTAAATACCCTTTTAATTTTAAAGACAGACTTTCATATAAATTGTGCTCATTCCCCGCTCCCCCTCCCAATTTATTTTTTTTATAGTTTCCTGTCAAGCAATATCCTCCGTCCCGTCCCGTGTACTAAAGATCTACTTTTTTGTTAAACATTGTACGATATTACAATACATTAAGATTAACAATGTATATTGATGGCAAGCTTATGTGTATAGCTTAATTTTAAATAGTCTATTTCACTCTTCACTCTAGCTTTCATATTAAACAAAAATAATTTTACAATCCGACACGCAGATCTAGAGATTAGGCCGTTTAAACAAACGAACAAACTTTTTTATTTTTATTATATAAATTGATAACAAAGATCGAATTCTCAAAGAATATCAGTATCAAAATGTTGACCCCTATTTAGTACGTGTAAATTACACGGACACGGAGGAGGTCAACTTAATTTGGTAGATATAGCGGCAGTGTTATGCTTTTTAGAAATTTTGTAATATCTCCGAAACTAAATAACTAATTAATGTAAATGGCAAATCTTATCTAAATAATATCCTTGATATTATTAAATAATTTATTTTGATAAGGATTTAATTTTAATTGTATAAATAATGACGTAAACGTAAGCATATGAATTAAAGGATTTATTGCAGTGTCGCGCTTTCTAGAAATTTTGTAAAATCTCCCAAACTATATAACTAATTAACATACTGAAAAAGGCAAATCTTATCTCTATAATATCCTTGTGACGATTAAATAATTTGTTTTGATAAGGATTTGAGTTTAATTGTATAAATGATGACCTAAACGTAAGCATATGAATTAAATGATTTTTGAAAACATAAAAAGTTCTATATCTGTTAAAATGTAAAAGATAGATATATGCTGTCGCGGACTTTTTTGAAGAACTTTTTAAAATACATAAAGTCCCGATACATTGCTTTCAATTATTCTCAATAGTTAAGGCAGCGCATGCGCATAGAGCCGATTTAACAGATTTTTGCGGTCCGACTTGCGTGACGAAAACTGTGATAACTCGGTTAATATGTACAATAAAATATAAAATATAGCCTATGACACTCAGCGATAACGTAGCTTTCTACTGGTGAAAGAATTTTCTGAATTGGATCAGTAGTTCCGAAGATTAGCCCCAACAGATCCATTTACAAATTTACAAACTTTACCTCTCTATAATATTAGTATTTAAATTCATTGTTTTTATTTGCATATTATGCATATATATGGCATAATATAGAAGCATCTTAAATTACCGTGCACAATTTAAAAACTTAATCAAAATTACTTTATAATATAGGTACTTAATGTAACAATATTTTATTGTTAAAATACCACATCTCTCATTAAATAAAGCGCCCATAAAAATGTATGTAAGTAACCTTTCTTAAGACAAATGCGTATAGTGGCAGACTTTTTAACCTACCAATTGTAGTAAGTAAATGTGTATGTGCTGTTGTAAAAGTATATACTGTCCTCCCTGGTAAGAGAGATTTTAATTGATTATATAAGTATTTATGAGATATATTATTTCAAAGATATGTAAAATTGCAATTATTATTTAGTTATTTATATTATTTTTAACTAAAGTTATATATTAGGTAATGTTAAAAATTATATAGGTAAAAAAAAGTTATCCAATAAATAATCAATTATAAAAATGTTGTCAATAGCTTATTCATTTCAAATATCAACAAATATTCAAATTCAATAAAATATTTATTATTAACTTTAATAAGTATTTATTATTGATACAATTACTATTACTTAGAAGATTTCAATGTTTTTAATGATTAGTAGATACTATAAAAACTGCGAAAAATCGTAGCATTAAAAGTTTAACTTAACATAAAATAATTTCGTTTACATAGCAGCCCTAAACCATCTTAGTAGTAAACGCTTTGCATAACCATCCGTCCATCGACCCGGTTGAACTAAATAGTTGTCGTCATTTTTGGTAGTCGGTCTGTTGTGAAGAATGATATGACGTTTAATTCGAAACATATTTACTACAGTGTAGTTCATTCACAACAGCAATTTAATAATTATAATGAAACTCTTTTTCACACCAAAGAATTAGTATGTAATTATTTGAATGTATATATCTTATTATATGACGCCACCTGCAGTTTGGTCCTGGTATTTTCCTAAGCCCAAGGTTACCTGGAAGAAATCGCTACTAAGCGATAAGGCTGCCTTTTGTACTTCTACTTCCTTCTATAATATTATTTCTGTTTGTTTTTATTACTTGTCATGTGCTGTACAAATAAAGTATAAAAATAATAATAATATAATAACATTGAACAAAAAAAAGAACAAACAAAAAGAATAATAATTATTGGTGTAACGACAGTCTTATCACTTTCACTATATATGATCTATTCCAGGCAACCGTCCTGCATAAGGAGAAATACGATTAAGAAGAAAGATGGTAGGTGTATAATAAGAGCTACAAACAATACATAAATATTATATACAGAATAAGTTACATTCTAACACATAAATATCAGAAAATAATTTATTAGTAATAAATATATATATTATATACATTATATACATATAGGCTTAATTTACGTCAACAGTATTTACATACATATATAAAATAATTACTTTTAAGATAATGGACGACGATTAAACGTATAGATTGACTTTGAGTACCGTATCCCCTTCTGAACGGCGTTCCACAGTTTCACAGCATGAGCATGACACTGAATGATTCATTGTAGCGGGTGATTTAAGTTCGATTCTATTTTTTCCAAGGAAATATATAAGGTACATATCGTTAAAAGTGCAACCAAGAGGTCATCAACCTAAAACGTAGGTGTTAAACCTTATGTAGCTGACGCCCGCAACTCCGTCCGTGAGAAAATCTGTTTTGTGACAGTTCGACAAAAAGTAGTCTATATCCTTCCTCAGGCTCTAGACTATGTTTGTTCCAAATTTCATTTAAATCGGTTCAGTAGATTAGGCGTGATTGAGTAACAAACAGACAGAGTTACTATCCACCGTCTGTTGTTAGGTAGAAACCTATAATTTACCAAGATTTCGAAGGACATGTTAAATTTACGACGTGCAATATGCTGACCCGTGTTCGACAGAATGGCAAGAAACATACCTATTTACGCTCTGAGACACAGATGTTATGAGTGGAGGGGATGCTATGAGTGGAGGGGGGACAGGGGTATGGACAACTCATATTGTTAAAAAAAACAATATGAGTTGTCCAAGAATCGGTAAAAAAATAGGCGAATAACTTTATCTTTAAATTGTCTTACACCTAAAATGTAAATAATTTCGTAAACATAAAAAGAAAAAAAAAGGATTTTAAAGTGCGATTGCTATTTCTACGATAATTTATACTATTTATATTATAAGGGCAATTAAACAAACACAAACTTTTGTTTTAAAATATTGGTATGTACCAAATACATACATAGTACATACTTGGTCACCTGTACCTGTACCTGTACCTACCTATATCAATACAAATTAGATTTTCGAAAAAATAATAATAATTAGATTGACGAAAATGTTGTATGATACAAATAAAGTAATTTAAAAATATTTTTTTAAATATTTACTTAGTTATCTAGGTGGGTATACAATAAGCAAGTGATATCAGCCTAAGATAGTAAATAAATACTATTTTGATAAAAAATCCGCAGCCGGTAGGACTCGAACCTACGCTCCCAGAGGGAATCTGATTTCGAGTCAGACGCCTTAACCACTCGGCCACGACTGCTTCTGTCTTCAGCGTCAATATTTCAAGCCTTTCAGGCTGGTCCGAACATAGACGACAAAACTGGCGACTAGGCTGGTAATACGACGTGTTCATTACTATTAACCTGCAATTCTTATTATTTTACTTAAAAAGCAGATATGAAACAAAAATATACTGTAAAAAATTGTTATGCTATCAGCAACGTCTGATAGTGATCGTTAATAAATGAAATATTATCACCCTAAGCCCGCCAACCCGCATTGGAGCAGCGTGGTGGGTCTACGCTCCATATCCCCTCTCTTATAAGGCCTGGCCCTGTAGTGGGCAGTCAATAAGCTGATGATGATGATAATTGAAATGTAATTTAAACTATTTCAAGTGGGTAATAAAATAAAATATACTTCAGGTATACTGCATCGTTAAGGCATAAATTGTATGAATGTTTCATTTGCCTTATTTAAGTGTGGGGTACATATTTTTCTTAAGCTTTAGCAACTCATATTCATAAAGGAGAAATTTTAATAAATTGTTAAAAAACATTGAACTTTAGTAAAAAAAAGTAAGCTACCCGCGCGCGTTGATGTCTTTTAAGCCCCCCAAGCAAAAAGTGGGGTGTTATAAGTTTGACACGACTGTCTGTGTGTGTGTATTTATCTGTCAGTCCGTGGTCCCATAGCTCCCGAACGGATGAAGAAATTTCAATTTAGTTTTCTTTGTATTAAAGGTGACTTATGTGCGAGTGTTTTTAGATATGATTGATGAAAATCGGTTGAGCCGTTTAAAACTTGTGGGAGGAGAGGGGGGTAAAAGTGGGGAAGAATAACCGAATGTCTGCAAATATACTCGAGTGGAATCTCAAATTAAAGTGCATCACGTGCATTTATACAAATTAAGCTTTCGGAAAAATAATAAAGTTTAGGCAGACATATTGGTTTTTTTTTTATTCAAAATTTATATATTTTATTTAATATGTACAATTAAATAAATAAAAAAGTATAAGCTTAAACACTACAATAATCTAAACTATATTTATAATATACAAAACATTAAAAAAAAACAGTAAAAAACTTAGGCGTCATAATATTCCTCCGAATCGGTGTCGAGTGGTAAAGTGCCCAGAAGGCTGGTAGCATTGCCATGTTGAATGGCAATGCTGATCCTCTGACCTTAAAAGAGACCAGCCCTCTGCCTCAGCCCCTAAAAAGAGATCAAACGCTTTGTGATTTCTCTATAAAAAAGCGAGTACTCGGACCCCACGGTCCCAGCGTTTCAACTCCAAACAGTACTTATTGGTTGGTACAAATAAAGAATATTATTTTTTTAAATTATTTATATACTTATTTATCGTATTAAAAATATTTTCCAGATAGATACATCATAAGCAAGTGATATCAGACTGCTATTCGTCAATTTTTTGAAATAAATAAAAATAAATGAATAAATATTATATGCTTTAAATATTATATTGATAAAAAATCCGCAGCCGGTAGGACTCGAACCTACGCTCCCAGAGGGAATCTGATTTCGAGTCAGACGCCTTAACCACTCGGCCACGACTGCTGCAGTCTATAGCTTCCAATATTTCAATACGTTTAGGCCGGCCCAAACATAGGCGACCAAACTGGCTACTTGGATGGAAGGTAGGTAATAAAAGATTTACATTATTTAATTTCCTTGACTGAATGGTAAACTGTATAACTTTCATTATACTTTATTTTGATTCCCGGCTGGGCTGGCTATGATTTCTGTATAGATTTTTTTATCTAAATAAAAACTTAAAATAGTTTTTCAATCATTATATCATCGATTGACTGCCATCACACCTAATGGTAAGTGATGATGATTGAATAACTAAGATTGAATCGGGCTAACTTTTTAGGATTCGGATTAAATTCACACTAATTTCGGTTTGTATACGATTTCATTGCTTGGCGGTACGTCTTTGTCGATAAGGTAGTAACTAGCAAGAGAAGAACCTCCAACTATTCAGACCTGGACCAATTTTGAATTTAAAAAAAAATTAAAATATATACATAAGAAATTGTTATGCTGATATTTATTGAAAAGCTTACACTATTTCAAGTTGGTAAAAAAAGTAAAATATACTCTGTCTGTAAGTTTTTTTTTTCAAATATTTAATTCATGTATATTCATATTTTAATTTATGTATGTAACGTTTTATTTGCCTATTTGCTTTATTTTATCAAGATATTACGTTTCAGTTGAGCGTTTGGTAGTGCATGGCTAGGTGGAAGGAAAACGTCTTAGAGGGAAATCTCCAACTCGATAGACAGACCTGATGCAGGCGGCCACTCAAAATATCATAGCCGAGTGTTCACGAAACGCAACTAGGCGTCAGAGGTATAGAAGCATCGTAGCAACCTCGGCCCCTCTGATAAGTATGCACCAACTAAGAAGACGAAATTTTGTTTAGCTTTAGCATATTGAGGGAATAGGTAAACAAACATACTCATATACATAGAGGTGAAATTCTAATAAATTGTTGAAGAAACATACTTTTGTGAAAAAAATACAACGTGCGTGCGTTGATGTCTTCTCTGAGTAAGTAGTAAGTAAGTAAGTTACTAAAAAGTAAAAAAAAAAAATTAATAAATATATTGAACCGACATCAAAACGCACTACAAAGTAAAAAATAATTGCATCATTTAGTTGCCTTAATTCACTTAAGCATATCTATGAAGTTGGTGCCATTCAAGTTTAAGGAACTTTCTCGGAATCAGACTATTAAGTGAAAAGTTATGCGTGATCATACATAAAAAAATCCTTTTCTCAAAAATTACTGAACCGATTTTGTTGAAATTGCAGTATTCCCTAAGTTAAGCAATGCCTAGTACAACAAAAAAGAATTACTCTAATCTGACTTGTAGTTCCGGAAATATGCGAACACAAACATAAAAACATACATACATACACTTTTGAAATTTGGCACATTTGTTCAGACGCAGATATAGACCAACATATACGAAAACAAGGCTGTTCTGGAAATAATACGTACATACGTGTCGAATTGAGAACTTCTTTTTTTTGAAGTCGGTTCAAAATTCTCCGTCTAGAGCACATGGAATAGAGTTTGGAAGTTAGCTATAAAATCATCTTTAGTTTTAACAACCTGCATTTGAGTAGCGTGATACGCGAAAAACATAACACTTCTTAGCAATCGTGTAAAAACAATGCGGTGGCAAAGTAGACTTGTTCACCTACGGTAATTATATACGCAAGTATACGCAAGTATACGCAAGTATATCTTTTCGGTGTTTACGAAATTATTTATAACGCCGATTACTACATCGATGTATTAAATGCTTTTCTAGGTTATGGTTAATACGACAGTCTCACGGTGGACGTATAGCGGAACAACCAACTCGGAATATTCCATTCACGTAAAAGTAATTTGTAATGGTACGCTTTGCATCTTAGGTTGCCCACACACTAACACAAGGAAATATGACTATCATAGGTACTATGGGTAACCTCAGTTATTGACAGTTAATAGTGTGTCACTGCCTTCAAAAATCACCAAAAATAAAGTGAATTTTTTAATACGAAATACGATTTTGTGTCTTTTAATGTAGAGGCTCGTGTTCTTTCTGGCGACATCTCAAAAAAAGTTTTCGAGTCTACGGGTGGCCAAAAAGCTACTTTGGCCAACGGATTAGTTAGGCCATCCAAAGGGGAATTGCTGCCAGTACCTTTGCCACTAAGTCTCATTGCAGTGGAATCGAAAAGGTTTTAGATTTAATTTTAATTTAATTTAGTTTTAATTTTGTTCTAATATTTAGCGTATTTTTTTTAAAGAAAAATGGATATAGCAAGTTATCCTTAAAAGTAAGATATATACCAACGCGGACATTTTTGTAGTCCCAATAACGAGAAAAAATTCTTTCATACATTATTTCGCTATCTCAAATAGACAAAGCAACGTTTTCGATGCAAGCTCCCAGGTGGCTTAAATTTCTTAGACTTTTCGTCACATTTTATCCACATAAAATCCGCCACACAAAAACTTGACCAAAAAATTATATACTCAAACCTTCCTCAGGATCCACTTTATCTATTGTTAATAACCGCATGACAGTCTGTTCAGTAGTCTTTGAGTTAATTGCTAACAAACAGACAGACAGACACGGTGGGGGGATTTGTTTTATAATATGTAGGAATAAGGATATATGAGCACTACTATTGTGTGCAGTATCGATGGTGTGTACACAACCTTAGTTGCTACGGGTAATCTTAAGAGACGACATAATATACGGAGGTTCTCAATTAGATACGCATCTGATTCTTTTTGTGCAATCACTGGAATTTTTCATTGATTAATATGCTACTATGATTTTGTGTGGTTAGAAACATCTTGTTTGTTTCATTATTTAATAGACAAAAAAATATATCATAATAGCTCGTAGTAAGTACAGATGAACATTTGCAGTAATAGATATTGAGGTCAATAATTGAAATTGATATTATCTTTTATGTTGGACCAATTGCACATATCTACTTGTAGTTACGAAATTCAATCAAGAACTAGGTAGTAGCTTCGATGTTTATCCTACAGTTACAGTTTACAGATGACCAAAAGGGAGAGCGGGCTTGATCGTATCCGGCCGACCGAAGAGACCCATTCACTTGCTTGCACATCGCCTTCCGAGTACATATTTTTGCTGTATAGTTCTAGTGAAACTAGCGGATGCCAGCGACTTCGTCCACGTGGTATTGAAATAAATAAGATTACGAAAGTAAAAGTAGCCTGAGTTACTCCTTATAACTTATTATATTATATTAGCCCTCAAAAATTAATATGTTCCCCCGTTTCTTACACATTTTCCTCTTATTATTCACTCCTTTTTTTATCAATTACAAGTTGGCCCTTGACTGCTTACACACCTGATGTTAAGTGATGATGCAATTTAAGATGGAAGTGGGCTAACTTGTTAGGAGCAGGATGAAATCCACACTCCTATCGGTTTCTACACGACATCGTATCGGAACGCTAAATCGCTTGGCATCTTTGTTGGAAGGGTGGTAACTAGCCACGGCGAAAGCCTCCCACCAGCCAGACCAAGACAAACTAAGAAAAATCTTAATCTGCCTGCGACGAATAAAATTACTGAGATGTTTGAAATCTATTGCTACGGGTCATTTCTTTGCACGGTCCTTTAAAAGAAATATTGCTTAACTTGAAATGTAACTGCGTCTGGCTGCCGTAAACGAGAAGTTTACTTGCTTTCACGGTCAGGGCCATAAATGACACACATATACAATACCTAACTGACGATTATCTTTTTTTTAAAAGAAATGATATAAAGATTGTTGAAAGTAAACAATGTCTGAAATTGCGATACCGGGATTCGAGCCCGCGTGTGAATTCTTTTTTGCCACGCTTCAAAATGGAGGTTATTATTTTTTTCCAATCATCATCATATTTATCAGCTTAATGACGGCCCACTACAGAGGACCCATAGCCTCTCCATATCTCCTCTCTCCAGGAGAGCAGATCCACCACGCTGCTCCGATGCGAGCAAAAAGACCCATTAAAAATGAGGTATTGACACTTAATGAATTATCTAAGGGTTAATGGATACCAGCCTAAATAAATTAAAGATCCCTTTCGGATTGTGTAGGTACATACATAATATGTACGAGTATGTAGTACTCCAAAAGGTTTGTTATTATCTATTATATAAAATTCTCGTGTCACAGTTTTCGTTGCCATACTCCTCCGAAACGGCTTGACCGATTTTGATGAAATTTTGTATGCGTATTCAGCAGGTCTGAGAATCGGCTACTATCTAATTTTCATCTAAATTTTTTTTTAATTTTTTAAGCAAAACAACGTTTGCCGGGTCAGCTAGTAGTATATTATATTAATAACATTACACTTCATCCCCATAAGGGGTAGGCAGATACTAGATCCGTCCGTTTGCCACGGTCCATGGATACTTTCTTAGCTTCTTCCTCTCTCATTAATGCTTTCATACAAGTTCGGTTTATGGTACATTTGAATTGGCTATTCTTGAAAATATCTTGAATTTGGCCCCGGAACATTTCCATTAACCCTAGCCTCATGAATTTCTTTTGTTAATCTTCTTTCATCCATTCTTTTACATGCACAAACCATCTTAACCATCCGTTTCTCAATGTTAGTCACTATATTTTCGGAGCCATTATGGGAAATCAAAATTGTCGCTGTGATATTGCCTGTCGTTCAACGCAATTAAGCAAGGTTACGTACGCCACAAATTGCATTTAGAGTGGTCCACGTTAAGAATAAGCCACAGATAATTGCATCATTCGACGTTGGTGGAAATTGGTATTACATGAATAGATTTTTCGTAACTGGAACTTTTTTATTTGTCTATACAGCGTGATCTCAATGACACAATTTGATATGTACAAGGTGGCTTGGTACGTAGTGCAGAACTAAAGCTGTGAATTTTATCTGCAAAGTACTTTCTAGCATGACTGTTTTTGCAACTTAAGAAAAAAACCGCTAGCCGGCGCTGCTATATTTTTGCATACAAGATATTCTATAGGCAAGCGCGTCCCATTTTAGCTCCAACACTGCTAGCAGATATGATTGTAGTCAGACAAGCAAGTTTATTAAGCATCCCGGCTTATTCCTGCGCTAATCGAGCCGTCAGGAATAAGCCGGGATGATGGCAAGAGACCTCATGGATTGACGCTGGTTCCCTGGGAATAGGGACGGGCCCTAATGTAGGACGCTACTTGCGTTGACACATTGGCTCCGTGTCATATCAGGGAGACAGAATCAAGACCGGGAGCCGCAGCAGAAAAGGCTGAAATCGGTAAGTGGCACAAGTATGCCTCTCTAACAGAGAGTTACATATTTGTACCTTTTGCCGTGGAGACCCTTGGGCCATGGAGTCGCAGTGCCAAAAAATTCTTCCGTAACATTTCACCGCGCCTAATTGCCTCAACTGGTGACCGAAGGGCTGGCTCATTTTTTGCGCAAAGGAAAAAAGAGATGACTTGTTAATCCAAACACTACACCTAGAGAGACAATTGTTTGATCTCGTTCCTCCATCTACGTTATATCATAGGATTGCTAGGCATCGCAGAGATCTATACGTACGAGTACGTAAGATTTACAGCTACGTAGTTGTATTCCTTGGACGCGGTACTAAGCGGTTTGATATCTCATTCCTTATACGCACTGCTAAGATATGGAGTGCCCTTTAGCTTCCGTTTTCCCTTCCATCTAATGAGAAAATAGGCATTTTCTAGACAAACGCGTTCCGTCGCAGGCAGTATCATTTCTCACCATCTGGCGAGATTGTAGTCAAATTATAACATAAAAAAGTGTGAATCCTGAAATAAACTTTAATTATATTTTGAATAACGCGGAAATGCAGCCAGTATTCTTGCCACCATTCCACGTGGGCATGATTTGTATAGTTATTAGGATAAGTTAGCTTTGCTCCTTATTTTGCTCCTTATATTTGTATTCTTTCTCAATAAAAAAAAAAGCAAGTTTGTCAAACATGAAATACAAGAGATGACTTGTTATTGCAAACACTACACCTAGAGAGTCAATTGTTTGATCTCGTTCCTCCATCTGCGTTATATCATAGGATTGCCAGGCATAGCAGAGATCTATACGTACACCTAATATCATAGTTTATCATATAAATACCATTTTTTTTATTTGTATTATTTTATTTTTGTGTAAATTTTGTACTGGGTTTATACCTCTAAATAATGATTATTATTATTATTATAGTACTGGAACACAACCAAAAGAGAGAACTCATGCCCACCACAATGCAGAGAAAACTAAGTTTCTTTGGAGACCTACAAAGAGGTGCTCAGTTTTCCGTTCCAAGTTTAATCTTGGGAGGAAAGCTACAGGGCAAAGAAGCACCTGGTCGTCAAAGGCGACAATGGTTGGATGACGTAAAAGAAGGGAACTGGACTCAAATACCGACAAAAAAAGAATTGTCGAAAATAGGCTTTTGCATAATGACCACTACACTTCGTTCAGAGGATGCTACCACTTCATGATGATGATGATGGAAAAATAGAGATGAATTTGCTGTAGAGAAAGAGTCTTCCAGCTTATCGCGAACAGACAAACAAACGCGTCGAGAGCCTATGTTTTATAATATGTAGTAAATTCTAGTTAATTATTCAGCTGTATTGTTAATCACATTTGTGATGTCTTCTTTAACTACAGTAATTAATGTAAACTTTGGCAATTTTTGTATATAAGTAAAAAATTATTAACATACAAAAGATGACGTGAGAACCCAAACGCTATTAATATTACTACTCTTGTGTATTTGTTTGATAACCTCATAACAGCCTCTCATGAAGATCCGTCTTACTCTAGAATCTTACCTACCTACAAAATATAAATAAAATTGAAGTATGTTTTTAATTAAAAATTAACAGCTTTTTACTTAACGCATATGAAAGTATACTATAGACGCAGTAGCGTGCATAAGGCTTATAACTAGGGTACGCACTATAGGTACTAACTACACGAAATGGAAAATTCCTTCTCCGATATTGATTCGTAATGCAACCTCGGGGTAAATGCGTTTACGCATTTCACAAGTACACGACACTGTATATACGGAACAGTACATCAAAAAATAGTTTTCTTTTTAATTTTTGTCTATCGGTCTGTTTGCTAATCCCTGAAACTACCACTAGAATTGATTAAAATTCTTTTTGTATTTGATAGCCACTTATGAGATGATGCACTTTAACTATTACTTAAATAACTATTGCTATTTACCACGCCGTGAGTTAAGTATGCAAAAGAAATTAGGTACTTATTAGTTTCTTACACTCCGTAAAGTTGCCGCCGATCAATTACAAAAAAATCGATCTTTAAACCAATTAATAACCGAAATAAGCTAAAGCTCTCACAACTGTTCGTATTGAGAAAATCTGGTTGTTTTTTAAATTTGCTTTTGTAGTGACCTAACGGCTAGCCTATTACAAACTATTTAAATATGCAAGAATATGTGTAGGAATTTTTATATGTATGCTAGTATTACGAAACTTTTACCGTTTACGACTTAGTAGGCAGGTCGACCAGATGTTGTACGGACTCTTAAACTTTTTGTGTAGATATACCAAAGCCAATATATTTACTGGCTTTAACATTGAAGATCATCCAAAGCTACTATTATAACTACTAATTTAGTACTTTTAATAATGCTACGAACGATCCCTTAGTGATAATGTAAAAGTAATTTTTGATTGAAAACATCATTTGAATTAAAATAAAGTACAATTATAAAAAAGAATGTGAAATGATTCAAATTATTTTGTATGTAGAATGAAGAAAACATTGGAACATTCTAGAGAGTTTACAGCGAGTCGTCGAACAGTGAAGGCGGTTAGCGTAGGGATATGTTCCCTACGAGTTAGTGCGTCATAATGGACGGTGAATCTGAACTTGTCTCCCAGTATCGTTGGAGTGGTGAGGGCTATGAGATGACCAACAACAAAGTAACTGACATATCGCACTACTGAAGCAATGGGCGGGGCATGTGGTTCGAGGAGCTCATAGACGTTTATGGCTCAAGGTGCTGGAATAGCGACCCCGCACCGGAAGGCCCAGTGTTGGTCGACCCCCCACTAGGCGAACTGACGACATCAAGCGTGTTGCAGGGAGCCACTGGCTACAGGCGGCTTTGGATCGTTGTGTTTGCAAGTCCCTAAAAAGACTTATGTTCAGAAGTAGATCGGTCTATCGGCTGTTAATAACGATGACGAATGATTACAAAAAGTCATTGATGGCATATATTTTATAAGGATAGCTTTACACACTTTTCCTTTAAAAAAACAAGTTTACACACATTTATTTTCAATGTTCTTGGAAGGTAATATAATATTTTCCTCGCGAGCGAAGTCGTAGGAAGCTGCTCGTAGTTCATTATATTATAATGGTTTATTTCAAGTCTCACAATTTCGTCCTTCTTGGTAATTTAACCACTAAGTTAGATTACAATCTATTTAACAATTTTGGTTGCAGTCAAAATGTATACTAGTGAAAGGTGCTTATTAGATGTCATCATTTGCTTCGCATGTGTGTATTCTGTGTAATTTAGAAGGACCTCTTTCGTTGGTTAGCAATATGATATTATTATATTATTTATAATAAAAAAGCGTTATATTTCACGCTTACAATTAACAGATACAAAGTGAAGTTATAGAATCATGTTACTATTTTGTGAATGTGTTTGTTTGTTACTTCTTCACGACTTGAGCTTGAGCGATTTTAATAAAATTTGCTAATGTAACTGACACCCTAGATTAATATATAGGCTACGTTTCATTTCAAAATTCCTACGGAAACGAGAACCACGCGGGTGTCCGCGGGCGTCCTGTATTGTATAATACTTTAAAATTATATATTATTTATTTATCTAACGGTAGCTGTCCATCAGCTGTATTAATGATGAATAAATGATAGCATATAACCTACTCAGGTTGAGTGGCGCATAATTAGTAGTACATGTTTATACGGAATACCTATTTTCACGAATAAGTGTGTGCCTCGGTTAAGGTTAAGATTTTCATTTTTGTCGTACTCAAATACTTAGACGATCGTTGCTACTCAAGATCAAGTGGGCTTTTGTTTACTTGTCTATTAAATAATGTCTTAATAGTTATAATAAGGCCTTCGCCGAAAGGTGAGCACGAAATCTTACAACCTAAACAAATAATTAAATAGGTAAGCGATTCTTGTCTAAATAGATAGGTAAATAAGTCTGGGCAATTTCAATTTATAAAACATTTTAGTCTACAGAAACTGCAATCCATTTTGTTCTTAAATAAATACATCGATTGGTCCACACTACACTAATTGGTACTGGCAGCTGACCCCGCAGGCGGAGGCGTTTACGCCGACGAAAAAAGCAACAGATGAAAAATGTAACGACTGGTTAAAAAACGTATCTCTTCAAGTTAGCACGGAACCATCTTAATTTGCATCGTCACTTAACATCAGGTGAGATTTCAGTTAAGGGCTTACTTATCATTGAGTGAAAAAGACGATTGAAGGGACGCCTTAAGCATTCTGGACAATACTGACTACATTGCCGCAGCGAATCTGGATTAGCCTACTTATACCAAATCTATAAAATGCTTGTTCCAAATTGAGTTGATGGTGTTGTTGTAAATTGTGTTGATGGTCTATCAACGCACATCTTGAAAGAGAATTCAGCAATATCACACATTTACCCATCGATTTCGATGACGATATGTCGGTTACAAACTGGCACCTTTAACAATATTAGGTATTAGAGGTAACTAGCTACACTACTAACACAAACACAGCCTACCCGACCAATAGGGGAAACATGAAATCCAAAATTGATCTGAGAGATTGAATCGAGCCAAAGTATTTTCAATTATAACAAATATGATAATATTCAAAACAGTAATTCGCAAAGCATAATCTACACCACCTTTTAAAAGAATGACTTGGTAATCAATATAAAGCTGGCGATTTCTTTGTTTAATATGCCCAAGCAAACATAATGTATCTATCATAATTACAATCAGTTTCTTCGGGTTCATTTACGACTACTAAGAAATAATTTCAAAATATTTTCATTATACGCTCATGGGTTAGAATACATTATAACAAGTTTAGTAAACATTATTGCAGGCGGATAAGACACTATTTATCTATTTTATCTTCAATTTTTTACTGTTATTAATAATAAAATATGTTAATATATGCAGAATTCGCAATGCATTAGTAAATTAACAAATAAAGTAAAGGCCGTCTTCAAAAATGTATGAAATTTTGATGCAGGCTCCATGTACATAATTTATGTCTTCCGTTTGTATGAATTTGGAGAAAGGTCCAAAATATGGACGTGTTGCTCTAGTGGTTAGCCTATCTGGCTTCGATCCTGGGTTCGAACCCTGGGTGGGGTCACAGAATATCATCCAAACCCAGAGTCAGGAAGTTGGTGGTGTTCCACCCCCGTGCCTTAAAGAGCAAGTTGAGCCGTCGGTCTCACTCACTGTCATCAACATCAGATAGTAAGCGATAATGCACAAATCACTATCACCTTAAGCCCGCCCACCCGCATTAAAGCAGCATGGTTGGTCAACGCTCCATATCTTCTTCTAAAAGTAGGGAGGCCTGGCCCTATAGTGATATTTAATTATATATATATTATTAAATATCACTAAAAATCCTATGTATATATTATATATATATAGGATTTCAGATAAGAACCGAATGACAACTAAATTGTCCTCAGAAATGGAATCACATTGAGTGAGACTCGGTGTTTTCTCAGCGAACAATGATACGAGTAAATGCGATTGGCAAGAACCATCAGTGGAGAACATTTTCAAAATTATTGGGTTTTTTTATAGATTCCGATTTATAATCATGCCTAGAACATCTCAAATATAACAGGGCTGGTAGTGTAGATATTACTGATTAGGTTTAGCTGTAAATCATTAGGTTCAAGGTTTGAATCTGGGGTCGTAGCAATAAATTCAAAATAATTTATTTCAAGTAAGCTATTTATAACTGCTATTATGATTTTTGAAATGGTTTTTTTTCGGTACGAGTAGATAGGCTTGCGCTTGACTACATACACGCCTGTTGGAAAGCAGTGATGAGGTCTTAGGCCTGTGTGCACCAAGATTACGGTTATCATAACCAACGGTCAACATAACTTTACTATAAATTTACTGTTCACAACAACCCGTACGCCGGTTAAGAACGTAAGCTCGGTTAAGATAACCCTGTTTACGTCCTTAACCGGCGTACGAGTTGTCGTGAACAGTAAATTTTACGTTTAGCTTACGTTAACCGTTGGTTATGATAACCGAAATCTTGGTGCACACAGGCCTTAGTTGGAATGCGCTAACCTAGAAAGTCATGCCTTATCATTAAGTATCTACCTACTGCCACCAAGTAAAGCAGACTCTATCGAAAAAAACTGTCAATTAATTTAGCAGCACAATGGGTTGATTAATGGGTTTTTCATAAAGGAACATATTATTTTTAAAATAAACCATTATGTAGGTAACCGTTTGTTATGTTGTAGTTTTGTTTTAATTTCGCAAGGAAAAAAATACCGAAAAGAACATACAGAAGTCACCGTAGGTCTATGAAATTACGTATAATTAAAGTAAGAACATGTCAAGCCTTGTTATTAAAGCCTTCAATAAGACAAAGACGCAATTAAAAGGTTCCAGTTAGATACTTAATTACGTGTTTGTTACATCGACGTAAAAAACAAGTTTACTAGTTCTCTCGATGTATTTTAGCGCACCATAGTATCAGACTAAGAAGCTGTGATCGTCAGATCTTTGTCATTTTATAAAATTCATCTCATACAATCAACCATAGGTAAGTACGATACGCAACTTTGGAGTTTAGATCACGGTAGCTTTAGATAAAAAAGAGGTTTAAGGGTCCAGGTTCTCAACGGTCCAAATATACAAAACTAAATTTTATTATAATTTTATAGGACGTTGCGAGAAATTATATTTATAGTCGCCAGGTAGTTGGATAGGGACTCTGAAAGTCAGTGTTTGTCGAAGTTATCACGAGGTTAAGTGACTGGAGCTTTGATTATTCAAGTGATGCCGGGGTAAAACACAAAAGAATTACAGTATGCCTAAGGCCTTATAACTTCCTACCTTTTAAAGCCACCACGATGCAATCTCCTTAGTTACCTAACGTACCTATGGTAGGAGTATGAGCTGACAAATTTTATAAAACTTTTATGAAATGACGAAGGTTTGGTGTTTATAGTCTTTCTACGAGAGACTGATGTGTTGTCCCTTCTTCTTGTTTAGTGCAAGATTCCGCTACTAGTTGACGGAACATGCAGATGACCATCCTAATTTTAAGGCTCATTACGCACTACACAAATGAGATAATCCAGATTTAGAATATTATATATCAATTTAACGCTGCGTCTGTTCTAACGGATATTGTATTGTGTGTTTTCTTGAAACTGTCACCGTATATTCATAATTATTTTTCTGGATCTTTGTTTATATTCGTAATTTATTTTCGTTCATAACTGCACCCCTAAATATTCGACGGAGAAAGAAGAAAAAGAAGAGACGGAGAAGCTATGCACGCTCAGCTGCCTGCGTTCCTACCAATTGGGTCCAGCTTTTCGTAAAGATGTATCGATCACGTAGTAATACAATATTATATAGATAATAAGTATTGTTTGTGTGTGGTATTGGTCTGGTTATTTTTGCGCCCTGTGTTAACACTATCTTATTTTTTGTTTTGTGAAAAATCACGAACACGTTGGCGATTTGTTGATATATGAAGTGTGAACTTATTAAAACGTCCGTTACAATTTAATTGCAGTGCGCAAGCTTTACGCAAGCAAGATTGTAGTAAATTCGATCCGGTATAAAAGCCTTTAATTATTTTTTAATAGAATATTAATAATTGTCTTTAAGCAAGTGTCACCCTATATCAATAATTGTTAATATACATGGAAAACGATAGTTGGGGCGACCAATACAAATTACAAAGTCAAAGTGAAAATTATTCATTTTCAGTAAGGTAGTACTTTTGAAACGTAAAGTAAAAATAGTATTCCAATGATAATGTAAGGTTGGAAACTTAAAATTAAACCTACGAGGGTTCCATACACGCCTTGGTCCGAGAGCCCACAACAAACTCAGACTGGGTTTTATTTTTTCATTATCACCATTTTACATTGTGTGTTTATATTGTTACGAGCTAAATATACCTAATCATAAAGTGCAGGGCATACCCTAGCTCTTTTATCAATATGAATTAACATTACGGTTACTCGGGCCGGAGAATACTCAAATAAGAATCGGATACAATGCGATGAGAGCCTTAGTGGAAAACTACCGTCTATTACAGAATATCACTTCACTGGACAGTCTGGCTTGGAACACGTCCTACAAACTGTTTCCTGCACTCTTCAACCTAAGGCCAAAGGTGGTCCTTGTGTAATTTTATATTAAACAACTATAAAAGTTGGTAAAATATAAAATAACCTCGTTAAATACTATAGAATAATATAAAATATTGTTTTAAAAAAATATATAAAAGTAATTATTTTATTATTTACTAATTTGGATTCAGTTAGGTACGAATAAATATATTACATTTTTTCACAGTCACTTACTATTTTCTTAATCTTTTTGACACGAATATATTTAACTGTAAAAAGTAAAATATATTCGTGTCAAAAATGTCTTTCAATTCCAAAACGAGGTAATTATTTGTTAGTCCGCCTGATCTCAAGTAATTATATTTCATTGCTAACTTTGATACCTACTTAAGTTAAGCTAATATCTTTTATTATGGTACAGTTACGAGAGTGTACGCAAAACCACTTCATTACTGTAAGACAAATTATAGACACATAGGAGACAAGAGAAAAATTCTTTGAAAAAATAAATTTTTTAGATAATAATTTTTATTATAACGAGTTAACGTTATGCATTAACAAAATTCGAAACATGCGACTCACCTGTTCGTGTATTCCTACGAAACCTCCACGAGATACTTTCACGCACACTACCCACTGACTGGCGTATGAGAGGTCTCGGCTTCAGATAAAAATACTCTGGTCCAATTATGTTAATGCATATTGCGAATTCACACGGCATTCATTTAATTCTTTATTATTTTCGGAAGTTTTTGTTTTAAATTTACCCATCGTTGTGTTTATACGACCTTTGTCTACAAATTACCTACAAATTGTTTTTGAGCTGGATGGAACTCGTAGTAGAATTACTATTGCTATGATAACTTAGTCACCAGTGTCGCTGTGTTATTATTCTAAGAGGTATGGGATTTGTTATGTTGAAGGCACAAAGCACAATATAGCTTAGGTGTTAAGCCTTACCCATGCTCTTAATCTTACTTAATTTTATAAAAACGAAAGTTTGTGTGTGTATGTTTGTTCCATCTTTTCAGTTTGTTAGTACTGAACCGATTTGACTGTAATTTGTCTCGGAGATAGATCAACATAGGGTATCAACCCTGGAATGAAACATTTTAACCCGGAAATGTTCATGGGTCCCGCAGGATTTTTAAACACTGAATTTCACGTCGATTAGTAGTAACTATCTTTGGACATGGATTTTACTATTAGTATTGTTATCATCATCATTATCACCATCATCATCATCATCATCATCATCAAAATAAGAGTTTGTGTGTATATTTGTTCCTTCTACATGCCGTATATTTGACTGATATTAGGCATGAAAATAGAATATACCCTGGATTGAAACAATGATTAATTTTTGTTATAATATTTCCCCGGGAACGGGAATTATGCAGGAGAAACCGCGCGCACATACGAACACATGGTCACATTCCCTCGCTAGTATTAATTAAGAGGTTGTTGTTGAGTGATTGAAAATGAAACAAAGATAAATGAAAAACAAAACATTTTAATATTTGGTTATTTTTTTATATAATGGCAATGTTTATAATATTTTTAATATAACTTACCTAACTTATAATTAATGCCATATAAAAATGTCATTAAAAGTTAAGTTTAACAATTAATTAAGTACATATTTTTGAAAAAAACAGACACCAGAAAATAATGTAGTATTTTTATTTTAAACAATTATATTTTAATTTAAGAATACAGCTTCAAAATTGTGTTTATATTTGAAATTAAAGCTTTAAAGTTGTATTTATATTTGAAATATACTATAAACAGTAAGGGAGCCCGAAATGAGATTTTCGGAAATCAAGCGCGACAGATGAACGTAATTACATATATACAGTATAATAAACGTTTTTGAATTCCTCCATCAAGTATGAGCCCATTATATATTGGCGTATAGAGCAACCCGTTAAAATATCAAGAAATGACGATCATCAGAAATACGGGCAAAAGGTATCTTGCCCGCCTGCTGCCTCTGTCTTCCGCGCTCAAGAATTTTCAAAAATCCATCGTTGGTCTCTCCTACTATAACAAATATACCTAATACAAAGGATTCTGCACTTATGTGAAATTTTATATATAGCCAAAAGTCAAAACAATAGGCATTTTTTAGTCAACGACAAATGCTATTATAAAATTAAATTTGTGTACATGTATTATTATTTCAGAAATTTTCCCTCTTTTAAAACTTAATTTTATATATATTATTATTACAGAAATCTATTATAAGGCCAGTTCCACATAGATGAGCAGGTTTGATAAACCTTTTTTACTGATCAACCTCAGATTTATACATATGGAGTTTTTGATCGTTTTTACACTATACTAAAGTTTGCTAGAAATGCCTACTAATATTTAATAATTGGCTATTAATAAAATATTCAACAAGACGTATACCAAAGTCTTCAACCCCCTTAGGTCTTTCCTCCTTTTTTTTGAATTTAATACATTTTATTTTATACATTATAACTTAATCACTAAATAATATAAATAAAGTAGTATTTTTTAATCTTGAACCTCTCGAAAAGTTATGCGTGAAGTTTGTGCCGCTCGTGTTTTTTCTATGTTTTACTTTAATAATTCTTCTTGCATTTGAGTTCGTCCACGGAAGTAATCTTGCCATGCTTATTTTTGCCGCCAAGCAGCATCGCTGTAAAAAGTTAAATTATAACCAAACCATATCACAGCGACAAAAACTTGGCAAGCAGTGGTTACGAGTGAATAATATCGCTACAGCTTCTCGTAGTTACGTTTTTTTAAATTACAAGAAAGACCTTATTTGCAAGCACACCTGATGGTAAGTGATGATGTAATCTAACTTGTTAGGAGTAGGATGAAAAACAAAACCCCCTTTTTTGGTTTATTTTTTTGGAGGCTTTGCTTTGTTGTAAATGCCTCGTTGGACAGACAGCCTCATTGTTCTAGCGGCTAGCCGATGTGGTTTCGATCACACTCCAAGGATTTTAATTTTGGGTCATGTTGTGAAATAATTCTGAGTTTTTCTTTCTTCAATTAATTCTGCGTTGGGAAGTTATGCTTTCGGTCCCGGTCACTACCATCAACATCTGATAGTGATCGTTAATGCCTACCCTAACTGCCAAGGCGCATTGGTGCAGCGTGGTAGATGTAAGATCCATACCCCTCTACAATAAGGACCACTGGCCATCTAGTGAGCGTTGATAATGATGAACATGTGTCGCATTTTATGTTGCTGCCAAATACGCTAGCTAGATAGTCATGACGTATATCGTTTGTCAAAGTGTTTGCAGACAGACAGATCTTTGCTTTGTTGCACGTTTTTGAGCTAGCCAGACGACTCACTGATGTGGTAAACAATATAAATAAATACTTATCACCTGCACAATATTGTGCTGTAGTGTTGTGAGTGTAATGTAATGTCATTAACACCTGAGGTTTCTCGGGTTCTTAAAGCATATGACGTCTTTCTATTATGTTTACTCTATATGATGATGTTCTGCTATAGACGAAGGATTCAGAATTAATTTATTTTACAAGAATATTAAGCGTTGCAATTCAATAGTGAATGTGGTGCCCTCAGAATAAGATATTTATATTTCTGGTGCTATACTAATTCGTAACACTTATTTCTTTAGATCCTTTTTTTGGTATTTTATTAAAATACATTTATTTACTTTTAATATCTGCTTAATAATTTAAATTGCCATTACCTGGAGGAGGTTTACACCGTAAATAATTTTTTTAAGTAAAAAGAAAAAAATACAATTCGGTTAGTTTTTCTTCACATTCTTATTCTTGTTATAAATTTTTAATTTCTGTAAACACTTTAAGGAGAAATATAAGGCTTTTTTTTATTCGTTATTTTTTTCATTTCTTTTTTAATTATTTATTTACTTAAGGCCTTTGTTAAATGCGGCCTGCATAGAAAAATGTAAAGTATTAACGATGAAATAGGACAGGCACTCCTCTATATGATTAGGTATATTGAGCTATAAACAATATTGCAAAATGGTGATAATAAAAGATAAAACCTAGGCTGAGTTTGTTGTGGGCTCTTGTCGGACCAAGGTGCGCCTGGAAAAACCCCGTAGTTTCAATTTTAAATTTCCTTCATCACATTGGAATAATTGTTTAACTTGGCGTTTTAAAATTGCTAGTAAGCTAAGCCAATTTGAAATGAATGATTTTTGCTATGACTTTCACTTTGAATACTACAGACAGCAGACATAACACGATTTCGTAGTTAAACGTACATGTATGTTGAAATTGCTCCGAATTTATGTACAGGCCGCCTGCATTCGCACCCAGCGGGAATTATCAGGGTCTTCGTTTCCCAGCAGTCGCTGCAAAAAAAGTCGAGAATTTAACATTCTATTATCGTAAAAAAATAATATTAACCCCTGGGGGCCTGACATTCAAACCTTCGTTGAGGCCCGCGGCTACCCGGGTAGCGACGGAGCTATAATGACAGCTGTCATTATTTGCCTGACGGTTGCCAGGGGACCCCTCGGGGCTGTGAAACTTTAATTAGTATTCATATTTGGACTCAGGAAATACGATCATATATAAATGGCTTCCTGTAAAACTTCGGCGCAACCTGCACATACTTTCTCTCCTTTATACCACTCTTTTTTATCCTTGGATACCACCCAACCTGAAAGAGCGTTTCACATTCCTGGGCCCTATCACATCTCAGAGCTCATTTATTTAAACATATTTATTTAAATACTATTTTGGTCTTGGACACCCCGCGTCGTAACATTGTCCCAGGGGCGTCGCATGTCGACACAACCAAATTGAGCCACCACCATCGACATTTTCAATAGAAGATGAACAAGTAATAGAAATATCCTGTGACTCGAGCCTAAAAATTAAATATGATTTCAGAAGCTATGCTCAGAAAAGCAAGTGCATCCTTCACATTAGCCAGCCTTGCTGGATGTAATATCTTTCATAAATATTTTTATTTTTATGCTTATGTTTTGATTTGGTGATTATTTTCTATTAAAAAAATGTCCAAATAGCGTTTTTATGATAACCTGTTACTAGACTGGTTCTAAAATTGGAAAGTATTTTTTAGGGGCTGGGTTGAGGGGCGTCTACTACTAGCAACTAAGAATGCTGCTAGTGGTATTATGTTGGGCTTGTATAGTACACGAAATGCAAGGTAGCACTGTCAACTATACCGATATTTACTTAGGCTCGAAGAGCTTTGCCTCTGGTCAAGCATACGCGGACTTAAGTAGGGTAAAAGCATTAGAAAGTCTCCTTATTGAAGAACTGGACTGTCCGAAATTAACCGGCAACAATGATGCATTGAATGAGATGAACATACTGAGAAACCTAGGCAACGATAACTAAAAAATAAAAAATAAATTAAAAGAAAAAATCTGTTTGAAAAGAAGCTTTTACTGCTTTTATTTAAACGCTCTAAAAAGAAGAAAATAATTTTTTCCTTAAAAATTGTAACTATCAACTTATAATCTCAATACATACAATTTATATGATCATCGCCTCGATCTCGGTATGCGCTCGACATGCAAGACAGCCTGACGAATGACCTAATCGTAGGTCAGGCCTATCCCTTTTTGATTATGTTAGTATGGATTTTTTTGTTATATCATTTACCTATCAATCTGTTTACGTGTTCCTTAAGTCTATCCATTCTTGTTACACCACACATCCATCATTCATAACACACATACTTCTCTCATGTAATTTCTTAAAATCTATACATATAATAGAGTAGTAAAGAAGTAAATTCTGTACATTAATTATTTAAAAAAAAGTATGAAATGTGGGATGTACTATATACATGATGATGCAGATCGCAAAACAACTATTTTTAAATTTTTTTGTGTGTATGTTTGCTAGCCTGTATGTTTGTTCAGGCATCATCAGGGTCATTAAGTGGACCGATTTGCATACAGTTTCCACAGGTGACACACAGGTTAGCTCTGAGCAGGCTTAAGAGTTTGTTTCATTGAAATTGGCGGTAAAAAGCTGTGATAAAAAACCGAACTTCACTAAGTTCTTTCTTAGTCCGACGACAGTACTAAATTAATTCAAATGAAACTAAGCACGATTAGAGTTCATACTATGATGGAGAATGTGGCTTTTTATTCCGAAAATCACCACGGTTCCCTTAGAAGAGGAGATGAAAGTCAAAATGTCTAGTTAGCTGTAATGCGGTAATGCGCTGATTTATTTAATCGATTCTTCTTTTGTTAGAGACTGTTCCATATAAAGGACATTGCCAAAAATTGTATGGAAGTGTACTGCAGGCTGCCCAGTAATGATATATATGTCATTGAATAGTGTAGATTTTCTATTCACAGAAAAACAAAGTTGTATGTAGCTATGCAGTCGCAGGAAAAAGTTATGAAGGTTGAAAAGGTTGACTTTTCATACTACGACGACGGTCACGTGATTCAGAACACAAAAGAATGATTGAAATTTTTATTTTTTTTTATATATTTTCAAGTGATTGCTATGAAAAATGGGTAGTTGTTGTTTAAAATTCATTGTGTATTTAAATAAAACAGTTAAAATGAGCATAAGTTTGGACAGCCTGGGGCAAATTTGGCAATGTCCTTTTATACAGTAATTACGCCAACAAAAAATATTTTGATTTTTTATCTGTCTGTCTATTTGGTCCGGCTAATCTCTGAATGGATTTTGACGAGGCTTTAACTCGCAGACAGCTTATACTTAAGGTGTAACTTGTATAAATTTTATTTATTTTAATTTTAATCACAGTTGTTTAATTTAAACCAATTTTAAGTAAAAAAATTAATTACCTTGTATATCGCCTTCTTGTTAAGTGTATGGTTTTGGTCCATTGTACGCATGACAGCCCGATACTTGAACATATCTGAAATAGAAAAATCGATAAATAAAGTAAAGTAAAGAAATAAATCCATTTGATTTATTTATTACAAGTTAGCCATTGACTGCAATTAGACTTGATGGTAAGTAATGATGCAATCAAAGATGGAATCGGGCTTACTTGATAGGAGTTGGATGAAATCCAGAACTCTACATGATTTCGTGTCATAACACTAAATTTGTTGGAGGTGCGTCTTTGTCGGTGGTAAGGGACGAAGCCTCCCACCAGCTAGACTATACCAATTTAGAAAATGTTTATCGTTTCAGCCGGGATGTTATATGATAACTAGCGGTGCCCTGCGGTTTCTCCTGCATAGATCCCGTTCTTGTGAGAGTATTGGAAAAATATTAACTTATGTGCTAATACCATTGTTGGCATCAAAACCATTACTGAAAACTTAATGCGTGCTTGTCACGTGGCAACCCCGGGTGTAGATTTTTTTCGAAGTGGGGCAAAGACTAAAAAATGCTGCCCACCTGATAATGATGGACATGGGTTTTTTTATTCGTTTCAAAGTTACTCTAATCACACCTGATGGTAAGTGATGATTCAATCTAAGATGGAAGTGGGCTAACCTAGTAATAGCGTGAAAATCCATTCCTCCTTCGGTAAATCGCTTGGCAGTACGTCTTTGTTGGTAGAGTAATAACAAGCCACAGCCAAATTCTCCCATCAGCCAGACCAGGCCTAATTTACTTAGAAAATCTTAATTTATTTAAAAAATCTTAACTAATTTAACATAGGGCCTCGGTCTTAATAGATCCACAGTGCATACCACTGCGTCACGCAGGCTTCATAAGGGCTTCAAAGGCCTCTAGGAAACAACGTCACAACGGCAGCGAGTTTTCTTTTTAATTTTTTAGCCTATTTTTTCATGCTACATCGAAGTTTGCATTTGCCAGTCTCTTAATTTGCCGATTGAGGCTTTTTAAAATTTCGTATTCGAATGGCTAGGACACGAGTACCCTAAGCCGACGTGAGATTGTGTAAAGAATTAATGAGAGTGGATGTAGCTAAGGAAGCATGCAAGGACCGTAGCAAATGGAAGGATGTAGTCTCTGCCTCCCTTAGGCATGATGTTATATATGTAAAATTTTGTACAATGCTGTCACTAACCCAATATTCATCTTCTTGAGAATTTATGTAAGTGTACCTGCTTCTACTTTGCTCTTATCTACCAGGCTAGAATTAGCGTTGCAATAAACAAGTTAAGCGGTATCGCCAGTATCGCCATAACACACACTTATCCTTTAAAATAGGTTAGATTAACATTTCTAAATATTGTAACAATTCTTACAGACTTACATCATCTTGCGAAACGGAACTTGACGTTGCAGCTATGCATGCAAAATTCGACACCACACACACACTTGGGTGTTAATTTGATATGTCGCATTTACATTAAAGGAAATATCTTACAAACATATTAAATATAAGAATGCGTTATTTTGCTGAAGTAGGTACCTACATTATGAACAATGAATTTATAATAAATAAATATATGTAATTACTTCAGGTCATTGACTGTTTATTAATTTATTACCGTCTAATTTATATACCTAACTAGCGACCCGCCCCGGCTTCGCACGGTTGCAATGCTGGTACTAAATTATACTAAAGAATGTCTTAATACACTACACTAGCAGTGCCCGCGGACTTCATTCCGCGTTAGCAATATTTTTGTACCGCGTAATACTTCAGGTAGAAAGTTCGGGATAAATGAAATTTTTATCAAAAAATATCACCACTGACGGCACCGACTCCTAGATATGCTTAAGTAAATTAAAGCTACTAAATGACACAGTTATTTCTTACTTTTTAGTGCGTTTTGAGTCGTATTATGTTAGCCAGTCGCTGATTCTTAGTTGAACTTAGCTAGTCGCTGAGACCTTTCGGTGCAAGAAGATGCTTGCGATCTATATTTTCTTTCAATCGCAAGACGCCGTGCATGCTCAAAAGAAGTCTCTCCTATTACAGTAGTAGCTTTTGTCTGAGATGTATGTCAAGATAGTTGAGATTTTCTTTTAGGCATTCTGACGTTATTTGATCAGAACAATGCGATTACTTTAAATACAGTGGATTTCATTTATTACGACCTTGGTTGTAGCGACCATTTACCTATAGCGACGATATATCTAAGTCCTCTTGAATATAAAGCATACTTTATTACAAAAGTCATGTGGCTATAGCGATTTCGAATGTAACGCCGACTTCGGATGTACTCGTAGCGACTATTTTTAATGACTCATTTGTAACAAATTCCTAGAAATCCCATGCATATATTGCGACCGGAATTGGCCGCCGAAGACACGAAGATTTATTTCTTTTCTTTCAAACATTTCTTATCTTTTCTTAACCTAGATTGAATAAATTAGTAATAGCACAAAAAAACTAAGTTGTTGAGATAACAAAGAATAGAATGTAAAATTCCGTTCTAACAAACATATTTATAAAGATATAAATTAAACCATATGGGCTAAATAAGCTTCACAAAGTTAATTATTTTTAATCCACAATTTTAACTGTAAAAACAGTTATTGTGAGTCATCCGTAGGAGTAAAGTAACTCCGCGATAGCATTACTTCGCGGAGTTACTTTTTACCCGACTGCGTCAGAAGGAAGGTTATGTTTTTCGAGCGTATGTATGTATGTATGTATGTATGTATGTCCATTTCTTCGGCACGCGCTACAGCCTAAACGGCTGAACGGATTTTGACATGTGAGGTGTCGTTGAATTTGTCAAAATTGTGGTAGTAACATAGGCTATATAAATTTTCAAAATGGCGCCTATAAATGGGGGAAAAGGGGGGGGATGTGTGTATTTTTTTCTCTTATCTTAGCAATATGGGTACCAATTGAAAGGCCGTAAAAAGACCATTTCAAAAATATAAATATCATATCATGTTCATATTACTTTTTCAACAAAAAATGGCAAAAAGTGTACTAAGTGTACCGTCTCATTTCTATACCATAAACTAAAACTAAAAAGTCTCAAATAAAATTATTATTATAAAAACAAAAAACCCGACTGCTTAGAAGTTATAAACTGAAAAGAGAAAAACAAGGATCACTATATCTGTATAAAATTCTAAATACTTTATGGTGCTGCAGGCGGGGACAAACGTAGTTTTGGTAGATTCTTTCCCCGCAGGTTAAAGCATTTTGTCCCTGTTTGCAGCACCATAAAATATTTAGAATTTTATACAGATATAGTGATCCTTGTTTTTCTCTTTTCAGTTTATAACTTCTAAGCAGTCGGGTTTTTTGTTTTTATAATAATAATTTTATTTACAGATTTTAATATCATACGTTCTTTAATATTGTAGTACATTGTATTGTTCTATTCTCAATAGTTTTCGCAGCGCACGCGACTAAAGCAATTTTTTTACAACTTGGATTACATAATTCAAATTTTAGTAAAGATGCTTAATTAATTTTGGAAATTTTTATAACCTATGACACTCCACAATAATGTAGCTTTCGATTGGTGTAATAATTTTGAAAATCGGTTGAGTAGATCCAAAGATTACTCCTTACAACGTCACAGGATCACAAACTCACAAACGCTACCTCTTTATAATATTAGTATAGATTTATAGCTTTATGTCATTATCTATTTTAATAATTTCTTGACGGGGTACGGTAGACTAGATCGAAATCATAGATGAATAATAAAATATAAAAATATTTAAATTTTGAGTCGACAACATACATCCGTAAAATTCGGATTAAGGAGAATTTCGTTAAATTCTAATGCCATTGACAAACAAATCGTAGTTGCTATCCAAACAAACCTCTGTCACCATCGTCTCGCGTGCGTCGCGCTAAAAAAGTTTTCATATAGCTATATTGACGTAGGCGAGCGCTAAGAAACGTTTTATCTAAAGCTTAAGGGGTCAAACGGAAGTTCAAATTTACACCAAGATTCACGCGGACGAAGTCGCGGGCGTCCGCTAGTAGACATATAAACCCGTGCGATCGCTGCTAATCATAAAGTGCTATAGGGCAAAGCGTATGTCCCTGCATTTTGAATCTTATATATCATGAAAAATATCTCTTGAATCATTGTATCTGATAAAAAAACCGGTTGCATAGTCTTAAAGATTTAAGCGTACATAGGGACAGACAGAAGAAAGCGACTTTGTTTTATACTATGTAGTGATATAGGTAACTAAATACTTTAGGTTATTACCATCACTTTTCTTATACTTTGACACAGGGTTTCATTCTGCAGCGTAGCAACATATTTACCTTTTGAAAAAGATAAAAACGTGGGAGGGGTACTAATCAACGGATTTCAAGCGCGTCTGTACTTTTCGGCGAATGAGTGTCGGCGATCGTACGACGCAAGTAGGTACCTATGCTCTTTTTGGATGCGAGCGCTAAAATAAGGTAAGGTAAGGTATATAAGGTAAGGTATAGGTAAGGTAATAACCTAAGATAAGGTACCTGCGAATATCTGAGGTATGTGGTTGAGTTACCGCGCCCCTCTTTGTTTTTTACAGTGTACCGAGGTGCACACTTTGGGAATCCCAGCCTTTACATGACTTCATAAAGCTAGCAAACTAAGCATAATACATAAATAAATTCGACTTTCAAACAATTTTCGCTAAAAACGGACGACGAATGGGCGGAATTCTAACTTTAAAATGGATCATTTCACTGTCAAGAGACGTCCGTTTCAATCATTATCACTTACATTTGATAGTGATATCTTTAAGAATAAGAAGTTAATTTAACTATATCATCCAAATATGCACGGCAACCAACATTGAGTATAGGAATAGGGGTAGGCAGAGACAACATCCTTCCTCTTGCTATGGTCCTTGCGAATTTTTTTAGCTTCTTTTACTCTCATAAATCCTTTTATACACGGCTATCTGTTTAGGGTACTTTTGATCGGGCCAATATTCATTATGTCCTGAATCCGACCTAGGAAGATTCATCTCGCATTTCCCTTCCAATATTTTCATTCATACTCGCTTTGTAAGTTTCAAATGTTGATATTCTTTTATTCATTTTCTCCACTTGCCCAAACCATCTAACACTGATGATATGGATTATTTAACTTGTAAAAATGTACCTCTTCGCTCTGTCCACTGTTATCGGCAGAGGAGTTGTTGCACCTGATTTCTTCATAATAAGCTGGCCTGTATTCATACTCCAAGTTGTTGAGCCGGTGAATAGTCCGATTCACGTCGCAGATCCGAAAGTGTCTCTGTAATAATAATAAAAATAATATTATTATCATTATGTAGTGACCGATCGATCAACGAGCCGTGCAATGATTGTTGATATTACTGTTCCAAATGACGATAACGTTCTCAATTCGACACGCATATTTTTTTTTATGTATGACCACGCATAACTTTTTAAAGAGTTGTCCGATTTTGATAATTCTTTTTTTTATTAGAAAGGGCATACTTCCAAGGTCCCATTGTCATGTTAGGATCTGATGATGATATCCTGGGGAAATTGAAGGAACTCTTCAAATTTTGGAGGCACGCTTGCAGCGATTTCGGTTTTTGTCTCGGTATCGGTAGCTTTTTGGCTACTAGTGCCGTATAATATATTATATTATGACAGTATAGTACGAGTACGTTACGTGGCGATAAATCACTTAAAAGTAAGAAATAAAATTTTTTAACAAAAAATAGAACCGACTCAATACGAACTAAAAGGTAAAAAATATCTGTGTCATTTAGTTGCTTTAATTTACTTAAGCATCTCTAGGAGTCGGTGCCAGCCAAGGTTTCTACTTTAAGGACGTTACCTAGAACCCACAAACTGCTTTACTACTTAAAATAAATGTTCCTTAATCTTGGCTGGCACCGACTTCATAGACATGCTGAAGTAAATTAAAGCATCTTAATGACAGTTATTTTTTTCTTTTTAGTGCGTTTTGAGTCGGTTCTATTTTTTGTTAAAAATTTTCCTATAAGAATATGTTATCACATCGGGCATCGACAACAAGAATTTATAGCATTCCGCAGAAATGCAATAATCGTCGACTCCACATGGCGGTAATCTGATGAGCAAGGTCCAAGTATTTTGATACTTTTTCCTTTTCAGCTTTCACCAGATTATCGTCATGTGGAACAGTAATATCAACAATCATTGCACGGCTCGTTGATCGATCTTTTCTGTATCTTTTTGTTGTGTAGACTATATAGTAGTTTGATTTTGTTACAGCTTAAAGGTTTTATAGGCCCATATATTTGACATGGATTTCAATTTAATACCTCTACGAGTTTATGAGAAAAGGGGGTAAGCTTAAAATTATTAAAAGCATTATTATTATATGATGCAATTAAAAAATTATGGTTTTCGTAATTTTTCCAATATCTGTGGTATATGACGTTGCCTTGTACTTAATTTCAAGATCCTAAGTTAACGGGAACTACCCATTATTTTCGGTTCATCATTCATTGGTTTTGATTTACTTGAAACTCTTCAAACTTTATAGGCGCATTTGCAGGGATGTCGGAATGATATAACTAGTTAGTAAATATTGGTATTTATGGCTTAGTTCGAGTAGGTTCTTTAGTATGTTCGTTGTTGATCAATAACTAAAATGTATGAAATAAAAAAAAATTGACAAAAAATAAAAACTTTAGTGCGTTTTGAAGGCGTTTTTATTTTTGTTAATTTTTTTTTATATATTCCTGACTTTCAGGTACAATACCTTCATGTTGTACCATAATGTAGTTTTATGCAATCTTAAAATAATCAGGTACGATTCTAATGAGTTGATGTAGATGTATTTCATTACGGCTGGTATATAATGTGCACGAAATACCCATTAGAAAAATTATGTCAATTTTAAAACCGGGAGAAAAAGATTGTATTACAAAAGTTGTTTTGATACATTTAACACTACGTCCGAACAAAGGCTCTCATATTGCAATTAGCAAATGTTTTTTGGTGCTGCAATTGTAATGTAATGCCTGTGCTAGATACTAACTGCATTTTTACTTTTAAGTAATCTATATTACCTTTACTAATATTATAAAGAGAAAAGATTTGAATTTTTGCTTGCAAAAGGCTCGGAAACTACTGAACAAATTTGAAAAATTCTTTCACTGTTGGGTAGCAACTGCCTTGCGAACCTTCCTTCACTATGCACTGATAGACTTGACAATCGCCAAAGCCAAATCGCCAGCCTACTTAAAATAAATGAATTTTGATATTAATTTTTGTCTAAGTATATCTAGGTGAGATTTGGCTGTATCATATTTTCAAAGGATAAATAGTGACTTCACTAAAATTACGTAAAAATTACAAAATAAGGAAGATGAATATCTTGGCAATTAATGAATTCAGTGCGGGTGCGGGGGCCACCGCGTGGCAGAGAGAAAAATGCCGGACAGAGTCATGGATGTAGTCTTAAGGGTATTTTCTGCCCTTTATGACCAGCTATCGCTCGCCTTCTCTGCTCGAATGTTCTTCCTACCTAACCAAATCTGGCAGAATTCTGCTAGAGCAGCTTTGTACATTTCTAGTCAGGCCAAGGTCTTTAAGGAGATCTGAATTATGCATTCAGATGGAAATCCCGAAATGCAATATGTATATATATATATATATATATGTATATATATATATATATATATATATATATATATATATATATATATATCTATATTTTATAAGACAATTACACACATTGCTATATAGCCCCAAAGTAGGCATACTCGTAAGTATTACGAACGAATTATGATCTGTACCATGGGTCTCCAAACTTTCCAGCCTTAGGGCCATCTATCCACTAAGTTCCGAGGGCCAAAACCATATTATCATTGTTGCCGGTGGTTAAAAGTGAAATAGTCCACTGATGAAGATAAAGTCCGAAAAAGACACAACGTTTAAAAAAAGCCTGCAAATCAGACTAAAGTCCGCAAAACGGCAACACTACATATTATTAAATTTCCTGTCATTATCTGTAATTTCTAGATTAGTCCGAGAGTACGAGCCATGAGGAGTAACATGACACGACATCTGGTGGACACAAGCCGAAATAGGTAGCAGACCTTCTATCGCTAACAGATGGCGCTAATAGCAAGTACAGAATAATCTCGTTGGTTCGGGAAAGTTCTGGTGTCTTCCACTCACTTCTAGATGGCAGTAATTGGAATATATAAGAAGGCTAGTGGCGCAAGTAGCAGTACAAAACTCGAAACTGAACAAGGGGCTGCAACTCGTGCCAGCTTACGTGTGGCTCTTGAAATTGCAAAACGTGGAAAACCATTCACCGATGGAGAAATGATCAAAGAATGCATAATTGTAGTAGCCGAAGAAATGTGCCCTGAAAAGGTAAATTTATTAAAAACTGTCAGTATGTCAGCAAACACTGTGGCTCGAAGGGTAGAAAACATCGCTGAAAATACATCTTCTCAATTGTTCGACAAAAATGGACATGTTGAGTGGTTGGAGGTTCTTAGGCCTTGGATGAGTCAACGGATGTGTCAGATACGGCTCAGGTGTTGATTTATATTCGAGGAGTAGATAAAAGCTATGTAGTACATG